>CM035846.1:37303468-37894932 GCA_020510985.1 Pholidichthys leucotaenia | reverse complement strand
TTAGTACGTACCGAACCTAGGTGGAACTTCTGAATCGAACCACTGTTCCGAGGTCTGTACCAGAAAGAGGATGTCACGTGACTGTTCCATGTAGCGTTCCATTACGTCACCCACTGTTTTGAAACGTCACAGTTGTTTTATGCAGTGATTTTGTTATCCCGTTTCTAAAATGGAATAATAAATAAAATACTACCATTACACAACATGAAAATGCCTATTCTATGCACAATATACGCGTCGAGGATCTTAACAATATTCTCGTATGGATGATCTAATTATAAGTGGACTAGACATTAAATATCAATCATATGCTCATGCTACAGCAGGAATGAGAGGTGAGGAGGCTCCCCTGAGTGAATCAGTCTCCCTGGAAAACCAGGTGCTTCAGTTCCTTGAAAGTAGAAATATAAAGGTTGAAGCAAATGCAATTTCAGCCTGTCGTGCTTTACCCAGAAAGGATAATAAAACAAAGAAGCTATGGGGAACAGAAGTTTACCTAAATGAACATCTAACAAAAACTAATGCTGAAATAGCACGGCAAGCACGGATGCTGAAAAGACAAAATAAGATACAGGCAACATGGACAAGAAATTGCAGAGTTTGGATCAAACTAAATGGAACACCTGAGGAAGCAAAGAGTATAATAATCAGAGAGATTACTTACTTAAATAAATATAGATGAACACTGATTAAGAAAATTAAGAGACTATAATAATCCATATCCACACACGGCAAGAATAGTTCTTCTTTGACATGCCATGTCAATGTACTTTTAAAAAAAAAACTAAACAAACAAAAAACTTATGACTGACTTGAGTAGACATCAATTATCCCCAGTTGGAGGAAGTCATTTGACACAGAGTGAGGAAATTCACACTCTGAAAATATGCCATTATGCTGAACATAAACTACAAGTTTTCCGGTTCCGGTTCTGCCGGACCGGTGGCGCCACACGAGTAGGCTGCCCGTTGCAACAGCCTTTTTTTTATCTTCCTTCTTCTTTCTACACCTTTCACTCTGTATACATATCACGGACGCACGGATCGCCCCGGGGGTCTCCCGGGTCGGCGGACGGAGCCACGGTTTGCAGCGGGAGACGCTACAGCGGGGAGGAGCTAGTGCTAGCTCGCACTTGGCCGCCGCCCGGTGCTAATGGGAAACTCGACATACCGGGAGCTGTAGCGAAAATGACGCGGGTGCCGGGCTGGAGTTTAGGTGGCGTGCAAGAAATATAAGACAGAATAATAAAGAGCGATAGCAAGAACCAAGCAGACCGCCCGTAAAATCTACTGGAGGAAGAAGCCCCCCAGGAGACAGCTAGCCACCAGGGCTGCTCGGAGAGGCGCTCCGGCCACCGGCAGAGTGAAGAGGCCTCGCCGTCACAGGCCCGTGGCTCTGAGAGAGATCCGTCGCTGCCAGAAATCCACGGAGCTGCTCATCCGTAAGCTGCCCGTCCAGCGCCTGGTGAGGGAGATCGCTCAGGACTTCAAGACCGTCCTGCGTTTCATGAGCTTCGCCGTCATGGCTCTGCAGGAGACCAGCGAGGCCCACCTGGTGGTCTCTTCTTCGCTAAGGGGGTCACCATCATGTCCAAAGACTTCCAGCTGGCCCGCCGCATCCGCGGAGAGAGAGCTTAGACTTTCTGCTGCACACTCACCAACCAACCATAATGCTCTGCACTGTGTGTCTATATATATACATTTATAGTAATATGGACATATGTTTACTAGATGTTGTTTTTTCTTGCCTTCTGATTGTTGCTCTGAGTGTTGCTATCCCTGTGCTGTTGCAATCCTGGAATTTCCCCATTGTGGGACTAATAAAGCCTTATCTTATCTTATCTTATCTTAAGAGATGGAGAATGATATTGATCCTGATAACCACTTTTTCAATAATATTCATAATCATTGTGAATATTACACTGAAAAGCAATTCAAAAGTCAAGCACAACTAGATGGTAAACTATCAATAATACACTTCAATAGCAGAAGTCTTAACAAAAACTTTCCACAGATTCAGGACTATTTAAAACAGCTAGACAGAAAATTTACAGCTATCGCAGTCTCTGAAACTTGGCTTAATGAAGAGCAGGCTCCCCTGATGGCAATAGAGGGATATCAGATGTTTCATATTAACAGATCTCAAAAAAAGGGTGGTGGTGTTGCACTGTATATTGATGACCTGTATAGGTGTAAGCTTGTAAATGGAATGTCCTTTGCACTACCAGGGATTTTACAGTGGGGCAAAAAAGTATTTAGTCAGCCACCAATTGTGCAAGTTCTCCCACTTAAAAGATGACAGAGGTCTCCAATTTTCATCATAGGTATACCTCAACTATGAGAGACAAAATGAGAAAAAAAAATCCAGAAAATCACAATGAAGGATTTTTAATGAATTAATTGGTAAATTCCTTGGTAAAATAAGTATTTGGTCGCCTACAAACAAGCAAGATTTCTGGCTCTCACAGACCTGTAACTTCTTCTTTAAGAGGCTCCTCTGTCCTCCACTCGTTACCTGTATTAATGGCACCTGTTTGAACTTGTTATCAGTATAAAAGACACCTGTCCACAACCTCAAACAGTCAGACTCCAAACTCCACTATGGCCAAGACCAAAGAGCTGTCAAAGGACACCAGAAACAAAATTGTAGACCTGCACCAGGCTGGGAAGACTGAATCTGCAATAGGTAAGCAGCTTGGTGTGAAGAAATCAACTGTGGGAGCAATTATTAGAAAATGGAAGACATACAAGACCACTGATAATCTCCCTCGATCTGGGGCTCCACGCAAGATCTCACCCCGTTAGGTCAAAATGATCACGAGAACGGTGAGCAAAAATCCCACAACCACACGGGGGGACCTAGTGAATGACCTGCAGAGAGCTGGGACCAAAGTAGCAAAGGCTACATCAGTAACACACTACGCCGCCAGGGACTCAAATCCTGCAGTGCCAGACGTGTCCCCCTGCTTAAGCCAGTACATGTCCAGGCCCGTCTGAAGTTTGCTAGAGAGCATTTGGATGATCCAGAAGAGGATTGGGAGAATGTCATATGGTCAGATGAAACCAAAATAGAACTTTTTGGTAAAAACTCAACTTGTCATGTTTGGAGGAGAAAGAACACCATACCTACTGTGAAGCATGGGGGTGAAAACATCATACTTTGGGGCTGTTTCTCTGCAAAGGGACCAGGACGACTGATCCGTGTAAAGGAAAGAATGAATGGGGGCATGTATCGTGAGATTCTGAGTGAAAACCTCCTTCCATCAGCAAGGGCATTGAATATAAAACGTGTCTGGGTCTTTCAGCATGACAATGATCCCAAACACACTGCCCGGGCAACGAAGGAGTGGCTTCATAAGAAGCATTTCAAGGTCCTGGAGTAGCCTAGCCAGTCTCCAGATCTCAACCCCATAGAAAATCTTTGGAGGGAGTTGAAAGTCCATGTTGCCCAGCGACAGCCCCAAAACATCACTGCTCTAGAGGAGATCTGCATGGAGGAATGGGCCAAAATACCAGCAACAGTGTGTGAAAACCTTGTGAAGACTTACAGAAAACGTTTGACCTCTGTCATTGCCAACAAAGGGTATATAACAAAGCATTGAGATGAACTTTTGTTATTGACCAAATACTTATTTTACCAAGGAATTTACCAATTAACTCATTAAAAATCCTTCAATGTGATTTTCTGGATTTTTTTTTCTTATTTTGTCTCTCATAGTTGAGGTATATCTATGATGAAAATTGGAGACCTCTGTCATCTTTTAAGTGGGAGAACTTGCACAATTGGTGGCTGACTAAATACTTTTTTCCCCCACTGTAGAATGTGTTACTGTTGAGATTGACCAAGATAAAACAAAAAATCTAATTATAAGTTGTATATATCGAACGCCTGGAACTTGCATTGAGACATTCAGAGATAAATTAGTCGAGCTGTACAATAATATTACTAGTAAGAAAATGGTAGTAATTTGTGGAGATTTCAATATTGATTTACTAAATCCATATCAACAAAATGTAATTACAGAGTTCATGAATTCTATGTACAATATGAGTCTATATCCCACAATAACACATCCCAGTAGAATCACAGTTCACACTGCTACACTTATTGACAACCTGTTTGTTAATATTATTGATAAGAAAATAGAAAGTGGATTATTAATAAATGATATAAGTGACCATTTGCCAACCTTTGCACTTATTCATGGCCACACAGAGGCCAATACAGAAAAAAGTTTTAAAATCATTCAGATACAAATCACAAAATGCAATCAGTTCTTTTAAAGAAGACTTGCTGAAGCAGGACTGGACAAAAGTCTATGTGTCAGATGTAAATGAAGCCTATGACACATTTATGAACACTGTAACCACTCTTTATGAAAAAAATTGTCCATTAGTAAAGAAAAAGCTTAAACATAAATTTGTCGATAAGCCATGGTTAACCAAAGGATTACAAAAGGCGTGTAAAAAGAAAAATTTATTATATAAAGCTTTTCTAAAGAAAAGGACAAAAGAAGCAGAGCAGCGGTATAAAACATACAAAAATAAGTTAACATATATAATGAGATGCAGTAAAAGAGACTATTACAGTAAAGAACTGGAGAAAAACAGAGACAATATTAAAAATACATGGACAATACTTAACAATATTCTTGGAAATAAAAACAGAAATACAAGCTACCCAACCAATTTTTCAAAAAATAATACGACTCAGAGTGTGAATGGAGCTTCACCTGCAGATGAATTTGGTAACTTTTTTGTTAACATTGGTCCTAATTTGGCTTGAGAAATACCCATTACGGCACCTACGGGTGATACAATAAGCAAAAACACTGCTATAAAAGACTCCATTTTCATAAAGAACACAGACGAGAGAGAGGTCATTGAAATTGTTAAATCATTTAAAAGTAAAACATCTGCGGACTGTGATGGTATTGACATGCACTTAGTCAAAACTATTATTGAATGCTTAGTGAAACCACTGACGTATATCTGTAACCTGTCTCTCCAAACAGGTATATTTCCCAATGCAATGAAAATAGCTAAAGCAATTCCGATATACAAGACGGGTGACAGAGGGGAACCTTCAAACTACAGACCAATTTCACTATTGCCGCAATTTTCCAAGATACTTGAAAAAATATTCTGTGAGAGAATTGACAACTTCATAATGAAGAATAATTTATTGTGTGAGCAGCAATATGGGTTCAGACACAAGCGGACAACTGCATTTGCTCTAATGGAATTTATAGAAAAAAATATCAACTGCCGCTGAAAATAAAGAGTATTCAGCTGGGGTATTCCTGGATCTTAAAAAAGCATTTGATACAGTGGATCATAATTTATTATTAAAGAAACTACAAAATTGTGGTATTGGGGGTAGCACTGTCCTGGTTAAGTAGTTACTTAAAGAATAGATATCTGTATGTATGTGTTGGTAACAAAAACTCACAGTTACCGAAGGTTACTTGTGGAGTCCCACAGGGTTCAGTTTTGGGGCCATTGTTATTCAATATGTATATAAATGATATAGGTAAAGTCTCGGAAAAAATGGATTTAATATTGTTTTCCGATGACACTAATCTATTATGCAGTGGAAGCAATTTGGAACAACTTTTGGATACACTCGGAAAGGAATTAGGAAAGCTTAAACTGTGGTTTGATTCAAACAAATTAACGCTCAATTTAAGTAAGACAAAATTTATAGTTTTTAACAACCATCACAACAACTTAGTATCTAAACTCAGTGTAAATGGTGTAGAGATTGAAAGGGTATCTGAAACTAAATTTCTTGGAGTAATAATTGATAATAAACTGTGTTGGAAGTCACATATTATATTAAAGGTAAAATATCTAAATCAATCGCAATACTACACAGAGTGAAATATTTGCTGAATCAACCCACATAATATACTTTGTATCATTCATTAATACTCCCATACATGACATATTGTACTGAAGTATGGGGAAATACATATAAAACAAACATATATCCAGTCTTTATGCTTCAGAAGAGAGCTATTAGAATAATAAACAAAGCAGCTTACAGGGAACCAACAAACCCACTTTTTCTTAAATTAAAAGCTCTCAAATTGAAAGATCTGGTTGACTTTAAAACTGCAGTAATAATGTTTAAAGTGAAGAATCTATCACTGCCCGCAAATATCCAAAAGTTGTTCCAAATAAGGGAGAAACAATATCATTTCAGAGGAACATGTATATTTCAAAAACCTTCAGTGAGAACTACCACCAAGCAACACTGTGTTTCAGTGCAAGGAGTCAGATTATGGAACGATTTTGGACCTAAATTAAAATCATGTACAACGCTTGGACAATTTAAACAAAAACTAAAGGAAGAAATACTCCAAACATATATGTCCACAGTAGTATCAGTACGTGTCCATGGTTACCGTGGTAACGTACAGAGGAGGGAGGTGACTTTGCAGGGTGTTTCAAAGGGAGAAATTTAGTGAAGGGGAGTTCACTTGACTGATATTCCCTGATAAGGGAGCAGGGAGTAGGGAGCAGAGTTGAAGTAGACTGTGGAACAGAATGGAGCTGCAGTCACACTTCAGGCTGACTGTAGCTCTGTTAGATTATTTTACTGGATATGAAGGAACAATTATGAGACTGATTTCATTTTCCTGATGTGCTGATTTTCTTTGTCATGTAACAGGGGGAGGTGTTTTGATCAGCGTCTGCTTCAACCTACACCCTTTCACTTTATCATGCTTTTCCTTTTCTTTACCTCATCTTGTTTTGGATTTTAATGAACCACACTGAATGAAGAAATAAAGAAATAAACCTGTGTACCAGGTTTGGTGACCCTAGCTTTACTGCTTTTATAGTAATAGTAAATGTAGCATTTATCATAGTGCAACTGCAGTGTTAACTGTGACCTTTGACCCCTTGACCCCAAACCCAGAGTCAGGTCAGTCTGTAAAAGATCCAAGATGTGTCTTAGATACAACTACTGTATCGATTTGAAAAGCCTCCATCATTTCTTTCAGTAGTTACTGTGTTTAGAAGATTTAGGCAAAATCTGACCTCTGACCTTTGACCCCAAGGTCATCTGACGAGAGTCAAATTACAATATGCGCATCATCAGAGTCTATCAAAGCATGGCACCAAGTTTCAAAACAATCAGAACCAAACTGTAGGAGGAGTTGATTTCACCAAAGTGGGACAGACAGACGGACTGATCCAGAACAGAATCCTCCTTCGGTCTTCACCCTACGGGCTCTTCAACTCTTTTGGACTTCGTAAAGCAGGGATGGAAAATCACTAATTTATGAGAAAAAAGTGGGAAATTCAGAAGAAAAAAACTGCAAATTTATGAGAAACATTTAAAAAGTTATGATTTTACAGGAAAAAAAAGTCCAAATTTATGAGAAAATAACTTGCAAATTTTGAGAAAAAACTGTTAAATTAATCAGAAAAAATTTACAAAATTATGAGAAAAAAATGCAAATTTATGAGTATTGTTGGAAATTCATAACAAAAATATGACAAATTTACAAGAAAAAAGATGCACATTTATGATAAAAAAGCTGCACATTTCCAAGAAAATATTTGCAACTTTATGAAAAAAAATCAGCAAATTCAAAAAAATCAGCAAAATCAGCAAATCAGAAAAAAACCTGCAAATTAATGAGACAAAAGTTCCAAATTTATGCAAAAAAAGATGCACATTCATGTGAAAAAAGTTGTAAATTTATGATATAAAAAAATCAGCAAATTTCTGAGGGAAGTGTTTCAAATTCAAGAGAAAAATGTGAGAAATTTCCCCGCTGTGCTGCTGGGACGAGGTGATGATGGATGAGGAAGAGTTCAGGTCTTAGATGCTGCTGAAGAAGATGGAGCAAGAGAAGGTGAAAAGTCAAACCTGCATCAGTGAGGCGTCACCTCCAGAGCTGCATTATACCACCAGTTTGTTCAAGGCAGAAGAAATGAAAACTAAATGTTGTCAAACACTGAATAATGGGGCTAAAACTTCATCTGAGGCTTGATTCACTCACGCCCGTCACTGGAAGTCTGTCGTTTATGGCAGACTGACAGTGATGTGACACGCTGCTGCCCCCTGCTGGCGTGGTAGAGATCACCATAGCCGTGGCGGTGGAGTGGGAGCCCAGGGCCTTCGACTCCTGCGACGACAGCGGTTTGAGCGTGCTGATGGACGTAGGAGGCTCCAGGAACCCAGAGAGGCAGGTGATCAAGCTGGGGACGGCATCAGCCTCCGGTCCTCCGGTGTCCGGTGGAATTTCAACCAGAGGCGGCGACGTCTCTGATACGTCGTCTCTGGGTGCAGCTGCAAGAATAAAAGAATAAACAGAAATATTGAATTTTTGCTATAATTTACCATGAAAATAAAAAAGCTTCATGTTTACAAGAAGACTGAAACTTATGGAGGAGAAAAACTAATACTGCCTTTAAACAGGAGTGGAGATCGTTGAGAGATCAATTCCCTTTGGAGATCGATGAGTGATTGTTTTCAAAGTCAAAGTCAAAAATATCTCTCAAGTGTGGAGACTGTGGAGATCACTGGAAGACCATTGAGAGATCTTGGCGATCGCTGAGAGATCACTTAAAGTTTGTTGAGAGATCTGGCCATTTTTTTAATCTTTCAACAATCTCTCAGTGATCTCCACACCTGTGTAAAGTGGGTAGAAGAGCACTAGAAACCTCTCAGATATACAAACACCTCTTTGATCCCCCAATAAACTCTCAATGATCCTTCAGCGACCTCTCGTTTCTCCTAGTGATCTCTCAAGAATCTTTCAAAGATCGCAATAATCACCATGATAATCTTACAACGATCTCCCAAACATGTACAGAGAAACTGCTTTTTTGAGATTTAGGAGACAGTTGAGAGACCAGGTCAATTTCTGATCTCTGAATGGTCACCCAACAATCTCCATCTGTGTGAAGGGGTTCAAACATGTGCGGTTAAAGTGATCAGAAGCAGCTGTTCACACTGAATCCCCTTATTGATGCGATTTAATATTCCTGAACTTGTGAACAGTCGCCATCTTACAGTGAGGTGCTGTCAACCATCAAATCAGCCTCACCTGGCACACAGCTTCTCATATCTGGCCCCAGTCTGTCTGGGCAGGTGCAGGTATATTTGGGTGAGTGTTTGGTGATCTGCGGGGCCTTCAGACACAAGTACTGGCAGCCGCCGTTGGCTACGCTGCCCAGGTTACAGCTGTTGGGGCCTGCAGGAAATGAGACGGAGGTGGAGAATCAGAATCAGCGCAGTGATGGTGGCATGAATGAGATCAGCATTAGACGGCAGAATCAGAGGGACACAGTCATCTGCTTAATCCCTTTCAACAAAGATGGTTAATCTGTGTGCACAAAGTAACGTGATTTAATCTGTAACATGAACAGTTTGATGCTGGTTTACAAGGTGCATCGACACCACCCCGGGGTCTGTCCTGGATTTAGTTTACGTTAATAAATGTCCCTGGTTGATCTGGAGAATGAATAAAGGTGCAGAGTCAAAGACGCCTTTTACAACTTGTCCAAGAAGGGAAAATATTGTGTCCACACACAGGCAAGCACCATGAGAAGATTCAAAGTCTCAGAACAGAGCAGAGAGATTTAAAACAACAGACCAAACAAATAAGCTTTGTTTGGAGAACGCTGAGTCAGCAGTGTTCAATGGCCTGGAGCCTTGCTGTCTCATGGGAACAGTACTGGGTGTGATGTCACTTATGATTACAGGAGACAGAATGAATGGACAACAATAAAAATTGTCCTGACAGGTTCTTTGGACAAAATGAGGACGAGGACGTATGAAGAACAAACTGGGAAAATGAATCGAAAAGAAAAGGATAGAATGATCTTGTACAATGTCAGAAAACACAACATAGTAGAAATAAAGCACTTGGACACTGTCACCTTTCATCTAAAAACTGTGATTAATGCTTCTAGGTCTGTGTCCCCCAACAGGTCTGATGCTGCTTTCTCTTTTATTACCATGTAAATGAAGTGTTTCTACAGACAGTAAATGAACTAATTCCTGACACTGATTTTCCTTGAGAATCAATATCAGGATCCCTTTTATTCGTCCCTCTGGGAAGGTCACCAAACAAATGCTGCAGCTAAGAGTTAGAAAACCTGCTGCTCCTCGCCTGGAATGAGGAAAGTCTGGTTTTTAATAGGGGTTATGCACAACACACTTCCGCATTCTGTGAAACAAGACGCTTCATTTCCGCTTCAGGATCCCTGCCCTGTATTTCTGTTAAATGGCGCCATTCTACTCAAGATGCCTTCAAGAGCTACCAAAGTTGAGCTTAACCGATGTTCATCACATATGCAGGTTGACATCTCAAGCACCTGCCACCCAAATGGACAAGGGATTTAAACTGTATGTTTCCTCCTACATATACGACTACGAGGGTACGCATGTATCTGCTAATCCTAGCTAACTGTTCTGAACAGGAATGTCCCAAGCAAGCTAACTCTAATTAATCTTACCATATATTAAGCATGCCGTTTTGTATACTATATATATTTTTGTTTCAAGCACATAATCACATTGTCACACGTTTTTCACCGTTTCAAGTAAAGACGGGCTAACAGGTACCGTCAGTATCAGGGCAGCCTGTCACAGGTCAATGAGGAACAATGAGAAGCCTCACAGCTTGAAAGTAATGTTAGGGATGGTTTGGGTGTTCTGTTCAAGTTCAGAAGTATGTTTCAGTTCAGGAACAATTATCAAGCCTCTCAGGGGATGAGTAAGTTTAGATTAATTAATCATGATCAGATCCCATTGACCCATAATCAGCAATGAGCCATCACATTCTGAGAGGCTTGGTAAATGCATGAACTGTTCCACATTCATTTTTTTCTTGTTCAAAGTCAAGGATATAGAGGTCACTGGGGTATAAATGGCACAAGCTACAAAACGTTTCATTTTAAATGTAATTCATCATACCATATTATTCATAATAAGGCCTTCTTATATTAAAAAAAAATGCATAAGTATAAACAAATCCTGTAAATCCTGTAATTTCATTGCTAAACTTGCCCCAGAAACCTGTTGAAACTGCATGTTGTAACTACTTTTTATGTAGAACAAATAAAACTATGTTCTCTCAATTGAGGTGTGGTTGTAAAACTTTCTCTCCATGTACCTTTGAACAGATAGAGCTTCGTGATTCAGACCCTGTCGTCCTAATATCACATCGGTGTACCCGTGTTGCTGCCACTGCAGTGTGGAACCACACGGTTACTTTGCTCTTTCAAACTGCCCACTACTCAGAGCTGAATCTGCAGGTTGTGCCCCCAGTCCACTCCTGCACTGAGACAGAGCAGCAGTGGCACAAGCCCAGGGTAGAGATCAGAGTAAGGACTTATTAACATGCTGAATAGTTGTGGAATTTATGATATGGGGGGGGGGGGGGGTGCTGAAATGTTCATAGTGGTCAGATCTGACCAAATGTGCTTTATTTTTCAGCATAGTCTCCCCTTCGGTCCACACATTTCTTCCATCAGTCTTGCAGCGCTTGGATCCCTGTGGTTGAAAAATAAACCACATTTGGTCAGATTTGACCACTGTGAACTTTTCAGCCCCCTCTCATAGTATTATAGAAAAAGATACAATGGAACAACTGTATCGGATGCATGATTTAAGTATTCATTGATGTTTTTCAAGATCAGGACATTTAGAAAGGGAGCAAAATATTGTTATAGTTAATTATACTGGAATATATCTTTTGGGTATTTCTGATATCTGACATTGTCTTTTCTTTTTCAGGGAGTGAAACCTGGACCAGCAAACAAACTGGTCATCACCAGACCAAGACTCAGCCGCATCATGGAGGGAGGAATCAGGTGAGGTCGTGATCTGCAAGAACAGCAATTACTCTAAGAAATTTTAGGGATGAGGTATATTAATGAATGCAAACAGAATAATCAGAACAAAGTAACTAAATATATGGACTCAACTGCTGTTATTTTGACAACGTTTTGATTATGTTACCTTTTGTTTATACTTAACCATATTTTAGAAGCATGTGGGACAATTTGTGTATTTGTACAAGCACTGTTACAGATTAAAACACTTGGGATATTTTATTAAAAAGCAAAACATGGTCAGATTTTCTGAGGTCCAGAGCAATATTCAAATACTAAGAAAAAACAGTAGGCTCAAATGCCTGAAATGTTAGCTTTTTCATTACTAGTACCCTTGCACACCACTAATACTTATTAATAATACTTTTATTCCAACAATCATCAGATATACTGTTTCATGGTATAGGTGGTACATACGTAATTAAGTGATGCAGACAGTGTTTTTTCCCTAAATATGAGTGCAATGTCTAACATTACTACTGTCTTTCACAGAAGTACACTCTACAAGGGCATAGTTGGGGACCCACTTGACCTTTCCCTGCTACAGACTGCAGACATATACAAAGACTTTGATATAATGGAGAAACCTTTAGCTGCAACTGTGGTCATCAGTGATGAGAAGCCCCTTGTTGAACCGCCTTTGGTTTAGCACAGTAGGGTAGTGTGTGTCATAAACTCTCCATGCACTCTGCCATAGCGTACGGAGAAGGAGAAGGATGGGAGGATTTAAATGCAGGAGCTCACCAAACACACATTTATTGACAAACAGCTCACAAATACAGACTAACAAGTTGGTCACCATACAATATGAATGCACTCGGAGAGTGGGGAATTCTACAGGGCGTTCAACTACTCGGGGGAACACAAACCAGGCAACAGCCTAAGCGTCGCAGTTTTGCTGCGGGGAGAAACGCCACCAGAAGCGTAGCAGAATACTGCAAGGGGGGAAACACTTCTGGGCCAGCGTAGCAGCTAACCACACAGAGAAACACTAACAGTTTACTCACGAGTAGGAACAGTCCCGAAAGTCCAATACTCTCAGCGAGCATAATCCAGTTGTCCTTCCCGACGTGATGGTCGTCGTCGGCCTCTGTCGGTCTATGATGATCATGGAAGAGCATCCTAGATGTCTACTCTGCTGGAACAGCACCGCCTGTGGCTGAACAGGCCGATGCGCGAATGGCAGTCCTTGTCACACAGGTCGCACTTGTGGGTGGTCTCCGTGCTGCTGGGTCTGTGGCGGTTCTTCCTGCAGGTCCTTTTTTCATCTGCTGCAGCAGTCAGTTTCTCTTCACCCGCCTTGAGCTGTCTGGTCAGGGTGCATCTCCATTTGGAGCGGTCCGTTGCGAGGTCCTCCCAGCGCTCTGTGTTGATCTCCAGGCCTTCATATCTCTCTTGCAGACGTCTCTAAAGAGCAGCCGTGGGCGGCCAGCGTCTCTCCTGCCAGTCACCAGTTCTCCGTAGAGGACGTCTTTAGGGATTCTGCCATCCTCCATACGGTGAACATGGCCTAGCCAGCAGAGCCTGCGCTACCTGAGTAGAGTGAACATGGAAGGAAGGCCAGCGCGGGACAGGACTTCTGTGTTGGGCACTTTGTCCTCCAGGATATGTCCAGGATGCGGCGAATGCAGCGCAAGTGGAAGGAATTCAGTCTCTTTACCTGCCGGGCGTATGTTGTCCACATCTCACTCCCATAGAGCAGTGTGCTGATGACGCAGGCGTTGTACACTGCCATAGCCGTCTTGACAGAGAGTTTGGGATTCTCTCCCACACTCGTGTGGTGAGGCGAGCGAGTGTGGAGGCTGATTTTCCAATCCTCTTGTCGATCTCTGTATCAAGGGAGAGGTTGCTGCTGATCGTGGACCCCAGGTACGTGAACTGAGTCACGACCTCCAGCTCGTAGTCGTCGATGGTGATGGTTGGTGGTGCTTCCGTGCCTTGCGCCAAGACGTTAGTCTTCTTCAGGCTGATGGTAAGCCCAAAGTCCATGCATGCCTGGGAGAAGCGGTCCATCACGGTCTGAAGCTCCTGCTGTATGTGGGTCACGGCTGCAGCGTTGTCTGCGAACAGCATATCTCTGATTAGAGCCTCACATACTTTGGTTCTGGCTTTCAGGCGGGCGAGGTTGAAACGCCTGCCATCAGATCTTTTATGCAGGTAGATTCCCTCTGTTGCTGTGCTGAAGGCATGCCTCAGGAGGATAGCAAAGAAAATCCCAAAGAGGGTTGGCGCAAGTACACAGCCCTGTTTCACTCTGCTGTAGTGAGTGAAAATATTTGTCGTAAGGTACAGGAATTATTTATCTTATTTAATAGTGGGTGTGAAAGGGGGCGGAGTTAAACCGTCACTTCTACACCCGCTAAATTAAATAAAAGCACTCGTAAAAAGGGCACCAGTCACAATGGACAATAATATTAACTTTAATTTTAATTAATTTTGTACCTTCAATTACTTAATGAATCAGTCTCAACGTTTCAGTGAGTTCTTTTCCTGCCGTGATTAGGAAACAGATATATGCGAAAGGAAAACACTTCAACTTCTCTCATTCACCCTTTTATTAAACTCATTCAGGTTACATGATATGGCGTTCAAATGATGGGTAAACAGATTCAAATGATAACAGTGTACGATATCACATCAACTGTTATTGGATTCCTGAACATAAAATCCAGCGTTACACCTTTGTCGAACCAAAGAGAAACCAGACTTATGTTTCAACGGTAAATGAGGGCTGAGATGTCTAACCAAAACAACGCAATTTTATGGGGAAAATTCATAAGCTAATTATCTAAAAATGACTTCTGAATTAATCTACAAAAATTAAGGGCAGTTACTTAAAAATGACTGAGAATTCCTTCAGTTTGCAGCTTTACCCTGTGGCTGAGAGACTAGTTGAGCCCTGAAATACGGGCTATATTCAATTGTAATTTAATTGTTTGGACATCACGTTTAACCCAGCAGATAGTAAAATGAGCCTCACTCACAAGACAGCTGAAGGTCCACGTGTTCAGCGGGTCGATACCAGCCGAGTTTAGGGTCGGGACATCGGGAGGAAGCAGCTGCTGCGATGCTTCCTCACAGCCGTCAGAAGTGTTGGCCCAGCCGGGGGTTCGTTCAGGATGAGGGCAGCAGAGTAATTGTCCCCGAGCGGCGTGAAAAAGTCCTTGGAAACGAGTCCAGCCAAATCGGTGAAGTCTCTTGTAGCGGGATATACCACAAAAATGAAGGAACCACTTCTCAGTCAGGCAGGTATGAGGCCGGAAAGAGAGTCCAAAAAAACACAGTCTCTGTTCACTTTAAATTAGGAAGATTAAAGGTCCACTTTAACGGCGTGAAAAGTCATTAAAAAAAAAGAAAGATGAGAAAAACATTTACTAGGATAAGAATGGCTTCTGAGGTGAAGGAAAAAGTTTGAGAATTTGATTCTCTGAGAAAGCGAGCTCTAAAGAAAAAGGTGATTTCTCCTCAGTAACCAGAAAAACTAACGGAGGATTTGACAAACTTCACACAGAACAATTTAGATAAAATAAAACTACATGGGACCTTGAAACGGTTGAATAAAATCTTCCCAGACTTCTATGATCTCATTCTGTCTCTTTTGATTGTCTTACCATTTCTAATTTTCTTTTCTTTCTGCTTGTCTTGTCTGCGTTTTCTTCTCTAACTTTAACTTAACTGCATGACCTGTCTCTGTGTAACGTGTGTTCTCTCTTGCTCGCTTACTTAACTTTAACTTACATCTGTGTGTTTTCCTTGCTCTCTAACCTACATTTTAACTTAACATTTACTTCTTTCTGTGTGTTTCTTTTTCTTTCTCAATCTGAATATGCAGGGCAGCTTCTACTACTTTTAAATGACCCCGCCTGGTCATAAACTTGTGATGCCGATCGCAAGACTGACCAATCAACTTTATCAAAAGCAGTTTGAAATGGCTGCTATCCAATGTGAAAACATTTCTTTGTTTGAGAGCAGCCAATCAAACGAAGACACCATCCCATGAAATTGCAGAGAAAAATCAACGGTCAGTTCTTATGAAATTAGGTGCTCAATATAAGATTTAACTAAATTAAATGACTTGGCTAATATTTGGTGATCATGCATTTATACCATTACTCTAATATTACATTTGTTTGAATAACACTCATGAATATAACATTTCTTATACATAATTATAATACATGCATTCATATTTAGATCAAAGCTTAATGTAGTTCAGCAAACCATGGCTGGTGATAAAAAGGGATGATTTTCAGTGTCCTTAGGATCCAGGGGAGAAGAGGATAAGCTGAAAGAAACTTAATGTTTAGAACAAATTAAAAAGTCATCCTACATACTGAAACACATTTCGTAGGTATCCGCTAGGAGGTACTGTTGAGCTGTAGATGATTTCTTTTAGGTCCATGGTATCTAGAAGAAAATCTGGAAAACATCGGAGGTTATAAACCTGTCTGATTAAGCCGTTTATGACCCTTTTAAGAGCACTGGTTTCCTGTAAAGGAGGATGTTATCCAAATACAGTGTTCACGTTGGAGGTCTGGTCTCCCGAGTTTTATGTTCCTTTGAGCCTTTAAAAGCAAATTCTGATCCTTACAATCTCTGCAAGAGGCAACTGTTTACATTGGGGTCCTGGGAAAACATCTTTGGTCAGGCCTGGATGAGGCCTGGATGAGTCGATATGAAAGCCAGTGATATTCCTGTAGAATGCAGAAAAGTGGTATTCCTGTTATTATTATATATTATTGTTATTGTTATTGTATTATTATTATTGTTATATTATATATTATTATTAGGGCGGACTGTGTCACGGTGTTCTGTCTGGAGTAGAGGTCGGAGTTGTGCTCCACCCATCTCTCCATCTGCTTGTTCTTTTCTGTGATCATCTCCCCAGTGGAGGATTTGATGGGGGCCGTCTTGCTCTGAGCCAGACCAAGTGCTTTCTTGATGCTGTCGTACATACCATGGATGTTCCCTGTTATGGCAGCAGTTTGAATGCCTTGGCTGAGCTGAGTCCAGTACTCATTGGCGCAGCGCTGAGCAGTCTGCTAAACTTTGCTTCTCGCAGCCCTGAGGATCTGGAGATTCTTCTCGTTTGGGCACTTCTTGTTCTCAGCAAGTGCTGAGCGCTTGGCTTCAATGACGGGGGTCATCACGGTCGATTTGGGATCAAACCAGTCCTGTGACTTCGAGGTCTTCCTCCCAAAGGTAGCCAAGGCTGTGCGGTGGATGGTGTTTCGCAGCTCTTCCTACTTCTGCTTTGCAGATTCTCCTTCTTGTGGTACACCAAGTTCCTTCTCAAAGGTGGAGGCAAACTGCTCAACAAGTTCTGGTTGGGCCATCTTGCTGGTGTCAATCCGTGCCTTTCCAGGCTGTCTGGCGCGGTGGAATTTCTTCAGCTGCAGCTTGACCTTGCAACACACCAATGAATGGTCTGTGTCACAATCTGCACTCTGGAATGAGCAGGTGATTAGCACGTTCTTCAGTGAGGTGCGCCTGGTCAGGATCAAGTCCAGCTGGTGCCAGTGCTTTGAGTGCGGATGTCGCCAGGAAACCCTGTGTTGGGGCTTGGTCTTGAAGAACGAGTTTGTGATACACAGATCATGATGTGTGCAGAACTCGAGCAGCCGCTGTCCATCGTCGTTCATTCTGCCCACGCCGAATGGTCCAAGACAGGAGGGCCAGGAGTTGTGGTCAGCACCCACTCTGGCATTGAAGTCTTCAAGGAGAATAAGTTGTTCAGAGTTGGGGATGATCCTGACAGTTGTTGCGAGATTCTCGTAGAACTCGTCTTTTGCCTCTGGTGTGGCTGTCAGTGTTGGGGCATACACATTGACGAGGGTGACTGGGCCTTGAGTGGTGTTCAGGCGGAGGGTGAGGAGGCGTGCAGAGCCATTGCTGCCCGGTTCCACCACCTTCAGCAAGGAGTTCTTCACTGCGAAGCCCACTCTGTGTTCCCTGTGTTCATCGCTGCCCTTTCCCTGCCAGTAGAACGTGTCCTTCTCTCTCAGCGTGCCTGCATCAGCCAACCGTGTTTCCTGGAGAGTGGCGATAGCCACTTCCAGTCTCTTCAGCTCATTATTGATGACGGCAGTCTTCCTGGTGCCGCTGATGTCCTTGAGGTTAGCAGCTTGTCCTGTCATCATAGTGCGGACGTTTCAAGTTCCCAGTTTTAGAGTTGGTCTCTTGTTTTGTTGTCTTGCTTGGTGCGAAGGTTCTCAGCCTGCCGTTCGGACTTCACCTCATCCCCATGCACCCAATGAGGAAAGCAGGCTGTGGCGGGACAACACCTTATTGGCTGGGGGCTGCCCAGCTTGAGGTGGGCGGCAGCTGTCCAGTGAGATCAAATGATCCCTCCCACCGTTGGGAACAACCCCTGGCGCCACGCTCTACGCCAGTTGAGCGGTGGATTATAACCGGTAACTGTCATTCCCTGTGTTTTGTCTACGCCGAAGGCGAAGCTGGAGTGTCCTCTCCAGTGATCCGGTGTTCTACCTTCCAGCGTTGGGCGTTGGTAGGATTCAAGCCTGGGCAGGAAGATATGGAAAACAAGATGTTGCCCATACAGCATGTCCCCCCTCTCTACGTCACTGATGAATCCAAAGGAACAGCAGAGCTGCTACAGTTTGGCACCAGCGCCGTCGCAGGAGCTGCCAGAACGATGTTGAGCACAACAGAGAACTGCCTTAGGGACTCCGACTCCGGATTTTTCCTCAGGGTTGACTCCAGAAGCCTTTCCCGTGACCGGGTATGCCGCAAGGCAGCTGAGGTTTGAAATCAGGATTTACCTTCCCCTAGATGGGCTACCTTCCCAGGTTAACAGGCCACCATCTACCCGAAGCATCTGGTTTTAAGGCGCTAGAAATCCGCCCTCGCCCCTTCCCCTATTAGTAAAAGCAGTTCCGCCGGGCTTAGAAACTAAATCACACGGGCAGGCTAGGAGTTGGACTTTGAGTTGTCAGAGGCTTTTTGAGATGCACGCCATAAGGAGCATTTTATAAGCACTGGGAGCTTAACCCCAGTGCCGCTCCTGCCTATGACAACCTTGGAACCATTAGAACCTTGGACGTGACGGTCACACCATGGAGAATAGGAGTGACTCGTACAATGACCCAGCGGCGTTTGCCCAGCGAAGAGCCGCTTAAATACAAATGCCGCTGGCCACCCAAATTGGGCACACCTGAGCGAGGCACGGCAAAGATATTTCCCGGGGCTGGGAACAGCTGGTGGAATTAAGGAGAGCAAGGGGGCGTGGTTATATCGACAGACTGTCAGCAGCGTGGGAAAAAGATCACAGAAGGTGACTAACAGTTGCCGGTCAGGCAGTGGCAATGGAGATGGAAATAAGTACCAACTACACATAATGCACATATACTGCAGAACCAAAACCCAAAGAGAGATCAGGGCTGAGCCGGGGAAAGCCAAGCCAGCTCGGCTCATGAAAGAGCCCCCCCTGTAAGGGCTGGAATCCCAGACACCCAAGGTAACATCAAGAAGACCCCCCCTCCACCACCCCCAACAGGAGCAACAACAACAAACAACACAAACCTGGGTGGGCGTTAGGGGGAACAGGAAAGAGGGAACACAATGGCCCGCCCAGGGCCCATGATTAACCCACCCCCCCAAGTCCACAGGCGTTGGGTCTCAGGAGGCTGCCCAGAGTCCAAGGCCCAGCAGAAGGTCCAGTGGACTGAATCCGGCGGCTTGCCGGAAAACATGAGCCACCTGACGCGGGGAGTCAATTCTTCTGGCGGCTGGCCCACATTGATTAGCCACCAGGACCGAAGGGGTGAAGCAGGAGGCAGCCTGCCCACCGGAAAGCTCACTGGTGGGTAATAGGACCGGAGAAAGGGGACCTCCACGTCATCGGGCAGGGATAAGGGGACCATGGCATCCTCAGGGTGGTCCGCAACTGCACCCGCGGTGGACCCCAACTAGGCCGGCTCTGCGGCACCCGCGGTGGACCCCGACCGGGCCAGCTCTGCGCCACCCACGATGGACTCCAGCGGGAGCCTCGCTGCACCCGCGGTGACCTCCAGCTGAAGCTCAGCTGCACCCACGATGGCCCCCAACCGGGCCGGCTCCGCTGCACCCACAATGGACTCCAGCAGGAGCCTCACTGCACCCGCGATGACCTCCGGCTGAGGCTCAGCTGCACCCACAGTGGACCCCAATTGGGTCAGAGCTGCACTCACAACGGTCCCGGTCAGGGATGTGGCTGCACCCACGATGGGCTCTGGTTAGAGCACCGTTGCACCAGTGGTGGCCCCCATCGGGGGTCTCATTGCTCCTGCGGTGGCCTCCCCAGCGAGGGAGGTGGTGCTCCTAACGCCAGCTGGCGCTGGATCCCGATCCTCGGTGGCCTCTGGCGAAGTCAGCTGCTCTCCGGCGACCCTTGCAGGGGGCTCCAGCCCCGGAGGGAGAGAAAAAGAGACCGGGTCAGGGTCGCCAGCAGCGGTAGAGCCCGGCGAGGTGGCCCCGAGGGCTACTACGAGCTGCCCTGGGCCCTCCGCGCCATGAGTCGGGCAGTGTGACATTGACATATGAAGTATTGACATAATTGAGCACACTTGCCTGAACTCGGGCTCCACCGCTGTCCAGGACTCTGGCGATTTGGGGTGCGTAGCCTCCGTCATTGCGCCCGGTGCTGTGCCCCCGTCGACCTCCTCTGGGGCCGCCAACGTCCCGTCGTCGTCAGTAGGCAACCCCAGTGATGGTAGCTCCTCTCCGGCGACCCTAGTGAGGGGCTCGACAGGCAAGGGAGAGAAGGAAAGGTTAGGGTCGCTGGCAGCGGCAGAGCCCGGCGAGGGAAACCCAGGTGCGGCCGAGAGCCGCACCCGACTCTCCTCCCCAAGAGCCAGACAAGATCTCTCAATCATAGGCAATTGAACTGCAGGAGAGATAACTTGCCCGTGCTCGAGCTCTACCACCGTCCAGGACTCTGACGCTGTCGACGGTGAAGGTCCGGATCCTGTTGGCTGGAGGTCTGGTCCAGGGGGTGACTCTGCTGCAGTGGTCCCTGCAGCAGGCGTGATGGTGGTTGCAGTCCAGGTCCTCTGACGCTCCTCCTCGATCCGGCTGTTGGCTATGGCGAGCAGGTTCGCCCCCTCCTCATCTGAAGGCGAATACGGGGGTTGAGCAGGCGTAGGAGGTGGAACCCTCACCGCCGCGGAAGTGTGTCCGCGGACCTCCCTCTCACGGTGCTCCTCCTCGATCCGGCGGTTGACGAAGGCAAGCAGATTTGCCCACTCCTCGTCTACTGGTGGGATTGCAGGGGAGGGCCTCCGTGCGGGCTCCTGGGCATGATCATCCAGGGCCTCAACCTCCTCCATCGTCAGGTGGCCCGGTTCATGGATTAGCAGGCCCTCAGAAATTAGAGGAGGAGACACAGAGAGGGAAGGAAACAATCATTAATTGCAGCTGGAGGAGAGGACCCAGTGGACTGCTGATACTGGGTCTCTCCCTCAGGAGACAGGCAAGATTCAGTGTTAATGAATGATTTAGAATGAAAAGATACTTGCCTGTCATCCCGGTTGATGACATCCACAGCTGCAAAGGGCACAAACTCATCCCTCTCCACGTCAGTGATGACGTGGACCCCTCCGCAGACTACTGGAGGAGACGTCTCCGTCACGACGGAGGTAGGCGGGGCCGGGGTAAATTTGGCGGACCTCACCGCAGCTGAAGCGAAAATGGCCGCTGCTGAAGAGGGAGGCTTCTCCCGGCGTTTCCTTGCAGGACGACGCTTCCATTGTGTTCCTGAACAGACCGTGTTGGAGCGAGTGGAGGGTCGAGCAAAGTGCCACGGAGGGTGCCAGTTTGCGGGAAAACGGACCTCCGTCTTGGCGGCACAGGGAATGCCAGACCAGGGAAGGAACGCTGGAGCGAGCAGACTGTGGAGAGCAGTTCGGTGTACTGTGGGTAGGTCCATAACCCGGGATGCGCCTCCAAGATGCCTACTGCTCCGTCCAAGTTCTCCAGCATCTCCTTAGGACCCTGGGTGGTGAGGGTGTCATTAATGAAGTCCTAGATGAACTCTGCAGCCCATTCCTCCTTTACCGTGGGGAAACCCGCTGCCATTCCTTTTCTTCGGCGAGAACGGGTCATGACGAACTCCAACACAGGTTTGTCAAGAACAGAAAAACAGTTTATAGTGAAAAAAGGAAAATCATGTGTGGGTGAACCCACTAAATCCTTTTTTCGGGCTGGGTCATTTTGTCATAAACTCTCCGTGCACTATGGCAGAGCGCACGGAGAAGGAGAAGGAGAAGGATGGGAGTATTTAAATGCATCCATACATCCATATTCCAACAGCACCCAATATGGTGTACAGAAAATTTACCCAAGTATTGATAATCCTGCTGACTGTGGACTGATGAAGGCTGAAACGATCACCCAGATCTTTCTCCTTCAGACCCAGGGACAGGTACACCAAGAAGAGGAACAGTTCATCAATAAGAGGGAGGCAGAGGCTCTGGTACAGGGAGATTCAGGGAAAACAAATCTGAATGATAAATTCATTGCCTGGTCATATATGCAAGTATAGTGCCTTGAAAAATTTTAGACCTCTGTTTTTCCATTTTGGAGTACCAATATCTCATTTTAAAACATGTGTTTTATTTTTCCATTAATCAACTAATAATGTTCAACAGTATATTGGCTCCCAGTTGGCTACAAATAATCAGTACGGACATATCTCCCACAGATTTAAAAGTAATGGGGTGTGCATAAGAAACTGAAGGTATTATATTAAAAAGTCTTAATATTTATGTAAATACAACATTTTTTTCTTAGTTAACAACAGGATATACAATTTTACTTTAACTACACAAGTGCTTAACAGTATGTTTTTCATTTAGATAGAAAAAGAAAAGGAGTCAATATACTGTATTTCAATAAAACACGCCACTGCAAACTGAAAAGATTAAAAGTCTAAAAATTCTGGAGGTACTGCAGGTGTTTTAATTAGACAAGTGTATTTTTACAGTGTGTTCATTAATCAAACACAAAAAAGGATGTAAACCAAATGACACGTACCCGTCTACGAGGAGGATCAGTGCCCTTGTCAGGAGCTGCTGTTGTGCTGCAAGTGGAAGAACGTGAGCCAGACCGCACACGTCTCCTTGTAGCAGGGTCAGTCTGTCTCCAAAATGACAGTAGATGGCAAATCTAGGAGTTAAAGAAAATAATTATCCTTTATTAAGATTAAATTAATCCTTTTAGCAAATCATGATCTGTTATTGATCTTTACCATTATCTTGCTAATACAAATTATGATTACATATCATTATTTGATATGTAAATAGAGTGCACTATGACCTAGAACTACAATCCAGAAATGACTGAGATTCTGATATTTGAACAAATCCATAAAACAGTAGAGAGATAAAACAATCAGAGTGCCCACATAAAAGTGTCTGTCTACTCACCCAATATAAATAAAGGTTTAATAATTAATCAATGAAAATAAAAAGCACATGGGAATGCAAGCATAGCACTGTTGTAGGATGTGTCTGGTTCATGTGTTTAGATAGGGCAGCTCAGTGCGTGAACGTGACTGAGTGAGTGCGTGCGCGCAGCCGAGGTGCGCCCCCTGTGTGTGTGGAATGGCCCCGAGAAGCGAACGGTGTGTGTGAATTGTGCGGATGAGTGGAGAGAGAGCGAGGCGACCGGAGCAGGTAAAAATTGCTGCTATTAACAGTGCGGTGTATGAATAAAGCCCCAACGCTTCAGCAAAACGGCCTGTGCTTCTGTGTACCACCATATCATTTTTAACAAGTGTGAGGTTTACTCGGGAGTTGACCCCGGAGGAAGAGCTGCCTCCAGCCCTGGAGAAGACAGATCTCCCCTGCGTCCCCCAACCACGGTTAGGAGACAAAAGGCAGGAAAGGTTAACACTGGCGACCACGAAGGGACTCTCACGTTGTTAAGAGGGTGGTGAGTACTGAAAGCAAAGAACAACAACAACTAGGTTGAGTGACTGTGATAGCAGCCAAGCTAATGCGACATGGCGGCCGCTCGCCATCCCGGCGATATTCACATACAAGAAACGAACTACTCAAACCCGTTCATGTCGCTAAGTAATAATCAGGAATACAGACAAGGTACTGTGGAAGCTCATGAATGTCAGGCTGAGACGAAGTGTGGACATTATAACCCATTTTTGTGTGATGAAAGCTGCGCAAACACACTTGTTAATGGAGAAGATTTGTTCACGCCATTCGGCAGCCCCGCTCAATTCGCCCCCACAAATCCCTTTTTCAGAGCCGACAATCAAAGCCACGCCCCCATGGGAGGCCTAGACATTTACGTGCCCCCGAATCCTGCTCCAAACACATCGTTAAAGTTGTATTATGCAGATACAAACCCCTTTGCCACGGCTCACATGAGAAGTTTTGTACACAGCACACCGGCTACTTCCAAGCCAAAAGCAGGTACGCTCCCCATGTCTACTCCTTACATCAATTCAGAGGAGACTGATAAACAGGGACATTCACCATTGAGCCATTCCTGTCACTCACATACACATAAGAGCCGCTCTGCACCCTGTCAGCCTCTTACATCGGACAGTGATGAGGACTATGACCCCAAAGAGAGGGTCCCCACTCTACGTCCAGGCCAGTACGACGGCAGCACATCATGGAGAGAGTTCCTGCACAGATTTGAGAGCTGCGCAGAGGTAAATCACTGGTCAGAAAAAACAATGGCCATCCAGCTGAAATTCTGCCTTGTTGGAGTTGCAGGAGCCATCATCCACAGAAACCCTCGTTCATCCAAATGGGACTACCGCCGCCTGCTGGAGGAACTCGAAACTGCATACGGCCCTTCCTCATATCACTCAGCGGCTGTGGCAGTGGAACTGAGGCAAAGAGTACGGAAATTTGGTGAGGCCCTTCATGTGTTCAGAGATGACATTTATGGGAAAGTAGCTGTAGCTTATGGAAATTGGTCAGAGGCCGAGCAAGATGCTATAGCTGTTGAAGTTTTCACAAATGGCCTGGGCGATGCAGAGCTAATCCAAAAACTGTTAGAAGAACATCCAGCCACACTAGCCAGAGCTTACGAGATAGCCCATCGCCATGAAACCACAAAGAGAGCTGTGTCCTATGTCACCAGCGTCATGCAGCCAGGGGCCTGTAACCTCACGGAACGCAGGCCCCGGGCCGCTGTTGTCAGAGAAAGAGACAAAAACAAGACTGTAACTGCCACTACACTTGCAGCTAGCTCCTCACCCAATCGCTTTGCCCCACACACATCCGCAAAAACACCAGGGCAACACAGGAACTTTAAAAAGGGTGACATTCGCTCCCATAACTGTAAGGGCTGGGGTCACAAACAGAGCCAGTGCTCATCCCCTCAAAGAAATGCAAAGACTTTCATTCCGAGCACTCCCCAAGGAAGCCCACAGGCCACTGTGCTCCACTTCAAAGGCCAGAGTCGTGACATGAGCATCCACATGCGCATATATGAACTGGAGGTGTGCGCAGTCTTGGACAGCGGGGCGCGGAGGAATGTGCTGCCCCTTCACCATTACAATGCCATTCACCGAGACATGAGACCCCCACTACAGTCATCCATCGTAGAGACTCTGCTCGGGGTGGGACCAGGAGACGTGCTCGTGCGTGGTGAGGCCAAAATACCTGTCAGTATTAACAACTGGCATGCTGAAGTGGACTTCCTCGTGGCGGACATAACGGGCAATGAAGTACTGCTGGGCCACCCATTCCTCACCCAAGATGAGGCCCGCCTTGATTTTGGTAAGTGCTGCATAGTGCTGTTTGGGGAAGAAGTGCCATACTTTCACCCAGAGACTGTCCCAAAGTCGCATGCTGTGAGAGTAGCCAGAACTGTCGTGGTTGAACCTGGACAAGAGTACCTAGTCAAGGGCACTGTGCCACAAGCAGCTCAGGGAGACATGATGCTCAGCCCCGCAAAAGGCTTTGGTGAGAAGCACAAAATACTCATTGCCAGGGTCCTAGTCAACGCTCAGCCCCCTAATGTTGTTCCACTACGCCTCTTTAACCCTGGCAACAAGGCCGTCACTATTAAAGAAGGTGCCATTGCAGGCCTCCTCCAGCCAGCTGAAGCTCTTCCCCCGCCCAGTGCCTCCACAGCGGCAGACTTCCCAGCTAGCTCCCCTGCAGTCCCAGACCACCTCCAGGAGCTCTGTGCCCAGAGTTCCACCGAGCTTAATGACAATGAAAAACTTGAACTGTCTAACCTGTTGTGTGCCTATGAAAATGTGTTTTCCAGAGGGCCCGGTGACCTGGGACGGACCAGTCTTGTGCAGCACGACATCATAACCCGGCCTGGAGCTCCTGTGAAGCAGCCCCCTCGTCGCATGGCTGGAGAAAAGCAGCAACACGCAGACCAGCAGATCCGTGAGAGCCTCCAGAACGGCCTTGCCACCCGCAGCCACAGCAGTTGGGCCTCACCGATTGTTATGGTACGTAAAAAGGATGGGACTTACCGTCTTTGTATAGACTATAGAACACTCAACAACCGCACCATCACTGACGCGTACCCGCTACCCTGCATCCAAGACACATTAGACACCCTCGCCACCGCCAAATGGTTCAGCACCTTGGACCTTGCTTCAGGTTATTGGCAAGTCGAGCTGACTCCAAGACCTCACCGCGTAGCCGCCTTTTGCACCCGAAATGGGCTGTTTGAATGGAACGTTATGCCGTTTGGGTTATGCAATGCGCCAGTGACGTTCCAACGCCTTATGGACCGCGTCCTTGCCAGCATGCAGTGGGAGACCTGCCTCGTCTACTTGGATGACATCATCGTGCTGGCCAAGGATGTGTCCGGGATGCTGCAGCGGCTGAGTCAGGTGTTCCAGAGACTTAAACATGCAAACCTCAAACTAGAACCAGCCAAATGCTGCCTCTTCCGCCGCCAAGTGGCTTATCTAGGTCACATTGTGTCCGAGCACGGTGTAGCCACTGACCCCAATAAAGTCCACAAAGTCCAAGCTTGGCCCACTCCCACATCGGTCCAAGAGGTCCGACGTTTCATTGGCCTCGCCTCCTACTATCGAAGGTTCATGAAAGACTTTGCCTCCATTGCCGAACCGTTACACAACCTGACAAGGAAAAACGCACATTTCCAGTGGCACGCTGAACACCAAGCTGCTTTCAACACGCTCAAGCACCGCCTCACCACAGCCTCTGTCTTAGGCTACCCACTGGACCATGGTGAAATGATCTTGGACAACGATGCTAGTGACACAGGCATCAGCGCCATCCTCTCACAGATGCAGGATGGCGCAGAACGTGTGTTGGCATACGGCAGCCACAAACTAGCCAAAGCTGAACAGAACTGTTGCACTACAAGACGAGAGCTGCTAGCCATTGTCGATTTCACGTCACATTTTCGGCAGTATCTACTTGGGCGGCCTTTCAAAGTACGTACCGACCACAGCAGCCTGCGTTGGTTAACCCGAATGAAAGAGCCAGAAGGTCAGTTAGCCAGGTGGCTTGAGAAGCTAGCAGAGTACGAGTTTGAAATCATTCATCGCCCAGGTCGCTTACACACTAATGCTGACAGTCTCTCCCGCAGGCCCTGCCGCCAGTCCTGTCCTTGTAAGCTGCAGGACTCCTCCTCAAAGCCGAGAATCACAAGCCACCAAGCCATTCAGTGTGAATTGGACTCCGACACCAGCTCCCTGTCGCTGAGTCCGGTGGGGGTAGAGACGTGCCCTACAACTACAGCTGTGAGTCCGGTGGGGGTAGAGACATGCCCTACAACTACAGCTGTGAGTCCGGTGGGGGTAAGTGCAGACAGCTTTACCAATACAGACACTTTAAAACTAAAAGAGACAATTTATGTGACGAATACAAACGAGACCACACTGTTTCCTGGCTGGACTATAGAAGAGTTGTGCCAGGCCCAAGCCGCTGATACAGACATTGCATCAATAAAAGCTTGGTTAGAGGCCAGCAGTGAGCGCCCTCCCTGGACCACCGTCGCCCCTTGCGGTCCAGCCACCAAAACATACTGGAGTCAATGGAAAAGACTGTATTTCCGAGATGGAGTTCTGGTCCGCCATTTTTACTGTTTGGACGACACACAGTACTACCCCCAAATTGTCCTGCCACGCAAAATGCAACCCGACGTCATGCGCCAGATGCACGAGGGGCCAATAGGTGGACATTTTGGTATTGAACGGACTGTGGCCAGACTTCAAACCAGATACTACTGGTACCACATGAGAGAAGACGTGGCTCTCTGGTGCCGGACTTGTACCAACTGTGCATGCAGAGCCAGACCCCACAAAACGCCACAAGCGCCCATGGGAACTGTTAAGGTCAGAGCCCCCATGGAGCGCATTGCACTGGACATTATGGGCCCACTCAATGAGACAGAACGCAAAAACAGCTATGTGCTCGTAATACAGGAGTATTTCACAAAATGGGCTGAAGCATTTCCTATCCCAGACGAAAAGGCTGTCACCGTGGCACGCGTTGTTGCAACAGAATGGGTGTGCCGCTTCGGAATGCCTCACTCTTTGCACAGCGACCAAGGGCGCAATTTTGAATCAGAGGTGTTTCAAGAAATGTGCCGTCTATTTGGCATTGAGAAAACCCACACTACGCCATTCAGACCACAGTCAGATGGCCAGGTTGAGCGTTTCAATGCCACACTTCAAAAGATCTTGGCCTCTACTGCAGAACGCTGTCACTGGGATTGGGACCTGATGACCTCATATGCAGTTATGGCCTACAGAGCGACCAAGCATAGTGCTACTGGTTTCACCCCCAACTATATGATGTTCGGACGTGAAATAAATGAGCCAGTGGACCTTGTAGCCGGTCTGCCCCCGGACTCTGACCATGCACCTTCAGCCCCAGAGTACGTGCAACAAATACGCGAGCGGCTGGAGCTGGCTCACAACATTACTCGAGAAGCCCTGGGTGAGTCAGTCACACGTGCAAAAAGACAATATGACAAAAACACTTGCCACACACAGTACAAAGTCGGAGACGCAGTGTGGTACCTCATCAAAGGAACACGGCATGTCAAAAACAGAGTCAAAAAGTTCCTCCCCTCCTACGAAGGACCCTTCTTTGTTATGGGACAGTTGGATGATCTAGTCTACCGGATCCAAAAGAGCCCCAGAGCCAAAGTCAAAGTCGTCCACCATGACCAACTGAAACACTACCGCAGCCGTGAGCAGCTGGACAACACTTGGGTCCTGGACCAAGCCCAGAACTGGACACCTTCTGAGATCTTGCCACCAGCTGTGGAGGGGGACCCAGCAGACCAGGACCTCAGCCTGTACAACTTGTTCGCTACTGCCTCCAGTGATGGCCCCAGCAATTCCCGGCCGTCTACTTCACCTGCTAATGTTCCCAATGTGATCGGGTCTCTTCCATCTACTCCTTCCCATGTGATATTTGACCATGGTGGGAGTGCGGTGGGAGAGCCACACCATCAGGCTCAGCACGTGTCACAGCCCAAACGTCGGCGCAGAGGACCGGACCGTTACGGGGACTGGGTTACTGAGTGAGCCAACTGTAGTAGTTCATATTTGCACTAGAGACTCTCCAGTTTACATTTTTTTTTAGACTCTAGTCTAGTTATAATGTTCTATACGTTTGTTTAAAAAAAAAAAAAAGGCTGAAGAGACGATGCTTTCATATACCTACATGCACTTTGTTTCATTTGAATGTATTGTATTTTGATTAGTTAGACAGTATTATTCCCGGTTGCCAAGAAATAGGTTTTAAAAGTGTAATGTACTCCTTGTTTAATTAGAAACAATTGTATTCCAAAGTATTTGCCCCTCATGTTTTCACTGCTAAACGAGCTAATTTCTTTATCACTGCATAGACACTTGTCATTATAGTATAACCTACCTATTTGAATTCCTGTAATATATTGGACACCGCTATCTCTTCACATTTTTTTTTTTAGGTCTACAGATATAGAGATTGTGCACCAGTTTTATATTGTTTGGATGGAATGGAATTAATGTTAATTGCCAGTCCATGGTGGGGGTAGTGTTGTAGGATATGTCTGGTTCATGTGTTTAGATAGGGCAGCTCAGTGCGTGAACGTGACTGAGTGAGTGCGTGCGCGTAGCCGAGGTGCGCCCCCTGTGTGTGTGGAATGGCCCCGAGAAGCGAACAGTGTGTGTGAATTGTGCGGATGAGTGGAGAGAGAGCGAGGCGACCGGAGCAGGTAAAAATTGCTGCTATTAACAGTGCGGTGTATGAATAAAGCCCCAACGCTTCAGCAAAACGGCCTGTGCTTCTGTGTACCACCATATCATTTTTAACAAGTGTGAGGTTTACTCGGGAGTTGACCCCGGAGGAAGAGCTGCCTCCAGCCCTGGAGAAGACAGATCTCCCCTGCGTCCCCCAACCACGGTTAGGAGACAAAAGGCAGGAAAGGTTAACAGCACTAATGTACCTGGTATAGAAGCTGATGTCTTCATCAGATAATGAAAACCTCTCAAAACCAAAGGACTGCTTCAGTGGGATCTCCTCGTTCTCCTCCATCACCTGCTGCTGAGCCTCCATTTTCTCCCAGGCTAGATCCAGAGCTGAAGGTTCTGCTTTAGCATCAGAATCGTGGCACTTGAGCAACAATTCAGCATCAATCACCTCTTCATCGGTGGATTCCTTCTCTGGACGTTGTGTTCTCTCCCAGACACTGGGTCTGGCTGCAGGCAATCAGTAGTGGTTCCAGGCCAACAACACAGGCACAGCCCCTTCTTTCAACCATCGTCGGCCACCTTGAATGATGTCCGTCGGGACCAAATGTCTACTACAGACTGTTGTCATCCTCTGAATAAATAAATTCTCCCACCTCACATTACGTATCCAGATTTTTCTTAAAGCTTCATCTTTTGGGAAGTGATGGAAACTTACAGTGGAGTTGAACTTTCCCGACACGGAGCAGTGAGGAACACAGCAGAAATCACTATTAGGATGATCCCGCTGCTGATCATTCACTGGTCTTGACAAAGACATTTAAGTTAAGGAGTTACACTCATCCATGAACTGGTAACAACATACTAAGACTAAAATTCACTGGGGGATCAGTGTAAGCTTGCGTGGGTGATAGTTGAAGGTTAGTCCTTCTGCCACAAGAACGAGACCATTTGAGCTCTTCCCATAACTTTAATATCCAGCCATAGCTGCACCCAACGTTCTATGGGTGCGGTCGGGTCTACGTCACTTCCGGTTAGTAACACATCGCCGCCATCTTAACTTGGTGAAAACAAACCTGTTACCAAGCCTTGTCTAGTGCAGTGTTTTGACTTTTTGTCATGGCCTGTGACTACATAGAAAAGCTTGATGAGTCAGCCAGGCTACGTTATCAGGAGAAACTGACAGCAAGTGGACTGACAGATTGCCCATACAAGCTACCAGCCGGAAAATGGGTTAATGACCCGACCAGGTGGCCAGATGTGCAGTGGCCGGACGTGTACAGCTACTTGATCGACACCCCTGGTAAGCATATTTGCTTCGACTCATATTAACATGATTAACCCTCTTACATGTTTTGAATGTTTTTAAGGAAAGGCCCCTATGGGTAACAGGACCAATCCATTAAATATCAGGGCAGCACAGGAGTAATTCTTAAAAGAAATAATTAAACAAGAAAATGTTCACTGATGCTAAACACTGCTTAGGTGCGCTTGTGGAGGATCGAAATAAGTGCAGGCGGACACAAGTGAAGTTTAAAAGGGTGCTTCATGCAGACAGTCAACTTATATACCCGGCTAATGCATGCATGGCACATTAGCATCACAGTAGCCAGCAGGAAAGCATATACATTTGCATTAGTCACACATATCAGGCGCAGCATTACTGGCGCCGGGATTCCTCTCTGTTCCGGAGCCGCAGAAGTTGCGAGGCGCTTCTATAACGATCAGTAATTGCTCACGCTGAGCGCTCTGCCAGCTTGCTGTGGGGGTCACACGAGGTGTTCCTCTTTTCCCGTATATTTTTCTTTTTGGCGTACAGAAATGGCAATACGCCCGTATTTGCTAAAATTGCATTTTCCCCGTATTAAAATATGGCGAAACCGTATCACTTGACACCTATGCGCTTTGTCACCTCTTTCATTAATGGCCAGCCCCTTTGTTGCACTATTTACTACAGTCTACAGTTAAATTAGTCAGGCTGACTGCACATAGAGAGGTCTGTATTGTTGGGTGAAAAGGGAATCAGTCATGCATTTCCATAGACGAAATGTCCGTCTCTGTGTACAATACAGAGAGGCTTGTGTCGGCGGCTAGCATTTTCAAAACGTGACCCATCAAGTGGCAACTAATTAAACTAACACAATATCACTCAATTACCTGATATAGGATGTGATGAGCTGAATATAATGCACTACGACGGGCTGGACAAGCTTGACTGGGTCACGGCAGCTGCCTGGGACTAGGTCACCACTGAATTGTTTTCACCGAGTACGGCGTTGCCATGTGGGTTGCTAACCGGAAGTAGGCCAAACGCCCGGATGCCCGACTGCGCCCATTTACAAAAACATCCCCCACTTCACTTCCGTCACTCCTCCTTCATAATAAAAGCCTTTTCCATTCTGTGTACTTTCACTTGCCAGACTAACACCACAAAAGAGCAAAAACAGGATAAACAAACTAAATTATTCATTAAAATGTTGAAGTATAACATGTAAACTAATCAGTTTGAATAATCATGAAAATTACTTCTCAAATAAAGAACTGCCTGTTTTCCAAAATTACCTCTTACATTAGTTTAGCATTAATTTCTCCATCAATTCATCTGATTGCTGCGGCTGTTTAACACAACCGGATGTCATGCACGCTGTTTTCCGGTTTTGTCACGTGACGTTCGGCATAACCCCGATCCAGCAGCTCCTCTCTGCTCAGACACTTCCTCGTTTCCTCCCTTCACAGCTGCTCCTTGATAAAGGGTGGAAACGCCACGTCACTGCAGACCCACGTGATTGTGAGGAAGTGAAACTCAGAGGAGAAATGGCGCAGAAAGGAGTTCAGCTGGACGCAGGAAGGTTCTCCTGTTCCATCTGTCTGGATCTACTGAAGGATCCGGTGACGATTGCCTGTGGACACAACTACTGTATGAACTGTATTAATAAATACTGGGATGATGAGGAGGAGGAGGAGGAGGAAACTCACAGCTGTCCTCAGTGTCAGCAGACCTTCAGACCGAGGCCTGTCCTGGGGAAAAACACCATGTTAGCTGAGTTAGTGGAGGAGCTGAAGAAGACTGGACTCCTGGCTGCTCCTGGTGTCCACTGCTATGCTGGAGCAGAAGATGTGGCCTGTGATTTCTGCACGGGGAGAAAACTGAAAGCCATCAAGTCCTGTTTGGTCTGTCTGGTTTCTTCCTGTGAGAAACACCTTCAGCCTCACTATGACGTGGCTCCGTTAAAGAAACACAAGCTGGTGGAGCCCTCCAAGAACCTCCAGGAGAACATCTGCTCTCGTTGTGATGAGATGATGAAAATCTTGTTCCATACTGATCAGCAGATTATCTGTTATCTCTGCTCCATGGACCATCTCAAAGGCCACGACACAGTCTCAGCTGCAGCAGAAAGGACTGAGAGGCAGAGAGAGGTGGAGGGGAGTCGACAAAACATCCATCAGAGGATCCAGGACAGAGAGGAAGATGTGAAGCTGCTTCAGCAGCCGGTGGAGGCCATCAATCGGTCTGCTGATAAAACAGTGGAGGACAGTGAGAAGATGTTCACTGAGCTGATCCGTCTAATCCAGAAAAGAAGCTCTGATGTGAAGCAGCAGGTCAGATCCCAGCAGGAAACAGAGGTGAGTCGAGTCAAAGATCTTCAGGAGGAGGTGGAGCAGGAGATCTCTGAGCTGAAGATGAGAGACGCCGAGCTGGAGCAGCTCTCACGCACAGAAGATGACACCCAGTTTCTGCACAGCTACACCTCCCTGTCAGCAGTCTGTGAGTCCACACACTCACCCAGCACCCATGTTCTTTCTCTGAGATACTTTGAGGACGTGACAGCAGCTGTGAAGGAGCTCAGAGACAAACTACAGGAACTTCTGACAGACACGTGGACAAACATCTCACTGATAGTCAATGTAGTGGATGATCTACAGCCACAACCAGAGCCCAAGACCAGAGCAGAATTCTTAAAATATTCACAGGAAATCACTCTGGATCCAAACACAGTAAATAGAGAGCTGTTATTGTCAGAGGAGAACAGAAAAGTAGCAAGAACATTTCAACCACAGTCTTATCCTCCTCATCCAGAAAGATTCTCTAATTACTGTCAGGTCCTGAGCAAAGAGAGTCTGAGTGGACGCTGTTACTGGGAGGTGGAGTGGAGCGGGGACACACTTGATGTAGCAGTCACATGTAAGAACATCAGCAGAGGATGGATTGAAAGTCTATTTGGTTATAATGACAAATCCTGGGCATTAGAGTGTAAACAAAATAGTTTTAGATTTATACACAACAGAAAACAAACTCCCATCTCAGATCCTCGGTCCTCCAGGATAGGAGTGTTTCTGGACCACAGCGCAGGTCTTCTGTCCTTCTACAGCGTCTCTGAAACCATGACTCTCCTCCACAGAGTCCAGACCACCTTCACTCAGCCCCTCTATGCTGGATTTAGGGTTTGGCTTTATGGAACCACTGCTGAGTTAGTTAAAGTCAACTAGACTGAAGTCAGTCCAGTGGTGGTGGGTTTAAATCTCTGTTTTTAATTTTTATTTTCTCTCCATCGTTGTTGTGGCATTTCTGCAGAGATCAGCTGTCAGTCAAACACTGTGGGCGGGACCTGGACATCATCTAGTCCTTCTTTTAATCTTTTAGTTTTTTAATGTCAGACGTCTCATAACTGACAGTTTTTTTTATTTCTTGTTAACTTTTTCTCATGATGTTAAAATAACAAAGTGGCCTGTCAACATGGGTGTGTGGATAGTTTTGGTTTATTATTATTATCTGTGTAACTTTGTGACCTTTACATCTGTGAGCTGTTTTATCTGCAGCTCTGTCAGTGTCTACTTCACCATGGAGGCCGTCACTGCTCATGAGGATTTTTACTGACTAATGTGTTTCTCCACATGAAAACGTAAACCGCTGTGTGCTCTAAATGACTGATGATGTGTGTTGTTGTGTTTGTGCACACCTTCATTTATCACACGTTTTGTTCTCCTCCCTTTGTTTAAACTGCTGCATATATAATCTGCTGTGGGCTGTTATAACTCTGTGATTATGACGGTTATGATCCACGATTTTCTTCATTTATTGGGATTCTGAACTGAACAGACTGTTGATGAAATGAAATCACTGGACAGAAGTCATGGAAGACAGCTGATGGGTTCAGTCACGAATAAACTTTTTCTTTAAGACAAACCAAATATTTTCTTCTGTCTTCATTCCACGATCTCACCAAAACTTAATACACATTAATTTAAATCAGTTTTCTGTTTGTTCACCATTAGTTTTCATCTGAGTTTCCCAGGATTTATCTGGATTTCCTTTTAGTCCTGTTAATATACGAGTCAACTGTGGCTCTTATACCACGGATCTATAAGTTATGATGATGAATGACACATTTTTATTTAACTACTTCAGTCATGGTTCTATACTGAATCATTTAACTTCCAGCCTTATAATTATGTAGATAATATTGTAATATGTATAAACATGAAGGATGTGCTTTGGTAAAAAAATGGAACAAATCAGTTGCACATTTTTTATACTTGTGATTAATGGCTAAACTTGTGTAAAAGAATCAATGAAAAAGTATTCTTTAAATTAATTTTCATTCCTACTTGTGACTCTCATGCAACAAAAATGCTGCTAGAGCAACATAAATCACTTGATAATTGTGATATCCTACCGTGTAGCAATGATCACACTTGAGTTATTTCTTTGGCTAACTCTGCCGTTTATTCTGCAACACACATAATATGACTGAACATGGATTCTGCGCGGGGTTTTTCACACTCTTGTTCTAATGTGTCCCCTTAATAGTAGTGCTGAACAATACAGGTAGTTCCCCCTAGAGGCATGTGCCAGTAATGTTTTAAATTAGACTTGCAGTCTACCACATCCCTCCCCTCTAGATTAAACTACTTTTAATTACACTAGCCAATTATGCTAGACATCCTGGAACTCCCATTTAACCCTAAACAATCACAGTTACTTTTAACTTCTTAAACACATGTGCCATACACATAATTTCTTTCTCTTTTTTTTTTTTACATGTATAACACACATAACAGTCTAACTGGGGATTTGGTTTGACTACCGCATCCCAGTGAGGTTCCAGGACGCATTCTTGTCCTGTGGCTGGGGAACTCACTACTGACTAAGTATAGTCCTTCAAGTAGTCTGGAGCTTTCCTAGCTCGCTGAGATCTTCTCACGGCGGGTGAGCCAACTGCAGGTGAAGACTCAGACTGCTCCACTATTTCGGCTGCTGCAGTGCTGCCCGTAGAATCTGCAGAGACGGTTACCTCAGGTTTCACCTGAAGTGGTGGTTCGTTGATGCTCTCCTCAGAATGGTTGTTAGACAACACCTCTGGTGCCATCGGCAGGGGAATGGAGCTCCTACCATGAACTTGGTCGATGTGTCGCCTCACCACTTGTCCATGGCCTAATGTCACCTTGAATGACACAGGGCCTGTCTTTTCTGTTATTTCTCCTGGTACCCAGGCTGGTCCTGAGCCAAAGTTGCGGGTGTAGACCACGTCTCCTTCTCTCAGTATTCTCTCTCTAGCATGCATGTCATGATAACCTTTTTGTTTCTCTTGTTTGTCATGCACTTTGTTTCTGAAGTCTGGATGTATTAAGTCAAATGTTGACCTCAACTTTCTTCCCATCCATGGACCTGCGTAGTCAATGTGAATTCTTCTCCATGGTTTATCTGGAACTTCCCAGGGATGTAGTGGGGCTGCTGGAGGACTGTTCCTGTTCTCCTGGCATGCCGCACATGACTTCACAAGCGCCTCCACCTCTGCATCCATGTTGGGCCAACACATGTAACTCCTCGCCAACGCTTTCATGCGAGTGATGCCAGGGTGTGCTTGGTGTAGTTGTTGCAGTAAGGCATTCCTACCAGGTGGTGGAACAACCACGCGTCCTCCCCACAGGATACAACCTTCCTGGGTGCTGAGCTCATCCTGTCGTCGGGCATAGGGAATGAACTCAGGACTGTTCATCTTCGGCCATCCTCGCAAGATGTATTCTCGCACTCTTGCTAGAACAGGGTCTTTGTCTGTCCACTTCTTTATTTGTTGTGCGTTCACCAGGGGCACGCCGATATCTTCAAACAATAGCACTCTCTCCTCCTCCTCAGGCGTGCTGTCTCTTCCTCCATCCAAGGGTAGCCTACTCATCGCGTCAGCATTCGTATGGTCCCGTCCGGCTTTGTAAACGATGGTGTACTCATACGCTGCTAATGTAACGGCCCATCTCTGAATTCTCTGAGATGTCATCTGGGGTATGGCTCTCCTTTCACTGAACAGTGAAATTAGTGGCTTGTGGTCAGTCACTATAGCGAACTGTCTCCCATACAGGTATTTGTGGAACTTTTTTACACCAAATACTACTGCAAGGCCCTCCTTGTCTAGCTGGGAGTAGTTTTTCTCAGCTGCACTAAGAGTTCTTGAGACGAACCCTATGGGTCTCTCTGAGCCATCCTCCATACGATGAGAGAGTACAGCACCCACACCGTAGGGTGATGCGTCACACGCCAGGATGAGTGGTTTGTTTGAATCATAGTGCACTAACACACTACAGGACTGAAGTAGCGCTTTAGACTCTTCAAACGCCTTCTGCTGCTTGACCCCCCATGACCATTTTTCTTCCTTCTTAAGTAAGGTATGTAGTGGTGCCAGCAGCGTGGAGAGCTTTGGGAGGAACCTATGGTAATAGTTCAACAAGCCCAGGTAGGCTTTTAACTCAGTAACATTTTGTGGCTCAGGCGCCTCCGCAATGGCTTCCACTTTGTCTGTTAGAGGGTGTAGACCACTGGTGTTGATCTTGTGGCCTAGGAACACCACCTCTTTTCCCATGAACTCACACTTGCTTCTTTTCAACCTCAGACCGCTTTTCTCCAACCGTTGAAGCACTTCCTCCAGCGTTTTCAGATGTTCTTGTTCATTTGGTCCTGTACAAAGGATGTCATCCAAATAAATGGCAACATTCGGAATTCCACCTAGGATGCCCTCCATAGTTCTCTGGAATATAGCAGGACTGGAAGCTACTCCAAATGGTAAGCGTGTGTAGGTATATAAGCCTTTGTGTGTATTGATGGTTACATACTTTCTTGATTCTTCTTCCAGGACTACTTGTTGGTAGGCGTGACTCATGTCTAATTTCGTGAAGTGTCGGCCGCCGTTCAGCTGTGCGAAGAGGTCCTCCACTTTAGGAATTGGATACTGATCCACCCGTGATGCTCGATTGACAGTGAGTTTGTAATCTCCACATATTCTAATGGAGCCATCCGGCTTTCTCACTGGGACTATGGGCGCCGCCCATTCTGCAACCTGCACTGGCTCAATGATCTTGTCATCCAGCAGCCTCTGTAGCTCGCTTTCGACCAGTGGCTTGACTGCATAGGGTACCGGTCGGGGTTTGCAGAATCGTGGTTGGGCCTCCTTGTCCACATTAATCTTTGCAGTGACACCTTTTAGCTGTCCTACGCCTTCTTTGAACACCTCCGCGTGTCTTTCGAGGATCTCCTCCAGCTGCAATTTGGGCTGAGATTCCACCTTATTCACCAACTGATCTATCATGGCCAGTTCTTGTAGCCAACTTCGCCCTAGTAGATTTGGTCCTTCGCTCCCAACTACTACTACAGGTAAGTCCTTTTCTTTGTTTTCGTGCTGCACCTTCACTTGTGCCATGCCTAGCACGTCTAGCTTCTCTCCTGTGTATGTTTTTAATTTTAATGAACAGGGATTTAATTCTGCTGTGTCTGTTTTCTTCCACAGTTGTGTATATTGCTGTTTACTTAATATGGTTACTCCACAGCCTGTATCAACTTCAAATGTTACTTTCATTCCATTAACATTCATGGTACGCGTGATGGGCGCTACCTTGGTCAGCTCCTCTGACGTGTTGTAAATTGTGTGAAAATCCATGTCTTCTGTATCACTTTCTCCCTCCCCTCTCAGTTGATTCGCTCGCTGTTCCTTTCCTGGGCCCTTGTTTTCATACTTTTGCCCATTAACTGTCGCTTTCAGCACCTGTGCGCTGTCCACCTTTATTCTACATGCTTTCTTAATGTGCCCTCGCTTGCCACAATTATGACACAGCTCAGTGGCAAATTTGCACTCGGCGGCATTGTGCTGGCCTTTGCAGCGATAACAACTGGGGAATTTGTGCTGAGTTTTGTCAGTCGACACTTTGTGGACACCTACTTGGGTCTTAGGCACACGAACATGCGTTGCTGTGTCCTCTGTTAGCTTCCCTTGCATCTCTCTCACATCTTTAGATGCTGTTTCCATCGCTTGGCATAATTCCAAAGCCTTCGCAAAAGTGAGTTTTGTTTCAGATAAAAGTCGCCGTTGCATTCGGTCATCATTCACTCCACACACAAGTCTGTCTCTTAACATTTCTTCCAATGAGTCTTTGTAATCACAGTGCAGTGCTAATTTCCTCAATTCTGCCACATACTCTGCTATGGACTCAGTGTTCCTCCTTATGCGTGAATTAAATTTGAATCGTTGCACGATTTCACTCGGTTTGGGGCTGAAGTGCTTCTGAAGCTCAGCAGTAAGCTGGTCGTACGTTTTATCTTTCGGTAATGCAGGGCTTATTAAATTTCTCAACAAGCTGTAAGTAGTTGCACCAACTCCACTCAACAGTACAGCCTTCCTTTTGTCTGGCTCCTCAATGTCATTAGCTTGGAAGAAAAAGTCCAACATTTCACCATATTCTTCCCATGACTGAGTCGAGTTATCAAAAGGGGTTACCGTTCCGATTACAGCCGCCATTGCTCGTCGTGGTGGGGAAACCTCGTTTTTCCTCCTCTGAACTTGCACTCGAACTACTGGAGTCACTTGAGTTCGCCACACTTGCAATGTTCTCTGTTTCTCGCCGCTGATTTTTTTCTTTTAATCCTCGTCGCCAATTGTGTGATATCCTACCGTGTAGCAATGATCACACTTGAGTTATTTCTTTGGCTAACTCTGCCGTTTATTCTGCAACACACATAATAAGACTGAACATGGATTCTGCGCGGGGTTTTTCACACTCTTGTTCTAATGTGTCCCCTTAATAGTAGTGCTGAACAATACAGGTAGTTCCCCCTAGAGGCATGTGCCAGTAATGTTTTAAATTAGACTTGCAGTCTACCACAATAATCATGAATGTAAAAGCAATTAAAATGTGACAATTTATGGCAGCAATTTTTTTATTTTTCTACAAAACTATTTTTTTAAATATTGTCACATTTCCTGTTTTATTTTTTAAATAGTCAAAGCAGAAGTGCTTCTAGTTAAGGTAACTTTCCTAATCATCTCAACCTTTAAAAGTCCAAAGTGAGCAATTTTAATTGATTTGAATGAATGAATGAATGAATGAATTTATTTCGGATAATACAGTACAGGTTAAAAGAAACTGTATAATATAACAACAAGGTCAAATTAGACAAAGACTCCTTCTACTAAACAATTCCACGTGAGTTATCCGAAATGGGTGATGGCTGAAGCCGCAGCTTATATTGCCCACCCATATTCCATCCAAGAATTCAAAGAAAAAAGAGTAAACAAGACAAGAGCGATTACAATTTAAAACAAAGCTAAGACAAAGTGTGACTGAGAGAAAAAAAAAAAAAGAAAACTAAGCTAAGCTAAGTTAAGCGGTTACTATTCAAGACAAATCTAAGACAGAATGTCACAGAGAGGAAAAAAAAAACAAAAAAAGAAAAACTAAGCTACAACACAACACAGGCTGGAAATGTCAATCCTTATGTGAGTTTACATGTCGTCTTGTAAATATGTTTGGAGTATTTCTTCCTTTAGTTTTTGTTTAAATTGTCCAAGCGTTGTACATGATTTTAATTCAGGTCCATAATCGTTCCATAATCTGACTCCTTGCACTGAAATACAGTGTTGCTTGGTGGTTGTTCTCACTGTAGGCTTTTGAAATATACATGTTCCTCTGAGGTGATATCGTTTCTCCCTTGTTTGGAACAACTTTTGGATATTTGCGGGCAGTGATAAATTCTTCACTTTGAACATTATTATTGCGGTTTTAAAGTCAACCAGATCTTTCAACTTGAGAGTTTTTTGTTTAAGAAAAAGTGGGTTTGTTGGTTCCTTGTAAGCTGCTTTGTTGATTATTCTAATAGCTCTCTTTTAAAGCATAAAGAGTGGATATATGTTTGTTTTGTATGTATTTCCCCATACTTCATTACAATATGTCATGTATGGGAGTATTAATGAATGATACAAGGTGTATAGTGTGGGTTGATTCAGCAAATATTTCACTCTGTGTAGTATTGCAATTGATTTGGAAACTTTACCTTTGATATAATTAATATGTGACTTCCAACACAGTTTGTTATCAATTATTACTCCAAGGAATTTAGTTTCAGATACCCTTTCAATCTCTACACCATTTACATTGAGTTTGGGTACTGGATTGTTGTGATGGTTGTTAAAGACTATAAATTTTGTCTTACTTAAATTGAGCGTTAATTTGTTTGAATCAAACCACAGTTTAAGCTTTCCTAATTCCTTCCCGAGTGTATCCAGAAGTTGTTCCAAATTGTTTCCACTGCATTTTCAGAACTCCTGACCTAAATGGAGAGTTTCTGACAGAATCTCTCCCTCTTTTCATGCTTTTGAGTGAACAGCCCTAATCAATGTCACTATGTCTCCCAGCTGGTCTGGGAACGCCTTGGTATCTTCTCTGAAGAGCTGGAGCAGGGGGCTGGGGAGAGGGAAGTCTGGGCTTCTCTGCTTGAACTGCTGCCTCCGCAACCTGGACCTCCGGAAAACCAGTCGAAGATGGATGGATGGATTTGGATTCATAAAGCGGCCCTCTGAAACAGATTATGTATCCAAGCTGACATTATTACCTCCGCCAGGCCGAAAAGGCCAGGAGGAGATTATGTTTTTGCCGGGGTTTGTCTGTGTGTTTGTTTGTCTGTCTGTCTGTCTGTCTGTCTGTCTGTTTGTCTGTTGGTTAGCAAGATAACTCAAAAAGTCTTGGACGGATTTCCATGAAACTTTCAGGCGTTGTTGGAAATGGTACAGGGAAGAACTGATTAAATTTTGGGGGTGATCCGGTTCACCGTCTGGATACAGGAATTTTTTAAAGCATTTTTCAACACTGTGACATAGGGCCATTTTCAACATGTGCGCAGGCGCAATGGAGGGCGCTGGTCGTCGTGTCTGCAACACAAACTCTGCGTTCTTCAACGTTTTAGGCACAAAAGCACGCGGAAAACACTGCTGGCCTGGGCCCGCCAGTGTGCCTGTGTTTGCGCGCAACTGCAAAACCTCACACGGGCAGCTGTCCGCCGACGGATTCTTTGGCAGAAATTCCCCGGCCAGCCATAGGAGCTGCGCATTTGGCAAAAATTCACCGGCCAGCCATAGGCGCTGCGCAAAAACGAGCTCTCTGCCGGCGAAGCTTCTAAATTCTCGTTTGCCGCGGAGCGCAACCCCAAAATAATATAATATAAAACCCACGGCAACCTGTCTACCCAATTTGCATCCGTCAGTGGAGGAGATGGACACAACAGCAACACTTCAGTTTATTACCTCCGCCAAGGAGGCAATGCTTTTACTACTGAACCACTAATCCTATCACTATCACATTGATTGTCATTGATTAATTGTGTCTTTATTGCACTGTCCCTGTCAAATAAACAAATAATCATTGTGAATCCAATTGCTAGTCATATGTTTACATGCTCAAGGAATCTGAAAACGTACACACAAACACTGTATGGGGGGAATTGTGGTGCTTGGCGGAGGTCTGCGCTCTCCGAGTGCTTTTCTAGTTATTATTACCTCCGCCAGGCCGAAAGGCCAGGAGGAGGTAATGTTTTTGCCGGGGTTTGTCTGTGTGTTTGTCTGTGTGTTTGTCTGTTTGTCTGTCTGTCTGTTTGTCTGTTGGTTAGCAAGATAACTCAAAAACTTTTGGACGGATTTCAATGAAACTTTCAGGCGTTGTTGGAAATGGTACAAGGAAGAACTGATTAAATTTTGGGGATGATCCGCATCACCGTCTGCATACAGGAATTTTTTAAAGCATTTTTCCACACTGTGACATACGGCCATTTTCAACATGTGCGCAGGCGCAATGGAGAGCGCTGGGCGTCGTGTCTGACCAACACAAACTCCGCCTTCTTCAACGTTTTAGCCACAAAAGCATGCGGAAAACACTGGTGGCCTGGGCCCCCCAGCGTGCCTGTGCCAGCCATAGGCGCTGCGCACATTGCGCTGGTTGTCGTGTCTGACCAACACAAACTCCGCGTTCTTCAACGTTTTAGGCACAAAAGCACACGGAAAACACTGCTGGCCTGGGCCCGCCACCGTGCCTGATTTTGCGCCACGCTGCAAAACCTGACACGGCCACCTGTCCGCCGCCCGATTATTTGCCACAAATTCCCCTCCCAGCTATAGGCGCTGCATAAAAACGACCTCTCTGCCGGGAAAGATTCTAAATTCTGTTTTGCCGCGGAGCGCAACCCCAATATAATATAAAACCCACGGCAACCTGTTTAACCAATCTGCATCCGTCAGTGGAGGAGATGGACACACCAACACTTCAGTTTATTACCTCCGCCAAGGAGGCAATGCTTTTACAACCGTAAAACGGGGCTATAAGGGACGGCGGGGTAATATGGGACACTTTTCTAAATGTAATTCTGCTTTTTTAATTTTGCTTCCGCCTAGATTTGATGAAGGATTCATGGATATTTGACAATAACAACACAACTCAGCGTCCTGCTCAAAATAAAAAAAGCAGAATTACATTTAAAACATTTCCCAGAAAAGTGTCCCTTATTAACCCGCCGTCCCTTATAGCCCCGTTTTACACTACTGAACCACTAATCCTATCACTATCACATTGATTGTCATTCATTAATTGTCTCTTTATTGCACTGTCCATGTCAAATAAACAAATAATCATTGTGAATCCAATTGCTACTCATATCTTTTCATGCTCAGGGAATCTGAAAACGTACACACAAACACTGTATGGGGGGAACTGTGCCGCTTGGCGGAGGTCTGCGCTCTCCGAGTGCTTTTCTAGTTGTTATTTATTTTCAATGTGATTCCACTTTGTGCTGTGTGCTCACTTCATCCTGCCTGTGGAAGTCTGAAGTCTGGAGCTGAGAGAAAAATCAGCTGAATAATTCTACACCCTTTTTGCTTTTCTTCTTCTTCTTTTTTTCTCTTCCCAAGGTCCTGGTCTAGTTAAAAGATCCTTTCAGATTCCTGATGGCAGCAGCAGCATAAACGGTCTCATCCTGCAGCAGGACAAACATATATGTGGTGGATGAAGCTGCTGTGAAGTGTGCAGCTCATGGCTCTGCTGTTAGAGTGATATCGTTCATTGGTGAGGAGGGAGAATGATTTTTAAAACTATAAGTTTATAGTTACCTCCGCCAGGCCGCAGGCCGGAGGAGGTAATGTTTTTGCCAGCGTTTGTCTGTCTGTCTGTTGGTTTGTCTGTTGGTTAGCAAGATAACTCAAAAAATTTTGGACGGATTTCGATGAAACTTTCAGGCGTTGTTGGAAATGGTACAAGGAAGAACTGATTAAATTTTGGGGATGATCCGGATCACCGTCTGGATACAGGAATTTTTTAAAGGATTCTTTAACATTGTGAGATAGGGCCATTTTCAACATGTGTGCAGGCGCAATGGAGGGCGCTGGTCGTCGTGTCTGACGAACACGAACTCCGCGTTCTTCAAAGTTTTAGGCACAAAAGCACACGGAAAACAGTGGTGAGCCGGGCCCGGCAGCGTGCCTGTGTTTGCGCTACGCTGCAAAAGCTGAGACGGGCAGCTGTCCGGCGCCGGATTATTTGGCACAAATTCCCCGGGCAGCCATAGGGGCTGCGCAAAAACAAGCTCTCTGCCGGGGAAGCTTCCAAATCCTCTATTGCCGCGGAGCACAACCCCAATATAAAACCCACGGCAACCAGTCTACCCAATTTGCATCCGTCAGTGAAGCCCTGAGTGCTGCTTTCAGTGATCTATGAAAACACTCGCATAACCCATTGGTCTGTGGGTTGTACGCGGTTGTGCGATGAATTGCAACGCCCACAGCCTGGGAGTTTGGAGATGGAGGAGATGGACACAACAGCAACACTTGAGTTTATTACCTCCGCCAAGGAGGTAATGCTTTTACTACTGAACCACTAATCCTATCATTGTGAATCCAATTGCTAGTCATCCCAGATAGCAAAAGGCATTAATTCAATGTTGGATTTTGGTCAGACTGGTTATTTTTGGTTGAGGTTGAAAAATCTATGTTGATACAATGTTTAATTACAGTTACCATTTCAACGTTTGAAAGACTGTTGTTGAATCAATGTCGTATAGATGATGATTTTTCAATGTTGAAATGCCCTACATTTAATTTGACATTGTTTCAATGGCGCTGGTGGTGGGGGCGTGTGGGGGCGTGTGGGAGGGAGGGGGGGCGGCAGGCAGTTCACAAGACCAGCGCTGGTCTCACGTGATCTCGCGCGAGCTCTCACGGGATTTTAGTTCAAACTTGGCGGTTGAACATTTGTGGCGGTTATATGAACATTTGTCTTGTGGCAGCGGGGACACAGAACGGCAGCAAATTCTCTGTGTGAGACAAACTGGTGAGTCCTTATGAAATATAATTCATTAGCCCATTCAGATGCCATCATCTGGCTGTCATCTTTAGACTAAATGCTAACTTTGTGTATTATTGCCGTGTCGTGTAAACTATAGTCCGGAGGTTTTAGTTTGATAGCATTATCAATCACTAGCATGCCAGCTAATAATAGTTAACTGGTAAGTCCTTTTGCTAATATTATATATTATTCCGTTCAGATACCATTATATGGCTGTCATCGTTTGAGTAAATGTTAACTTTGTGAATTATTGCCGTGCCAACTTAGTCCGGAGTCTGTTGCTTGTATTAGCAATGCATATAATATATTAACATTAGCTAGCATGCTAGTTAACGTTATGCCCGCCATTTTGCTAGCGAGTCTCGCAATTAAAACATTAATTTATCTGTGTATATAATTATATATTATTTTAATTGTTACATAAGCATTATTGTAACCAGCACCATGGTAAAGCAGTTGGCTTATTTATAATGGTGAACTAAGAAAGGTGGAGGAGGAGGCCTCCCGCTGGCCAACGACACACATCCGGAGGAGCAGATCTACTTTCATTGACATTGCTAGCAAAATGGCGGGCATAACGTTAACTAGCATGCTAGCTAATGTTATTATATTAATTTATCTGTGTATATAGAGTTATATATTATTAGTGTTTTTAATAGTTACATAAGCATTGTTGAAACAAGCACTACGGTAAAGCAGTTGGTTTATTTATAATGGTAAACTAAGAAAGCTAGCGGCAGTGCTGCGGGAGGCTACTGTGAACCTGGCCGGCTGTGAGTGCTTTGTGGCGGGGGAGCAGCTCACGGCAGCACCCGCTGCTCTGTGAGGACAGTAACTGCAGAGTGATAACGTGCTTTCATGTCAGAGTCTCCAAAACATCAGAAAACTCTCCAATAACACCAGCAAAAGTCTCCAGATTAGTCGCTAGTCGCTTTTGAGAAAGAAAACTGCTGAGAGGAGTTGGAAAGTCGCCAGATTTAGCGAGAAAGTTGGCCAAGTTGCCAACACTGATTTGCTTTGCATGTAGTAGTTCCGGTCTAGAACGATATGAAACGGCATCCGTATTTGCGTGCATGATGGCGCATGCACACATGCGTTTGGTGGTCGGAAGTTCGATCCACATCCATTATATGGGAAAAAACGGAAATATCGTCCCGATGCGTTGAGTTGACGGACTGCGTGTGAAGTCCACGCTTGGGTGTTCAACACTGCTGAATTTTGGCATAGGCACCAACCAGTGAGACAGATACACTCAGAAAAATATTTAGGCTTATTTTCAAGGTTTACGTATTGTGATTGCATAACCCATTTCCATTCAATTACATTACTTAGTTTTATGGGAACAAGTAAATAAACTGAATGTAATATATTTATTAATCATGCATAAATGAAATGAGTAATTTCTTGATTTATGCAATTAATTCTAATAAATCCAATGTGTTCTAAATACATAAAACCAGTTTTATGCAATTGTATTTATTAATCTCAATGTGTTCAAAATACATTCCTTTCTCAAATACTTTTAGAAGAACATTATGCAAAACATTTTAATACCTTTTAAATGATAACATTTAATCAATTTAAGAACTAGTAGATATATATTGATTTAATTATTTTAATAATGAATTTGAATGGCTAAATGTTAAAAATATTACAATTTAAATAAAATTAAATTAATTAGAACACCTAAATTTGAACTGTGCCATGAATCATTTTTCTGAGTTTTTTTTTTTTTTGTTGTCTTTTTTTTTTTTTTTTTTTTTGTCTTTCGGCTACTCCCACTAGGGGTCGCCACAGCAAATCATTCTCATTAGAGGATCTCCGATTAGCACGTTGATTTGGCAGAGGTTTTTATGTCGGATGCCCTTCCTGACACAACCCTCACAATCATTTTTCTGAGTGTATATTGTTATTGTTAGTTTATGCATTGTTTTTATTTTTCTTTGTTTCCCTCTTTTTTCAGTACAATAGGACTTGAGGGGATTCACCGCAAGCAATATACAAGGCTAAGTAATATAATTGTAGCAGCACCACCTCTCTATCTAGCTAAGATGGCTTCTTATTGGGCCAAAAGACGTAGAGTCATCAAAACTGTAAGGGAGATAGAGAAAGATATCCTTAAGGAATTTGAGGAAACTCTGCATAATCAGAGTGCAAATTTATACCCCTGTGTGAATAGGGCACCACCCTTCACAATCTCTCATGTTTCCCAACTAGATACATCACCAGCTTCTCATGTACACTTGGAAAATGATCATATAGATGGCAGTATAGCTGGCAATGATAAAGTTGAGTCAGATTATGTACACTTTGAAAATGATCATATAGATGGTAGTGTAGCTGGAAGTGATGGAGATGAATCAGATTCTCACTCTGACAGTGATGAGCATCAACCTAGTCAGGATCTGCTTATAAGGAGCCTAAGATATTGGGCAGCATCCTACTCCATCAGTCTGGTTGCTTTGTCTGCTCTGCTTTCCATCTTAAAGCTATTTCACCCCAGGCTCCCTAAAGATGGAAGAACTCTGCTTAGAACAGAATCTCATGTTGCAACCACTCAAATGCAAGGTGGCGAGTACTATCATTTTGGGTTGGTGCAAGGAATACTTTCTCAATTGAAATGTCTGCATTTACCAGTGAACCTCAAAACTCTTACTCTACAGTTCAACATAGATGGTCTCCCCCCTTTAAGAGTTCAAGACTTCAATTCTGGCCTATACTTGCAATCCTGAAATGTGATTACACTAAGTCACCATTTATTGTCGGTATATTTTGTGGTTTAAGCAAACCAAAGTGTGTTGTTGAGTATCTGCAGCAGTTTGTTAGAGACCTTAAAAATGTACTGGCTAATGGCATTATTCATAATAGTAAGCCACTGAATGTAGAGGTTTCCTCATTTGTGTGTGATGCTCCTGCCAGAGCCTTTGTTAAGAATATTAAGTCACATAATGGGTATTCAGGATGCGACAAGTGTGATCAAGAGGGTGTGTGGAGGAACAAAATGACATATCCTGAAACAAATGTCAGGCTGAGGACTGACTCAAGTTATTGTGATATGATTGATGAGGAACATCACTTAAAACAGACACTCAGTCCTTTAACAGGGATTGTAAAGATGATTTCTTCATTCCCAATAGATTATATGCACCTCTGTTGTCTTGGGTTGATGAGAAAACTGTTGAATATGTGGTTAAAGGGCAATCTAGCCACTTGGCTTCCTTCACAAACTGTTAACAGTATATCAAGCAAACTGCTGGTGTTACGTTCCCACACCCCTTTGGAATTCAATCGCAAGCCAAGAGGTTTGAATGAACTTGATCGTTGGAAAGCTACTGAGCTTCGATCCTTTATGTTATACTGGGGTCCTGTAGTTCTGAAGGATTGCCTTCCCAGTGAGTTTTATGACAATTTTATGTTATTTTCAGTGGCCATGTATTTGTTTTTGTCACCTGGAATTTCTGGCCAGATGGTTAAATTTGCACATAGATTGATGATTTCCTTTGTGGAACACTTTGGACAGCTATATGGTAGGGATGAGATTGTGTTTAGTGTTCACCAGCTTATACATTTAGCAGATGAATACAAACAATTTGGACCTTTAGATAATGTTTCGGGATTCCCTTTTGAGAATTATCTTGGCCAAATAAAGCATCTTTTACGCAAGCCACACCAACCTCTACAACAGGTAGTCAAAAGGTTGTCAGAAATGCCACATGATGAGCTTCCATTAGCAACAGATAAATCAGTCTTGCAGAACATCCATACTGATGGTCCACTTCCTCGACATTTCAGTGTTGCTCTACAGTACACAAAAGTCTCCAGTAGTCACTTTACCTTGTCTACAAAGCAGGGGGATAATTGTATTGAGGTGGGAGATACAATTGCAGTAGTGCAGAATATTGTCCAAGAAGAAGATCAGGTCTATATGATATACAGAACGTTCAGACACCAAGAAGCATATTACACTTATCCCTGTGAGTCCTCATGCATAGGTACATATAAGGTTAGAGAGTTGTGTGATGATATCGGGGTTAGTAAACTTAGCAGTATTAAACGTAAATGTGTTCTGTGTCCAGAGTCAGAGGGAAATAGCCTCATAGCTATTCCAATAGTTCATATGCAGTAGCATAGCAAGTTTGACATCTCATTCATGAGTATTTTCAGTTTTATTTTTCATCATTTTTTATTCAAATTTAATGTATTGTACACAGAATGGAACGTGAGGCGGTGCTTTGGGCTGTTGTACTATTTCCAAATGGTGGAATTGTAACAGTTCTTTCCAGCTGGTACAATCCAAAGGAGGGTACATTGTTCTGGCCCCCAAAAAACATAAATTATTCAAAGGCCCTTAAAGAAAACATGATGCCCCACAAAGGATGGACCACGTATGAGAATGTTCGGCTCTTAATTACTTGTGGTAAGTAGTCACTGCATCACTATTGTCAGATGTGAATTATTCCATATTTAGGGGTGTCAATCCCATTTGTGACAGAATGAATGGCATTACTTTTATAACAGCCACAAATGGGACTATTCAATCAGGTTAATTAAAGTGGTAACCTTGATCCCCATTTTGTTCTCCTTTCTGGTATCTAAGGAGAACCATTAATTGTGAGTGTGTTGGGGTACAGTATAAGATATATTTGGCATTATATTATCAGATATGTTTGGTAACTAAACAGAAATGTATTTGAATTAAAATCTGACTGCCATTTTCAAAACCCTGTTTGTATTATATTGTTTAAGTAGTAATCATACTTCTTAAAAATGGCATACTGTATTTTCTGCTTGTTCTTTTGCAGATTCATTTGAAAAGGCCAAGCAACATGAAGAAAAGTATGTATCTACTGGATGTCCGACCACTGATTTGGAATCGGAGGAGGAAGAAGATGTACGTCGTAAAAGAAGAAAAAGGTACAGTTGAATTCCTTAACCAAATGTGTTTATTAAATTAGCCTACACCTAGACACCGCTGCCTTGTGTCCACCCTGAGATAAGGAGGTCAGGGTTCAATCTCTGGCCGAGTCATAGCTCGTCCCTCCCTGCTTAGCACTCAGCTTCGAGGGTTGGATTGGATGTCCGTCCTGTGATAGACTAGTGTCATGTCTATGAGTATTTGTACGCCAAATTGCCTCATTTTACAAAAACGGGCAATGACCCAAGAACAGTGTCTATCTCAAGGCTTGCTCATTTAATGTAATTATATTTAATATTTTTTCAATTGCTGGGAATGTTTAATTTTTATTTTCAAGGCCAAATCCTGTGTACGTGGAGTCAGATGGGGAGCCAGAATCCAGCAGTGTTAAGAGAAAATTTGCCAAGCCACCTACTATTCATTTTCCAGGTACAGTGACAGTTATGACAACTGCTACACCTAAGTATTGCCATGTATAATTCTATTTATTTGTTAATACAGTGCTGCCAGAATCCAACCAGTACCCCTCTGTACCAACCCCAGATGGAAGCAGTGGTATGTCATTACTTGGCAATGGCAAAACGAAATGCAATTGCATGTGAGCTTTAATTTACAAGCATTTAGTTCCTCTGTAAATACATGCATACATATCAGTCATGTGATATGTGTTGAAAAGTTACAGCACTATTCCTGTCTTGTGTTCCCTTCTTTTAGCCTCTAGAGTAAGCTGCTCGGAGGGTGTTCAGTCATTTGACAAGCTTAATAATGGTAAGTAAACCACTTGACATTGATACCTCAAGGTGGACAGATTTTAAATGTGCTTTGTCTGAGTTATAGCATTCATAGTTTATGTTTTGTGTTCTCTCATTTTAGGCTGTTGTGGAAGCTACTTGGCAGAGCTAGAGTCAGCAGACCTCTGTAATGATGGTAAGTAGATAAATCAGAATCAGAATCAGATTTATTGCCAAGCACATTTACAAGTAAACAAGTAAACATACGAGGAATTTGACTTGACATTGGGCGCGCACGAAAGGCGCATCCCAATGACGCGGCAGCCATGACGAGGCGCCTGTCACACGGGGGGGGGGGGGGTAAAGAGGGGGGAGGGGGAGGGGAGGGAAAAACACAATAGGCAGAGAGAAAAAAGCATTGTTGATCAAACTAAAGCTCATTTTATGACCAAAATTTTGATTACAAGAAAAAAAACTCTCAAATGCACAATTAGCAGACAATAGATCACACAATGACAAAGTAGTAATTGAGAGAGTCAGTGTATGTATATTTGTGTCAGTTTACATGTATCAGTCATTCATGTAATGTTGAATGCAGTGTAATGTAGGTGTGTCATTGCTAGTGAACAGCAGAGGGCACCCTCTGGCAATGGATAGATATTATTCAGTCATGTGTTCTATAGTCCAGACACATGATAACGCTGTCCTTGGAGCTCTGTCTGCTGAAACAACAACAATTGTCGAATGTTTGGGTTAGCCACTTCTCCAGCCTTATCTTCATCGAGGAGGAATGTAAACAGGGGCACCAAAACACAATGTCAAATCTGCACAGTGCACTCAGAGAATAGAATTTCCCTCTCTTCGATTCTGTGCTTCATAATTTCATACAGGCTTGAATCATGCTTTAGATCATTCTCCGGAGAGCACTCAGCGATCCCCAGATGTTATCCACCTATCGAAACATAGGTAAACATGTCCAAGAGAGTCCGTTCTCTCTTCAATGCATGCCAGGTGGTAAATTCCATGTTAATCCTATTTGCCGCTGACAGTCAGTGCTCCCCCCAGCTGGGAGCTGGGGGTAGCACTAGGCTACATATAGCTATGTGATGCCCTCAGCCACTCTTATTGTGTCTGAAGTCTGTTTAGATAGGAGGCAGCATTGTCTCTATGGGGGATTACTAGTCTTACCTCACTGGAGATCTTACACTGACTGGAAAAAAATCAAATCGGTGGAAATGTTAGTTGAGTGCATAATACAGTCGCTTATTCAGTGTCTCACTATTTTGCAAGGAGCTGTTTGCATTGGCATGATATCATGAGTTATTTTAACTTGACTAATTAGGTTTATTAGAATCCATATAAGGAGGGCGCCATACTGGACAAGTAAGGAATGGTATGCCCGTTGTCCCTTGTCAAGAGCGTTTTTATAGATTTGTGATTATTTTATTAGCTATCACTTAACAGTTGCTGTGCCTATGTTGCTATTGTGCCCTGACATACAGGACTGTAACTCTATTAAGGACTTAAATATTTGAACTTGTAGCTCCTGACACTCTATCCAAACTTTAAAACATATACACGGTCTTGATAAATTGTATCCAAGCTTTTTTCTTTCTCACCAAATTAAATCCTCTTGAATAATTTGATTGTCCTCTTTTTAGACTTTGCTAGCAATCACCATCACCACCCCCAAGGCTATAAAGGTGAGTTAACTAACAAATTTTCATCACATTTTTTAAATTTATTTTTTTACCACCATACATGCCAGCCAATCTCAAATGATGCCATTCATTGTTCAATCAATCTGGGCATCCTTAGATGTTGTTTGTGCAGAATTCCACAAATCATGTTCAATGTAATTATTAATGATGTGTGTCCTTTCTTTTAGACATCAGTTCCAGCTATGCAAATGGCTCCAGATCAGCTGACTTCAGATCACCTGGCCTGGGTAAAAATACCTGTATTCCCATTTACCCCCCAATACACAATGACCTAATGTGCAATGCCATTTGTGATGCCAGGTCGTTGGTTTCTCTCTTCCGGCATTCAGAGAGAGCAGACGCTTTTCTCCCTCCTCTCCCTCCTAATCCTCTCCCTTCTGATCCCAGCTTGCAATGTTGCGTTTTTGTCTGTGTTTAGTCGCTCTTCTTCTGCTGAATCTTAATCCAAACGGAAATTATGGATCTGGAAAGTGGCTTAAATGTGATTGTCACCACTTTAAAAGAAGATCGGGTCAGGGGGAACCCAAGGGGAAGACTCATGGACATTGGGAACTCATGCGTCTGTATGATTCGGCTGGAGATGCAGAAGACATCTATTGGCTATGATCACAGGACTTCTACTTTGGCTTTGGAGTTTCCTGATGTTTCAGAAATTGAGGAAGGTGGAGAGCTGTTCAAAATGCGGACCCAGGCAAGCTCCTTCACCAAATTCGACCATTCTTTTAAGCCTGTATATGGAAATTATGAAGCACAGAATCGCATGAGAGAGGAAAATTCTATTCTCTGAGTGCACTGTGCAGATTTGACCTTGTTTTTTTGGTGCCCTGTTTACATTCCTCCTCGATGAAGATAAGGTAGTAGAGGCGGCTCTGCTAACCCAAACAATCGACAAACAATTGCTGTTGTTTCAGCAGACTGAACTCTTCAAGGACAGTGTTACCATGTGTCTTCAAACTCTGCCGTCTGCAAGCATGAGATAGATAGACTCTGGACTTGCTTATAGATCACATGATTATAACATCCATCCACTGCCAGGAGGTGCCCTCTGCTGTTCACTAGCAACTGACACACCCACACTACACACTGCATACAACATCACATGACTGATACATACACTGACACACATACACACACACTGTCTCTCAACTTTTGTTTTTGTGTGATCTATATTGTCTGCTAATTGTGCATTGGAGAGTTTTTTTCTATGTAATCACATTTTCGGTCATAAAATGAGCTTTATTTTGATTAACAATGCTTTTTTTCTCTCTGCCCATTGTGTCACTTCCCTTTCCCCTCATTCCCTTCTTTACCCTCTACTGCTGACAGGCGCCTCCATGGCTGCCGCGTCATTGAGATGCGCTTATTCAGCGCGCCCAATGTCAAGTCAAATTCCTCGTATGTTTATGTTTTTTATGTAAACATGCTTGGCAATAAAGCTTTCTGATTCTGATTCTGATTCTTAAAGGTTCAGCTCCAGAAACACCACAGGGAAAATTCTATGCAGTGGAGCCCAGCCAAATGTTGCAAGGTAGTATCATTTTCTGATCAACTTCTTAACCTTCTTAACCTATCTGATGCCATCTGAATTGAGAAACATGTCCCTTGTGATTTTACTGTCTTTGTTAGGCTTAACATTTAAGCGCTTAACGGTTACTTTAAGTTAGGAGTGCAAACATTAGTGAGTTGCTTAGTGTCATTCTAAATTATTGAAAATGGTCAATCTATCCTTGAAATTTAATATAAAACCAATTGTTTTTCTTTCAAGACATTGCTGCCAACAAAAACACCAAGAGGCTTACAGAGCTACTCATAAAGGTGGAGCAAATGTCACGGGACATTCAGTTTATAAAGATTGAAATCGCCTTGAATATTCCTGGAGCTGATCCTGAATCACAGAGAGAAGATCCCTTCCCCATCATTCTGCCACTTGCCAATGAGGAGCAGTTTGATGAGGCTGAAGCTGCACTGAAGGAGGAAACAGTCCGTCGAAAGATGGTGAATCATTTTTACACTCAGATTTTTTTAAATTTACTGTCAGGAATTGTAGGAGTGGAGATATTAAATTAGTTTTTCACTTGGGTGTGTTTGGCATAGAAATATTGTGAAAATAGCCGATCTACAAGTTCATATCGCCTTGCGATCATATGTGGAATGATCTTTCTTTCTTGGTCAATATTTGACCATTTGTTTTGTCAATTTGTTTGATAGCATTGTTTGTTGACTACCGGTAGTTTTGAACAATAATGTTCTTATTTCTTCCTTAGAGGTAATAAGGATGTCTTAAATGCAGTACTCTGTCCATTTTACACGGCACACTGTACATTTTAGCAAACTAAGCATTTCCTCTCTAATCTGTTAAGATTACCTGCCTGGCATTAGTTGGAGGGACCAATTCTGAAAATATGATCCGGCGAATGCTATCTGCTACCATGGCAAACAGTCTAGCCTGCATCTTCAACTGGGCAGGAAAGGGACTGAAGAGGGCCTTCAAGGACACATTAATGCAGGACTGCATGTTTGGTGAGTCTGCACATCAAAATACTAGTTTATTGCTACTTTACAACGGATTTGGCAATTTTGATAAGTGATGTTGAATTTAATTTATAAGTATTTTAAATTTCTATCTGAAGTAAATAAGAATGGATGCATTTTCCTCCCCATGGAAGGAGGTTGATAAATGGCTCATTCCATGTGGAGGAAAATGCATCCACTCTTAAAGAAGCACTTCACCTATTTCCAGTGTTTATCTTCATGTAATGGTCCTCTAATGCAGTGGTTCTCAACCATTTCAGGCAGTGATCCCCCAAAATAATCACATTTGACCTGGAGACCCCCTAAAATAATAATTGAACTGGGGATCCCCCACCCTGACAAGCACTTGGAATTGTGGAGTTGAGGCATTAAATTTAGTTTGACAGATAAATATTGTGAAAATAGACGATCTACAAGCTCGTAATGTGAAGGCACTGTGAGCTTGTAGATCGGCTATTTTCACAGTTTTTGCCTCCTTCTTATAGATAAATCCACAGAGCGCAGCGCTCAGCACAATCATTCCTGCTGTGTCAATCAGGCCTATGTTCCTATACAAGACTATACAAGACTTCTGGTGGACTGTCTCTTCCACCCCTATAGACATCTATAGAGGTACTCTTATTCTGAAGAGATCATCTGCTGGAAGTCCTATATTGATGTGATGTCACTGGTAGGCAGGTTTCAGAACTGTCCATCCTCTGAGACACAGAGTAGGCATAAACTGCCATTTGTTATGAGTATTAGTGTGGATCATTTATATGAAGATAGGGTTGATTTTCAGGGTCTGCCTGAAAATCTAGTTACACCAAAAAGGACACACTGGACATTTATGTCACTTTGGAATGGAACTGCAGCTGCAGAACTGCATTTTTCTTATTTTTAATTTTACAGATTTATAACCCTTTTTTTCTTTCTGTTTGTTTCAGCAAGTGCTCATCAATTTGACCGCAAGTTGACGGAATTGCAGTACAGGGATGCACTGCAGAAGTGGCTGCGTTATGCACCTGAGAGGAGTGGCGGGGTACCAAGGAAAGGAAAGTCAAAAAGTTAAAAGGACAGCGCTAAGCTGTTATGTTCTATTCATGTTGAACTGAGTCTATTGGTTCTTAAGGACTGCCTGATTTCCAATATTGTTGCAGGACAGCGCTAAGCTGTTATGTTCTGTTTCTGTTCATGTTGAACTGAGTCTATTAGTTCTTAAGAACTGCCTGATTTCCACTGAGTATGACAATATTGTTGCATTTATATGTTTGTGTCCCCTGGATTTTCAGGGGATTTCTTCTCTTTCTTTTAATAAACAACTAAATGAATAATGGTCAGTTAATTGTTTTTCTGTTAATAGAGATGCAGTTAAGCAGCTGTTCTCAACCTTGGTTTCTTAAAAAAAGAAAAAAAAGAAATAGCCAATCTACAAGCTCACAACACATTTTTCAAATATTCACCTATGACACAATTATAATCAAGTATGGGGTCCCCCAAAGCGTGTTTCAGTAAAGTGGGGTCTTTGTATAAAACGGTTGAGAACCACTGCAATATAGCATACTTAATGGACCGGCATTTTTCAGCATTTTAAGCTTCATCTGTATGGTTTTAATATGCCTCATTTAAAAAATAAAAAAGTGATTATTTTTTAATGAGGCATATTAAAAACATAGAAAGGAAGTTTGGAAAGTGTTGAAATGGCCCTTTAATAATAACATTGTTTCAGTATACATGTATAATGCAATGCATATATATAGTTGAATCAGTGTTGATGCAGTTCTACATTCTTTCAATGTTGATCATATCATAGTTGAATCAAGGTTGATTCATTGTCAGAATTGATTGAAAATTCAATGTTATTTCAATGTTGATCATAGCGAGCACTTTCAATGTTTTTTTCAATATCTGATATCAATGTTGATTCAATCTTCAAGCCTGACAATATCTCAATGTTGATTCAATCAATTTTTGCTATCTGGGATATGTTTTCATGGTCAAGGAATCTGAAAACGTACACGCAAACACTGTATGGGGGGAACTGTGGTGCTTGGCGGAGGTCTGCGCTCTCCGAGTGCTTTTCTAGTTATTATTGTGTTTGGTGTGGAGAGCCCTTTACCTTCTAAATATGTATTTATAATGGGCTGGTCCAGGGGTGGTAAACATGTGACTGCGGGCCAAAATCTGTCCACCGGGGTGTCCAAATTTTTCTCAGTGAATTGACAGCTTTCTTTCTAATAAATTTCTGACTTTTTTTTTACTGATTAAAATTGTTGATGTAAATTTGAGACATTTTTCTCCTTAAGATGAAACTTTTTTCCTCCTCAGTTTTCCATTCTTTCTCTTCTTTTTTCTGGTGAAAACAGGTAGTGTCCATTTCAGTTCAATCCATCAGCAACTACTCATGACAAAGTGCAGCCTGAAGGGATGTCCCAGATATGGGTCATTTTCAGCCCTGAAGGGCCACTGGGTAGGAGGAAGGCTATAAATGAGAACTGGGATGGACCCCAAATCTACCTGTACTTCACTCTCACACTACAAATATTTTTCCTCCACTGTTTTACAGGATTTACTGCTGTTCATAAATAATAAGACTGTAGAGGAAGGATCAGACGAGACACGAGCTGACGACACACAACTTTATTTCCTCCAGCAAGCAGAACAGACTGTCTTGGGTGCCAGAGTGAATCTGTTCATTACAGCTTCATTCCCGCCCTTGGCACCCGGAGTACACACATTAACATACACGACAACAGAGCATGACTCAACACAATACTTTCGCGCCCATAATACACAAGGTGTGAACAGCGTCTTCCACCCCACACAACAGGTTCATGCCTGACATACCGGAGGTGAATGGTTTATTACCCCCTAGCGCTCTGACGCCTGTCCTTGGTTCCTCTCCCTTCTTTTCCTCATTTCCATCTCTCACCTCCTTCCCCCAATTCCCCAAAGTCCTGGGTGGAGTGCGATCTCCTGTTGTGTCACCACAGAGCCCCCCCCCCCCCCGAACACCAAGAAGGGGCTTTAACCCTCCGGTGCTCTGGGCTTGAGCAAGCGCCAGTAATGGCTGTAATGTGGAGGTGCTGGGCCGGCCGAAGTGCCTTGCTGTCGAGGTGGGTATGAGAAAAGCTCGGTTTCTGGCGAGCAGTCCTCTGGAGGGGGAAAGGGTGGGGAGGGGAAAGATCTAGTCTTATGAAAACAGTTCTCTGTAGGGGGAACACCAACCTGCGGATCCACCGTAGGTGGGCGTCCATGCCAGGGAGCCTGGGCCAGCACCACCTGCTCATCTGCCAACACATACACCAGCATAGGACTGTCTATACAGATGGTTTCCTTACACCCTCCAAGGTCTAACACAAAATGTTTCGCCCCCGTTTCCAACACTCTGAATGGGCCGTCGCACTGCGGACATAGTGGTGTTCTGTAGGCGGTTTTCCAAATGTTTTGGAACAAATGTGCGGGGAAAACAATGGTGCGGTGGCCCTGGGACGCTGCCATCCTCTGCCACAGAAAAAGAGCATGTGGATGGGTTGGAGCTGGGCACGGGGCCCTCCGGCAAAAATTCCCCAGGGATCCACAACGACCGAGAAAAAACAAGCTCTGCTGGGGAAGCTCCCAAATCTTCCTTAGGCACGGAGCGCAACCCCAGTAGGACCCAAGGCAGGCGGTCAACCCAATTTGCGTCCATTCACAAGGCTCTGAGCACTGCTTAAGCAACCTGTGAAACAACTCGCACAAACAATTAGCCTGCAGGTTGTACACAGTTGTGCGGTGGATTTTGACCCCCAGGCTCTCGGCCACCGTGGACCAGAGTTCTGAAACAAATTGTGGACCCCTGTTGGAGGTGATGTCCGACGGGGTTCCAAACCGTGAGGCCCAGGATGACAAAAACATGTGGGCAACATCGGCAGATGTGATGGAATTCAGCAGAACTGCCTCTGGCCAACGCGTAGTGCGGCCCATGATTGTCAGAAGGTGTGTGAACCCCTGTGACGGCGGAAGGTGACCCACTAAATCCACGTGTACGTGGTCGAACCTCATGGCCGGAATTTGAAAAGGCTCAAGGGGGCTTTGGTGTGCCTCTGCACCTTTGCCCATTGGCACGCGACGCATGCTGCAGCCCATTGTTTCACATCCCTGCATCAGTGAGGCCAGACAAATTTGGACCCTACCAGCTTAACCAAAGCTCGTATGCAGGAATGTGAAAGGGAGTGGCGCCAAGAGCTCGGAACCACCATGCGGGGACGACCGGTGGGGATGTCGCAGATCGGGGGGGACACCTGTCTTGTACCGCCCTTCTCTCCAGTTTTAATCCGGTACCTGCGGATTGGAGTGTGCAAATGTCAGCGTCCCCGGTTTGGTCGACGGCCATTACAGTAAAATCAATACCCACGTAGCCCTGACAGACCAGCGCATGTGACAAGCGGTCCGTCACATCTTTAAGTTTACCAGCTACATGTTGGATGTCGGTTGGGAACTCCAAAATTGCGGCCATGTACCATTGCTGCTGAACTGACCACGGTTCCAAGACAATGGACATCGCATAGGTTAGTGGTTTGTGATCGGCAAATGCGGTAAACTCGCGACCTTCAAGCCAGAACTGAAACTGACGCGTAGCCAGGTGGAGAGCCAACAACTCTCTGTCAAAAGTGCTATACTTACGCTCGTTGTTGCACAAAGTACGGCTGAAAAAGGTGAGGAGACATACTGCTCCACCACGGCTCCTACCGCAACATCCGATGCATCTGTGGTGAGCGCTATTCATGCTGACGGGGCTGAGTTGGCCAGCAAAGATGTATTGGCGAGTGCCGTTTTGGTACCTGCGAAAGCCTTGACCCGATCGGGGGTCCAGTCAATGCTATCTGTGGCTTTCTTCTTTTTGAGCGCAGTGTACAGCGGTTGCAGCAGCTGGGCTGCGAGGGGGAGGAACGATTGTAAAAATTGACCATCTCCCTAAATTACTGTAGCGCCCTCACGGTTTGTGGACACGAAAAATCTGACACTGCGCGTACCTTATCTGGCAGCAGGAACGCGCCCTCCGGCAAGATGCAGTGACCTAAGAAGTCGGTTACTGGCAGCCCGAACTGACACTTCGCTGGATTAACAATCAGCCTGTGTGCATCCAACTCTTGGAAAACCTGTTTGAGGTGAGCAAGGTGCTCCTCCTCAGACACGCTAGCCACCAAAATGTCGTCTAAGTAGATGAAAATGAATGGCAAGTCACGGAGCAATGCTGCGCTCTTTTACCCGAACGGCTTGTGTAAAAACTTGAAAAGACCAAAGGGAGTTATTACTGCCGTTTTGGGGACGTCCTTGGCGCAACCTGGGATCTGGTGGTAACCGCAGACCAGATCCACTTTTGAAAAAAACGTCAGTTCTGGCCAGGTGCACGGAAAAATCCTGGATGTGCAGGGTGGGGTAATGGTCGTGTTAGGTGACATTGTTCAAGTGACGGAAATCACTGCATGGCTGCCACGAGCCATCAGTCTTGGGCATCATGTGCAGCGGAGATGCCCAAGGGCTGTTGGAACGCTTAGCGATCCCTAAGCATTCTAAGTTAGCAAACTCCTCAAGTGCGATGGCTAGCTTAGCTGTGTCCAGGCGGCACAGAAGCATAAAAATCGGAAGGCCCTTCCTGGTGATAAAGTGCTCAACCCCATACTTGGTTACGGTAGCAGAAAAGTTGGGCACAGTGAGTGTGGGAAACTCAGCAAGCAAATGTTGGTACTTATCCCCCACAGCTAAAACATTTGCATGTGTTAGTGGCCCAACTCCCCAAGCTATGCAGGGTAATGAGGAAATAGAAAAAGCATCGACTAAACATCTGTTAGCAATATCAACAAGGAGACCATAAGCACACAGAAAATCAGCACCTAAAATAGGAATCGAACATGCAGCTATCACAAAGTTCCTCTCATAGTTGCGTCCATGCAAACATACAGTCACTGACCTTTCAGCAAATGGGGGATCCGTTGGCGGCCATTATCAATGGACTGCAGCCTTCTGCCAACTTTTCCACGCTGACTGGCAAAATGAAGCTCTTCTGGGAGCAAAAATCCACCAAGAACTGTCTCCCAGAATGTGTGTCCTCAATGAAAAGCAGCTTCTCCCTGTTGCCAGAAGCTGTAGCTGCTACTGACTGTTGGCTGGTCCATTTCTGCGTCCCCTGGAAATGACACGGTGGCAGACAACGTTGCGCATCGATGCCAAAATGGTGATGATGAAAGCACACTGTCTCATTCCTGCATTTCCGAGTGGCCGTGTCAGTCACCACCTGCGGCTCCTCGACTTCATTGGACTCCATCAATGATCCCGGTCTCACTGAATGGATGCCAAATCTGTTGTTCAACATCGCTGGACTGCTCCAGAGATCTCAATCTCACTGCCTGAACACTGAAACTCCTGTTAGCCAGGATGATGTGGTCTGCTAACTCTGCCAGCACTCGATAATCCTTGGTCACCAGCAGCAGCGAGTTGGCCAAGATTGCCCTCGCCAAAGCTGGTAGCTTCTTCGGGAAAAGGTGGGCAAAGAGGAAAGATCCGTCATCTGCACCCAGCAAAAACAGCATACTCTCCATTAACTGCACGGCCGACCCGTCTCCTAATTCCATGTGTGAGAGGAGCCTCTCTGCTCTCTCTTCATTTCAGGGGACATAACACCGCAGCAGCAGCTGTCTGACAGTGTCATATTTGCCCTGTGCTGGGGGAGCGCGAAGCAGGCTCATTGCTCGCCGAGTGGCACGTGGGTCCAGTGAAGGTACCATGTAATGGTACTTTGTGTCATCCTCCGAGACTCCACAAAGAGCGAACTGGGCTTCCATGTGATTAAAACAAGTGGCAGGGTCATGGAGCCAAAAGTCCAGGAGTTTGACCGCCACGGTGACCATAGTGGAGGGAACCCCAAGTGCAGATATTCCCATGGAGGTGCTCGGTCTGTCTTCTAGTTTCATGTCTCAGGGTCACCAATGTGGAGGAAGGATCAGACACGAGCTAACGACACACAACTTTATTTCCTCCAGCAAGCAGATCAGACTGACTCTGTCATGGTCCGAGCGCCAATCTCGTCCGCGCTCGGGCCATGCATCATCTCCGCCAGGTTTTGACAGCAGTGTTTACCTTCTGGCTCCCCGAGCTCTTATTGTGACAGCGCTCGGAGGGGCTTCCTGCTGTCAAAGCCTGCCAGCTGTGCTGCATTTGCGGCTCATCAGTGGCCCAGCATTTAAGCGGACGCTGAATGCAGCCCAATGCAGCAGTCTCGTTGATTATTCCCTCATCAGACGCTGAGCAAGCATTCCTCGTCTCAGACGTCAATATTCCTTAATGATTCCATGTCTACGATCACCCCTCGTCCTTATCCTGAAACGTAAGTGAGCTTGTTCAGCCTTACAGTCTCTGTATCTAGTGTAGTGTGTTTTTGCCCATCGTGGCTCATTACTTTCTGTTACTTCGTGTTATCTTCTGTTCATAATAAACATCATGCAAACCTCACTGGTGACTTTTGGTGTCTTATGGTGGCCCACGAGGGCCACTGTCTGACAGACTCAGGTGCCAGAGCCAATCTCTTTATTACAGCTTTATTCCCACCCTTGGAACCCGGAGTACACACATTAATATACACGACCACAGAGCATGACTCAACACAATGCTTGCGCACCCAGCATACCCAAGGTGTGAACAGCATCTTCCACCCAACACAACAGGTTCATGCCTGGCATACCGGGAGCGAAGGCGCATCTTCATTTGGTTTATTACCCCTTACCGCTCTGGCGCCCATCCTTGGTTCCTCTCCCTTCTTCTCCTCATTTCCATCTCTCACCTCCTTCCCCCAATTCCCCAAAGTCCTGAGTGGAGTGCGATCTCCAGTTGTGTCACCACAAGACAGTGTTTCTGTTTTTATGGATGAAGTATAAGGGTCATTTATATTTAAAAAGGTTGTAAATTTAGTTCAAGTAAATTTTAGCATGCAATAGTCAAATTCAATAATATTAAACATAATTTTCCAACCACAAAATTGCAGCTGGTGGAAAGGCTGAGTGGCTAGTATCTTTGGAAAATCACTAGCCACAGTGGCTGGTGAGCAATTTTTTTTTTCAAACTTTATTGAAGAAAACAATTTACAAACTCTTGTAGGGCAAACAATACTGCACAAACAACTGAACTTAGAACAACAAAACAATGAGGGTGTTAAAATTCTTCTCCAGTGAGGCAATAATATAAAATCAGAACAAAAGACAGTGAATGTATCAAAGAATTCTGAGATTGACTGATCTTTCTATGCCAAAATCTTTAAGGAAAGAATGTAGTTTTCATTTAATTTTTAAACCCAGCTGAGGATGGTAATGTGTTCTTCCATTTATTGACATGAATATGGTATGTTGTGGGACTCACATATGCACATATGTATATCACTGTATGATTCATACGTATACCACCTTAGGCTTCACATCTGAGACGGAACAAAGGACTGAGCCGCTCTGGAGATAACACGAGGATGTGAAAGTTTAGTCTTTGGCATGCAAGGAGACAGCCTGGGGGGATTTCGCCCAGTGGCCAGAGACTGAAGGTGGGGGGTGTTAAGATCGGGAGGCAGTTACATTGTTACTGGGGATTAAAGTGCCATGTGACTGTGTGTTTTGATGTCCTGGTATAAAAGGGACAGATGTTGGGGGATTCTCTCTCTTTCTGTTTTTGGATGATGTTGGAGAATGTGAATAAACCTGACTTGTGAAATAAACTCAGCCTCGTCCTTCCACATTCTCTACACTGGTGACCCTAAGACATATTATGAGCGGAGGAAATTCCCCTGAGCTGAGCTCGTCAGGAGCCAGCCAGGCGAACGCAGCCACAGTCAAGCTACCAGACTTCTGGCAAGACAATCCGTGCTCCTGGTTCCACTTGGCCGAAGCACAGTTTGCCCTCCGGGGGATAACGGCAGATGACACGAAATTCTACCACGTCATTGCCAAGCTCGACAACCGCACGGCTCGACATGTGCAGAGCCTGTTGGAGCGCCCACCGGCCGACGACAAATACGGCGGGTTGAAGGCTGCGCTCATCCGGCGTTTCACTCCCTCAGTCCAGGAGAGAGCTGAGAGGCTCCTGGCTCTGAACGACTTGGGAGATAGCATGCCCGTCGACCTGATGGAGGACATGCTGAGGCTGAGGGGCTCAGACGACGACGACTTCCTTTTCACCCACATTTTCCTGAGAACCCTACCGTCGGCCACGAGAGCAACCCTGGCCGGTTCACCGTTGTTGGCCCAACGGGACTTCCGCGCGCTGGCCCAGGAGGCACAGCGGATTCTCAATGCCAGCAGACAGCGCGCGCCCACCGCAGCAGCGATGGAACTCGGCGCGACGGCCGGAGATGGCAAGGGGCCAGAGGTGGCGGTAGCAGACCCACCGACAACGGCGGCGGCGAGGGCCAGGGATCGCGGAGGAGACGACCTCTGTTTCTACCATCGCTGCTTCGCAGAGAGGGCGCGCAAGTGTATACCACCGTGCCAGTTCAAGAGCTCGGGAAACGCCAAAGCCGGGGGTCGGTAGCAGCCGTGGCCCTCGGGGAAGAGAACAAAATGCTCTACTTGACGGATGCGCGTTCGGGGAAGCAATTCCTCGTGGATACAGGCTCCCAAGTGAGTTTCATCATGCCTACCTATGCTGACCGGCTGGCGGGCCCCGGAAGTCACGGAGCATCAGCAGCGAACGGCTCGAGGATTAAGACCTTCGGTGAGAAGGCTCTGCTTCTGTCCCTACATGGCCGTACATTTGAGTGGACTTTTGTCATAGCTGCAATGAGCTTCAATATGTTGGGGGCTGATTTTCTGTGCTCACATGGTTTGTTGGTTGATCTTGCTAATAGGCGCCTGGTTAATGCACTCTCTTTTTATTCTATTCCCTGTGCAGCCCGAGTGACCCCGCCCACAGCACAAGCCAACGTCGCAACGGCAAGCGGTAAGTTCCACACACTACTCACTCAGTTCCCAGCACTCACGGTTCCCACATTTTCAGCAGCAGTCGCTAAACACGGAGTGGAGCATTTTATTACTACCACCGGACCGCCCGTTTTTGCAAAAGCTCGGCGCTTGGATTCAGCTAAACTGACCATAGCGCGCCAGGAGTTCGCCAACCTGGAAAAGTTGGGCATCATCAGGCGTTCGAAAAGCCCGTTGGCTTCCCCGCTTCACATGGTCCCTAAAGCTGACGGCTCGTGGCGACCTTGCCGGGATTTCCGCAGGTTGAATAACGCTACAGCGAACGACCGCTACCCAATCCCGCATGTCCAAGATTTTTCCGTCCATTTGGCAGGGGCGCACGTTTTTTCTAAGATAGACTTGGTCCGTGGGTACCACCAAGTCCCAGTGCGTGCTGATGACGTACCCAAAACAGCGGTAATAACTCCGTTTGGCCTATTCGAGTTTTTGCGCATGCTGTTTGGGCTTAAAGGCGCGGCGCAGACGTTCCAACGCATGATGGACGCGGTGTTGCGCGATCTCCCCTTCGTGTTCGTCTACCTGGATGACATATTGGTAGCCAGCGCGTCCGAAGACGAACATGAAAATCACCTCACGGCAGTTTTCCGGAGGTTGGGAGAGCACGGGTTAATAATCAACCCAGCGAAGTGTCAGTTCAGGGTGACGCAGATTGATTTTTTGGGGCACCGCGTCTCTCCAGAAGGAGCGGTTCCTCTGCCTGACAAAGTGCGCACAGTAACAAATTTTCCCGAGCCACAAACGGTCAAAGCGTTACAGGAGTTTTTGGGAATGGTGAATTTTTATAACCGTTTCCTCCCCCACGCAGCGCAGCTCATGCAACCATTGTATGCCGCGCTAAAAAAACAAAAACCCACAAATAAAATCGAATGGTCTCTGGAGCGAGAGCGAGCATTCTCGGAGGTCAAAACAGCCCTGGCAAACGCTGCGTTGTTGGCACATCCAGACCCAACGGCCCGCATAGCGCTCACTACTGACGCGTCAGATGTGGCCATAGGGGCGGTCGTGGAGCAGCATGTAGCCGGGGCTTGGCAGCCGCTTGCCTCTTTCAGCAGGACCTTGCGCGATAGCAAGCGAAAATACAGCGCATTCGACAGGGAGTTGTTAGCTCTCCACTTGGCCATTCGCCACTTCCAGTTCTGGCTGGAGGGACGCCGTTTCACCGCATTCGTCGACCACAAGCCGCTGACTTTCGCGATGGCCAAAGTTTCAGAACCGTGGTCAGGCCGGCAGCAGAGGCAGCTGGCTGCAATCTCAGAGTTTTCTACAGATATCCATCATGTAGCGAGTAAACTAAATGTAGTGGCAGACTGTCTCTCGCGCGCCGTAGCGACTCCAGTCCGCGTAGGGATAGATTATGCAGCCATGGCCGCGGAGCAGGCTAGCGACGCGGAAGTCCACGCGGCCCCAGTCCGCGTAGGGATAGATTACGCAGCCATGGCCGTGGATCAAGTTAGCGACGCGGACGTGCGCGCGCTCTAGTCTGGACCAACAGGGTTAAGGCTGGAGAACAGGGTGCTGCAAGATGGTATGCCCCCCCTAATCTGCAATGTCTCCACGGGACGGCCGCGCCCGGTGCTGCCGACCGCGTGGTGCCGACCGCGTGGCGCCACCGCGTTTTCGACTTGATTCATTCTCTGGCGCACCCAGGGGTGCGTGCATCGGTCAAAATGGTAGGAGAGAAATTTGTGTGGCCGAGCCTGCGCAAGCAAGTTAGAGAGTGGGCGGCAGCCTGCATGGCTTGCCAACGAGCCAAGGTTCACAAACACACGAGAGCTCCCTTGGAGCCATTTCACATCCCGGCTAAGAGGTTCGACCATGTTCACGTGGACCTCGTAGGCCCCATCCCGCCGTCGCAGGGGTACACACACCTTCTGACAATGGTAGACCGCACCACGTGCTGGCCTGAAGTGGCCCCACTGTCATCAACCACAGCCGAGGAGGTGGCGCACGCGTTTTTAATGGCATGGGTAGCGCGCTTTGGAGTTCCGTCGGACATTACGTCCGACAGAGGTCCTCAATTTGTTTCTGAGCTTTGGTCAGCGATGGCCCGCAGCCTGGGGGTAATGATCCACCGCACTACCGCGTACAACCCGCAGGCTAATGGGTTATGCGAACGTTTCCATAGGTCATTTAAGGCGGCTCTCAGAGCATTGCTTACGGATGCAAATTGGGTGGACAGACTACCATGGGTTTTATTGGGGTTGCGTTCTGCACCTAAAGAGGACTTGGAAGCCTCCCCGGCTGAGTTAGTTTTTGCGCAGCCACTCCGGCTACCCTGGGAATTTCTCCCAGATAATCCTGCGCCAGAATGTTTCCCGGCTCAGCGGTTGCAGGGTGGCACGGAAGCGGGCATGCTGCCAGGCCCCGTTCACCACAGTTTTCCGTGCGTTTTTGTGCCTAAGGCTCTAAAAAATGCGGAGTTTGTTTTTGTCAGACACGATGCGCATCGCCCGCCGTTGCGACCGCCTTATGATGGACAATTTAGAGTGCTGGAAACAGGGGATAAGCATTTTTTGCTAGATTTGGGGGGCAAGAAAGAAAAGATTGGCATAAACAGACTCAAACCCACCTTTGTGTTGGCCGACGAGGATGTGCTGTTGGCTACGGCTCCTCGGCGCGGCAGACCCCCTAAGAAGCATTCACCGGAACACCCACAGGGATTGACTAACAGTTCTCATCCTCAGACAGCAGCTCCCCAGCAGGAGGGCGCCACGAAAGTGGTAAAGCCCGCTTACAGCAGATATGGGAGGAGACTGAGGCCCAAGCGACACGTGGACTGATGTGTAATAATTTTACCATGACTTGCAGACTGTTATTACGTTGTTCCATCTTAGACGTTTGGGGGGGGGGGTCATGTGGGACTTGCATATGCACATATGTATATCACTGTATGATTCATACGTATACCACCTTAGGCTTCACATCTGAGACGGAACAAAGGACTGAGCCGCTCTGGAGATAACACGAGGATGTGAAAGTTTAGTCTTTGGCATGCAAGGAGACAGCCATGGGGGATTTCGCCCAACGGCCAGAGACTGAAGGTGGGGGGTGTTAAGATCGGGAGGAAGTTACATTGTTACTGGGGATTAAGTGCCATGTGACTGTGTGTTTTGATGTCCTGGTATAAAAGGGACAGATGTTGGGGGATTCTCTCTCTTTCTGTTTTTGGATGATGTTGGAGAATGTGAATAAACCTGACTTGTGAAATAAACTCAGCCTCGTCCTTCCACATTCTCTACAATGTACCCAAAATGACAATAATGTTTAGCATTTTCTTATTTGGAATGTTATCCAAGTACAAAAAGTACAAAAAGGATCTGAAACGCCTCAAGAGGAATATCGATGCCAAGATTAATCCATCTAAAAACATCGCTCCAAAACTGAGCAGGTCTAGGACAGGAAAAGAACAAATGTTCAATGGTCTCAGGTTCCTCTGCACAGAAAACACGTGGCTCCACCTCAAATTTAAATCTTCTCCGTAGAGTCTCTGCGACTGGATAAAAACTATTTATAATCTTAAAATGTGTTTCCTTTATCTTAGGTGGAACAGGCCACTTCAGAAAGTTATCATTTTGGTTCTTTGCCAAGCAGTTTTCCAGCAGTTCCAATCTCCTTGGTGTTCCAAAATCCATAAAAAGTTTGATTTACGATCTAAAAAAAATCCATTTTCATCCATCAAATCAATTCCATATAATATATGTCTTTGATGTGTGCCTGTATTTAACCAGCGAGCTGGGCAGAATTCTTCCTCTTTGCCTTCTGCCAAGCTCTGCACCAGATGAGACAAGATAGAAGAGTTTGTTCATTAAAGACTCTACTTTTGTGATACAAAACCGCCTCGTTATTTCCAGCTCTTCTACACTGGCCAATTTTCCTTAGAGAAGATGGATAATGCATACCCGTCAAGTGATACGGTTTCGCCGTATTTTAATACGGGGAAAATGCAATTTTAGCAAATACGGGTGTATTGCCATTTCTGTACGCCAAAAAGAAAAATATACAGCGGAAAAAAAAATTATTGAGAGTGTGGAGGAACACCTCGTGTGGTGACCCCCACAACCTACGGGGCTGGCAGAGCGCTCAGTGTGAGCAATTATCAGAACAATGAGAGGTGTGGACTGATGATTATGCAGATGCGCCTCGCACCCGCTTTTGTCCTGCAGCTCCGGAACAGAGAGGAATTCCGGCGCCAGTAATCCTGCGGCTGATATGTGTGACTCTATTGCAAATGTCCATGCTTTCCTGTTGTATACTAACTACTACTAACTAACCTGCACTTATATAGCGCTTTTCTAGTCACAAAGACCACTCAAAGCGCTTTCATTAATACTAACCCTCTATTCTAAGGGCCTATAGGAAACAGATATCTAGGGACAATTTAGAACAGCCAATTAACCTAACATGCATGTTTTTGGCATGTGGGAGGAAACCGGAGAAATCCCGGAGTAAACCCACGCAACACGGGGAGAACATGCAAACTCCACACAGATCACTGTTGGTCGGGGGCTGGGATCGAACTCACGATCCCACGATCCCCACAATCCCCCGGCCAAGGGTAAACTGTGCTGCCGCAGTGCTAACCACTGCGCCACCGTGCAGCCAATATACGTGCAGCCGTATACTGTGATGCTAATGTGCCATGCATGCATTGTCTGAGCTGGGTATATAAGTTGACAGCATATCTCTTGCTCTCTCTCTTTTTGATCACTCGCACTGCTTGTTGCTGACTTTGAAATGCAGGGCTCGCTCCAGCGCGCTGCCACAGCGCTGGGCGAGCCTCGTGATGGAGGATGAATAAAGCACCCTTTTAAACTTCAGTTCGCCGTGTCCGCCTGCACCTATTTTGTTCCTCCACAAGAGAACCTAAAATCAACTGAACAGTAATTCGATGCCTGGCGAAATTGAGCGCACCTAAGCAGTCTTTTTGTGATTTTCACAAAATCCAATTTAATTCCAAGTGTATATATCTAGCTGACAATTAAGAACTATATTCAGAATTATTCTTATTGTGTACTTTCAAATTAAGCAATCTACCTTGTGCTAATGTAAATTTCAAAAATATTTTTTTTATTTATTTTTATTTATTTATTATTAATATTATCATTTTTTTAAATTTATTTTTTATTTTTTATTTATTTATTTTTTGTGCTACTTGGCGTATTATTTTCACATTACCAAAAAGTTATGGCTCAAGATTGTGTCCATATAAGTGTACATTTGAATAAATATGTTTGAAATAGTTCATGTTGCAATTGTTGTTGTTTGTTTGGTTTTTGTTTGTTTTTTTTGCTTCAGTTTTCTTTCATCTGCCGATAAATACAGTTTTTAAGTACTCAGTACAGGTGTGAAAGCCCCCCCAATAAGGGAGGCATGAGGTATGCCTAGACAGGTATGATAATGGATCATAAAATGATTGCTTAGGTATTAAGTTTTTATGTGGACACAAGTGTTTAAATAATGTGTGGTGGTCAACAATCAAATACTTTAAATAAACTGTCATACCTCGAGTGAGAGAAGGTGAGAAAATTATGTTCATTATTTGAAGTAACATGAGTAACAAGTTCCAGTTTTGGTTGCCTGGAGGAATAATGTCACCAAACAATAGTGGGATATTTTTGATAAGACACAGTGTTTGAATAGAATTCAAGCCAATGCCATTCCCACCACCCTCCAAAATAATCTTTGTTGGACCATTTTTTCGATCTAAAAACCCATAATCAAAACCATAAATCCTGGAAAGCAACTCTTGTTCTGAGATAAAGTGTTGTGTAAGACAGCCAAACAACAATTTCATCTCATACTGAGCTACACCCTCAAGAAGGTCATGCATGATATCAAATGAGTAGTTATTACAAACATGAAAATACGCCAATGAATTTAGTGCTGAATGTTTTTTCAAACCGTACACTGACTTCAGTTGTGGATTTTCCAGGAGGGACTGGCTGTGCATTTCAAACAGATCTTCACCACGAATCACCTTAGGATCATCGTCACTGAACACTGTTTGAGAATCATTCTTATCAATCAAACATAGTCAGCAGAAATAACGACTGCTAAATGACTCATTAAAATCCAGAATTGTGTGCATCCCTAGATTATCTCCGCTTATCTGTGAGATTGTACCATAGACTGGTTCAGTAGAAAATGGAAGACTAAGTCCTTGTGTTTCAAGAGCTTTTATATCATTTATTAGTGGTTCCAGTATAGCATCAAAACCATACTTCTGCACATCTTGTGTGTGAAAAGTGCTACCAAATGTATGTTCATTAACACTGAATTAAATTTTGGGGGCAAGTTTTGTATAATAAACTACAGACATCCAATTTTGTGAATTCCATGTTTGGAGCCTAATGGGTTGACTGTTTCAAAATTATCATAATAAATTTGAATTTGTAATGCATATCTTTCTGCTGAAAACAAAGTATGGTTCTTAAAGTAACTTCCATCAAAAAAAAAAATCATTCTATGTGTCAGAATCTGATCAACATTCTGTCTTTAATAAATCACAAATTTTAGGATTTCTACACTTGAAGTTAAAAGTCTCTAAAATTGGCAAATACACAACAGTATCCTTCACAGGAACTTTTTTTTTTTTAGTAGTAGATTAGTTTATTTGACAGGGACAGTGCAATAAACATAGACAATTAATCAAAGACAATCAATCTGATGTGTTGCACATAGAGTGTATAGCTATTAGCTAATTTGCAACTCTTGTCCCTGGATGGGCTTTAGAAAAAAGAATCAAGATAAAAAATATACACAATAATCACATACATCAATGCAGAAAAATTATAAATACACAATTATAAATATTATATTATAAATACACAAATATAACAGCCTGACTCACATTTAACACATATAACATAACTCACATTTGCCTATTTCAGGCCTTCCTCCCTCCGTCACTCACTATAAACAAACACATTTATTCCTTCCCTTCATTCGCTCTCACTCTGCAGACAGTTAATTCATACATGAGTACATTCTTGTTTATTTTTCAGCCAGTTTTTAACATTTTTAGTGAATGTTTTAAAGTCCGTTATTATTTTAATTTCATTTGGCATTGTATTCCAGATATGACTGCCCTTTATAGAGAAAGCTGTTTGTCCAAATGTGGTTCTGCGGTGGAATATTTTACAGTTATTGTTAACAGAACTCCTGGTGGCTCTGCTGCTGTCCTGTCTTTGGACGAAACCAGCAAGTGGCTCGGGTGCTGATTTATGGAAACATTTGAACGTTAATTTCAGAAGACAGAGGTCAATGAAGCTCTCAAAACTCAATAGGTTGTATTTTTTTAAAACATTACAGTGATGCCACCTAATGGGCTTTTTGTCCAAGATTTTTAGGGTTTGATTATATAATGAACCTACAGTATATGTCTTATTGTGGAAGGGGCTGCTTGAGCCCAGACTGTCAAACAGTATGATATATGAGAAAAAACCATAGAATGCATATACAGTGCAGCTGCTTCGTAAGGTATGTAATATCTAATTAATTTAAAGCAGTTCAGATTTTTTTTTACTGTTTTTGAAATTTTCTTTATATGAAGATTAAATTTGAGTTGAGGATCTAGTACAATGCCAAGGTATTTGAATTCTGTAGCTAAACTGATGTCATGATCATGTATATTAACTTTAAAATGTTGCAGGTTACATTTTTTGATTGAAAAGCACATTGAGACTGTTTTCTGAAGGTTCAGCAATAGATGGTTCTGGAGGAGCCACTCTTGGACATCAACCATACTTGTAGACAGTACATCTGCAGCCTGTGCTGGAGTCTTGGCAGCTGTGTAAATAACTGCATCATCTGCATAAAGTTGGCATGTTGCAGCTGAGCAGTGTAACGGCAAGTCATTAATAAAAATGCTGAAAAGTAAAGGACCAAGAATGGACCCTTGTGGGATACCCATGCGGTTGTTTAAAAATGAGGATTTATCCTGGTGAACTTTTACACACTGTTCTCTATTCTGGAGATAAGATGCAAACCATTCTAATGTATTTGGGGAGAAGTTAAAAGATACCATTTTGGATAAAAGCAAACTGTGGTTTACAGTATCGAAAGCCTTTTTGAGATCTAGAAAAACAGCTCCTACCACATTACCCCTGTCCAAGGACTGTTTGACGTTTTCAATAAGGCAACAATTTGCTGTTTCCGTTGAGTATCCTGGTCTAAAACCAAATTGATGTGGATGAAGAAGTTGACTGTCTTGTAAGTAGTCTATCAGCTGTGTAGCTACAACTTTTTCAAGAACCTTAGATAGGACTGGTAAGATAGAGATTGGGCGGTAATTGCATATATCGTCTTTACTGCCTGATTTATGAACTGGTATGACGACAGCTTTTTTCCAGCCAGATGGAAATGTACTAGACCTAATGGAGAGATTAATGAGATGAGTCAGTGGTTTGATTAATATTTTGCTGTGCATTTTGAGAAAGGAGGTGCTCATATTGTAGATATCATTAGTTTTTGAGTTTGACAGTGTTTTAACAACGCCAGCAATTAACTTCTCATTTACCTCATCGATGTGAAAAGTATCTGTTGGAAGTATGGAATTTGTGTTGTTGAGCACATTTGGCAGCACAAAAATTTTTGTTAAGTCTTCCACAGAGCCCACAAAGTGTGAATTAAATTCATTTGCCAAAGTAGCCTTGTCACTGACGGTCTTGCCATTGATTCTAAGTTCCTTTACCCCCTTCTGATCGTTTTTTTTATTAGTTAAGTTATTTAAATGCCTCCATAGGGAACTGTTGTTACCCTTTGCATGATCTATCAGTTTATTGTAATAAGATATTTTTGATTTTCGCAGCTCATGTACCACTTTATTTCTTAAACTTTTGTACACAAGGTGATCATTTTGTAGTTTGGAGGTTAGTGATGTTTTCAGTGCATAGTCTCGCCTCTTCATAAGTTTTCTTATTTCATTATTTAACCATGGTAGGTTAATCTTCTGTTGTCTACTTTTAATTTGCTTTGAAAATTTTTCTATAGACTTTGTGATTGTTGCAGTTATAAAATTACAACAATCATCTACTTCACATGTTGACATGAGCTGCTCCCAATTTTGATTCTCTAAGTAATGTTCAAACTCCTCATTTTTTGATTTGGGGATAATAAAATTTGATTTGTCAATATCGACTCCCCCAAAATACTGTAGTCGCTTTTTAGTAAGTTTCCTGACAGCAAGAACCATGTTATGATCTGAGAGACCAGTTACAAGATTATAGGTTCTGGTTATTCGTTCTGGTTTATTAGTAAATACCATGTCAATAAGTGTTCTGGATTGTTTGGTTATCCTGGTGGGTCCTTTGATGATTTGCTGGTAATTAAATTTAGTCATGAGGCTTTACAGTTTTTGTTTGTCTTTTTTATCAGACCAGTTGATATTAAAGTCACCATGAATTATTGTTTCTCTGTTCTTCTCAAGTTGTTTAACCAGATCACTTAATTCATTATAAAAGGAAGAGTTGTGTGACGGTGGGTTGTACACTACTGCAATGTTGAAATTCATTACCGGAGAGAGACATACATTAACAGCTAAACATTCAAGTGAAGTATTCAAATCAACCAGTTGACATTTATATTTCTCTTTGATGTAAATTAAAACACCTCCTCCCCTCCCTACCTGCCTGTCTTTTCTAAAACACTGGTAGCCCACAATATCGATCATATTAGTGTCTATGTTCCTGTGTAGCCAGCTTTCTGAGAGACAAAGGTAGTCCAGATTTGAGTCCAACAGCAACACCGAAATCTCATCTCTTTTGGGGATTATGCTCCGTATGTTTAAATGACCGCCGAGGATCCCCTTTGGTTTAGCCTTGGTGTCCCAAAGAACTCGTGCATGATTAACAGTTTGGAAAAATAAATGTTGTTTTTGCTTTTGTACAGCTCGGTTTTGTGCTAACCCAGTGGTCTGCTGTTTAATAGTGGCAGGTCCAGGGTTAAGGTGAATATCTCCTGCCAGAAGTAGCAGAACTAACAGAACTTTAATTGTATATCCTCTGCCATATTGTGATTTTTGCTTAACAGCCATGTTTGCCTTAATTTGGAAGTTTTTGCTCAGGCCTTTTAAAGACCACATAGAGTGTAGGGTGAGATGTCCAAGCCCAAATCCATACAGATAAAACTTTTTAACTTCACCTTTGGTTGAGTTTGTCGGAAAATCCTTCTTGTTGCAGGTCCAGACACACAAAGACAAAACGAAGAGGAAGTAGAGAAGTAGAGAAGGCTTATTAGTGGTGCCCATCAGCCCACTTTTTAATCCGGTGGCAGCCATCTTCGGTCTTTCTTGGAAAGAAGGAAAAAGAAAATCTGTGGATAGTAAAATAAATTCTGCTTATATCGCCAGAATCTGATCCGATCGCCCTCGAATCCAGCTGGGCCTCAGCTAGCCAACTAGCCCCTTCCGTTGCTGGTCTCGTTGCTCATAGTCGCCGTAACTGGTCTCCCATCCCGCTCCTCCAACCGAGTCTCGTCACAACTTGTTCATGCATTCCAGATATTTTATTTCTCCTACTGTCATATCTCATTCCCAGTGGTATTTCTACTGGAACAACAAATCCCCATTTTAAGTTAAAATATTTATTTTGATTCCATTCTGTGTTCAGATTTGTAAAAGTGTTTTCAAATTTTTCAAAACATTTATTGATGACAGAAATGTTGGGGTCACTTTGCGGTAAAGCAGAAACAGCAGCACGCTTTGTTTGCCAATGAAGCTCACTGGTTAGTTCCTCCAAGTCTCCTACAACTGAAGATACTAAACTGTTGCTAATCCCACTTCCCTGTAATTTGGCCACAAAGGACGCACACATTTCTTTGGTTGGATCTTTACATTGTACTGAAACACTGCTCTCAGCACAAACACTGGAAGAACTGCATTCATTCAGAGGATTAAACTGGTCCTCACATGCATGTGCTTGTGATCAACTTGCAACTGGCTCACTAGTGAAACACTGAACAGTAGATGTTTGAGCAATTTGCTGATCATTGCCATGCACATTATTAAGGTGCTTCCAGAAGCCTGCATAGGTTAAAAACTGATGCCTACAGCCTTACTGAGAACAAAACTACTTAAATGTGGGTCCAGGATAATAACTATATCCAGCTTTTGAATGTGAAATCAACTTTAGACTTCTGCCAAACAGTTTTTTACAGATGAAACACGTCAGCATAGTTTTAACCCCTTACTCACAGAATGAGAGTTTCAGCAGTCTGGCACACAAGTCTCTCACTCTGGGTGACTCCTTCATTTTCTCTACATCAATGTTATCAGAATCAGAATCAGAATCAGCTTTATTGCCAAGTATATTTACAAGTAAACATACGAGGAATTTGACTTGACATCGGGCGCGCACGTTAGGTGCATCCAATGACGCGGCAGCCATGCAAGGCGCGTCATTATGAACTGTTGTCTGCAAGAATGTGTAGAAATTCACTAATGCAGCCTCATAACACAAATTAAACATAAAATGTGCTTTGAAAAGTTCATCAAATGCCCCAAGGGAGCGCTTTTCCTGGAATGGGATGAGATGCTTATCAATTTATTTATTTATTTAGCGAATGCAAAGTCCTTAAGCCAAGCAGTTGCCTCCTGGTTTGCTGTATGGAGGGTGTGTAATCCTCCTTCCAGTCTTTGGAGCGGGCAAGCCTCTATGATGTGTTCCATTGTTTGCTCCTCTCCACATGCGCACAGTGGGCTAGGGCTACTGCCCCATCTGTAAAGGCTGGCCAAGCAGGGGCCATGTCCAGTCCTGAAGCGATTGAGTGTAGACCACTGTCTCCTTGGGAGGTTGGTGCCCGGGACCTGTTGGTTGGGGTTTATCACCAGCTGTTTGTTTGGGACCTCCTTGGTCTCCCATTCCTCTTGCCAAGCTGTCTGGATGGTGAAGTCAGCTGGGGGAGGGTTTTTCCCAATCGGCCGTCTGGATGGAAGTCGGGCAGTGGGTGGGGTGTAGATATCTGCATGGATTGGTAAGTGAGGAGAATCTTTAACTTTTTGGAGCATCCTTTGAGTTAATGCTGCTCGCCGGATGTGTGGAGGGGCTATGTTTGACAGTACAGAGAGCCAGGGGAGTGGTGTTGAGCAGATTGTTCCAGTTATAGTTCTCATGGTTGTGTTGAGCTGGGTGTCTACATGGTGTGTGTAAGATGACCTGGACCAGACAGGGGCACAATATTCTGCTACAGAGTATGAAAGGGCCAGTGCTGAGGTGCGCAGGGTGGAGACTGCCGCCCCCCATTTTGCACCAGCGAGCTTGCAGAGCAGGTTGTTTCGTACCTTCACCTTAGCAGCCGTCCCCTTTAGATGTTCCTTGAAGGATAAGGTCCTATCAAGGGTCACTCCAAGATAAGTTGGATTTGGGGCATGCTTAAGCTTGAGTCCGCTCAGGTGGATGTTTAGTTCTCTGGCAGCTTTTGCATTGTGGAGATGGAATACACTGGAGACGGTTTTTGCTGGGCTTGGTTTTAGGCGCCAGATTTTGCAGAACTGGTCCAGTTTGGCAAGATCTTCCGTGAGCACCCGTTCCAGTGGTTCAAAGTCTGGTGCTTGGAATGCCAAACAGATGTCGTCTGCATAGGTGAATTTGCGGGATTTTGTAGTAGGCAGGTCGTTTATGTAGAGGTTGAACAGAGTTGGAGCTAGAACTGAGCCTTGTGGGAGTCCGTTTTTCTGCATTCTCCATGCACTTGTCTTCTGACTGAGGTGGACTCTGAACCTTCGGTTGGTCAGCAGGGTTTTTATAATTGCTGTTGCCCAAGCAGGGATCGCCTTTATAAGTTTCAGGAGGAGGCCTTTGTGCCAGACCGTATCATAGGCGGCTGTAAGGTCGAGAAACACAGCCCCTGTCTTCAGTCTGCTCTCGAAGCCATTTTCGATGAAGGTGGTTAGGGCCAGTACTTGTTCTCCTGTACTGCGGTCCTTGCGGAAACCTGCTTGATCCACACTTAGAATATCCTCTACCTCTGGGGAAATGCGTTGCAGAATTAGGCGCTCCATGATTTTGTAAGGAACGCTGAGTAGGGAGATTGGGCGGTAGCTTGCTGGTAATTTGTGGTCTTTGCCAGGTTTTGGGATGGCAATGACCTTTGCTGTCCGCCATTTCTTTGGGATCGAGTTTGTTTGTGTGATCCTTGTGTAGAATTGTGTCAACCAGGTTAGGGCTCGGGGGCCAAGATTTTTCATGAATTCTGGGAAGATGTTATCGTATCCTGCTGCCTTTCCACATTTCAGGCTCTGTAGGACTTTCTCCAGTTCAGCAGCCTCGAAGGGTTCAGGGTTCGTTTCCTCTACAGGCATTTTTTGGTGTTTTTTTAGCTCAGTTGTAACTGCTCTTTTGGTGTCTTTGTCTTGGGGTGCTTTGGCGATAGTCAGTAGGTGGGATGCAACTTGGTTGGGTGTGACGGATGCTCGGCTTTGGCTAGGGGGCTTCTGTGCAGCTCCTAGGCGACGGATGAGGCTCCAACATTTCCTGCTAGAGTGGGTAAAGCTCCGGTCAGCAACTGTCTCCTCCCATTTCTTTCGCCGAGCTGTATTTAGCGATTCAATGAGATGGTCTGCTATCTCTGGGTCCCCTGATGTTTGATAGGATTGTAGGAGGGCAGCACTTTCTCCGTCCAAACATGGGACATAGAGGGGTCGGTAGCCTCGTGGGATTGCAGTATGGGCAGCCTTGAAGATTGCGCTGCAGAAGCGGTTGTATGCTTCATCTACAGTGATGGTGTGGAGTGGGATGGTAACAACGCTCCGGTCCAGAGTTTCACTGAATTTCTTCCAGTTGGCTTTGCGGAAGTTCCAGCGCATCTTCCTTGGGCTGTATATGACTGGAAGTTGTAGGCCAATGTGTACAAGCAGGGGCCGGTGTTGGCTGTGTGGAAAATCATCAAGAATGAGGATCTGTGTAGGATATGGCTCCCCATTCAAAGAGCTGACCCAACACAGGTCAGGAGAATAGTCCTTCTTCCACCTAGCAGAGTGGAAGGTTCCTCTTTGTTTGGGGTCGTATATCAAAGCGAGGTCATTTCTGGATGCCCAGTCTGAAAGTGCCTTCCCATCACTGTCCACTGCTGGGTACCCCCAGTCAGGGTGATGGCTGTTAAAGTCCCCCACATAGATGGCAGGGTGGGGTAGGGTGGGTAAGACCTGCAGATCCCAGTTGGCATTAGGGGGCTTGTACACATTGACAATATGGAAGCCACCAATGATTATGGTGTCTGAGAAATGTGTTGTTATCAGGTGATTTGCTTCAACTATGTCAGAACGCACATAGGTGGCACGTCCATGTTTAGCATGTAGAACATAGCACAGGAGGTCAAAGCCTTTGATGGTGAAGCGGCCAGCTTCCTCTGTGCCAATATGAGTCTCTTGGAGGCAGATTACATCAATCGAATGTTGGAAGGCGAGGACTTCGATAAGGCTTCGCTTGGCTGCAGATAGGCCTTCAACGTTTAGTTGTAATATGCGAAGGGCCGATCCTACCACAAAGTGCTCTTGGGGCTGTTTGCTTTCGGCTTTAGGACTGTGACTAGGATTCTTCTTTGACTTGGCACAGAGGCGTCGTCTCTTCGAATTTAGTCTGCTGGTAGGATCATTAGCTTCCCCAGGCGAGCCCGGGTACTGGCGGAGGGCGCGACGAGAACGCTGATCCATTGCCCCCCCATGCTTATCAATGCTGATGTAGAAGCTGTCGATCTTGCTCTTCTGTCGCCCCACAGCAAGAAGGTACGGGTGCCCACCCGGATGGTTGCAGAGATCCTACTTCAAACTGCAGCATGACTGGAATTAAGATAAGAAAACCAAAGTTTATGCATGAGAATGAAAGGAAAAATGGAATTCCTCACTGGCAGTGCAAAATAAGAACGCTCATCTTCACCATTTGCTTTCCAGGTTATTCTCTTTAAACAACTCATATTTTCACATGTAGTTAAGTTGAAGTGAAAATTATTACAACCACCTTAAAAAGGTAATTACTTTATGAAAGACTACAAGTCTTTTCATCCCATCACATGTGCTGATTTTTGGAGACTTGGGTTCGCCTGATGTTGGTGGAAGGAGATGAACCAACAGCAACAGAGAGGCCATTTCTTCATCATAGGCTGAGGACAAGACGGAACAAAAATTAACCCAGGTTTCACAATTTGCAGTTTGAATAAACACGGAAAGACCTCATGAGATTTTTAACCATTTACACTCTCCTGTTTGCAGTTATTACAAAAAGCAGATAATCTTTTAAAAACAAATTCAAACAAAGAAATGGATGGATGGGAGCAACTGTCACATAAGTGTACCAAATGCATAAAAAAGAAAAAGAAAACAAAACTCACTTGTTGCCTGGGGATCACTTCCTGGGGGGGCTTTCTGCTGACTGCAACAAGTAACACACCTCTGGTGTTGAAGAAAGACATTTAGCTTCTTTTACGACATTTGGCTTGACGAACACATCCCATTTCTGAAGCAGCCTGGAGGACGTCTCATCATCAGATAGGAGGGCCAAGTCTTGGTCCACCTTTAAGAAAGAAAATGAGAAACTAACAGGACATGTTTGAAAATTTTAAACTACGCAAAACAATTCATTGAAAACTCACCAGTCCTTTAGTGTCCAGGAATCTTGGGAAGGTGGAGAAGATGTCAACACTTTTGCCGGGATCAATAATAGGCTTCTGTTGATGCTGAAAGGTTTGTCTAATCTTCTGGAAAATCACAGACCTATCTGTGGTATGATAGAGCAAAGACATGGCCTCTTGGCAAGCATCCCCATCAAGCTGACTCTCAGCCTGAATAGAGCGCTGGGAATTTGGGCTTCTTGGAGAAACATCTATGGGACTACTTGAATGCAGTGGAGATCCTCCACGAATCCTCCTCTGGACAGTTTTCAGATGCCAAGAAATGGATCCGGTGCTGCTTGCAGCATCATAGAAGTGTTCCTAATATAAAATAATGCTTGCGCTGTTATACTCAACATAAACATGACAGAGAATTTAAAGTTGCCATCATGTGCATTTAAAGTAATCTATAAATGTGTCTGAAAATAAGAATGAACATTCCATACATAGCCTTTGTCAGCATATGGATCCTTGAGGGAAGGGAAGAGTGTCACGATCCCCAGAGCAAACTCCTCTCTTACTGCTTTGGTGGGAAGGTGCCTGATGAGAAAAACGATAAAGAAATATCAATTTATGTAAGCACTAGGGGTGGGTTCAAAAGATCGATTCAACGATCTGTATCGATACACAAAATCCACGGATCAATCTTTTAATATAATGCTTTTACATCTGTGAATGTCTGCTGAGTCTGATTGGGTCGAAACCGGGTCAGTGAGCCAGGAACAGCGGCCAAGAACCAGAAACACTCTGAGCGCTAACGGAGCTAAAAGCTAACAAGCTAACGGAGATGCTGCTTCTTCTTCTGTGGTGTTAAAACTGTTCTCATCTGGCAAGAGTTCCCTGTTGCACGTGCGCATGTCTTTACTTCTGTGTTTACATGAGCGGAGTTGCTGACGTGCATGTCTCTTAATTTATCAATAAAAATCATCATAAAGACTGTCCTCAATATTTTCTGAATATTTTTCATAAAGCGCTGATAAACGATTTTGTACTATGTGCAGTGCTGAGTTGGAACAAAGTCGATGATTGATAAACACTTCAAAGGGAGAGCGCACAGAGACTGGTTGAAACCCAGGAACAGAGAGGGAGACTTGGAGCTGCTGAGATTGTAAGTAAAATATCATTTGTTTGTTTTAAATTTTTTCTCGTAAATTAAAAACTTATCCGCCATGATGGTGTTTTCTTTTACGTATACAGTAGTTAACTGTTGGTTAAGCACTCTGAATAAATGCAGAATAAAGGTATATTTTATGAGATTATGGACTTCTAGCACTTAAGTGAGAGATGTGAAGATAATAAAACACAATAAAATGAAAATGGCAGAATTAATGAAGGCTGTAGTACAACGAGCCATTTTTACTCAGTAGAACTAAACTGAAATGAACAAATCTTCCCAGGAAATGAATTGAAACACTTTTAAATAATTGAACATTAATTTGTAGTTAAAATACAAACAACAAAAAATAAAAAAAACTAAATTATTAAACCCTACTGTGTCATGCGGTGACCCTTGCGGGCCACCATAAGACACCAAAAGTCGCCAATGAGTTTTGCATTAGATGTTTATTTTAACAAGACAAGACGAGACATAAAGCTGTAAGCCGCTGAGGGCAAAACACACACTACTGAATACAAGGGATCGTAGGGCTAACCCCAGCCACTACGACCTAAACTATGACATGAACATACATTCCAGAATATGAGGGGTCGTAGGGCTAACCCCAGCCGCTACGACCTTTACTATGACGTGAACAAGAAAACGAACCTGACATGAGCGTGCTGACACACCAGGAATCTCTCAGGATGTTTAGACGATACTCCAGCATCAACCAGCTGTCAGCGCCCGCTAATAAAGCCGGCGACTAACAAGCGGTGATGCCGAACAGCTGATCGACCTTGACAGCCAGAAACCCCACCAAGCGCTGTCACAATAAGAGCACGGTGGAGCCAGAATGTAATCCACAGCTGTCAAGGCCGGCAGAGATGATGCATAGCCCGAGCACGGACGAGATCGGCGCTCCAGTCATGACAGTACCCTCCCTCTGAGGGTGGGCTCCTGACCGCCCATAGACATCCAATCCCACCCCCCCACCCCCTCCAGGGTGGGAGGATGGGGCAGGAGAGGATCAAACTGTACCGTCTGTACCAGCTGTACCATCGCTTCTTCTCTCTAACGTCCGCTCCCTCGACAACAAGCTGGATGAGCTCCGTCTGCTGAGAGAAACCCGGAGAGAGTGGAGGAACTGCTGTGCGCTTGTGTTCATGGAGACTTGGCTCCATGACAACATCCCTGACGAGGCCATTCAACTGGAAGATATGGCGATGTTCCGTGCCGACAGAGTAACGGCGAACTCCGGTAAGAGCCGTGGGGGGGCCTATGCATCTATGTTAACAAGAACTGGTGCGTTAATGCCACATTAGTGTCTAAACACTGCACTCCATTGGCGGAGTTCCTTATTGTAAATTGTCGGCCATATTATTTGCCGAGTGAATTCAGCAACGTGTTTGTAGCGGCTGTTTACATAGCGCCGAGCGCTAACGCTAACGCTAATGCTAAGAAGGCACTCGGGGAACGGCACAATGAGATTAATGAAATCCAAACTTCACATCTGGACAGTTTTGTGGTGGTTGCGGGGGATTTTAACCACACCAGCTTAAAGACTGTGCTCCCCAAGTTTAAACAATGTGTAGACTTTAAGACCAGAGGAGAGAATATGTTGGACTTAGTGTACACAAACACAGATGCTTATAAGGCGATGCCCCGCCCTCACCTCGGCCTTTCTGACCACATATCCGTGATGCTGGTGCATGTCTACAAACCTTTATTGAAGCGCAGCAGGCCAGCAGTGAAACAAATCAGGATTTGTCCAGAGAGTGCAACCTCTGCACTGAAAGACTATTTTCTGCACACAGACTGGGAGGTTTTCAAAATAGCAGCCTCCCAGGAAGACAAGACAGATGTGGAGGAGTATGCTGAAACGGTCACCAGCTACATCACGAAGTGCACAGAGGATGCCACTACAGTGAAGACCATCACTATGCGGGGTAACCATAAGCCCTGGATGACTGCAGAGGTGCGCTCGCTGCTTACAGCCAGAGATGCAGCCTTCAGAGCAGAGGACAGGATCGCTCTCCGCTCAGCCAGGTCTGCGCTCTCAAAGGGAATTAAGGTGGCAAAGCGCGCCTATGCGGAGAAAATCCAGGGACACCTCTGTGACACTAGGAACACCAAGCAGATGTGGCAGGGAGTTCGGACACTGACGGGCTATAAGTCTAGGCAGGGGGTCAATGATGACGACGCTTCGCTTCCAGACAGGCTCAACGACTTCTTTGCACGTTTTGAAGCATCTAACCCAACAACCAGAGGGAGGGCTGGCCCACCCCCACCATCGGTCGGACCAGCTTTTACCATCAACACAGCGGACACACGGAGGACCCTAACCAGAGTCAACCCACATAAAGCTGCAGGTCCGGACAACATCCTGGGACGTGTACTCCGAGACTGCGCGAGCGAGTTGGCGGATGTCCTGACTGACATTTATAACATCTCCCTGAGTCAGACCATTGTTCCCAGATGCTTCAAGACCTCTATCATTGTACCGGTGGCAAAGAAACCAGTTGTGTCCTGTTTGAATGACTATCATCCTGTTGCACTGACAACAATTGTGATGAAGTGTTTTGAATGGCTTGTCAAACCACACATTACAGCCTGCCTCCCTGCATCACACGACCCGCTCCAGTTTGCATATCGTTCAAACCGCTCCACGGAGGATGCTATAGTCACCACCCTGCACTCTGTCATCACCCACCTGGACCAGAAAGACACCTACGCCAGACTCCTGTACATTGATTTCAGTTCAGCATTCAACACCATTATTCCCCAGAGACTGATGGAGAAATTACTCCTTCTTGGGCTGAACACCGCCACATGTCTCTGGATCCTGGATTTCCTGACTGAGAGACCTCAGTCTGTCCGGGTTGGAAACAACATCTCCAACTCTGTCACGCTGAGCACCGGATCCCCTCAAGGCTACGTACTCAGTCCACTGTTGTTTACACTTCTAACACATGACTGTGTATCCAGACACGAGGGGAACCAGATTATTAAGTTTGCAGACGACACCACGGTGGTGGGACTTATTCAGAGGGATGAGGAATCAATGTACAGGGAAGAAGTGAGAGACCTGGAGGGCTGGTGCAGGGAGAACAATCTGGTGCTCAACGTGGACAAAACGAAGGAGATGATTATCGACTTCCGGCGGTCACAGCCTGAACACGTCCCCCTCAGCATCAGTGGCCGTTTAGTGGAGAGAGTGGAGAACATCAAGTTCCTCGGAGTGCAGATCTCGCAGGACCTGACCTGGAGCAAGAATTCCTTGGGGATCAGGAAGCAGGCTCAGCAGAGACTGCACTTCTTGAGGAAACTCAAACAGGCCTCTCTCCCCACCTGCATCCTCAAGACCTTCTACAGAGGTGTGGTGGAGAGTGTTCTGACGTACTGCATTGCTACATGGTACTCCAGCTGCAGTATGTCAGACAAAGAAGCCCTGCAGAGGATAGTCAAGGGAGCCGAGAGGGTAATTGGAGTCTCCCTCCCCTCTGTCCAAGAACTTTTTCAGAACCGTTGTAGGAGCAGGGCACTGAACATTGTCAAGGACCATTCTCACCCTCTGCATAAACAATTTAAACTTCTGCCATCTGGTAAACGATTCCGGAGCATCAGAGGCAGAACCACCAGACTGATCAACAGCTTCCTTCCACAAGCTGTCAGGATGCTGAACAGTTGACCCGGAATCTCTCATACACACTACTGCACCTACGGACATTATGTATATTATTTGTATATTATAGTTAGTTAGTTTTTCCCAAGTATGTCTTAGGGATGTGTGAATGGATGGGGGGGTGGGGGTGGGGGGTGAAGATATGTGTGAGTTTGTCTTATATCATGCTGCTTCTATTTATATGGATGCCGAGAGAAACGCAATTTCATTTTGCCTGCACTACAGCTGTATGTACAGCAATATGACAATAAAGTTTGAATTGATTTGATTTGATTTGAAACCACAGATAGAGAACCAGAGCACAGACAGGAAAAAAAAAAACGACTCAAAATACATGAAACAGTTACAGGACCAGACTATACTCCAAAATACATGAAATGCCATTACCCAGGCACGAAAACAACAACAAAAAAACAAAACAAAAACACACTCAGGTCAAAAAGCAAATACAACACAGGACAGGGAAAAAAAAAACAAAAAAACAGAACAATTACAGGGCCAGACTATACTCCCAAAATACATGAAACACAATTATACTGGCACGAAAACAAAGATACCAAATTCTCAGGTCAAAAAGTAGATACAACACCGGACAGAGGGAAAAAAAAAAACAGAACAATTACAGGGCCAGACGATATTCCAAAATACGTGAAACCCAATTACCCAGGCACAAAAACAAAAATACCAAATTCTCAGGTCAAGAAGCAAATACAACACAGGTCAGGAAAACAAAAAACAAAAAAAAACACAGAACAATTTCAGGGCTAGACTACCCTCCAAAATACATGAATACAATTGCCCAGGCCCGAAAACAAAAATACCACGCTCTCAAGTCAAAAAACAGATACAACACAGGACAGGGAAAAAAAAAACAAAAAAACAGAGCAATTTCAGGGCTAGACTACCACAAAGGAATGACCTCTACCCCCCCCCCCCCGACAGTTCATGCCGAGCGGTGGAGACCAAGCACCACAGGAACAGCTCAGGCGGTCTCCCCGCGTCCAACGGCCGACGGGTGGTCATAGGGGGCGGAACATGACCGGGCGGCTTACCACAGTCCCAGGCCCGGAAAGTCCACTCCTCCGGTGGCCGAACCAGATCGCCCAGTGAAACACACAAGAAGTCGGGTGGCCGACCCGAGGCGCCGAACCGGCGAAACAGTTCCTCAGGCGGCCGACCCGCATCCCTCAGCCACCAGTACCGGGGGGAAATAGCCCACAGCAGCCTTCCTGGCAAGGACAAAACACGGGAGAGCTGGGGCGAGCGAAAAGGAACCCCCACGGCCCCCGGCGATGATGTGCAGGGGCGATGACTCTGTAGAGGGGACAGAAAGCAAGGATGAGCCCAAACTGGGTCAGGCGGTGAAGGGTCTGCAGCTCCTCCACCGTCCATGGACCGCACTGGCGCTGCACCTCCGCTGGACCCCGATTGGGTCCCGGCTGCACCCACGTCGGACCCCGATTGGGCCAGAACAGTACCTGCGGTGGACCCCGATTGGGCCTCGGGCGCACCCACGTCAGACCCCGATTGGGCCAAAGCAGCTCCCGCGATGGACCCCGATTGGGTCTCGGGCGCACCCACGTCGGACCCCGATTGGGCCAAGGCAGCCTCCACAACGGACCCCGACTGGGTCGGTGCAGCTCCACTGACGACCTCCACCCCCAAACCTGGAACCTCCAACTCGGCGGCCCCGACTGGCTCCGCGCCGGTGACACTGCAAGGAGGCTCAGAACACAGAGAAAAACCGGGATCAGTGTCACCGGCAGCAACAGAACCCAGCGAGACGAGTTCGGGCGCAGCAGGCGGCTGCCCCTCGCTTGCCTCCCCGAAAGGCAGGCAAAAATGCTCCAACACAGGGGACAGAGACACAAGAGGGAGCACTTGCCTGCACTCGGGTTCTGTTGCCGTCCAGGACTCCGTCGATCCAGGCTCAGGGCGAAGAAGTTCGTGCGCAGGCTCCAACTCAGCTGCGTCGGGCTCCGCAGCTGGCAAGATGGGTTTCGCAGCCTGAGGTTCCTCTCGTGCTGATGCCCACGCCGATGACCCATATGGCGTGGAGGCAGGGGACCCTCGACCCACTGGCTCGGACCGCTCCAGCGAGGAGACCCGGGGATGCTTCATCGTCGGCACAGGTTCCGGGCCACGGTCCGCTCTTCGCCTCTGTCCACGACGTGGCTGCAGGGCCGGATCCAGGCTTTCCAGCACTGCAGGCCCCCTCCTCACCCCGCAAAGTAGACCTGGCGTCATGGACCACTCAGCAGAGGGAGATACAGAGGCAGCAGGTTTGGTTATTATAACTACAGCAGGTGGCGGGAGCTCAAGGGGCTGCGAACCCCGAACTCTGCTCCCAGGAGTCAGACAAGGCAGGTTACAATTATGGTGTAAAGAACAAACTTGCACTTGCCTTTCTCCCGGAGGGAGGATGGTGCCTGCTGTAGGGAACATAGTTCCTCCTTCTCCCCGCTGGATGGCGACAGAGGGCCCCCTGGAAGGACGAGGAGGGGCCGCTCTCAGAGGTCCGCTGACGGGCTTTGCCGGCAGCGGGTCCAGCCGGGGATTCTGCTGAGGTTGACTGTGGAGGTGACGACGGTTTCTGGCAGAGGGTGAGGCGAAGGTGAGGCCCGGGAATCGCCGCTCCAGTGCGGAGACAGAGGCGAGGAGGTCAGCGAACTCCGGGAAGTTACTTAATTCAGGATTCATTTCCGATCATTTCCGGTTCCGGCTCTGCCGGACCGGCGGCGCCACACGAGTCGGCTGCCTGTTGCAACAGCCTTTTTTTTATCTTCCTTCTTCTTTCTACACCTTTCACTCTGTATATATATCACGGACGCATGGATCGCCCCGGGGGTCTCCCGGGTCGGCGGACGGAGCCACGGTTTGCAGCGGGAGACGTTACAGCGGGGAGGAGCTAGTGCTAGCTAGCACTTGCCCGCCGCCCGGTGCTAATGGGAAACTCGACATACCGGGAGCTGTAGCGAAAACGAAGCGGGTGCCGGGCTGGAGTTTAGGCGGCGTGAAAGAAATATAAGACAGAATAATAAAGAGCGATGGCAAGAACCAAGCAGACCGCCCGTAAAATCTACTGGAGGAAGAAGCCCCCCAGGAGACAGCTAGCCACCAGGGCTGCTCGGAGAGGCACTCTGGCCACCGGCAGAGTGAAGAGGCCTCGCCGTCACAGGTCCGTGGCTCTGAGAGAGATCCGTCGCTACCAGAAATCCACGGAGCTGCTCATCCGTAAGCTGCCCGTCCAGCGCCTGGTGACCAGGAGACCAGCGAGACCCACCTGGTGGTCTCTTCTTCGCTAAGGGGGTCACCATCATGCCCAAAGACTTCCAGCTGGCCCGCTGCATCCGCGGAGAGAGAGCTTAGACTTTCTGCTGCACATCCACCAGCCATAATGCTCTGCACTGTGTGTCTATATATATACATTTATAGTAATATGGACATATGTTTGCTAGATGTTGTTTTTTCTTGCCTTCTGATTGTTGCTCTGAGTGTTGCTGTCCCTGTGCTGTTGCAAGCCTGGAATTTCCCCATTGTGGGACTAATAAAGGCTTATCTTATCTTATCTTATCTTATTCCTCTCCACCAGTCTGACTGCCGAAGTCACATGCTTGATAATCTGTGTGGGGTGAACTGCGGAACAAGAGGCCGCCACTCGGTCCGAGATGGAAGCAGCTGTGAGTAGGAGCTTCTCCGGGGGAATCCCAAATGACGACACCCTCCGGCGTGGATCACCCCTGGGTGGAGCGAACTCCTGGACCGGAGTGGAGGCAGGAACGGGATCTGGACGTGAGGAGCGGGGATGCCTCCTCTTCGGCTTCCTGCCGGGATTTCCCTCCAGCCCACGGAGTATCTCGCGCTGTGCGGCATTATCATCTCTCCTCGCGCCGACCTCAGGGTGATTAGTGAAGCGGGGGAGATGATCCAGAACATCCTCAGCTTGGTCCAGGTACCAGTGCACGTTGCTGTGGAAGTCGAGGAGAGAGGCGGCGATGAGGATTTCGTCCATGCACTCGAGGGCGTCTGCCAGCTCGTCACTCCGACTCTGGACGTGGACCCTCCGCGACGGCATGCTTCCAGCACGGTACCCAGACAGGAAGGACAGTAGTCCAATTCAGCAAAAACTCATGGTGAAAAGGCGTCTCGGTGTGGCGTCTCCGTTTAGACGACCTGGCTGGAGTATACTGTCATGCGGTGACCCTCGCGGGCTACCATAAGACGCTAAAAGTCGCCATTGACTTTTGCATTAGATGTTTATTTTAACAAGACAAGACGAGACATAAAGCTGTGAGCCGCTGAGGGCAAAACACACACTAACGAATACGAGGGATCGTAGGGCTAACCCCAGCCACTACGACCTAAACTATGACATGAACATACATTCCAGAATACGAGGGATCGTAGGGCTAACCCCAGCCGCTACGACCTTTACTATGACGTGAACAAGAAAACTAACCTGACATGAGCGTGCTGACACACCAGGAATCTCTCAGGATGTTTAGACGATACTCTAGCATCAACCAGCTGTCAGCGCCTGCTAATAAAGCCGGCGACTAACAAGCAGTGATGCCGAAAAGCTGATCGACCTTGACAGCCGGAAACCCCACCGAGCGCTGTCACAATAAGAGCCCGGTGGAGCCAGAATGTAATCCACAGCTGTCAAGGCCGGCAGAGATGATGCATAGCCCGAGCACGGACGAGATCGGCGCTCGGGCCATGACATACTGTGGTGTGGGGATTTAAAAATCTGATTAATTTTACTTTGAAATATCTTCTCCTTTTCATCTCCCCTTCAGATGTGTGAAGACTGGGTTTCCACTCCAAGGTCCATCCTGCACTGAGACCTTCTGAAGGGAAGAGGCTGTCAGTGGAGGACCATCCCTGCTTCCTGGTGGATTTCAGCACAGAAGAAGACCTCAAATTTTTCAGGGGTCTTAGTTTTCATATTCAAGATTACAGAAGGTGCTGCTATAATTTCCTCCATACTCTAACATGCATTCAATGCAGTTTAGTCGTAATGACTAATTCTTTTATTTCTTTTATTAATTAAAGTGCTCAGTAAGAGTACAATGTTGGTCATTTTTTAAAACTTTACTGAGCATTTAATTCTACATAAATGACTGTTTAACAGGAAATTTTGGGCAATCCTGTGCTTTTCTTGTGGTGTTACATACAGTGCATTCAGAAAGTCTTCACACTGCTTCACTTTTTACACATTTTATGTTACAGCCTTATTCCAAAATGGATTAAATTCAAAATTTTCCTCAAAATTTACACATAATACCCCATAATGACAACATTGAAAAAGTTTTGAGATTTTTGCAAATTTATTAAAAATAAAAAACTAAGAAATCACACGTACATAAGTATTCACAGCCTTTGCCATGAAGCTCAAACTTCAGCTCAGGTCCATCCTGTTTCCACTGATCATCCTTGAGATGTTTCTACAGCTTAACTGGAGTCCACCTGTGGTCAATTCAGTTGATTGGACAGGATCTGGAAAGGCACACACCTGTCTATATAAGGTCCCACAGTTGACAGTGCATGTCAGAGCACAAACCAAGCATGAAGTCAAAGGAATTGTCTGTAGACCTCTGAGACAGGATTGTCTCGAGGCACAAATCTGGGGAAGGGTACAGAAAAATTTCTGCTGCTTTGAAGGTCCCAGTGAGCACAGTGGCCTCTATTATCCATAAATGGAAGAAGTTCGGGACCACCAGGACTCTTCCTAGAGCTGGCCGGCCGTTTAAACTGAGTGATCGGGGGAGAAGGGCCTTAGTCACGGAGGTGACCAAGAACCCGATGGTCACTCTGTCAGAGCTCCAGTGTTCCTCTGTGGAGACAGGAGAACATTCCAGAAGGACAACCATCTCTGTAGCAATCCACCAATCAGGCCTGTATGATAGAGTGCCTAGACCGAAGTCACTCCTTAGTAAAAGGAACATGGCAGCCCACCTGGAGTTTGCCAAAAGGCACCTGAAGGACTCTCAGACCATGAGAAACAAAATTCTCTGGTCTGATGAGACAAAGATTGAACTCTTTGGCGTGAATGCCAGGAGTCATGTTTGGAGGAAACCAGGCACCGCTCATCACCAGACCAATACCATCCCTACAGTGAGGAATGGTGGTGGCAGCATCATGCTGTGGGGATGTTTTTCAGCGGCAGGAACTGGGAGACTAGTCAGGATAGAGGGAAAGATGAATGCAGCAATGTACACAGACATCCTGGATGAAAACCTGCTCCAGAGCGCTCTTGACCTCAGACTGGGACGAAGGTTCATCTTTCAGCACAACAATGACCCTACACACACAGCCAAGATATCAAAGGAGTGGCTTCAGGACAACTGTGTGAATGTCCTTGAGTGGCCCAACCAGAGCCCACACTTGAATCCAACTGAACATCTCTGGAGAGATCTGAAAATGGCTGTGCACTGACGCTTCCCATCCAACCTGATGGAGCTTGAGAGGTGCTGCAAAGAGGAATGGGCCAAACTGCCCAAAGGTAGGTGAGCCAAGCTTGTGGCATCACATTCAAAAAGACCTGAGGCTGTAATTGCTGCCAAAGGTGCATCAACAAAGTATTGACAAAAGGCTGTGAATACTTATGTACATGTGATTTCTTAGGTTTTTTATTTTTAATATATTTGCAAAAATCTCAAAACTTCTTTCATGTTGTCATTATGGGGTGTTGTGTGTGGAATTTTGAAGAAAAAAAATGAATTTCCTCCATTTTGGAGTAAGGTTGCACCATAACAAAATGTGGAAAAAGTGAAGCGCTGTGAATACTTTTCGGATGCACAGTAGAACAGCATCACTGTAAACGATGGAAAAAGCAGCTACTTTAAAATCCATACTTTCTCACACAACTTTCAGCGCAAAAAAAAAAAAATAAAAAATAAAAAAAACCTCTACAAATGTCAACTTTTTGGCAAATGTGACACAAATTCAGGCTTTTTGGGCCGCAACAATCATAAAAACAGCCGAAATCCTGGAGGGACTGAAATACAGTGAGATCACGTCTACATGCCTCATGCATTGAATTTGTTTACTTACTCTGGATTGTTAACTTGACATTACACACCCTTTGCTCTGAAGAAGGCACTTGTCAGCACTTCGTGAAATCCTAAGTTAAATAATAAAAAGTGCATTATTGTAACTGATTTTGGGTCAGTTCTTTATGTGATGATTTATGTATCAACAAAGTTAGAGAATTCTTGGTACAATTTGCAGCATTAGGTCTTGAAGATTTTTTTTTTTTCCTGGCAAGTAAAATGGTTATTAAAATGGTAATTTTCCAGATCAAATTGGGATCAGAATTGAATCGATCGATTCTGGAAATTAGGGATCGTTCCCAGCCCTAGTCAGCACCACTTTGTTGTTTAATTGTTAGTGTAATTATTTATGTCACTTTTATTTGTATATTACTTAAGTCTGTCTGCATTTTGTCACAAGTCTGCTACTGAAGCCAATACAATGACATTTTGTTCAATAATGCCAAAGTATATGAATTACAATCAGTTGTTGTGCAAGCACTATTTGACAAAAATAAAAAAGGATGAAGCACACATACCCATGATTGTCAGTCATGTCAGCCACTAATATGTTGACCATCTGTCTTCGTCTGGCATTCATTAGGGTCCCTGTTGTTTGGTACTCGTGGAGCACGGTTTCACCCCCAGATTTGCTTCTTAGCACAGTTTCAATTAACTAATAAAGAAAAAAACATGATAAGCACTGTTTCTAGAGAGTTAGCATATCTAGAGAAATGTAAAGAAACCCAAGATTTTACAACCTGTTCAGCAGCCACTGCCTCTATCCTCCATCTGTATTCTAACTCAATTCGTTGTCTCTAGCTTGGAACATCATTGACAACTATAGCTGATGTGCTTGCACTGGAGCTTGTGTCAGATGCTTCAGAAGCAGAAGACCAGTCAGAGAACTCTAAAAGATGAAAAATGTGTCAGCTTTATTTTGCAGTGTGCCGTTATTTTGCAGTCTCACCATCATCAGTGAAGGCTGTCAGCACCACATCATGTTGTCTAATAAGGTCATTGACGATTTCTGCATCAATTTCTGTCCCTGTTGCATCCTTGTATATAACTTTTGCATCGGGGGTAAGCAAAATTTCTCAATCACTGGAAAAGATAAGAAAGCATCACAAAACCCATTTCATCTGAAATCCCAATTTGAAAATGAATGGCATTATTAATGGCCTGTTTGGGAGTTTGTTCGCTTTTCTTGAGGAGGAACAAATTGCAGTTTACAGTTTACCAATTAACTCTGATTTATAAAAGTGTACATAATATTTAATCAACACAACATTACAGAGCTTACACAATAAGGTTTTAATTGGTAAGAGTGTAGTTTTAAACTTAACCCTAATCTGAAAGCAAATTCATTACACACCTTGTTCATGAAGTTGCATAAAGTTGAACTGTCCATCAACCTCATCCAACTTTGTAAACTTCTGCTGCTGCTGAAACCTCACAGGAACCAGCATTTTTTCTAAGACAAACAAGACAATGATATAAAATGACATTAAAAAGGAAGAAAGAACCAAGCAAAACAAACAACAGTGTTATTGTAGGACACATATGTGGGTTTCATATGCTTCATATGTATATTACTGTATGCGTCACGTCTCAGATGAACAAAAGGACTGAGCCTCCTAGAGATAACAGGAGGATGTGAAATATGGTCTTTGTTATGCAAAGAGATGGACTTGGGGGATTTCCTGGCTGCCAGTGACTTTAGGTGGAGGTGGTAAGGCCTGGAAGAAGATGCACTGTGATTGGGATTAAATACAATGTGACTGTGTGCTTTGATGTCCTGGGGTATAAAAGGACGAATGTATGGGGGTTTATTCCTCTTTCCTGTTTGAGATGATGTTGGAGAATGTGAATAAACCTGACTCTTGAGATGAACTCAGCCTCGTCATTTCCACATTTTCCACATTATAATACCAAAAATCATGATTAAGACAATACCTCCTGTCTGCAAAAATCTGTTTGCAATATTGGCATATCCGATGTCTGCAAAAATTCAATACCACGCATATGTGCAAGTGGCGTTGGCGCTAAGCACTCAGGCAGGTCAGAGGACACATGAAGGGTTAAACGCCAGGACCCTGCATTCAGATAGTTTTGATCATGCACCCATATACAAATTAATGCTAAACACCAGACACGAGTCTCAGCCTTTAAAAATTTACACAGTAAAGGTGCCTTAACAAACCTGAGTCTGGCAGTGTCGTTTTCAAACTAGTTACTCTCCAATACTTTTACTGAGCGATTTCGCGCCTGCTCGCCTCTTTCCATTGACTTTGTATACATTGGCGCCGCTGTCATGCCGAGTTCTGCTCTCTTGCCGAGAATTGCATCCCGTCGTCACAGACGCCGAAATGGGCGGGACTGGCGCGCGACCGTGTGCGACAACGCGCATCTAAGGGAGTGTCGCTGTAAAACCACCAACTCTAAAATATAACTCGACAGCCAGGCTGGTAAATGGGCTTTAAATTATGTTTATTCGCCAGACATTTTAGTGTTTCAAAGGGGGTTTTCATGTATTGTTCATTGCTGAGTCAGCTTTCCAATAAAATGTGTTAATTCCAGCTGGTGTCTGAGTGTGGATTTATTCAGCTAGATGAACTTCTTTGTAAGGGGGATTCGTCTTAATGTGTGTGTGTGTTGGATGAGACTTTAAATTTATTATCATATTTTTCTCATTATCAGCAACTTAGATTTGTAAAAATTCTGGCATGTTATTATTACCTGTCAGTTTAATTTTCATCTAAGATGTCCAATAGCTTCACTTTTAATCATGAACCTACAAGCTACAATATGTATGCATGCATTTATTTATGTGTTAATTGAACTGATGACATTTTTGACATTTTGCAGATGTAGCAGAACGGAGACTGTGTGCAGCTGTACACAGACAGGAGAACTTTATTATTAAGACTTAACACACAAACATGAGACAACTGATATTTAATAAGCACTATAAAGTAAAAAGGTTTGAATTATAATCAAAACTGACAATAGCTCAACCACAGTGTCATCTGTCAAAATAAAAGTCAGCCTTCAGATCACTGCTAAAAAAAATCTGAGACAGTATTCAGTACTTTTAGACGTGTACTATAAGAGGAAGTAAAGTCAAACATGCCAAGGCAAGAACCCCCCAAACTTACCTGAATTTGCTCTGGTGTAAAATTCTGTTGCAATCAGAATGAAATTATGATGATTGAAGCTAATAAATGTAGTAAATTTCTTCAGTCATACTCTATGCATTTCCTGACAACTACTCCTGCTGGAAAATTCCTCCATCCTAAAAGTCACCTTCTGCTGGTCCAAACATCAAACATTTTTTGGCGGAGAGTCAGGGCAGGACTGTGGAGACGACTGACCTTTGGAGCAGATGCATTTTCCTGCATTATTTTCCCCCAGAAATTGCATATATTTTCGTCTCCACAGTGTAAAGACTGAAATGCATTTAATTTATCCATTTATTAGTATCATTCCTGTAAGAAATAATTCATGCTCGGACCAGATTTGCATTGTAGCTAGCTTATTTCTGTCTAGGACTGATAGTGCTACAGGTGTTATCTTCACAGTGTGCTGCTAAAATGTAACAAACTGCTAAAACCCTTTCACTTCCAGTTTTCCTTAATTGTTCTGGTGTCAGTATTCCAAAGTGCAGGTGTAGCTTTAAATAGGCTTGTGTGTTTTATGTCCTCTTTCTGCCTTCATATCCAACACGACCCTTTGTCAATGTCATGCATCTTTGTTATGCACTTTCCTTCAGAATTTCAGATATTAATACAAAAATAAATCCACTTCCATATTGCTGGAGACCAAAGCCTTCAGAGTTTTTGTTTAAAGGTTGTGTATTGTAGCCTGCTGACAACCCTTTGCTTTGCAGTTGACTTGACCTCCTATTATTATTGTAATGCTTAAAAGACAGCAGTCAGGCACTTCTTATTCCATTTAGCCATATTTATTTTTGCAGAAATAAAATACAAAATGTAAAAATAGTCAATGTACATAATTAATTTATCAAAAAAGGTTAATTTATAATAAATATATTGTGGCCACACATGTGTATTACTGTATGCCTCACATCTCAGATAAGAACAAAGAACTGAGTCTCCTTGGAGATATCAGGAGGGTGTGAAAGTGTAGTCCTTGTTATGCAGGAGACGGCCTTGGGAGGATCCTTTGTGTGCCTAGAGACTGTGTAGGGGACCCTTTGTTGGCCAAGGACGGAGAGGGGGAAGCTGAAGGATTAAAGAGGAAATGCATTGTGATTTGTGATGTTAATGCATGTGAATTGTGAGCTGTGAAAGCCTGGGTATATAAGGAACGAATTTGTCTGAGAGTTCCTCTTTTTCAACTTGATCGATGATGGCGAATGTGTAATAAAACTGCCTTGAGACAAACCTTGCCTCGTCAATTACACATTTCCACACTGGTGACCCAAGACGTAGCATGCAGCAAGAGGAGAATTCCCCCGGGCCAGACTCATCAGGAGCCCCCAGCCAAGCCTCTGCCGTTACCGTCCAGCTACCGGACTTTTGGTAGAACAACCCACGCTCCTGGTTCCACTTGGCCGAGGCACAATTCGCCCTCCGGGGGATAACGGTGGATGACACCAAATTCTACCATGTGGTTGCAAAGCTCGACAACCACACGGCTCAGCATGTGGAAAGCCTCTTGGAGTAGCCGCCAGCCAGCGACAAGTACGGCGCGTTGAAAGCTGCACTTATCCAACACTTCACTCTCTCGGTCGAGGAGAGAGCAGAGAGACTCCTGGCGCTGACCAACTTGGGAGACTGCACGCCCATCGACTTGATGGAGAAAATGCTGAGGTTGAAGGGCACGGACGATGACAACTTCCTTTTCACCCACATCTTCCTCAGAACCCTCCCGTCAGCCACGAGAGCGGCCCTGGCCAGTTCGCCGTCGCTGGCCCAGCGGGACTTCCGCACGCTGGCCCGGGAGGCGCACCGGATTCTCAACGCCAGCAAACAGCGCCCAGCCACCGCGGCAGCAGCGGAGCTCGGCGCGACGGCCGGAGATGGCAGGGAGCCAGGGACGGCGGTAGCAGATCCACCGACGACGGCAGCGGCGGGGGCCAAGGATCGCGGAGGAGACACTCTCTGTTTCTACCATCGCCGCTTTGCAGAGAAGACACGCAAATGCATACCACCGTGCCAGTTCAAGCGCTCAGGAAACGCCAAGACTGGGGGTCGGTAGCAGCCGCGACCCTCGGGGAGGAGAACAAGCTGCTCTACTTAATGGACACACGCTCGGGGAGGCACTTCCTCGTGGACACAGGCTCCCAGTTGAGTTTCATCACACCTTCCTACACTGACTGGTTGGCAGGTTCCAGAGGTCCCGGGGTGGCAGCAGCGAACGGCTCGGAGATTAAGACCTTTGGTGAGAGGACTCTGTTTCTGTCTCTACACGGCTGTACATTTGAATAGACTTTTGTTATAGCAGCAGTTAATTTCAATAAGTTGGGGGCTGATTTTTTGTGCTCACATGGTTTGTTGGTTGATCTTGCTAACAGGCGCCTGGTTAATGCACTTTCCTTTGACTCTATTCCCTGTACAGCACGAATGGCCTGGCCAACAGCACAAGCCAACGTCACAGCTGCAAGTGGTAAGTTCCACACACTGCTCACTCTGTTCCCAGCACTCACGGTCCCCACATTCTCGGCAGCCGTCGCTAAACACGGGGTGGAGCATTTTATTACCACCACCGGACTGCCCGTTTTTGCAAAAGCTCGGCGCTTGGACACAGCTAAACTGGCCATAGCACGCGAGGAGTTCGCCAACCTGGAGAGGCTGGGCATCATCAGGCGTTCGAACAGCCCATGGGATTCCCCGCTACACATGGTCCCGAAAGCTGATGGCTCGTGGCGACCTTGCGGGGATTTCCGCAGGTTGAACAATGCCACAGCGCATGACCGCTACCCAATCCCACATATCCAAGATTTTTCCGTCCATTTGGCAGGGGCGCGCGTTTTTTCTAAAATAGACTTGGTCCGCGGTTACCATCAAGTCCCAGTGCGCGCTGAAGACATAACCAAAACAGCGGTGATAACTCCATTTGGCCTATTCGAGTTTTTACGCATGCCATTCGGGCTTAAAGGGGCTGCACAGACGTTCCAACGCATGATGGATGCCGTGCTGCGCGACCTCCCTTTCATGTTCGTCTACTTGGACGATATTTTGGTAGCCAGCGCGTCTGAAGACGAACATGAAAACCAGTTCGCGGCAGTTTTCTGGAGGTTGGGAGAGCACGGTTTAATAATCAACCCAGCAAAGTGTCAGTTCGGGGTGACGCAGATTGATTTTTGGGGGCATCGCGTTTCTCCCGAAGGAGCGGTTCCGCTCCCTGACAAGGTACGCGCGCTGACAGATTTTCCCCAGCCACAAACGGTCAGGGCGTTACAGGAGTTTTTGGGAATGGTGAACTTTTATAACCGTTTCCTCCCCCGCGCAGCGCAACTCATGCAACCATTGTACGCCGCGCTCAAAAAACAAAAACCCGCGAATAAGATCGAATGGTCTCCGGAGCGAGAGCGAGCATTCTCGGAGGTCAAAGCAGCCCTGGCAAACGCTGCGTTGTTGGCACATCCAGACCCAACGGCCCGCGTAGCTCTCACTACTGACGCGTCAGATGTGGCCATAGGGGCGGTCGTGGAGCAGCATGTAGCCGGGGCTTGGCAACCGCTCGCCTTTTTCAGCAGGACTTTGCGCGATAGTGAATGTAAATACAGCGCGTTCGACAGGGAGTTGTTAGCCCTCTACTTGGCCATTCGCCACTTTCAGTTCTGGCTGGAAGGACGCGGTTTCACCGTGTTCATGGACCACAAGCCGTTAACTTTCACGATGGCCAAAGTTTCGGAACCGTGGTCAGGCCGGCAGCAGAGACAGCTGGCCGCCATCTCAGAGTTTATTACCGATATTCAGCATGTGGCGTGTAAGCTGAATGTAGTGGCAGACTGTCTCTCACACGCCGTGGCGGCCCCAGTCCGTGTAGGGATAGATTACGCAGCCATGGCCGCGGAGCAGGTTGGTGACGCGGATGTGTGCGCGCTCCAGTCTGGACCAACAGGGTTAAGGCTGGAGAACAGGGTGCTGCAAGACGGTATGCCTCCCCTAATCTGCGACGTCTCCACGGGGCGACCGCGTCCCGTGGTACCGGCCGCGTGGCGCCGCCATGTTTTTGACTCGATCCATTCTTTGGCGCACCCGGGAGTGCGCGCGTCAGTCAAAATGGTAGGAGAGAAATTTGTGTGGCCGAACCTTTGCAAACAAGTTAAAGAGTGGGCTGCAGCCTGCATGGCATGTCAACGTGCCAAGGTACACAGACACACAAGGGCTCCTTTGGAGCCGTTTCACATCCTGGCTAAGAAGTTCGATCATGTTCACGTGGACCTCATGGGCCCCCTGCCGCCGTCACAGGGGTGCACACATCTTCTGACAATGGTGGACCGCACCACGCGTTGGCCTGAAGTGGTTCCACTGGTGTCAACCACAGCCGAGGAGGTGGCGCGCGCTTTTTTAACAGCATGGGTGGCGCGCTTTGGAGTTCCGTCGGACATTACGTCCGACAGAGGCCCTCAATTTGTTTCCGAACTTTGGTCAGCAATGGCCCGCAGCCTGGGTGTAACGATCCACTGCACAACCACGTACAATCCGCAGGCTAATGGGTTATGCAAACGTTTTCATAGGTCACTGAAAGCGGCTCTCAGAGCGTCACTGACGGATGCAAATTGGGTAGACAGGCTACTGTGGGTTTTATTGGGGTTGCGTTCTGCACCTAAAGAGGACGTAGAAGCCTCCCTGGCTGAGCTAGTTTTCGCATAGCCACTTCAGCTGCCCAGGGAGTTTCTCCCAGATAATCCTGCGCCAGATAGCTCCCCGTCTCAGCCTTCTTCTTCCGGCTTTCAGAGAGAGCAGTCGCATTTTCTCCTCCTCTCCTCCTCCGCCTCCCTGACTGATCCCAGCTTGCTGCGTCCTGTCTGTGTCTGTGTCTGTGTCTCGCTCCTTCTCGCGGATCTTAAGCCAAACGGAAATGCAAATTAAATTTTAAATTTTAAATACTTTAAATGCAATTGACACCACCTTTTCAAACAGAAAATCGGGCCCGGGGGAGCTCAAATGTGTGACTCATGGGACAATTGGAACTCATGTGTCTGTGTGATTCAATTGAAGATGCAGAAGACATCTATCTGTTTGGCTATGATCACAGGGTTTCTACTGTTTGGCTCCAGAGTTTCCTAGTGTATCGGAAATTAAAGAAGTTGGAAGAGCTGGTCAAAATGCGGATCCCGGCGAAGCTCCTTCAACAATTCGACCAGCATGGGAGTGCACTGATAGCGGCAAATGGTGAACTGATTGTTGAACTGAATCAGGAGGTTGAATACATCTTGAGCCGCTGGGTGCTCTCCAGGGAATGATTTTAAGCCTGTGAATTGAATTAATTGTGATGCACAGAATCGCATGAGAGTGGAAATTACTATGCTCCAAGTGACTGTGCTCATCAGGCCTTGATTCGGCGTCCTTGGGAACTCATTCCTCCAGGTGCAGAGATTATGCAGGAAGGTGTTTTGGCTTCTCTCGAACCCAAACAATTAACAAACAATTGCTGTTGTTCAGCAAACTGAACTCTTCAAGGACAGCGTTATCATGTGTCTAATACAGAACTTTGCCATCTGGCATGCACGAAGAGAGATAGACTCTGGGGACATGCTTATCTGTGTTTAGAATACATGAACATAACATCCATCCATTGCCTAGGAGGCGCTCCTTTGTTGTGCACCAGCAACTGATACATCCACACTGCATTCATACTGATTACATGCTGACTACACACACTGGTCTCTCTCTTTTGCTTTGTTAATGTGTGATCTGTATTTTGTCTGCTAATTGTGCAACTGAGGGTTTTTTTTTCTATGTGATCACAATTTTGCTCATTCGAGCACTATTTTGAAAACTTTGTTTTTTTCTCTCTACCCAATGTGCTCCCTCCCCCTCCCCCTCCCCCTTCCCCTCTTTACCCCCCACTGCATGACAGGTGCCTTGTATGGCTGCCGCGTCATTAGGAAGCGCTTATCGAGCGCACCTAATGTCAAGTCAATTTCCTCGTATGTGTAAACATGCTTGGCAATAAAGTTCATTCTGATTCTGATTCTGATTCTGTTGCAGCGTGGCACAGAATCGGGCACGCTGCCCAGCCCCGTTCACCACAGTTTTCCCCGCGTTTTTGTGCCTAAAACTTTGAAAAACGTGGAGTTTGTTTTTGTCAGACACGATGCTCATCGCCCCCCGCTGCGACCACCTTATGATGGACCGTTCAGAGTGCTGGAAACAGGGGACAAGCATTTTTTGCTAGATTTGGGGGGCAGGAGGGAAAAGATTGGCATAAACAGACTCAAACCCGCTTTTGTGGTGGCGGACAAGCAGGTGCTGTTGGCCAGGGCTCCTCGGCGCGGTAGACCCCCTCGGGGAAATTCCCCAGAACACCCACAGGGACTGACAAACAGTTTTCACCCCCAGACAGCAGCTCCCCAGCATGACGGCACCGCGGAGGTGGTGAATCCTGCTTACAGCAGATACGGGAGAAGACTGAGGCCCAAGCAACACGTGGGCTGATGTGTAATGATTTTATCATGACATGCAGACTGTTATTCTGTTATTCCATCTTAGATGTTTGGGGGGGGTCACGTGGCCACACATGTGTATTACTGTATGCCTCACATCTCAGATAAGAACAAAGAACTGAGTCTCCTTGGAGATAACAGGAGGGTGTGAAAGTGTAGTCCTTGTTATGCAGGAGACGGTCTTGGGAGGATCCTTTGTGTGCCTAGAGACTGTGTAGGGGACCCTTTGTTGGCCAAGGACGGAGAGGGGGAGGCTGAAGGATTAAAGAGGAAATGCATTGTGATTTGTGATGTTAATGCATGTGAATTGTGAGCTGTGAAAGCCTGGGTATATAAGGAACGAATTTGTCTGAGAGTTCCTCTTTTTCAACTTGATCGATGATGGCGAATGTGTAATAAAACTGCCTTGAGACAAACCTTGCCTCGTCAATTACACATTTCCACAATATACTTTATTACAAATATAATATGCCTTTCTATATGTTTAATGACTTTCTTCTGATGACAAAATAGGATAATTTAAGTATAGTCTATTTATAAACTGACTTTCCTTTTATTGAAATGCTACATCATTTGACAGGATTAATTTGCAGTTGCCAGAAACAGTACCTACTGCTATCTTCACAGTGGAAAGACTGAAATGCATGACATTTGCTACAGTTAACAGTATTCTTGCCCCGACTCTCCTGCAAAAAATATTTTATATTTGGACAAGCAGAAGGTGACCTTTGGGATGGAGGCATTTTCCGTCAGGATTCATTTGCAGTTGCCAGAAATGGTACCCACTGCTATCTTCACAGTGGAAAGACTGAAATGCATGACATTTGCTACAGTAAACAGTATTCTTGCCCCAACTCTCTTGCAAAAAATATTTTACGTTTGGACCAGCAGAAGGTGACCTTTGGGATGGAGGCATTTTCCGGCAGGATGAATTTGCAGTTGCCAGAAATGGTACCCACTGCTATCTTCACAGTGGAAAGATTGAAATGCATGACATTTGCTACAGTTAACAGTATTCTTGCCCCGACTCTCCTGCAAAAAATATTTTACGTTTGGACAAGCAGAAGGTGACCTTTGGGATGGAGGCATTTTCCGGCAGAATGAATTTGCAGTTGCCAGAAATGGTACCCAATGCTGTCTTCACAATGGAAAGACTGAAATGCATGACATTTGCTACAGTTAACAGTATTCTTGCTCCGACTCTCCTGCAAAAAATATTTTATGTTTGGACAAGCAGAAGGTGACCTTTGGAATGGAGGCATTTTCCGGCAGAATGAATTTGCAGTTGCCAGAAATGGTACCCACTGCTATCTTCACAATGGAAACACTGAAATGCATGACATTTGCTACAGTTAACAGTATTCTTGCCCTGGGTCTCCTGCGAAAAATGTTTCATGTTTGGACCAGCAGAAGGTGACCTTTGGGATGGAGGCATTTTCCGGTAGGAGGAGTTACCAGAAAATGCACAGAGTATGATTGAAGAAATTTACAACATTTATTTCCCTCATGGATCGTCACCTTATCATGGTGAGGGGTTTTCATGCCCTAGCGATCCCAGGAGCTATGTTGCCCATGGCAATTTACCTCTGGTAGGGTCACCCAAGACAAACTTGTCCTGGGTGAAGGGCCAGACTAAGAACAATCCAACAGACTCTCATGATAAATATTAGAACAAGGATTCAGTGTACCCCGCCCGGTATGGGGTTTCCAGGGCCCCACCCTGGAGTTGGAGGTATTGATTCTCATCTCAGCCGCTTCACGCTCAGTGGCAAACCGTCTGAGTAAGACCTGTAGGTCATTGCTGGATGGAGCCAGCAGGACAACATCATCTGCAAACAACAGAGATGAGATGCTGTGGTCACCAAGCATGTCACCCTCTGTTCCCTGGCTGCACCCAGAAATCCTGTCCATAAAAATTATAAACAGTATAGGTGACAAAGAGCAGCCCTGGCGGAGTCCAACTCTCACTGGGAATGAGTCCGATTGAGTGTTGGCAATACGAACCAAACTCTCACAACGGTCTTACAGAGACTGAATAGCTCGTAACAACAATCCCAATACCCCATATTCCTGATGTACCCCCCCACAAAAAAACATGAGGGACGCTGTCAAATGCCTCCTCCAAGTCCACAGAACACATGTTAACTGGTTGGGCAAACTCCCACGAACCCTCAAGGATTCTCAAGAGGGTAAAGAGCTGGTCTGATGTGCCACGGCCAGGACAAAAACCACATTGCTCCTCCTGAATCCAAGGTTCGACCAACGACCAGACTCTCCTCTCCAGTACCTTGGCATAGACCTTCCCAGGGAGGCTGAGGAGTGTGATCCCTCTAAAGTTGGAGCACACCCTCTGGTCCCCTTTTTTGAAGAGAGGAACCACCACCCCAGTTTGCCATGCCAAAGGCATTGCCCCCGACCTCCACGCAATGTTGCAGAGGTGTGTCAACAATGACAGCCCTACAACATCCAGGGCCTTGAGGTACTCAGGGCAAATCTCTTCTACCCAAGGGGCCTGGCCACCAAAGAGATTTTTAACCACCTTGGCAACCTTAGCCCCTGTAATAGGTGAGTCATCCCCCTTATCCACAAGCCCTGCTTCCTCTATGGAAGGCGAATCAGGGGGTTTGAGGAGATCCTCAAAGTATTCCTTCCACTGCCCGATGACATCCCCAGTAGAAGTAAACAGTGTCCCATCCACATCATACACAGTGTAGACAGGGAGCTGCTTCCCCCTCCTGAGCCGCTGGAAAATTTGCCAGAATTGCTTAGAGGCTGACCGAAAGTCTTGTTCCATGGCCTCACAGAACTCCTCCCATACCTGAGTTTTTGCTTCAGCAACCACCTGGGCTGCTTGGCCTGCCAGTATGCCTCAGCTGCTTCGGGAGTCCCATAAACCAACCAAGCCTGATAGGACTCCTTCTTCAGCTTAATGGCTCCCCTCACCACTGGTGTCCACCACTTGCTTTGGGGGTTGCCACCACAAGATGCCCCGACGACCTTGCGGCCACAGCTCAGGGCCACTGCTTCAACAATGGAGGTGGAGAACATAGCCCATTCAGACTCCATGTCTCCAGACTCCCTCAGAATCTGGTTGAAGTTCTTCCGGAGGTGGGAGTTGAAGACCTCCCGGACAGGGGCCTCAGCCAGACATTCCCAGCACACCCTCACTATATGTTTGGGTCTGCAAGGAATGAATGGCATCCTCCCCTGCCATCATATCCAACTCACCACCAGGTGGTGATCAGTTGACAGCTCTGCATCTCTCTTTACCCGAGTGTCCAAGACATAGGGTCGCAGGTCTGATGACACGATAACAAAATTGATCATCAACCTGTGACCTAGGGTGTCCTGGTGCCAGGTGCACATATGGACACCCTTATGCTTGAACATGGTGTTCGTTATGGACAAACTGTGGTTAGCACAGAAGTCCAATTGCTGAACACCACTCCGGTTCCAATCGGGCAGGCCGTTCCTCCCAATCACCCCCCTCCAGGTTTCACTGTCATTGCCCACGTGCACATTGAAGTCCCCCAGTAGGACAATGGAGTCTCCAAGAGGAGCACTGTCCAGCACCCCAGTCAAAGACTCCAAAAATGGTGGGTACTCTGAACCATCATTTGGTGCATAGGCACAAATGATGGTCAGGATCTGTTTCCCAACCCAAAGGAGCAGGGAAACAACCCTTTCATCCACCGGGAAAAACGCCAATATAGAGGCAGCAAGGTGGGCGGATACAAGAATACCCACCCCTGCTCGTCGCCTCTCGCTCGGGGCAACTCCAGGGTAGGCCAAGCTCCAGCCCCTCTCCAGGAGACTTGTTCTGGAAACAGAGCTGTGCGTTGAGGTGAGGCCAACTACATCTAGCCGGTATCTCTCAACCTCATGCACCAGCTTAGGCTCCTTCCCCACCAATTAGGTGACATTCCAAGTCCCAAAAGCCAGTTTAGGAAGCCTGGGATCAGATCGCCAAGGTCTCCGCCTTTAACCGCCACCTGATCCACATAGCACTGGACCCCCATAATCCATACTGCAGATGGTGATCCCACTGGAGGGTGGACCCATGTAACTCCTTTGGACTGAGCCCGACCGGGTCCCATGGGTGGAAACCTGGCCACCAGACACTAGCCATCGAACCCCTCCCCCAGGCCTGGCTCCAGGGTGGGGCCCCGGTAACCCCATACCGGGTGGGGTACACTGAATCCTTGTTCTAATATTTATCATGAGAGTCTGTTGGATCGTTCTTCGTCTGGCCCTTCACTCAGGACCAGTTTGTCTTGGATGACCCAACCAGAGGCAAATTGCCATGGACAACATAGCTCCTGGGATCACTGGGGCATGAAAACCCCCCACCACAATAAGGTGACAATCCATGAAGGAAATAAATATAGTAAATTTCTTCAATCACACTCTGTGCATTTCCTGGCAACTACTCCTGCCGGAAAATGCCTCCATCCCAAAGGTCACCTTCTGCTGGTCCAAACATAAAATATTTTTTGCAGGAGACTCACAGTAAGAATACTCTTAACTGTAGCAAATTCCATGCATTTCAGTCTTTCCACTGTGAAGATAGCAGTGGGTACCGTTTCTGGCAACTGCAAATGAATCCTGCCCAAAATGCCTCCATCCCAAAGGTCACCTTCTCTTGGTCCAAACATAAAATATTTTTTGCAGGAGAGTCGGGGCAAGAAAACTGTTAACTGTAGCAAATTTCATGCATTTCAGTCTTTCCACTGTGAAGATAGCAGTGGGTACCGTTTCTGGCAATTGCAAATTAATCCTGTCAAATGATGCAGCATTTCAGTAAAAGGAAAGTCAGTTTATAAATAGGCTACACTTAAATTTTCCTATTTTGTCATCAGAAGAAAGTCATTAAACATATAGAAAGGCATATTATATTTGTAATAAATTATATATTATTATAAATTAACCTTTTTTGATAAATTAATTATGTACATTGAGTATTTTTTACTTTTTGTATTTTATTTCTGAAAAATAAGTATGGCTAAATGGAATAAGAAGTGCCTGACTGCTGTCTTTTAGGCATTACAATAATAATAGGAGGTCAAGTCAATTGCAAAGCAAATGGTTGTCAGCAGGCTACAATACAGAACCTTTAAACAAAAACTCTGAAGGCTTTGGTCTCCAGCAATATGGAAGTGATTTTAATCACATTTTATGGCAAATATAGGCAGGCATGGTCTTGGTCTTTGGGCCCCTAGGAGACTTTATAGCTTTACTACTACATGCTTAGTGTGGCCTAACCACTTGAATTAATGTAGAAAGAATTGTGGGTGTGACAGAAGAATTGATATGGTGTGGTGGACACACTCATGGAGATTTTGTGACTCACATTTTAGGTCAGAACAAAGGCAGGAAGCTGCAGGATTATTAGCTTTGGTATGCAAGACCTGAGTCAATAAAGGAGTAAGGAAGGGATGCATTGGAGACAGTGGAAGTGATATCATGGAGAGAAATGCATTGTGACTGTCTTTATAATGCAAAGTGGTCTGTGTGACATGTGATCTATGAAGTGTGAAGTCCCTGATATTTAAGGACGAGAGTTCACTGTTTCATCCTCTTTATTCTGCTTCGTAATGTTGGAAGATGTGAATAAAACTGACTTGAGAAATAAACTCTGCCTCGTCATTTTCACATCTCTACACTGGTGACCCTAAGAAGTATCATGAAAGAGGAGAATCCCCCCGGGCCAGCCTTGTCAGGAGCCCTCAGCCAAGCGAATGCCGCTACAGTCCAGCTACTGGACTTCTGGCAGAACAATCCACGCTCCTGGTTCAACGCGGTTGAGGCGCAATTCAACCTCCGGGGGATATCAGTAGATGCCACAAGATTCTACTACGTAGTCGCAAAACTTGACAACAACACGGTCCAGCATGTGGAGAGCCTGATCGACCAGCCGCCGGACGACGACAAATACGGCACATTGAAGGCTGCACTCATCCAGCAATTCACTCCCTCAGCAGAGGAGCGAGCAGAGAGGCTCCTGGGGCTGACGGAGTCAGAAAACGACATGCCCGCGAACCTGATGGAGAAGTTGTTGAGGTTGAAAGACTCTGACGACGATCACTTCATTTTCACCCACTTCTTCCTCAGGACTATACCGTCAGCAGCGAGAGCAACCCTGGGCAGTTCGCCACTGTTGGCCCAATGGGACTACCATGCGCTGGGTCGAGAAGTGCAGCGGATTGTCAACGCCACCAAGCGGCGCGCAGCCGCGGCTGCTGCAGCAGAACTCAGTGCGGCGACCGGAGACGACAGGAGGCCAGAGGCGGCGGTACCAGACACACCGACGACGGCGGCGGCAGGGGCCAGGGAACGCGGATCAGACGTCCTCTGTTTCTACCATCGCCGCTTTGCAGAGAGGGCACGCAAATGTGTACCACCGTGCCAGTTCGGGCGTTCGGGAAACGCCAAGACCGGGGGTCGGTAGCAGCCGCGGCCCTCGGGGAGGAGAACGAGCTGCTCTATTTGTCGGACGCACGCTCAGGGAGGCAGTTCCTCGTCGACACAGGCTCCCAGTTGAGGTTCATCACGCCTTCCTACGCGGACAGACTAGATGGTTCCGGAGGTCCCCGCGTGTCAGCAGCGAACGGCTCAGAGATTAAGACCTTCGGTGAGAAGACTCTGCTTCTGTCTCTACACGGCCGTACATTTGAGTGGACTTTTGTTGTAGCAGCAGTACATTTCAATATGTTGGGTGCTGATTTTTTGTGCTCACATGGTTTGTTGGTTGATCTCGCTAACAGGCGCCTGGTTAATGCACTTTCTTTTGATTCTATCCCCTGTACAGCGCGAGTGGCCCCGCCAACAGCACAAGCCAACGTCACAGCAGCAAGCGGTAAGTTCCACACACTGCTCACTCAGTTCCCAGCACTCACGGTCCCCACATTTTCAGCAGCAGTCGCTAAGCACGGGGTGGAGCATTTTATTACCACTACCGGACCGCCCGTTTTTGCAAAAGCTCAGCGCTTGGACGCAATTAAACTCGCCATAGCGCGCAAGGAGTTCGCCAACCTGGAGAGGTTGGGCATTATCCGACGTTCGAACAGTCTGTGGGCTTCCCCGCTGCACATGGTCCCGAAAGCTGACGGATCATGTCGCCCTTGCGGGGATTTCCCCAGGTTAAACAATGCTACAGCACACGACCGCTACCCAATTCCACATATCCAAGATTTTTCCATTCATTTGGCGGGGGCGCACATTTTTTCTAAAATAGACTTGGTCCGCGGTTACCACCAAGTCCCAGTGCGCGCTGAGGACATACCCAAAACAGCGGTAATAACTCCGTTTGGCCTATTCGAGTTTTTACGCATGCCATTCGGACTTAAAGGGGCGGCTCAGACGTTCCAACGCATGATGGACGCGGTGCTTCGCGATCTCCCTTTTGTGTTTGTCTACCTGGACGATATTTTAGTAGCCAGCGCGTCCGAAGACGAACACGAAAAACACCTGGCCACAGTTTTCCGAAGGTTGGGAGATCACAGGTTAATAATCAACCCAGCGAAGTGTCAGTTCGGGGTGGCGCACATCGATTTTTTAGGACACCGCGTCTCCCCCGAAGGAGCAGTTCCGCTGCCTGACAAAGTGCACGCGGTGGCAGATTTTCCCCAGCCACAGATGGTCAGGGCGTTGCAGGAGTTTTTGGGAATGGTGAATTTTTATAACCGTTTTCTCCCCCGCGTGGCGCAACTCATGCAGCCGTTGTATGCCGCGCTCAAAAAAAAGAAGCCCGCGGATAAGATCGAGTGGCCCCCGGAGCGGGACCAAGCGTTCTCGGAGGTGAAAGCAGCCTTGGCAAAGGCTGCGTTGTTGGCACACCCAGACCCAACAGCCCGCATAGCGCTCACCAATCTGCGATGTCTCCACGGGACAGCCGCGCCCAGTAGTACCGGCCACGTGGCGCCGCCGCGTTTTTGACTCGATTCATTCTTTGGCGCACCCGGGAGTGCGCGCGTTGGTCAAAATGGTAGGAGAGAAATTTGTGTGGCCGAGCCTCCGCAAACAAGTTAAAGAGTGGGCAGCAGCCTGCACGGCGTGTCAACAAGCCAAAGTACACAGGCACACGAGGGTTCCTTTGGAGCCGTTTCACATTCCGGCCAAGAGGTTCGATCACGTTCATGTGGACCTCGTGGGCCCCCTCCCGCCATCACAAGGGTGCACACACCTTCTCACAATGGTGGACCGCACCACGCGCTGGCCTGAAGTGGTACCGCTGGCATCAACCACGGCCGAGGAGGTGGCGCGTGCGTTTTTAACAGCTTGGGTGGCGCGCTTCAGTGTTCCGTCGGACATTACGTCCGACAGACGCCCTCAATTTGTGTCCGAGCTTTGGTCAACAATGGCCCGCAGCCTAGGTGTCACAATTCACCGCACAATCGCGTACAATCCGCAGGCTAACGGGTTATGCGAACGTTTTCATAGGTCATTGAAAGCAGCTCTCAGAGCGTCACTGACGGATGCAAATTGGGTAGACAAGTTACCGTGGGTGTTATTGGGGTTGCGTTCTGTGCCTAAAGAGGACTTAGAAGCCTCCCCAGCGGAGCTCGTGTTTGCGCAGCCACTCCGGCTACCTGGGGAGTTTCTCCCAGATAACCCTGCGCCAGACGCCTCCCCGTCTCAGCTGTTGCGGAGTAACATAGAATCAAGCACGCTGCCCGGCCCCGCGCACCACAGTTTTCCGCGCGTTTTTGTGCCTAAAACTTTGAAGAACGCAGAGTTTGTTTTTGTCAGACACGATGCGCATCGAACCCCGCTGCGACCGCCTTATGACGGACCCTTCAGAGTGTTAGAAACAGGGGACAAGCAGTTTTTGCTAGATTTGGGGGGTAGGAAAGAGAAAGTTGGCATAAACAGACTCAGACCCGCTTTTGTGGTGGCAGATGAGCAAGTGCTGTTGGCGAGGGCCCCGCGGCGAGGTAGACCCCCGCGGGGGGCATCACAGAGTAATGTTTCCCCAGAACACCCACAGGTGCTGACAAAAGATTTCCACCCCCAGACGGCAAACCCCCAGCGTGACAGCGCCGCAGAGACGTTGAATCCCAGCTACAGCAGATACGGCAGGAGACTGAAGCCTAGACAGCATGTGGACTGATGTGTATTGATACTATCACGGCATGCATGTTGTTATTCTCTTGTTTGTTCTAAAATGTTGGGGGGGCTTTGTGTGGTGGACACACATACTTTGTGACTCACATTTTAGATCAGAACAAAGGCAGAGCTTCCTTGGTGATTACAGGAAGCTGCAAGAGTGTTAGCTTTGGTATGCAAGACTTGAGACTGTGGGGGTATAATTAAAGGATTAAAGAGGGGATGCATTGTAGACAGTGGGGGTGATATCATGGAGAGAGGATGCATTGTTACTGTCATTATGATGCAACGTGGTCTGTGATACATGTGACTTGTGAACTGTAAGAGTCCTGGTATTTAAGGACGAGAGTTCCCTGTGTGGCTCTCTTTTCTGCTTTGAGATGTTGGAGATGTGAATAAAGCTGACTTGAGAGAGAACTCTGCCTCGTCATTCTCACATTTCCACACTGTTCAAATGCATTGCCAATTACTTTATTATAAGATAAGATAAGATAAGATAAGCCTTTATTAGTCCCACAACGGGGAAATTCCAGGATTGCAACAGCACAGGGATAGCAACACTCAGAGCAACAATCAGAAGGCAAAAAAAAACCAAGCAAGCAAGAGCAGCTAATATACATATGTACATATTACTATAAAATATATATACACACACACACACACACACACACAGACACACAGTGCAGAGCATTGTAGCTGGATGGAATAAATGTATGAATATATGAACACACAGTGCAGAGCATTGTAGCTAGATGGAATAAATATGTAAATATATAAACACCCACAGTACGGAGCACGGATATTATAGCACTCTTTTATCCAAATCTTAACTCCCCCTCTTTTTTTTATCTCTGGTAATTGAGTGGACACCTTGGAATAAGTTAAAATATTCCTGATTAACTGAACCAAGGGAAGTGGAATTGCTTTAAAGACTGAGTTATATTTTCTTACTAAACAATCCAATTTAAATTTATCAACAAATGATTTACAATCTAAAAAAGTTCCATTTTCATCCATCAAATCAATTCCATATAATATATTTTTATGGACCTACTCTTTCTGAAAGTTTCCCTAATGATTGTAATAACTCGATTATTCCGCAAGGTGGAGCCATGCAATGTAAAGTTGTGAGTAAATACCATTTTCCAATAATTCAGAACTTGTTTATGGAACTCTGATAACTTCAGGGGTATTTTTGACATTTCAAAATCACATTTCAGCAAAAATTCCAAACTTCCAACTTTTTCAAACAGATTTTTTTTTTTTTTTTTTTTTTTTTGTGGAACCAAAGGGAATCAGGATGAGACAGAAATTGTTTCATCCACTTCAATCTGAGCATCCCGATGACAGATTCAAATTCAGCTGCTTTTAGCCCACCATTTTGGTAGTCCTTAATTATATATGATTCCTTTCAATAATCGGTCTTGTTTTTCCAAACAAAGTTAAAAATTATTCAATTTATTTTTTAATCAGTTGAGGAGGACATACAAGATTAATGCAGTGGTTCAAAAAAAATTATCTCTAAATTAGAAAAAAAATATGTTGTTTGGAAATTATAAAATAAAGCATGAAATAATGGTAATGATAGATGATACCAGAATTGAAATAGTACAGGAAAATAAGTTTCTGGAGGTGATGCTAGACAATAAAACCTGCTGGAAACCTCACATCAGTCACATCCAGGCCAAGTTGGCAAAATGTGTAGAGATACTGGGGAAGATAAGACACATTTTGGACTATGAATCATTATTCTTACTGTACAATTCACTGTTTTTACCATATCTTAACTACCATGTTGAGATGGTAGACGGACCGGAGGCAGCATGTGCGGCTGGGAAAGACTGTCTCAGACTCTACTAGCATCAGCACCGGATCACCCCAGGGCTGTGTACTTTCCCCCCTACTCTTCTCCCTTTACACCAACTCCTGCACCTCCAGCCACCAGTCTGTCAAGTTGATCAAGTTTGCGGACGACACCACCCTCATCGGGCTCATCTCCAACGGCGACGAGTCCGCCTACAGGAGAGAGGTGGCCCAGCTGGCGTCCTGGTGCGACAATAACAACCTGCAGCTGAACGCTCTGAAGACAGTGGAGATGATTGTAGACTTCAGGAAAGTCACAACCCCTCTGCCCCCCCTCACCCTCTCAGGCTCTCCCATCACCACTGCTGATTCCTTCCGCTTCCTAGGCACTACCATCACCAGGGACCTCAAATGGGAGCTGACCATCAGCTCACTCATCAAAAAAGCCCAGCAGAGGATGTTCTTCCTGCGGCAGCTGAGGAAGCTCAAGCTACCCACCAAGATGTTAGTGCAGTTCTACACAGCCATCATCGAGTCCATCCTCACCACCTCCATAACCGTGTGGTACGCAGGAGCCACTGCCAGGGACAGACTAAGGCTGCAGCGCGTCGTGCGCACTGCTGAGAAGGTGATCGGCTGCAAGCTCCCATCTCTCCAGGATCTGTACATCTCCAGGACCCGGAGGCGTGCTGGCCGGATCATAGCCGATCCCTCACACCCTGGTCACGTACTGTTTGCCCCCCTCCCCTCTGGTAGAAGACTTCGGTCCATCCAGACTAAAACCTCCCGTCACATGAACAGCTTCTTCCCCTCTGCCATTAGACTGCTGAACACTAAGTGACTCTCGTGCACCATGTACAGCAGCTCAACCAGACTCATGTTAATCATCACTGTTTTCTTCCTGCATTACCGACTGCACTATATAGTTCTCCACAGTATCTGCTGCTGGCTAATATATATTTTAACTGTTGACCAGTATCACTTAATCTTATCCTACACTTTATTACATGTATAGTTTATTTCTCTTATCTTATCATGTTTAATGTTGCAGCATTGTACCGAGACAATATCCTAGTTTGTGTACTACATGAACAATGGCAATAAACCTGATTCTGATTCTGATTCTGATTCTGATTCTGAGATCTGGGGAAACACCTACAAAACCAACCTACAGCCAATATGCACATTACAAAAAAAAAAAAAAAAAAGCTATAAGGATAATAAATAATGTAGGATATAGACACCATACCAACTCACTGTTTTTAAAGTCACATGCCATAAAATTCATGGATTTAGTTCAATTTAAGACAGCACAAATAATGTACAGGGCAATTAATAAGCAGCTTCCAACTAATATACAAAAAATATTCAAAAAAGAGACAATGATTACAATTTGAGAGGAGACTTAAACTTTACAAAACCGAAGGTTCAAACAACAAAGAATAGTATGTGCATATCTGTCTGTGGAGTGGATTTGTGGAACAGTCTGGAGCTGGAACTGAAACTATGTACCAACAGAAACCAGTTCAAAAAGAGGTATTGTGGAAAATGAAAGCAGACGAGGCAGCGAGCTGAACGACACATGAACTTTATTCACCTTCCAACATCATGGGCAGAAAATACTCTCTTCCTCCAGCGACTCCAGTGTCTCTTGAACTCCCCGGGGGGTGGATAGTCCTATTACGTCTGAGACTGCCGGTGCAACTTCCCCTTTCAGTCCTTTGTTCCATCTCCCCCCCCCCCCCCGGCTTCCGACTCTGGGTGGAGAACCCCCCCACACACTGCCACCACAGTATAAACATTATTTGCTAAAAGGATATATGTTAAAGGTGTAGTATTAACATGTAAGATGCACTAAACTCACGCTGGGACACTATGGTATGGTAGGTGGGACGGCACTGTGTATCTGTTGTTTGGGGCTGGGTATAGATGTATGTATATGTATGGACTGTATGTATGTATGTATGTAGGGATGGATGGGTGTCAGTGTTGATTTGTATGAAATATAGTTAATTGTCTACTTGGGGTTCTTAAGAGGAAATATGTATATATTTCACACAGTTGTATTTAGGGAAAAGAGGAGTTGGAGTAAATCTGTATTAACTTCTTCCTTCTCCTTCTGGAGCACTGTACACTGTCACTTTTATTGCACTTGTCATTTGTTTGTTTTTGCTTTATTGTTTCAAATAAAGTATATCACCATCATCATCATCATCATCATCAATCCATGTTGTGTTTATTTTCCCTACAGGATTTTATATTTATACCCAGTCACGCTAAAGCAGGACGGTCGCTGCTTTACCACATATTTGGTCTGCTGTTTACATGATGGGGATCACTTTAGAAGGCCTGTTTTAAAGATTTCACAAATTGGGGGAAGTAAAGTTGGAAATTGACCAGGAAAAAATCTTAAATTTGCAAAAAAAAAAGTGTCTCAAATTAAAGACTAAAATTGAACAAATTTTTGACAATAAAGTCTGAAATTAAGGAGAAAAATGTCAAAAATTTACTAGAAAAAACTGCAAATTTATGAGACAAATTTTGCAGATGTATCACCAAACAAATGCTGCAGCTAAGCGTTAGAAAATCTGCTGCTCCTCACCTTGGAATGAGGAAAGTCTGGTTTGTAACCCAGCAGCTCCTCTCTGCTCAGACACTTCCTCGTTTCCTCCCTTCAGAGCTGCACCTTGATGATGGGTGGGGAGGGGGGAGAGTCCAAGATGGTGGAATAAGCAGACGTTATGATTCCCTGTGCGCTATTATGCGGAGCACGAAGGAAGGAATGACAAATCCAAAAGCAGGAGTTGATTCGTGCATTTTATTGACTCAACCCCAAAGTCCAGTAAACAGCCCCTATAATTTACATAGAGTTGATATGATTAGATGAGGCCACCAGACATACAGGGACGTCACCTGGATGTTCAACTGCCTGGAAAAGGGAATGCCTAGTGCCACTATATAGTTGTCGGCACAGAGAAAAAGGCAGACATGAACTTACGGCTTGAGCAATCCGGGGCGGTCCGTGCAGTCTGGTGGATGAGGGTACGCAGGAACAGCCACTAACACCAATGAAGCCCATGATCTTACGGCGTAAGAGAAGACAACGACGTCAGGCTGAAGGTTAATGTAAGTAATGAAAACTTGCATACATGGAGGGACACGCTGCTGTGTATGAAGCACATAATGCTCCGGCGGCCTCTCCCTACTGACACATTTAAGTAATAATAATACTAACGAGGGAAGAGACCGCCGGTGTGAGAATGCGTGGGCTGAACATAATTAATCCCACGTGTGCATGAGTGAGTGTCTGAGCGTGTGAATGGTGTGTGTGTGTGTGTGTGTGTGTGTGTGTGTGTGTGTGTGTAACACCCATAATACAAAACAGCTGGTAATACTGACAGGAGGAGGGGGTGTGCCCGAGCTGTCAGGGAGCCAAGGACCCCAAAGAGCTCCCTGAAGGGCCTGATTGAAAATGAATAGTGAAACGGGCCAAAAATAGTCACGGCATCAGAACTGGGTTTGGAGCACTAAACCCAGGTTCATGACAGAGCCCCCCCCCCCAATACCACCAGCCACAAAACAAAAAACACCACTAAGGACACCCCCCCCCCCCCCCCAGAGACAAACAATTAGCCAGGGTGGGAGGTGGTGAAAACAGGTTAGGAGGGAGCAACCAGTGAAAAATGCAAAACAATAATATGCACATACAGTACAGTGACCCTCCTAACAGCACCCCCCCACACCCAGGACACTAACCCCCCTCCTCAGGAATCCAAAGCTCAGGGGGTCGGCCAGAGTGCCAGGCACCAGGCATGGTGAGGGGTGACTGATCGGGTGGCCTGCCAGTGTCCCAAGTCCAGCAGGCAGCCCATTAAACAGAGTCCGGTGGCCTGCCAGGGCCAATGGACCACCTGACTCAAAGGCCAAGTCTCTTGGGTGGCTGACCAGCATGGTAGAGCCATCAGGACTGGAGGGGAAGGTTAAGAGGTAGCCTACCCACCGGAGAACTTAGGTGGCCAAGCCAAGGGATTTGAGCCCCCCTGCCCTCTGAAGCTTGGAGGAGGGGGACAGTAGCACCCATGATGGTCCCGGTCCGGGACATGGCTGCGCTGGTTGTGGACTCTGGCTGGAACTCCGCTGCACCGGGGGTGGACTCCGGCTGGAGCTCTGCTGCACCGGCGGTGGGCCCCGACTGGGCCACCGCTGCACCCACGGCGTGCCAGCCGACCCATGAAAGCACCAGACTCAGGAGACGGTCCACCAGGGAACCCTAGGCGAGGGCACAGGTGGCGGGTCCACGGTGACCATGGTGGGGGAAGCTGTACCCGCGATGGTCCCGGTCTGGAACATCGTTGCACCAGCGGTGGCCCCTTCCCGGGACCTCATTGCTCCCGCGGTGAGCCCCGACTGGACTTGCGTTGCACCCACAGTGGACTCCGGCTGGACCCCTGCTGCCCCCACGGTGAACTCCGGCTGGAGCACCACTGCTCCTGCGGTGGACCCTAGCTGGGCCAATGCTACGTCCTCCGGAAGCTGATTGACAAAGGCGAGCACCACACCCAGGAGGCAGCCCACCAGTGGAACAACAGGCGACGATGGCGTTGTGGAACCCTCTGGCGGTGTTAGACCATCTCTGGCGACCCTGAATGAAGGCTCGGAAAGAGGGCACAAAGAAGGGAGGTCAGAGTTGCCGGCAGCAGCGGAGTCTTGCGAGGTGAGCTCAGGTGCAGCTGATGGCTGCACCCAACTCTCCCCACCAAGAGCCAGGCAAGATTTCTCTAAAGCTGAGTAAAGAAAAATAATAGAATTCACTCGCCTGAATTTGAGCTCCACCGCCCTCCAGGACTCCTTCAATCCTGCTGTGAGCGATGGATCGGGCACCAACTCTGTTGCGGCGGCCTCCGCAGCAGGCATGATGATAGCTGCAGTCCTGATCTCCTCCAGCGAACTCTCCAATGCCGGCAACTCCTCCGGTGAGGAGTCTGGAGGAGAAGCCCCACCTTGGGCTGGACCCCGGAAGGCTGAAGCCAGGGGACGCTCCTCCGTCAGTGCAGGCTCCAGATAGGTGTCAGCACCTCTCCTCAGACCATGGTGGCTCTGCGGGGCTGGGGTAGAGTCCTTCAGCTCCGCGACCCCCTTCCTCCTCCTATAATTGAGCTCCAAGGCTGATGGACGCTCAAAAGGGAAGGAAGGACATGAGAGAGTTGGTGAATTAATTTTTGCTGTGGCGGTCGGTGAGAACCCAGCAGACTGCACAAACTGGGTCTCACTCCCGGGCATCAGGCAAGATGATTTATCAAATGCATTAACTGAATGAAAACACACTTGCCTGTTTATCCCGGGAGCAATGGTCCTCGCTGCAGTAAACCCAGCCTCCCGCTTCTTCTGGAGGGCAGGCGAAGGAGTTCCTCCTTTGGTCCAAAGCTGGGTCCTGGTGCCGTGAAGTGGGTGAAGCCGGCGGAACAGGATCCAGTTCACCGGGGAAGATGCAGGGCTTCTCTTGCTGAGCTCTCCTCCCTGTGGAAGCCAGCCTCGCATCACACAGCGAGGAAACGGGTGGAGGCAGAGGCGGTAGTGGTGGAAGTGAGAGCGCAATTACCCAGGGATGAAGCCGAAAATACAGCCTCCGCTTCACCAGGTTGGTTACTCTGCCCCAGCAATCCATTTTGTCCCTCTGGGAGGTACAGCTGTGTGCGCTGGCTGCCAAACTCTCAATCGCCATGATGGCTTGGCGGTCCTCCCGGCTCCACTGTCTTCTCCACACAGTTTCACCTGCTCGAGACATAATCACTCCTCAAGGCAGGTGGGTGAACAAAAGCAGACAAAAAAAATGAAAAAGAAAAGAAAATTGTACTCACAACTCGGCTGGGTTTTCTTTTTGTGGCCGGAGCATTCTGTTATGATTCCCCATGCGCCATTACGCGGCGCATGAAAGAAGGAATGGCAAACCCAAAAGCAGGAGTTGATTCGTGCATTTTGTTGACTAAACCCCAAATAATAAGTCCAGTAAACAGCCCCAATAATTTACAGAGTCGATATGATTAGATGAAGCCACCAGACATACAGGGACGTCATCTGGATGCTCAACAGCTTGTAAAAGGGAATGCCTAGCACCACTATGTAGCCGTTGGCACAGAGAGAAAGACAGACATAAACTTGCGGCTTGAGCAATCCAGGGCGGTCTGTGCAGTCCTGTGGATGAGGGTACGCAAGAACAGCCGCTAACACCAACGAAGCCCACGATCTTATGGCGTTAGAGAAGATGACAACATCAGGCTGAAGGATAATATAAGTAATGAAATAATGTAAGTAATGATAATGTAAGATAATGTAAGTAATGAAAACTGCCGTGTATGAAGCACATAATGCAAACAACAAAAAATTACGAACAAAAATTTATTTTACTCAGTGTGTGTGTCATAAACTCTCCGTGCGCTCTGCCATAGCGCACGAAGTAGGAGAAGGATTAAATTATTTTACTGGATATGAATGAACAATTATGAGACTGATTATATTTTCCTGATGTGTTGATTTTCTGTCATGTAACAGGGGGAGGTGTTTTGATCAGCGTCTGCTTCAACCTACACCCTTTCACTTTATCATGCTTTTCCTTTTCTTTACCTCATCTTGTTTTGGATTTTAATGAACCACACTGAATGAAGAAATAAAGAAATAAGCCTGTGTACCAGGTTTGGTGACCCTAGCTTTACTGCTTTTATAGTAATAGTAAATGTAGCATAGTGCAACTGCAATGTTAACTTTGACATTTGACCCCTTGGCCACAAACCCAGAGTCAGGTCAGGGTGTAAAAGGTCCAAGATGTGTCTTAGATACAACTACTGTATCGATTTGAAAAGCCTCCATCATTTCTTTCACTAGTTACTGTGTTTAGAAGATTTAGGCAAAATCTGACCTCTGACCTTTGACCTCGAGGTCATCTGATGAGTCAAATTACATTATGCACATCATCAGAGTCTATCAAAGCATGGTACCATTTCAAAACAATCAGAACCAAACTGTAGGAGGAGTTGATTTCACCAAAGTGGGACAGACAGACGGACTGATCCAGAACAGAATCCTCCTTCAGTCTTCACCCTACGGGCTCATCAACACTTTTGGGCTTCATAAAGCAGGGATGGAAAATCACTAATTTATGAGAAAAAAGAAAGAAAAAAGTACAAGAAAAAAGACACATTTATGAGAAAAAAGCTGCACATTTATGAGAAAATAGTTGCAAATTTATGAAAAAAAACAGCAAATTTATCAGAGAGCAGTTGCAACTTTATGAGGAAAAAGTATCAAATTAATGAGACAAAAGTTCCAAGTTTATGCAAAAAAAAGATGCACATTCATGTGAAAAAGCTGTAAATGAATGATATAAAAAAAATCAGCAAATTTCTGAGGGAAGTGTTTCAGATTCCTGAGAAATGTGAGAAATTTCCCCGCTGTGCTGCTGGGACGAGGTGATGATGGATGAGGAAGAGTTCAGGTCTTAGATGCTGCTGAAGAAGTTGGAGCAAGAACTCAGAACTCAGAACTCAGAAAAGATTTATTCCCAAGTACATTAACAGTAAACAACTGATAACATACGAGGGATTTGACTTGACACAGAAAACGACCTGCATTTCCGGTGACGCGGCAGCATCTGAAGAACGCGCCTGTCAACAGATGGGTACTGGATGCATAGAGAGGAAAAGGATAACACAATAGGAAAGAGCAAAAAACCATTGATTGTCAGAATACCGGTCATATATGATCAATATTATGATTACAAGAAAAAAAGCCCTCAATGCACAGTTAGCAGACAAGAATGTACACAAGGACACAAAGAGTGTCACAACGGCCCTCACGGACCGTCACAAGACGCCTCAGTCACCAGTGAGTTTGCAGTGGTAATTTATTGTAAAGTAAGGATGAACACACACAGAACACATACAGCGGCTGAGTGAAGTCTGAGCCGGGGAACACCCGATGCGCCAGACGACAACGTTGATGATGAGCTAGGCAAACAGGAACATACCTGAGCATAAAGGAGCACCATCAAAACGTAGCAGGATATAACGGATGATCGTAACAGGAGAACATAACAGAATATAACAGAATATAACAGAGACTGCCGCGCTGGAGGACATTTAGCACCCGCTTATATCTCTGGCGGCTAATGACCCCAACGCGGCACAGCTGCTGCTAATGACAGCAGAGCAGCAGCTGACTTTGACAGCAGGGAGCTCCCCCGGGCGCCTTCACAATAAGAGCCCGAGGAGCTGGAAGGAACCCTCAGCTGCCAAAGCCAGGGAACAAAAAGATATGAGACCCGAGTGTGGCCAGAACCGACACTCGGGTTATGACAGTACCTCCCCCTCAAGGCCGAGCTCTGAGCGGCCAGAGTAACACTCAAGCCCCCCCCCCACCCCCCTAGGGTGGGTGGATGGGGTGCTGGCAGGAGGGAGAGAGACAAACAACCAACAAGGCTATAGAAAAAAAACCCCACAATCCCGGGTAACAAGAACAAAACCACAATAAGTACAAAATAGGCAACACACCCTTGGGCAAACAGAGTGACACAAAAACACAAAACAATCCCCCCCCCCCCCACAAACACCCCAACAGTCCCACAGACGAGATCAGGAACCCGGAAAGGGCGCAGTCCAGGCCCGGAGGGATGGGGCAGAAGGTTCGGGGGATTCATCCGGCAACAAGAGGCCACAGAACAGGGAGGGGAAAAGAGGACAGTTCGGGCGGCCTACCCCAGTCCCATGCTCGGAGGAAGAGAGTTTCAGGCGGCCGGAGCAGGTCGCCGCACAGGAAGATAAACAGGTCGGGGGGTCGGCCCAGAGAACCAAACCAACGAGACAGCCCTTCAGGCGGCCGCCCCGCAACACCAGCCCACCAGAACCGTTGGGAGGAAGCAGCCGGTGATCCCGCAGAAAAGGGGGGAGATGAGGGGAAACCGGGCGGAGCGTTCGGGACCCCAACGGCCCCAGGTGGAGATTGGTAGTGCTCCTCAGGGAGACGAGGAGGATGACTGTGGAGATGAAGAAAACGAGCCTGTCCAGCATCCGGTGGCCGGGGATCTGCAGCTCCCTCACCGAACCTAGGACCTGCTGGTGCAGCACCCACGGTGGACCCCGATTGGGCCTCCGGAACCAAACCCACGGTGGACCCCGATTGGGCCTCCGGAACCAAACCCACGGTGGACCCCGATTGGGCCTCCGGAACAGCACTCCCGGTGGACCCGGTCGGCGTGGCACCAGACTCGACCTCCAACCTCGAAACCGGAACCTCTGGCGCAGCAGGCGAGAGCAGCCCCTCGCCGGCGACCCTGGGAGAAGACTCACACAAGAGAGAAAACCCGGGATCAGGATCACCGGCAGCGCCAGAACCCGGCGAGATAAGCTCGGACGCAGCGGGCGGCTGCACCCGGCTCATCTCCCCTTGAGACAGGCAAAAGTGCTCTAAAAGGTGAAGAAGAAAGATAAAACAGAGCACTTGCCTGAGCTCGGGTTCTGACGCCGTCCAGGACTGCGATGATCCGGGCTCAGAAGTCAGGAGGTCGTCCTCAGGCTCCCACTCAGCTGCGTCGGGCTCCGCAGCTGGCATGATGGTGCGTGCAGCTAGAGAGTCCTCCGGCACCGATGTCCACGCCGGTGGCCCGCACGGCGTGGTGGCAGGAGAATCTCGCCCTGCTGGACTGGACCGCTCCTCCGTGGAACCCCGGGGACGCTTCTTCATCGGCGATGGCTCCACACTGCAGTCCGCTCTCCTCCTCCGCCCATGGCGTGGCTGCGGAACCGGAACCAGGCTCTCCAGAACCGCAGGCCCCCTCCTCATCCAGCGACGTTGGCCTGACGTCGAGGACCACTCAGCGGAGGGAGACACAGAGGAAGCAGGGTTAATATTTTCATCCACAGCGGGTGGAGGGAGCTCGGGGGGCTGCATACCCCGAACTCCACCCCTAGGAGTCAGACAAGGCAAAACAATGTCAAAAGAAGAGAAATCATCATGCACTTGCCTTTCCCCTAAGGGTAAGATAGTCTCCGCTGTGGGGGACGTCATTCCTTCCTTTCCCCGCTGGATGGCGACAGAGGGCCCTCTGGGAAGACGAGATGAGGCCACTCGAGGCGGATCCGGGATGAAGCTCGCCGAAACGGAGTTCTCGTGACACACAGCAGCCAGGATAGGCGACGAGGAGGAGGGGGCGACAGCCGGGGTCAGTCGGGCATGGAGCGCTGACGGGACAGCAGGCGAGGGCCCGGGGGAAGACGAGGCTGCGGGGATTCCCCTCTGACGAGGCGCAGGAGTGACAGCTGTGTGGGGGGTTGAGCCCTTGCGGTGACCCGGAACAGCATCCAGACGGGGGTCTAGCCGAAGTTGGAAGCCGGATTGACGACGGTTCCTTGTAGGGGGTGAGGCGAAGGTGAGGTCCGGAAATCGCCGTTCCTGAGCAGAAACGGCGGCAAGCAAGTCAGCGAACTCAGGAAACTCACGCAGCGCTGGATTCCTCTCCACCAGTCTGACCGCCGCCACCACATGCTTCATACACGCTGGAGGATTCTCAGCGGAGCAAGCAGCTGCCACCCGGTCCCAGATCTTGTCTGCTGTCATCTGCAGCTTCTCTGGGGGAATCCCGAGTGACGACATGCCCGATGGGAAAAGACCTCCGGATGGTGCGAACCTCCGGGCCGGAACGGAGGCAGGAGCGGGATCCCGAAGCGAGGGGCGACGTCTCCGCCGCTTCAGCTTCCTGCCAGGATTTCCCTCCAGCCCTCGGAGTCTCTCACGCTGGGTGGCGATGTCATCTCTCCTCACGCTTACCTCTGGATGATCGGTGAAGCGGGGAAGAGAATCCAGAATCTCCTCGGCTAGGTCCAGGTATCTACAAATGTCGCTGGGAGCGTCCAACAGCGTAGCGGTGAAGATGGTGTAGTCCACCTTCTTCAGAACCTCCGCTTGCTGCCTGCCAAGGCGCCGACAATGGCCCCTGGATGACGACATACTCCCCGCTGCAGACACTCAGACAGGTAGGAATTAACAGTCCCCTACTGCAAACTGCACGGTGAATGGCGTCTCGAAACAACGCCTCCTCTCCGGGCGTTAGGCGGCAGTCTACTGTCACAACGGCCCTCACGGACCGTCACAAGACGCCTCAGTCACCAGTGAGTTTGCAGTGGTAATTTATTGTAAAGTAAGGATGAACACACACAGAACACATACAGCGGCTGAGTGAAGTCTGAGCCGGGGAACACCCGATGCGCCAGACGACAACGTTGATGATGAGCTAGGCAAACAGGAACATACCTGAGCATAAAGGAGCATCATCAAAACGTAGCAGGATATAACGGATGATCGTAACAGGAGAACATAACAGAATATAACAGAATATAACAGAGACTGCCGCGCTGGAGGACATTTAGCACCTGCTTATATCTCTGGCGGCTAATGACCCCAACGCGGCACAGCTGCTGCTAATGACAGCAGAGCAGCAGCTGACTTTGACAGCAGGGAACTCCCCCGGGCGCCTTCACAATAAGAGCCCGAGGAGCTGGAAGGAACCCTCAGCTGCCAAAGCCAGGGAACAAAAAGATATGAGACCCGAGTGTGGCCAGAACCGACACTCGGGTTATGACAAAGAGAGCAGTGAGTGAGTGATCTTTTTCATCAGTTTTTGAGTCAGTGTGGGTGTAGTGTTGAGTGTAGGTGTTTGTATCAGTTAAGAACAACAAAGTCTCTTTGGTAGGAGATGTTTTGTCTTAGCTGCTGGCATTTGTCCTTGAGCCATGCAGCTGACTGTCCGTGGAGTCAATGCAGCTCAAATGTTTTGAAAACAAAAAACTGCAGATAATCTGGAGGACTTGTGTGAGGGGGTCAGATTAGTCGAATAGTACTGATCCCAGAGAAAGAAACTTTATATCCTCTTACAGATTCAGTAAGAGAAGGTGAAAAGTCAAACCCGCATCAGTGAGGCGTCACCTCCAGAGCTGCATTATACCACCAGTTTGTTCAAGGGAGAAGAAATGAAAACTAAATGTTGTCAAACACTTAATAATGGGGCTAAAACTTCATCTGAGGCTTGATTCACTCACGCCCATCATTGTAAGTCTGTCGCTCAAGGAAGACTGACAGTGATGTGACACGCTGCTGCCCCCTGCAGGCGTGGTGGAGATCACCGTAGCCATGGCAGTGGAGTGGGAGCCCAGGGCCTTCAACTCCCGTGACGACAGTGGTTTGAGCGTGCTGATGGACGTAGGCGTGACATATTGTTCGGCCCAGGAAACACGCACGCAGGCTCAGGCAGATTTGAAAGCTTTATTCAACAATAATGTTTCGTGTATGAACGCGTGTGTGAGAGATGAGAGTGTGATGTGGGTGGAGGATGCAGGTCAGGACAGAGCAGCATGCCATGCAGCCAGGCAACCCTATAAACGAGAGGAGAGCAGGGATTAGCTGGGAAACCACACAGGAGAGTGACAGAGTTCTGTGCTTACTTGTAGTGACGTGGTGGCTGGGGTTGGCAAGGTCCCAAGCCTGGGAGACAGCGTCCTGCTGTGCGTCCGGGATGATGCGGCAAGGTAGAGGAGCGGCGAGATGAGGGGGAGTGAGTCCGCCGCCGAGAGATCCACCTGTGCACAGGGGAAGACTGACAGGAGAAGGTAAGGCAAAAACAGACAGCTTACGTGTCTTGAAGAGTAGTCAGCAGGCCTGGAGGAAAGGATGCTGCTGTGAGTTGAGTACGCAGGGAGACAGACGGCTCCAGGCTGCAGCTCAGGGCAGGATGGAATAAATAGCTGCGCACTAACAAGGAGCAGGTGTGCGCGCAGCTGAGGTGGAAGCCTGTGAGCTGCGGGTGATGACAGTACTCCCCCCCTACCAGCGCCTCCTGGCGCTGGCTTACCTGGGTGTGTCCGGTGAAACTCCGCGATGAGGTCTCGATCCAACACCCACGAAGAGCGCACCCAGGATCTCCACTCCGGACCATAACCTTCCCAATCCACCAGATATTGCAGCCCACGACCCCGACATCGGGAGTCCAGGATGGCATTAACACTCCACGCCGGGTCACCGTCGATCATCCTAGGCACAGGAGGAGACCTAGGAGGAGGGCAGAGTGAATTGGAAAGGACAGGCTGGATCTTGGAAATGTGAAAAGTGGGATACATACGAAGGGAGGGGGGGAGGGCCAAACGCACAGCCACCGGGTTGATGATTTTAGAAATTACGAAGGGGCTGAGAAACCTCGGTGCCAATTTCTTCTTCTCACCCTTCAGGTTGATGTCCTGGGATGAAAGCCAAACCCGCTGACCCACCTGGTAGACAGGAGCCGGCCTTCTGTGGCGATTGGCGGTGGAGCTGTTGCGCGCCGCTGTGCGTAAAAGCGCGTCCTTGGTTTTGGTCCACACACTCCGGCAGCGCCTGATGTGCGCCTGGATGGATGGGACATCTAGCTCACCCTCCTGCTCAGGAAAAACAGGGGGCTCGTACCCCAAGGACGCTTCAAAAGGTGACACCCCAGTAGCAGAGGACCGGGCCAAGTTATGGGCGTATTCCACCCAGGTCAGGTAGGAGCTCCAGGACGAAGGGTTAGAGGATGTTACGCAGCACAGGGCGGCCTCCAACTCCTGGTTTGTGTGCTAGCACTGCCCGTTAGACTGGGGGTGGTAACCAGAGGAGAGACTGACTGTAGCCCCCAAGGCGTTGCAAAAGCTCCTCCAAACCTGGGAGACAAACTGCCGGCCCCGGTCCAAGACCACATCCACCGGGATCCCATGCAGCCTGACGACATGCTGGACCAGAAGATCGGCCGTCTCACGTGCCGAAGGGAGACCCCGAAGAGGCACAAAATGGGCGGCTTTGGAGAATCTGTCCACAATAGTCAGAACCGTGTCATAGGTGTTAGAGACAGGGAGTTTGGTGACGAAGTCAAGGGCGATGTGTGACCAGGGCCTGCCCGGGACCGGCAGGGTCTGGAGTAGACCCGCAGGTGGAGAGTTCTGGGACTTGCCGGTAGCGCACTGGGGACAGGCCCGGACATAGTTGGTCACGTCCTTCTGGAGACCCGGCCACCAAAACGAGCGTTGCAGCCAACTCACCAGGCGGGTGATGCCAGGGTGACAGGAGAGTTTGGAGGTATGGGCCCAGTAGATCACTTCACCTCGAACCGCCGAAGGAACATAGAGCCTCCTCTCCGGCCCCCCACCAGGATCCGGCTCCGCCTCCTGAGCTTCAGAATCTTGTCCTTGATGGACCAGGCAATCGCCCCCACGACGCACAAATCGGGCAGGATGGTATGTTCTGACTTCTCCGGACCCTCTGGGGCAAATTGTCTGGACAGGGCGTCGGGCAACCCATTCTTCGAGCCTGGATGGTACGTGATGGTAAAATGGAAGCGAGCAAAAAATAGAGACCAGCGCGCCTGGCGGGCATTCAGGCGCCTCGCTGACCTCAAGTACTCGAGATTTTTATGGTCCGTCCAGACCACAAAGGGCTGGGCTGCCCCCTCTAACCAGTGACGCCACTTCTGTAGTGCGAGCCTGACGGCGAGGAGCTCCCTGTCGCCGACGTCATAGTTGCGCTCTGCCGCTGATAGCTTCCTGGAGAAGAAGGCGCAGGGTCGCTTGACACCATCCACCGGTGAGCACTGGGAGAGCACCTCCCCCACCCCCGTGTCGGACGCGTCAACCTCCATCAGACACTGAAGCACGGGATCAACCTGGCTCAGGACCCAGGAGGACGAGAACTCTGCCTGGAGAGTCTTGAAGGCAGTGGCCGCTTCCTCAGACCACTGAAAGGGCACCTTCGATGACGTGAGGCGGGTCAGGGGGGAGACGATGGCGCTGTAGTTGGGAACAAAGCGCCGGTAGAAGTTCGCGAATCCAATGAACTGCTGCACCTGCTTCCTGGAGGTAGGCGTGGGCCACTCGACCACCGCTTTAACCTTAGCGGGGTCGGGGAGGATCTGATTATGAGAGATAACGAACCCCAGGAAGGAGGTGGTCCGGGTGTAGAATTCGCACTTCTCGGCCTTTATGAACAAGCGATTCTCCAGCAGACATTGCAGGACCCGCCTCACATGGGCCTGGTGCTCCTCCCGTGACCTGGAGAAGATGAGTATGTCATCGAGATAAACAAAGATGAATACTCCCAGGAAGTCCCGCAGAACGCCATTAATGAGACGCTGGAAGACGGCAGGTGCGTTGGTGAGCCCGAACAGCATCACGAGATATTCGAAGTGGCCGCTGGGTGTCCTAAAGGCTGTCTTCCATTCGTCTCCCTCCTGGATCCTAACGAGATGGTAAGCGCTGCGGAGGTCAAGCTTGGTGAACCAGGTCACCCCCTGGAGGGAATGGAAAGCAGTGTCCATGAGCGGCAGTGTGTAGCGGTCCTTAATAGTGATGTCATTTAGTGCTCTGAAGTCGATACATGGGCGTAGGGACCCATCCTTCTTACCCACGAAGAAGAAACCCGCGCCAAGCGGGGACGAGGAGGGGCGGATGATCCCAGCGCTGAGCGACTCCTTAATATAGGTGTCCATCGCCTCGCGTTCCGGTGCAGAGAGACTGTATAGGCGGCCAGATGGCAGGGGGGCCCTCGGGCGGAGGTTAATCGCACAGTCGTATGGTCGATGCAGAGGAAGGGACAAGGCTCTGGACTTGCTGAATGCTGCCCCCAAGTCATGGAACTCCTGCAGCAGTAGAGTCAGGTCCGGGGGCTCAGAGACCGGAGCCGGCGGAGGAGAGGATGGAGCACAAGCTGCCGACTGGAGGCAGGTGCCCAGGCAGAAGGTGCTCCAGGACAGGACGCTGCCGGTTTTCCAATCCAGGACAGGATTATGCAGCCGCAGCCAGGGGTAACCCAGAATGACACGGTCCGACGAGGAGGGCAGGCGTAGAGGGTCAGATCCTCCCGGTGGTTGCCGGAGACGATGATGGGGACTGGCTTAGTGCGGTGTGTAACTGTACCCAGGGAAGAGCGAGAGAGCGTCACCAAGTTCAGGGGGGTAGGCAGCAGTTGGCAGGGTATGCCCAAACGGGTTGCCAGGCTCTTAGAGATAAAACTCTGCTCTGCACCAGAATCCACCAGTGCGTGAGTGGAATGCCCGGTGGAGTTGTGGCAGAAACGTATAGGCAGTGTGCATGACGATAGGGGATTTGGCCGGTTAGAGTCCGCGAGGCCTCCTACAGTGACTTGTGGACCTCCCCGTTTGGCTTAACCGGGCACAGCTCCACGGGATGCTGGTCATCTCCGCAATACATGCAGAGACCCCGTTCCCGCCAGCGTTGCCTCTCCGCTAGAGGGAGCCTAGTGCGCCCGATAGCCATGGCCTCTGGTTCATCGGCGGACTCCGGAGCCGGTAACACCAGGGGGGCGAGACTGAGCTGGGCGGAGGGAAGCTCCACGCGAGCGGCTGACAGACTTCTGCTCCGCAGCCCGCTCACGTAGCCTGTTGTCCAGGCTAATTGTGAGTGAGATCAACTCAGAGAGTCACCCTGGGAGATCCCGACCGGCTAGCTCATCCCTCAGACCAGAATTGAGGCTACGGAGGAAAATACTGCAGAGAGAAGCATCTCCCCAGCCCACTTCCTCCGCTGCCACCCGGAAGTCGACCGCGTATTCCGCCGCTGACCGGCTTCCCTGTTGGAGACTAAGGAGCCAATCAGCGAGGACGCTGTCGAGATGGGAATGATCAAAGACTTCTAAAAAGTCCCGCACAAACCGGTCATATGAGAGGTTTGCTTAGCTGGGCTTCGTTATTACGGCGTAAGCCCAAGCTAACGCTCGCCCCTCGAGAAGATTAGCCATGTACCCGATTCGGCTATGGTCTGAGGGAAAATCCCCGGGAACGCGCAGAAATACCGACTCACACTGCAAGATAAACCCCTTCGCTCCACCGAGTTTCCCGTTGAAGCAAGCAGGGGTTGGAATGGGTGTGAGACGGGTTGGCGCTCCCGAGCTAGGCTGGCCAGCTGTGGAGGCAACCGGAGCCGCAACGCCAAGAGGACCCGGAAGGAAAGCCCGCGGAGGGTCCAGGCGGTCTAACCAGTTAGTAATTGAAGTCAGTTGATTTAGTATCACCTGCTGTTGATGAGCAATCATATCCACCCGAGCCTCGAGAGTGGAAAAACGGCGTGCGAGCCCGCTGTCTGCTGGGCCGCTTTGCTGGAGCCGTACTGACATATTGTTCGGCCCAGGAAACACGCACGCAGGCTCAGGCAGATTTGAAAGCTTTATTCAACAATAATGTTTCGTGTATGAATGCGTGTGTGAGAGATGAGAGTGTGATGTGGGTGGAGGATGCAGGTCAGGACAGAGCAGCACGCCGTGCGGCCAGGCAACCCTATAAACGAGAGGAGAGCAGGGATTAGCTGGGAAACCACACAGGAGAGTGACAGAGTTCTGTGCTTACTTGTAGTGACGTGGTGGCTGGCGTTGGCAAAGTCCCAAGCCTGGGAGACAGCGTCCTGCTGTGCGTCCGGGATGATGCGGCAAGGTAAAGGAGCGGCGAGATGAGGGGGAGTGAGTCCGCCGCCAAGGAATCTACCTGTGCACAGGGGAAGTCTGAACGGGAGAAGGTAAGGCAAAAACAGACAGCTTACGTGTCTTGAAGAGTAGTCAGCAGGCCTGGAGGAAAGGATGCTGCTGTGAGTTGAGTACGCAGGGAGACAGACGGCTCCAGGCTGCAGCTCAGGGCAGGATGGAATAAATAGCTGCGCACTAACAAGGAGCAGGTGTGTGCGCAGCTGAGGTGAAAGCCCGTGAGCTGCGGGTGATGACAAGGCGGCTCCGGGAAGCCGGAGGGGGAGGTGGTCAAGCTGGGGACGCGTCCGCCTCCGGTCCTCCAGTGTCCAGTGGAATTTCAGCCAGTCTCTGATACGTCGTCTCTGGGTGAAGCTGCAAGAAAAAAAAGAATAAACAGAAATATTGAATTTTTGCTATAATTTACCATGAAAATAAAAAAGCTTTGTGGAGGACCCAGTCAGTGTGTTCTCTACTCAGACTGAATAACACGGCAGGAGGAGATGCATAAGAGAGGAGAAACGGATATGTATTCTCCTCCGGTCTGCATAATAATGCGCCGGCAGGCCGGGTGACAAAAGGAATTGTCATGGGGGATGTATGTGTGTTAATGTAAACAGTGACAAAGGGGATTGTCTTGGTAAATGTATTCATGTTAATGCAAACCCCACAGGTGGCAGGGCGTGTGGTATGGTATAAAAACAGAGGTGCCCACGACCTGCTTTTTAGGCTTCTGATTCTTGTGAATGTGAGAGAGAGATTAATAAAGTCTGCTCTGCTCCGGAACCGCCTCGCCTGACCATTCCTCTCTCTACACTGGTGACCCTTGATGCACAATGGAACTCGAGGCGAACACCCCGGAGACAACCCGGACTGGAGGTGCCAGCACCGCGCGTGCCGTTTCGGTCAAACTCCCAGACTTTTGGCTACATGACCCGAAGTCTTGGTTCCTCCACACCAAGGCCCAGTTTGCGCTCCGGGGAGTAACGGCGGATGACACCAAATATTACTATGTGGTTGCAACACTGGACGCACGCACAACACAGCAGGTGGCAAGCCTGCTCCAGCAGCCCCCAGCCCACGACAAAAACGACACTCTCAAAACCGCGCTGACCCGGCGCTACATGCTCTCGGACTGCAAGAGAGCGGAAAGGCTCCTGACATGCTCCGAGTTGGGAGACGGGTCGGCGGTTGAATTAATGGAGAAGATGTTGGCGTTGATGGGCACAGATGACGGGCATTTCCCCTTTGCCCACCTTTTCCTCCGGAACCTCCCGACAGCGGCCAGAGCAGTCCTTGCCAATTCGCTGCTGCTGGCCACGCACAACTACCGGGCGCTAGCAAAAGAGACAGATCGGATTATCCTCGCCTAACTACAAACACTGCTGGCACCACAAACTGGGCAAACCTGGGCGAGGTGCGGGAAAGACAATCACCGGGGAGGAATCAGCTGGCTGTCAAGAGAGAGGGGGCGTGGTCGGACCGGAGAATGTTAGACAACGCCCACACGAATGTGGGTCAAAGAGGCTGCCTAACAGCCACCGGCCAGAACAGTGGTTACGGGCATGGAAAAGAAAAAGAACAGAGGTAAACAAAACAAAAACTCAAAAGATAACAATATATAAGTCACCCGACACCCGAGCCACAGAGAACAGCTCGGTTCATGACATGTATCTGCTAATCCTAGCTAACTGTTCTGAACAGGAATGTCCCTAGCAAGCTAATGCTAATGAATCTTACCATACATATTGGGGCGGTGCAGTGGCGCAGTGGTTAGCACTGCAGCAGCACAGCAATTCACCCTTGGCCATGGGATCCCTGATTTGATCCCAGCCCCTGACCAACAGTGATATGTGTGGAGTTTGCATGTTCTCCCTGTGTCTGAGTGGGTTTACTCTGAGATTTCTCCGGTTTCCTCCCACAGGCCAAAAACATGCAGGTTAGGTTAATTGGAGACTCTAAAGTGGCTCTAGGTGTGAATGGTAAAGAGATAGCGCCGTACTGTGGCTGCTTCGTCCATCCAGGTGGATGCCCTCAATTTCCCCTCTGGGGATCAATAAAGTATAAAAAAAAAAAATCATTTTTTTTTTTCAGGCTGCATAATCACATTGTCACACGTTTTTCATAGCTTCAAGTAAAGACGGGCTAACAGGTACCGTCAGTATCAAGGCAGCCTGTCACAGGTCAAAGAGGAACAATGAGAAGCCTCACAGCTTGAAAGTAATGTTAGGGATGGTTTGGGTGTTCTGTTCAAGTTCAGAAGTATGTTTCAGTTCAGGAACAATTATCAAGTCTCTCAAGGTATGAGTAAGTTTTGATTAATTAATCACAATCAAATCCCGTTGACCCATAATCAGCAATGAGTCATCACATTCTGAGAGGCTTGGTAAATGCATGAACTGGTCCACATTCGTTTTTGAATTGTTCAAAGTCAAGGATATAAAGGTCACTGGGGTATAAATGGCACAAGCTGCAAAATGTTTCATTTTAAATGTTGTTCATCATACCATATTATTCATAATAAGGCCTTCTTATATTAAAAAAATGTCTAAGTATAAACAAGTCCTGGCTTTCTAATTTCATTGCTAATCTTGCCCCAGAAACCTGTTGAAACTGCATGTTGTAACTACTTTTTATGTAGAACAAATAAAACTATGTTCTCTCAGTTGAGGTGTGGTTGTAAAACTTTCTCTCCATGTACCTTTGAACAGATAGAGCTTCGTGATTCAGACCCTGTCGTCCTAATATCACATCGGTGTACCCGTGTTGCTGCCACTGCAGTGTGGAACCACACGGTTGCTTTGCTCTTTCAAACTGCCCACTACTCAGAGCTGAATCTGCAGGTTGTGCCCCCAGTCCACTCCTGCACTGAGACAGAGCAGCAGTGGCACAAGCCCAGGGTAGAGGTCAGAGTAAAGACTTATTAACATGCTGAATAGTTGAGGAATTTATGATATGGGAGGGGGGAGAAAAGTTCATAGTGGTCAAATCTGACCAAATGTGGTTTATTTTTCAGCATAGTCAATTCAATTCAATTCAGCTTTATTTATAATGCGCCACATCACAACAAAAGCCATCTCGTGGCGCAACAGTGCAGATAAAAAAAAAATCACACAGTCACAGAAAGACCCAGCAATCAGACGATCCCCTATGAGTAAGCACTAGGCAACAGTGGAGAGGAAAAACTCCCATTTGGAAGGAAGAAACCTCTAGCAGAACCAGTCTCCCCTTTGGTCCACACACTTCTTCCATTGGTCTTGCAGTGCTTGGATCCCTGTGGTTGAAAAATAAACCACATTTGGTCAGATTTGACCACTATGAACTTTTCAGCCCCCTCTTGTACTATTATAGAAAAAGATACAATGGAACAACTGTATCGGGTGCACGATTTCAGTATTCATTGATGTTTTACAAGATCAGGACATTTAGAAAGGGAGCAAAATTGTCATCAGCATCATCATCATCAGCTGCGCTCACTCCAGCAGGTGGCAATCAGCGGGCTTTAAAAGCCCGACGCGCGGACTCCTCAGCACGGAGTCGTCTGTCTTCCTTGCTAAGCAATGCACCGAGATCTCGACCACAAGTCAAGAAGCGAACGCCAAGTCAAGCCAGGCCACGTAAGCAAACCCAGCACTCATCATCTGCAAGTTCTTTCCCCTGTGCACAGGTGGACCTCCCAGGCAGCGGACAATCCTCCTCAGCTGACGAGGCACAGCCTCCAAATCCTCAGAGTTCCTCCTCACCCCCGCAACGCCGGGCACCTCGAGCACTACGTCACACGGACACCAGGAGCCAGCCGGATTTACACTGTGGGACCTGCCAGTAAGCACCTGCAGCATATACGCTGTATTGTTATTGTACAGCAGTAACCTTTGTGCTTGTGTGTTCCAGGGTTGCCAGGTCACCACAAGACGGGCTCAGCTCCAGTGACCAGACGAGCACACATACATCCACTCACGCACTACACTCACACCTTAACAATAAAAGATAATTGTCTGTAATCACTCGTGTCAGCGTCTGTCTCTTGGGTCGTAAATCTTGTCAAAAATATTGTTATAGTTAATTATACTGGAATATATCTTTTGGGTATTTTTGATATCTGACATTGTCTTTTCTTTTTCAGGGAGTGAAACCTGGACCAGTAAACAAACAGGTCATCACCAGACCAAGACTCAACCGCATCATGGAGGGAGGAATCAGGTGAGGTCGTGATCTGCTAGAACAGCAATTACTCTAAGAAATTTTAGGGATGAGGTATATTAATGAATGCAAACAGAATGCAAACAGAACAAAGTAACTAAATATACTAAATATATCAATATATCAATATATATAAATATATAAATAAATATATTTATAAATATATAAATCAATATATATAAATATATCAATCAGAACAAAGTAACTAAATATATGGACTCAACTGCTGCTCAACGTTTTGATTATGTTACCTTTTGTTTATACTTAACCATATTTTAGAAGCATGTGGGACAATTTGTGTACTTGGTACAAACACTGTTACAGATTAAATCACTTGGCACATTATATTAAAAAGCAAAACATGGTCAGATTTTCTGAGGTCCAGAACAATATTCAAATACTAAGAAAAGAAAAAAAAACAGTAGGCTCAAATGCCCGAAATGTTAGATTTTTCATCACTAGTACCCCTGCGCACTACTAATACCTGTTAATAATACTTTTATTCCAACAATCATCAGATATACAGTTTCATGGTATAGGTGGTACATATGTAATTAAGTGATGCAGACAGTGTTGTCTCCCTAAATATGAGTGTAATGTCTAACATTACTACTGTCTTTCACAGACGTACACTCTACAAGGGCATAGTTGGGGACCCACTTGACCTTTCCCTGCTACAGACTGCAGACATATACAAAGACTTTGATATAACGGAGAAACCTTTAGCTGCAACTGTGGTCATCAGTGATGAGAAGCCCCTTGTTGAAACAGCCTTTGGTTTGGCACAATAGGGGAGTGTGTTCTCATACCAGCAGCCCATTTTGCCCACCAAGTCTGTCAAGATGCACCCAGATTCTCCACCTTACCCACAGCTGCCGCTTGTGGATTCCAGGCTTGCCCCAACAGAATGTGTACACGTGTGCACTGAGGAAGAGCACTTTCTTCTTCAAAGCATCACTGTCTCACTGGACATGGCTCACAGGATTGAGGTGGCAACAAGGGACCACCTCACTAGCATGCAGTGGTGTGACTTTGTGATTCGTGCTCAGGAAGATATGCTAGTGCAGCGTATCCATGTCAACTCAAAGGTCACCACAATCATCAGAGAGAGGGCAGACCTGTTCTACTTTCATGTGGACATTCAGAAGCATCTTTCAGTTTCCAAAAGATGTAACTGATTGATGCCAGAGACTTGACATGGAAGTGTGACTGTGAAGAGAAATTAAATGACACACTATTAAATTGGATTTCAAAAAGTAGAAGGAAAACGCATTTGATGCCTTATATCAGAATTCCAAAGTTTTCTGTAAACTTGTGCTGTTTTTTCATATTTTTGCCTAAACTTCTACTGTAATCATTTCAGAATTTCTAGTTTAGCTTCAAGTTTTTAGCGTCCTCATAAGATACAGAAAACTTTATACAAAGTAGAACAAATGAACATGACACACACCATTTACTCACTATTGCCTGTTCCTCCATTGTAGAACATTGCTGAGATTCTTCAAACAAGGGAACCTTTTACATGTTCAATGTTTATGTTCTAAAATGAGACCAGAGCCTTGATGTGAGCTCTGATAAGCACTTACTGTATGGATTACTGTAATAAACATGTTTTCTGCTGTCCACCAATATATTTGAGATTAAGATGCATGTTAATCTAATGGTTCTATAATTATCCTTTAAGTAGGTAATATACTGTACAATTTGCAATGAACAGATAGTTTTTCCCCACAAAGGTTTATTGGTGAAATCATTTCATTTACAGTTCTTCTCATGTTGAGTTTTTAATAGTTTTGCTTGTCTTATTTAATTTTAGATAATAATAATATAACAGAAAATAAAAGCTGTCATTTTGATTTTTTTAAACAATTAAAAGTCAGAATTATGTGAGATGTAATGCTACATTTCATAATATTTGCATTACTAAATAAATTATCTCTGGGAACTTTACATAGAAACAAAGTAATACAAGAAAACGGAACACTGTTTGAATATGTACAATAAATCTAGTCTCATTTGGTCAACAGATTTCAAGACATACAAAGGTTTACACTAAGCATCGACTTTGTCTTGAAGAAGCCACTTCTTAACTATATACAACTTTGGAAAGATGTTCCCTCTGTTTTCTCGTTGGATTATAGTGAAGGGAACTATGTGTAGATTGTTAATGAAACTTTTTTAAAACTGCAAATCTGATGGTGGCTTAAAACTGTTATACAGTAATAGGTCTTTCAATGTGTACATATCCAGATTAACACGGATGTTCTTTGGCCCAAGCCTTGACCAGTGACTTGTTCTGATAGTTTGTGAGGAGGCAGGCTACTGCAAAAATCTGGTTGATACTGCCAGCAATGGTCAGAGGGATAATGGAGTCAAACAGTTTATTCTCTTTCATGCGCCTGATTGTTCTCTCCACATGGATCCTTAACCGTGCGATGTCCTGAGTCATCAGCACTTCATCTTGAGACAGCTGGGACCTTTTACTGAGAAAAGGCCTGTAAACTTTGCAGGGCACCAAGTCATTGATCCTGAATCCCTTGTCCACCATTACAGCCATGTCTTTATCCAAAAAAGGCATAATGCCAGATTGCCTGAACAATTCTTTGTCACTTACAGAGCCAGAATACAACGGGGACACAAAAGAAACAGCACCATGTGGTGACACACCTATCAGTCCTTTCATGGTTGTGTGGGATTTATAATGTGAGAACATCTCACTCTATCAGAGTAAAGAGGAGGGGGTTTGGCATCTCAGCTCTGTACAGCCAAGTATGACTTGGGTGTTGGAGTACTTGGCATTGCAGCTCTGATTGTCTCAGGAGACATCCATATTCCAACAGCACCCAATATGGTGTACAGAAAATTTACCCAAGTATTGATAATCCTGCTGACTGTGGACTGATGAAGGCTGAAACGATCACCCAGATCTTTCTCCTTCAGACCCAGGGACAGGTACACCAAGAAGAGCAACAGTTCATCAGTAAGAGGGAGGCAGCGGCTCTGGTACAGGGAGATTCAGGGAAAACAAGTCTGAATGATAAATTCATTGCCTGGTCATATATGCAAGTACAGGGCATTGAAAATTTTTAGACTTCTGTTTTTCCATTTTGGAGTACCAATGTCTCATTTTAAAACATGTGTTTTATTTTTCCATTAATCAACTAATAATGTTCAACAGTATATTGGCTCCCAGTTGGCTACAAATAATCAGTACGGACATATCTCCCACAGATTTAAAAGTAATGGGGTGTACATAAGAAATTGAAGGTGTTATATTAAAAAGTCTTAATATTTATGTAAATATAACATTTTTTTCTTAGTTAACAACAGGATATACAATTTTACTTTAACTGCACAAGTGCTTAACAGTATGTTTTTCATTTGATAGATAGATAGATAGATAGATAGATAGATAGATACTTTATTTGGAACAAAAAAGTATAACAAAAACAAAACAAATGACAAATGCAATAAAGTAACAGTATACAGTGTTCGAAAGGGAGAAGGAAGAAGTGAACACTTATTAATTCCATCTCCTCTTTTCCATAAATACACCCATGTGAATTATATACAAATTACCACATTTAAGACCCCAAGTAAACAGTTTACTGTATTTTGTACATATCAACATTAACACCCATCCATCCTAGCATACATTGATGTCCATACATCAAAACCGCCTTAAATAACACATATACACAGTGCTGTCCCACTCACCATTCCATAGTGTCCCAGAGTGAGCATAGTGAATCGTACATATAAATACTACCCTTCTAACATATATCCTTTCAGCAAATAATGTTTGTACCTCTTTTTGAATTGATTTCTGTTTGTACATAGTTTCAGTTCTGGCTCCAGACTGTTCCACAAATCCACCCCACAGACAGATATGCACATACTTTTCTTGGTTGTTCGTATCTTGGGTTTTGTAAAGTTTAAGTCTCCTCTCAAATTAAGATCATTGTCTCTTTTTTTAAATATTTTTTGTATATTAGTTGGGAGTTGATTATTAATTGCCCTGTACATGACTTGTGCTGTCTTAAATTTAACTAAATCCATGAAATTTATGACATGTGACTTTAAAAACAATGAACTGGTATGGTCTCTATATCCTACATTATTTATTATCCTTATAGCTCTTTTTTGTAATGTGCATATTGACTGTAGGTTGGTCTTGTAGGTGTTTCCCCAGACTTCTACACAGTAGTTAAGATAAGGTAGAACCAGTGAATTGTACAGTAAGACCAATGATTTATAGTCCAAGATGTGTCTTGTATTCCCCAGTATGCCTATACATTTTGCCAACTTGGCCCGGATGAGACTGATGTGAGGTTTCCAGCAGATTTTATTGTCTAGCGTCACCCCCAGAAACTTATTTTCCTGGACTGTTTCTATTCTGGTATCATCTATCATTACCATTATTTCATGATTTATTTTATAATTTCCAAACAACATAATCTTTGGTTTTTTTAGATTTAGAGATAATTTATTTTTGTTGAACCACTGCGTTAACTTTTTCATTTCAGTTGTGACCACCTCTAAAACCTGCTGCAAATTCTCACCAGTGCAAAGGATATTTGTGTCATCCGCAAACAAAATAAATTTCAGAATTTTTGATACTTGGCATATGTCATTTATATACAAAATAAAGAGTTTGTGTCCCAAAACTGACCCCTGGGGCACACCACAAGTGATGTCCATGAAGGGTGATTTGTGCTCACCAATTTGTACAAATTGTTGTCTGTTACTTAAAAAACTTTCCACCCAACTCAGTCCGACCCCTCTTATCCCATACCTTTCCAGTTTCCTTAGTAGTATTCTGTGATCAATGGTGTCAAAAGCTTTCTTTAAATCTATAAATACTCCTACAGCAAACTTTTTTTTATCTATACAACTAGTAATTTCTTCTATAAGTTCGATCAGTGCCAAAGATGTAGATTTATCTGCTCTAAAACCATACTGGCTGTCTGTAAGGAGGTTGTGTTTTTCAATGAAATCATCCAGTCTCTTAGTGAAGATTTTTTCAAGTATTTTGGAGAATTGTGAGAGTAAAGAGACTGGCCTGTAATTTGTGAAACAATGACTGTCTCCTGTTTTGTATAGAGGTATTACTTTTGTTATTTTCATTTTGTTTGGAAATTTACCAGTTTGAAATGACAGGTTACAGATGTGGGTGAGTGGCTTAACAATTCCTTCAATTACTTTTTTCACTATTGTCATGTCAATTTCATTCCAGTCCGTTGATTTTTTGTTCTTAAATTTACTCACAGTCTCGATAATTTCCTTTTCAGTAACTGCACCCAAAAAGATTGTGTTTGGATTTCTATCTTCTATTTCATTTACAGAACTACTGTTGTTTGTTTCTGCTGTCACTATTGATTTTGCTAATTCAGGACCAACGTTTACAAAAAATTTATTGAAACCACTGACCACATCCTCCATATTATTTATCAAATTGCCATTTTCAATAAAATATTCTGGATAATTAGCATTCTTAGGTCGATTACTAATAATCCCATTGAGTACTTGCCATATTCCTCTTAAGTTATTTTTTCGTCCTCTAATATTCTGTTGTAATATTCTTTCTTACAGGTTCTCATTATATTAGTAAGCTTATTTTTATATCTTTTATATTTGATCTCAGCCTCCACTGTTCTGCACTTAATGAATTGTTTATATAATGTATTCTTCTTTTTACATGCATTTATTAACCCCTTGGTGGCCCAAGGAATAATTTTTCTTTTGTTGTCTGTCACTATATTGTTTTATAGGACAGTTTTTATTGTACAATGATTGAAATATTTGCAAAAAATTATCATATGCTTTATTTATATCATTTTCATCATAAACTATCTTCCAATCTTGTATTAATAATTCCTTTGTCAGTAAATACATAGATTCTTCGGTTCTTATTCTTTTATATTTAATATTTTTGGTATACTTTTTCTTCCTATAATCACATTGATAGACAACAAAAATCGGCAGGTGGTCACTGATATCATTCAATAAAAGCCCACTCCTGATATTATTTTCCATAATGTTTGTGAATATGTTATCTAATAGTGTGGCACTGTGTGACGTGATTCTGCTAGGTCCAGTAATTGTTGGATGTAAGGCCATACTGTACATTGTGTTGATAAATTCTTCTGTCAAACTATGTTTTGAATTCATCGGATCTATATTGAAATCCCCACAGATGAACATGACTTTATGAGTTAGTTTTGCATACATTTTTTCCATCCAGTCCTTAAATAAGTCAATGTTTGATCCAGGTGTTCTATATACACAGCTCACTACTATATTCTTCACATTGTCCAGATTTCTATTGTAATACATTCAAATAAATCATCCACAGTTACTGACAGATTTTCAACAACCTTGTATTTCAAGCTCTTGTCAACATAAATTGCAACTCCTCCTCCTTTTTTCACTTTTCTATTTATATAATTTAATTCATAGCCATCCATGGTAAAATCCACTCCTTTCTCTTCACTGAGCCACGTCTCTGATATTGCCGCAATATTGAATGGCTCTTTAAACTGATGTAAATAATCTTTAATGTTATTAAAGTTGGCATAGAGATTTCTGCTGTTGAAGTGGATCATAGAAATATTGAAATCAGATGTCAGAATCAGAATTCAGAATCAGAATCAGGTTTATTGCCATTGTTCATGTGATACACAAACTAGGAATTTGTCTCGGTGCCATGCTGCAACATTAAAAACATAATGAGAAAAAGGGATAAACTAAAAAACTAAAGGACTAGAAACGTGCAATAAGTGTAGAAAAATAAGTAATAATAAGTAATAATAATAATAATACTAGTAATAATGAGTAGTACTAGTCAAGGCAGTTTTAAAAAATTAGCATGTAGCAGATAATGTGAAGTACCACATAGTGCAGTCAATAATGCAACAGAAAAACAGTGATGATTGACATGAGTCTGGTTGAGCTGCTGTACATAGTGCACGAGAGTCAAAAGTCACTTAGTGTTCAGCAGTCTGATGGCAGAGGGGAAAAAGCTGTTCATGTGCCGGGAGGTTTTAGTCCGAATGGACCGAAGCCTTCTACCTGAGGGGAGGGGGGCAAACAGCACGTGACCAGGATGTGAAGGATCGGCTATGATCCGGCCAGCACGCCTCCGGGTCCTGGAGATGTACAGGTCCTGGAGAGATGGGAGCTTGCAGCCTATCACCTTCTCAGCAGTGCGCACGACGCGCTGCAGCCTTAGTCTGTCCCTGGCAGTGGCTCCTGCGTACCACACAGTTATGGAGGAGGTGAGGATGGACTCGATGATGGCCGTGTAGAACTGCACTAACATCTTGGTGGGTAGCTTGAGCTTCCTCAGCTGCCGCAGAAAGAACATCCTCTGCTGGGCCTTTTTGATGAGGGAGCTGATGGTTGGCTCCCATTTGAGGTCTCGGGTGATGGTGGTGCCTAGGAAGCGGAAGGAATCTGCAAAGGTGATGGGAGAGCCTGTGATGGTGAGGGGGGGGGGCGCAGGGGGGATGTGACTTTCCTGAAGTCCACAATCATCTCCGCTGTCTTCAGAGCATTCAGCTGCAGGTTGTTGTGGCTGCACCAGGACACCAGCTGGGCCACCTCTTCCCTGTAGGCGGACTCGTCACTGTTGGAGATGAGCCCGATGAGGGTGGTGTCGTCCGCAAACTTAATCAGCTTAACAGACTGGTGGGAGGAGGTGCAGGAGTTGGTATAAAGGGAGAAGAGTAGGGGGGAAAGTACACAGCCCTGGGGTGATCCAATGCTGATGCTAACAGAGTCTGAGACAGACTTCCCCAGCTGCACATGCTGTCTCCGGTCCGTCAGGAAGTCGGTGATCCACCTGCAGAGGGAGTCAGGCACGTTGAGCAGGGACAGCTTGTCCTGGAGCAGATTGGGGCGGATGATGTTGAATGCGGAGCTGAAGTCCACAAACAGAATCCTGGCGTAGGTTCCCGGGGAGTCCAGGTGCTGCAGGATGGAGTGGAGGGCCAGGTTGACTGCGTCGTCCACAGACCTGTTAGCACGGTAGGCAAACTGCAGCGGGTCTAGGAGGGGTGTGGTGATGGACTTGAGGTGAGACAGGACCAGGCGCTCAAAGGACTTCATGACTACAGAGGTGAGCGCTACAGGTCTGTAGTCGTTAAGTCCAGTAATCCGTGGCTTCTTGGGGACAGGGATGATGGTGGAGGATTTGAGGCAGGTCGGCACGTGACATTGCTTAAGGAAGGTGTTAAAAATGTCTGTGAAGACAGGAGCCAGCTCTTTCACACAGTGTCTCAGGATGGAGGGAGACACACCGTCCGGCCCGGGGGCCTTGCACGGGTTCAGTCTGGAGAACTGTCTGTGCACGTCCTGCTCACTGATGACAAGGGGAGGGGGGGAGGAGGAGGAGGAGGAGGGGGGGACCGCTCTTGATGAATTAGGGGCTGAGGAGGCAGTGGAGCTGGGTGGAGTGGGTGAGTTGGACACAGCTGACGAGGTGTCAAAACGGGCATAGTGTTGGGACAGTCTTTGACAAAGGGCTTTGTCATCCTGACCTTTAGAAGCCTGAGGCCGATAGTTGGTGATTTGCCTCAGTCCTCTCCACACAGAAGCCGAGTCATTAGCAGTGAACTGCTGCTGGAGTCTCTCAGAATATACAGATTTAGCTCTCCTCAGCTCTCTGTTAAACCGATATTTGACCTCCCTGTAGCAGTCCCTGTCTCCACTTTTCAACGCTGCTTCCTTCTCCTTCCTGATCCGTCTGAGCTTAGCTGTGAACCAAGGCTTGTCATTAGAATATCTTATCCTGGTGCGCGATGGGAGAATGTGCTCTTCACAGAAGTTGATATATGAGTTCACAGTGTATGTGTACTCATTAAGATCATGTGTGGCTCTTTTAAACATGTCCCAGTCAGTTATTTCCATGCATGTGTTCAGTTTCTCTCCAGCTTCACTGGTCAATTTCTTTGTGGTGGTCACAACAGGTTTAGTGAGTTTCAGTCTTTGTTTGTATGTGGGGATGAGGTGAACCATCACGTGATCAGATAGTCCCAGCGCAGCACGGGGAACAGCGCGATATGCGTCCTTTACTGAAGTATAACAGTGATCTAGCGTGTTATTTCCTCTGGTTGGACATTTAATACACTGTGATGTGACCATTGTGTTAAACTGTTCATCCGTGTAGTAGTCACCCCCCACAGCCTACAGACTAGCAGAGCGCTCAGCGGGAGCAATTGACATAGCAGTGTGATCTATGGACTGATAACAATATGTAGATGTGCCTTGTAACCTCTTTTGTCATACAGCTCCGAAGCAGAGGCAAATTCCGGCCAGTAATCTTCCTGTTGTTATGTATGACTCAAATGCAAACGTTCATGCTTCCTGCTCTCACTGTGATGCAGATGTCCCAGGCCTTTCATGTATTGTCTGTAACTGGGTATAAAAACTGCATATGCTCTGTAACTCACTCTCTCTCTCACTGCTCATCTGACTGCACGCATTGCTTATCTGCTGGAGAGCCTCCGGGCTCGCTCTAGCCCGCACCCACAGGGCTGGAGTGAGTTCTCGTGATGGCGGTATGATTAATAAACTCCCTTAAAAACTCTCAGTTCGCTGCCATATTATTCCATGCCGCCACAGTAACTACAGTTATTATTGATGGAGCTAAATAAATTATTATCAGGGTCTATGTTATATTCTACGTCCTGTGGGTTGTGATCCGTATATTCAAAAACTTTCAGTTCCTGTTGTTCCTGTTTGTTGATCTTTTGTTTCATGTTGTTAAATGTCTTGTAGCAGATGAGTATATCCCTTCAGTGTCCTGCAATTGACTGTTGTTGCTGTAGACTCCAGTTCATAACATTCATTGATATTTGTCCAGTTCCATAATATTACGGATGTTATTGACCTTGGCTTCTTCAGGTGATCCGTTTAATTTGATGTATATTTTACAGTTTGATGTCCAGGTGTTTTGAATCTTTTTCTGCTTTCTCAGGTATCTTGCTTTTCTGGCTATTTCTGTGTTTTCTTTTGTAAGGTGCTCGTTTATGTAAATGTTCGTTCCTTTCAGTTTCCTACCTTGTTTTAGCAGCACAGTCTTGTGTTTTCTGTTGACAAACCTCATGATGACAGCTGGTTTGCCGCCGTTTTTCCTGGGCAGAGGGTGGCAGGTCTCAGTGGTGTTACAGTCCAGCTGGATTCCTTTGGACTGCAGGAAGGCCGCCACTTGTTGCTCCGTGGATTCATCTTCCAGCTCACCGAGCCTCCCTCCGCTGTCTGCGGCCACCGCTCGCGCGTACGATCGTGGTTTAATGTGGAGCCCCGTGATGATCACGTCGTTCACCCAAGTGTTCTGCTCCAGTTCCGACACTCTGCTCTCCAGATACGCCAGCGTCTTGTCCTTCTCAGCGTTCTGGATCCGCAGCGCTTTCACCTCCTCAACCAGATAGAAAAAGAAAAGGAGTCAATATATTTCAATAAAACACGCCACTGCAAACCGAAAAGATTAAAAGTCTAAAAATTCTGGAGGTACTGCATGTGTTTTAATTAGACAAGTGTATTTTTGCAGTGTGTTGATTAATCAAACACAAAAAAGGATGTAAACCAAATGACACGTACCCGTCTACGAGGAGGATCAGTGCCCTTGTCAGGAGCTGCTGTTGTGCTGCAAGTGGAGGAACGTGAGCCAGACCGCACACGTCTCCTTGTTGCAGGGTCAGTCTGTCTCCAAAATGACAGTAGATGGCAAATCTAGGAGTTGAAGAAAATAATTATCCTTTATTAAGATTAAATTAATCCTTTTATCAAATCATGATCTGTTACTGATCTGTACCATTATCTTGCTAATACACCACTATGGCAATAGCAGCCAAGTTGATGTGGTGTTACCAGATCAACTTGGCTGATTAAATTATGATTACATATCATTATTTGATACGTTAATAGAGTGCACTATGACCTAGAGCTGCACACCAGAAATCACTGAGATTTTGATATTTGAACAAATCCATAAAACAGTAGAGAGATAAAACAATCAGAGTGCCCACATAAAAGTATCTGTCTACTCACCCAATATAAATAAAAGTTTAATAATTAATCAATGAAAATCAAAACCACATGTGAATGCAAGCTTAGCACTAATGTACCTGGTATAGAAGTTGATGTTGTCGCAAGATATGTCTCCTATAGGCCCTTAGAATAGAGGGTTAGTACTAGTGAAGCACTTTGAGTGGTCTTTGAGACTAGAAAAGTGCTACATAAGTACAGGTCCTTATCCCTTATGTCTTCATCAGTTGATGAAACCTCTCCAAACCAAAGGACTGCTTCAGTGGGATCTCCTCCAGCCTGGTTCAGAACTCCTCCATCACCTGCTGCTGAGCCTCCATTTTCTCCCAGGCTAGATCCAGAGCTGAAGGTTCTGCTTTAGCATTAGAATTGTGGCACTTGAGCAACAATTCAGCATCAATCACCTCTTCATCGGTGGATTCCTTCTCTGGACGTTGTGTTCTCTCCCAGACACTGGGTGTGGCTGCAGGCAGTCAGTAGTGGTTCCAGGCCAACAACAGAGGCACAGCCCCTTCTTTCAACCTTCGTCGGTCACCTTGAATGATGTCCGTCGGGACTAAATGTCTACTACAGATTGTTGTCGTCCTCTTAATAAATAAATTCTCCCGCCTCACATTATGAATGAATTGAATGAATGAATTTATTTATTTATTTCGGATAGTACATTACAGGTTAAAAGAAACTGTATAATATAACAACAAGGTCAAATTAGACAAAGACTCCTTCTACTATACAATTCCACGTGAGTTACCCGAAATGGGTGATGGCTGAAGCCGCAGCTTATATTGCCCACCCATATTCCATCCAAGAATTCAAAGGAGAAAAAGAGAAAAACAAGACAAGAGCGATTACAATTTAAAACAAGGCTAAGACAAAATGTGACTGAGAGAAAAAAGAAAACTGAGCTAGTCTAAGTTAAGCGGTTACTATTCAAAAACAAATCTAAGACATAATGTCACAGAGAAAAAAAGAAAAAAAGAAAAACTAAGCTACAACACAACACAGGCTGGAAATGTCAATCCTTATGTGAGTTTACATGTCGTCTTGTAAATATGTTTGGAGTATTTCTTCCTTTAGTTTTTGTTTAAATTGTCCAAGCGTTGTACATGATTTTAATTCAGGTCCAAAATCGTTCCATAATCTGACTCCTTGCACTGAAATACAGTGTTGCTTGGTGGTTGTTCTCACTGTAGGCTTTTGAAATATACATGTTCCTCTGAGGTGATATCGTTTCTCCCTTGTTTGGAACAACTTTTGGATATTTGCGGGCATTGATAGATTCTTCACTTTGAACATTATTATTGCAGTTTTAAAGTCAATCAGATCTTTCACCTTGAGAGTTTTTTGTTTAAGAAAAAGTGGGTTTGTTGGTTCCCTGTAAGCTGCTTTGTTGATTATTCTAATAGCTCTCTTTTGAAGCATAAAGAGTGGATATATGTTTGTTTTATATGTATTTCCCCATACTTCATTACAATATGTCATGTATGGGAGTATTAATGAATGATACAAGGTGTATAGTGTGGGTTGATTCAGCAAATTTTTCACTCTGTGTAATATTGCAATTGATTTGGATACTTTACCTTTAATATAATTAATATGTGGCTTCCAACACAGTTTGTTATCAATTATTACTCCAAGGAATTTAGTTTCAGATACCCTTTCAATCTCTACATCATTTACACTGAGTTTGGGTACTGGGTTGTTGTGATGGTTGTTAAAGACTATAAATTTTGTCTTGCTTAAATTGAGCGTTAATTTGTTTGAATCAAACCACAGTTTAAACTTTCCTAATTCTTTTCCGAGTGTATCCAGAAGTTGTTCCAAATTGTTTCCACTGCATAGCAGATTAGTGTCATCAGCAAACAATATTAAGTCCATTTTTTCTGAAACTTTACATATATCATTTATATACATATTGAATAATAATGGTCCCAAAACTGAACCCTGTGGGACTCCACAGGTGACCTTCAGTAACTCTGAGTTTTTGTTGCTAACACATACATACTGATATCTATTCTTTAAGTAACTACTTAACCAGGACAGTGCTACCCTCTTATACCACAGTTTTATAATTTCTTTAATAATAGATTGTGATCTACTGTATCAAATGCTTTTTTAAGATCCAGGAATACTCCAACTGAATACTCTTTATTTTCAATGGCTGTTGATATTTTTTCTGTAAATTCCATTAGGGCATATGCTGTTGTCCTTTTGTGTCTGAACCCATATTGCTGCTCACACAATAAATCATTCTTCAGTATGAAGTTGTCAATTCTCTCATAGAATATTTTTTCAAGTATCTTGGAAAATTGCGGTAATAGTGAAATTGGTCTATAGTTTGAGAGTTCCCCTCTGTCGCCTGTCTTGTAAATCGGAATTACTTTAGCTATTTTCATTGCATTGGGAAATATGCCTGATTGGAGAGACAGGTTACAGATATACGTCAGTGGTTTTACTATGCATTCGATAACAGTTTTGACTAGTAGCATGTCAATACCATCGCAGTCAGTAGATGTTTTACTTTTGAACGATTTAACAATTTCAATGACCTCTCTTTCGTCTGTGTTCTTTATGAAGATGGTGTCTTTTACAGCAGTGTTATTGCATATTGTATCACCTGTAGGCACCGTAGTGGGTATTTCTCGGGCCAGTTTAGGTCCAATGTTAACAAAAAAATTATTAAATTCATCTGCAGGTGAAGCTATATTCACTCTCGGAGTCGTTTTATTATTTTTTGGAATATTAGTTGGGTAGCTAGTATTTCTGCTTTTATTTCCAAGGATACTGTTGATTATTGTCCATGTATTTTTAATATTGTCTTTGTTTTTTTCCAGTTCTTTACTGTAATAGTCTCTTTTACTACATCTTATTATATATGTTAACTTATGTATCCAGATTTTTCTTAAGGCTCCATCTTTTGGGAAGTGATGGAAACTTAAGATAAGATAAGATAAGATAAGCCTTTATTAGTCCCACAACGGGGAAATTCCAGGATTGCAACAGCACAGGGATAGCAACACTCAGAGCAACAATCAGAAGGCAAGAAAAAAAACAAGCAAGCAAGAGCAGCTAATAAACATATGTACGTATTACTATAAAATATATATATATACACACACACACAGACACACAGTGCAGAGCATTGTAGCTGGATGGAATAAATATATGAATATATGAACACACAGTGCAGAGCATTGTAGCTAGATGGAATAAATATGTAAATATATAAACACCCACAGTACGGAGCATTGCAGCTAGGTGGAATAAATATGCAAGTATATAAACACACACAGTGCGGAGCAATGTAGCTAGATGGAATAATATGTAGATATATAAATATATAAACACACCCAGTGCTGAGCATTGTAGCTAGATGGAATAAATATGCAAATATATAAACACACACAGTGCAGAGCATTGTTGCTAGATGGAATAAATATGTAAATATATAAACACACACAGTGCAGAGCATTGTTGCTAGATGGAATGAAACAGCATAACCGTCTACTTAGTTATCCTACATGGTATGATTATGTGCCCATACATATTCTCACCCTCCATAGCGACCGGTATGTTCCTAGTTGTATGCCGGAGGGGACCATTGTGTAAGTCTATTGCATCTTTTGCATTCAAAAAACTATTAGTTTGTTACGTCTTTTTGCTATCTCTGCGAGCAGCCCTGCTTAGGTTGTACAGTCTGACAGCCGTTGGTAGGAAGGACCTACGAAACCTCTCGGTTGTGCACCTGGGATGATGTAGTCTGCTGCTAAATGAGCTCCTCAGTGCATTCAGTATGTCCTGCATAGGGTGGAACTCGGACTCCAGCAGAGATGACAGTTTAGCCACCGTCCTTCTCTCTCCTATCTCCTCCATCGGATCAAGGCGCTGCCCCAGGACAGAGCTAGCTTTCTTAATCAGTTTGTTCAGTCTCTTCCTATCGGCTGCAGTAATGCCACTGCCCCAGCAGACCACTCCAAAAGTGATGGCTGATGCCACCACCGTGTCATAGAATGACTTCAGCAGCGCCCCTTGTACACCAAAAGACCTGAGTCTCCTCAGCAGGAACAGCCTGCGCTGTCCCTTCTTGTAGAGTGCATCAGTATTGTGTGACCAGTCTAGTTTATTGTTCAGATGAATACCCAGGTACTTATAGGATGTCACCATCTCGATGTCTGTTCCCTGTATATTTACTGGTACTGTGAGGGGCTGCCCATGCCTGCGGCAGTCCACCACCAGCTCCTTAGTTTTCCTCGCGTTGATCTGGAGGCAGTTCCGATGGCACCAGTCCACGAAGTCCTGGATAAGCCCTCTGTACTCAGCTTCATCTCCATTGGAGATGAGACCAACGATCGCAGAGTCATCAGAGAACTTCTGTAGATGGCAGTGTGTTGTGTTGTGTGAGAAGTTCGCAGTATAAAGAGTGAACAGGAAGGGAGCCAGCACCGTTCCCTGGGGGGCCCCCGTGCTACTGATGATCGTGTCGGACACACAGTCCCGGGTTCTCACAAACTGAGGCCGGTTCGTGAGGAGTACAACGGAGTTGAACCTTCCCGACATGGAGCAGTGAGGAACACAGCAGGAATCACTATTAGGATGATCCCGCTGCTGATCCTTCACTGGTCTTGACAAAGACATTTAAGTTAAGGAGTTACACTCATCCATAAACTGGTAACAACATACTAAGACTAAAATTCACTGTGGGATCAGTGTAAGCTTGCGTGGGTGATAGTTGAAGGTTAGTCCTTCTGCCACAAGAACGAGACCATTTGAGCTCTTCCCATAACTTTAATATCCAGCCATAGCTGCACCCAGCGTTCTATTTACAAAAACATCCCCCCACTTCACTTCTGTCACTCCTCCTTCATAATAAAAGCCTTTTCCATTCTGTGTACTTTCTCTTGCCAGACTAACACCACAAAAGAGCAAAAACAGGATAAACAAACTAAATTATTCATTAAAATGTTGAAGTATAACATTTAAACTAATCAGTTTGAATGATCATGAAAATTACTTCTCAAATAAAGAACTGCCTGTTTTCCAAAATTACCTCTTACACTACTTCTCCCTTCACCAAAGAAGCGTCCTCGCTTCACAACAACAACAACAGCAACAGCAAAAAAGACAATCTAGTACTCCATATCTGTCAGGGAAAACTTCCAAACTATTAGAGAAGAACTGGGGTGTACAGTTTTTTTTTTTTTAAGTCCAGTCTGCTTATGTTTGCATATGAGGTCAATGGTGAACGCTAAACAGTGAAAGTGTCAGTTCTGTAATGCTGTAGTCGTCGAACACAACGTCCTGACTTGGTCTTCCTTTGAGAGGGAGGTTGAACAACAACAGGTGGCTGTTGTGGAGGCACAGCTGGTGAATCATTTCTCACTGGAACATGTCCATATGGGGGTTGCTGCACATGGGGAACATCAGGCACTGGAGGTGAAGCAGGGGTTGGGTGTTGATACACATAAGGCATCAAGCCTGAGAGTGTAGTGAGTGGTGGTGTAAATGGACTAGAGGCAGAAGGTGGTGCTGGTTCCGAGGTTTGGGGCGATGACTGTGCTGCAGATCATGGGGATCGATAAGGCTTGAGACGGTTGTAGTGAATGACTTTTGGTTTGCCTCTGGGGCTTAACATATCCAACAGCTCATAGACCACACCACTGTCATCTGTACCAAAGTCCAGCCTCCGTAAGACTTTGAAAGGGCCTGTCCATCTGGGAGACAGTTTGTGCCTAGTGAGAGAGGGGAGATCAACCCAAACCAGGTCCCCTGCTTCATAAGCCATATGTCTCTTGCAACCATCAAAGTAATGCTTCTGCTGAGCACCTGCAGCAGCAATATTATGTGCAGCAGAGTGGAACCAATCACAGAGTTTTTTCACAATAGAGTGAGCATAATCATGTGGCGCATCTTGTGTTTTCTGAAGCTCCAGGGGTTTCCCCAAGGAGGAGGTTGGTGGGTAGACGAGCCTCTCGTCCATGAACTAAGAAGAAGGGTGTGTGTTTGGTGGAGGAGTGGACAGTGGTGTTATAAGTAAACTCAACTTGTTTAAGATGCTCATCCCATTCTCCACCTTTGGTGAAAAGATACTTCGCTAACTGATCCTTTATGGATCTGTTAGCTCGTTCCACCATGCCATCTGACATAGCATGATATGGAGAAGTTCTTGTTTTGTGAATGCCCAAAAGTGAACATAGACATTTTAACCAAATCTGCGTCAAACTGGCGTCCTTGGTCAGTGTGCAGGCTTTGTGGCACACCACGGCGGCTGATATAGTCTTCCAACAAACATTTTGCCACAGTAACTGCTCGTTGATCAGGGAGGGCATACAGGTTAAGATATTTTGTGAAATAGTCCATTATGACAAGGATGTACCCATTACCTCGATGGGTGAGAGGCAGCTCTGTCAGGTCCATGGCTATTTTCTCAAAAGGCATTGAAGTAACCACATTTTGCATAGGGGCTTGTTGCTGTGGAGTCTCTGGCCTCCGTGCTTCACAAGCAACACACTGCAGGTACCATTCATATATGTCACGTGCCATATATGGCCAATAACATCTACCCTGGGCACTTTCCAATGTCTTTTCACCACTAAAATGACCAGTGAGTGAATGTCCATGTAGTGTTTGAAACACTTCTCTTTGAAAGCTGCTAGGGATCACAGTCTGTAAGATTGGGTCACCTGGAGGGTGTCTTACTTTTCTACACAGAATAGAGTCAGCAACAGTAAGCTTTGGGAACTCTCTCCAAAAATGTCTGTGCTCACGCGAAGTGTGTTTGACTTTAGCAACTGGTGGCCTGGAATTTGTCAGCACCCACTCAATGACAGTTTTTAATACCAGGTCATCTCGCTGAGCTTGGATGAGATGGCTACGGTCCCTGTTTAGGAAGGAATCATTGGTGGCCATTTCAGGCTCCACATTTACCACCTGCTCAGACTGTGATGTTTTCAGGAATGTGGGTGTTTGATCAGTCTGTGTAGCAGCAGAAACAGTGCTTAAAGGGCTTGCTGAAGGGTTAGCTGTCAGGGGACTGGGCACCTGCTCAGGTGTTTTTTCCTGTGGGACTGCTTGAGCTGGACAGAGCTGTGCTTTTACAGATTCAATGGCCCTCATGGATGATGATCGATGTGACATAGAATCAGCATTAGCATGTTTACTGCCTTCCCTGTGTTCAGCCGTCCAATCATAGGGGTCTATCTCGAGAGCCCACCTTGCTCTACGTCCTGTTGAATCACAATCTAGGGTCATTTTTCCCAAACCAAGAAGAGGTTTGTGATCCGTGATGATGCGAAAATGGCGTCCAGTCAGATATTGGTGAAAGTGATGAATAGACCACACAACAGCCCACAGTTCCCTGTCACAGGTGGACCAGCGTCTCTCAGTCCGAGTCAGGACGTGGCTACCATAGGCAATGACTTTTTCCATATTACAGTCATTAACCTGTGATAACACACATCCGATGGCTGTGTTGGATGCATCTGTAAAAAGCAGGAATTCTCCTGAGAAATCTGGGTAGGAGAGGATGGGTGTGTGAGTTAGGGCGTGGAGAAGGCAGTCAAAAGCAAACTGTTCAATTTCAGTCCAGACAAATGGTTTCCCTTTCTGAGTGAGGCTATGCAGAGGTTCAGACAGCTTAGCATATTGATAGATGAAACGGCGGTAATATGTGCATAAGCCGAGAAACGCTCTGACTTCAGTGGGCTTCTCAGGAGTGGGCCACTCCTGTACTTTCTGCAAGCTTTTGGGGTCAGGTTTCAGACCAGCTGCAGAGACTACATGCCCTAGAAATGACACTTCTTAAGCAAAGTGATAGTTTGATGGTTTGTGTTTTAAATTAGTTGCTCTTAGCCCATCAAACACTTCTCTAAGATGCTACAAATGTGTGGAAAAACTGAACTGAGGCTGTACACAATAATGTCATCTAAATAAACGAGACATGTTCTCCACGAGAGGCCTTGTAATACCAGCTGCATCAAATGCTGAAATGTGGGTGGAGCATTCACAAGACCCACGGGCATAACACAGAACTGGTAAAGACCCCTACCAGTAGTAAAAGCTGTTTTGGCTTCGTCTTGCTCATCCAACTGCACCTGCCAATACCCTGATGAAAGGTCCATGGTACTGAACACTGATGAGCCCCGTAATGCATCCAAGGTATCATCTGTTCTGGGCAAAGGATGAGCATCTTTCGTGGTCACAGCATTCAAACCCCTATAATCAACACAAAAACACCATGAGCCATCCTTTTTTCACACCATTACAACAGGGGCTGCCCAGGGACTATGGCTGATTTCAATAAGTCCTTTGTCTAACATGTCGTTCACCTGTGACTGAATCACCTCCTGCATCTGGGGTGAGGTGTGATAGGCACGTTTTCTAACGGGGGGTGAAGCATTTGAGTGGATTTTGTGTTTGACAATGTCAGTTCTGTTAAAATCTGTAGGGCTTTTACTGAACACATTGTGATAACACAGGAGCAGTTCGGTCTGTTGAGACCTCTCAGAGGCAGTCAGAGCACCACACTGAACATCAAATGGAGTACATTTGATGAACATTACCGGAGTGGTGGCTCAGTTGGTAGAGCATCCGCCCCACACCCGGGAGGCAGGGGTTCAAATCCCAGCCGGGTCATGCTGAAGACCATACAAAAGTGGAACTTCCTGCCGTCCAGCTTGGTGCTCAGCAATAATGGAATGGAGGAGGGAAATTTGTGGCGGCGCCTTGCATGGCAGCGACCCTCTGATTCTGCACTTGGGGTGTGTGTGATTAACACAGTAGATAGGTAAAACACAATCTCGTTCTACTGTACATGATTGGTTGTACAGTTGAATGACAATAAGGGTGATTTAAATGTGTCAGAGATTTGGGCTGTGTTTGTTGCCTTGTGTGATTGTAAAGGGCAGTTGGATACATTGCAATCAGGGGCAGACTCTGACACTATGTCATCTTGTGACACAGGGATGAACTGTCCTATGTGCATACCTGGCTGCAGGGTGATGGGACTATCCGTCGGATTCACAAGGCACACTGTAGTCACACCATTTACTGCCGTTGTCAAGGTGCACGCCACTGCTATGCCCTCAGTGTCCATCTGGCGTGGCTCTAGGCAGCCATCATAGTTGTCTGGGATGCCAGCAGTGATTGAGGGAGGGTTTAATGCGATCTTACAGTTCATTTCACAGTGTGGGGGTATGGTTGTGCATTCCATAACCTTTGCCATACAGTTATCAGGGGCCAGCTGTGTGGTTTTTAACAGTGGCAGTTCCTCCCCATAAAGACTACATAAACCCTTGCCCATATCCAAGGTGACCTTATGGAGCTGAAGAAAGTCTAGGCCCAACAGTGTGCTTTGAGAAACATTTCTTATCACCTGCATGTTATGATGGAATGTATGGGAGCGTCATTTCAGAGCCACATCAATGGTGCCCAAAATATCTTAACCAGGGGACTCCAACCTGGGGCTCCTGGTCAAGTTTCTGTGGGAAATTTTCTAATTTCACTTAATTGGTCCAAAGATTTGCAAATAGTGTCATTCTTGTGCATGTGTTCTGTAGGCACCCTTGCACCCATGCACAACAACAGAAAATTACTTGCAAATCTTTGGACCAATTAAGAAGTGAAATTAGAATATTTCCCACAGAAACCTGAACGTTCCAGGCACCCCAGGTTGGAGACCCCTGATCTAAACTGTGCCCAGTTAAAGAGGCTTTTTGGCTAGTACTGAAATGGACATTCTGGTTGCTTCACTGATAAATGAGATATGGGAGCCTGAATCTAACAGAATGTGTGCATCTGTACCCTCAACAAGTCCATTTACATATGAAGAAAAGGGGATCTCATTTACCACTGCAACAGTGTTTTGATTTTCAGGAGGGGAAACTGTAGTACCTCTGTTGTCACTAGAGGGCAGCAAAGCAGCACTGATGTGTGGTGCAGATTTATCAATTTCATTTGGGGCTCCTAAGGGCCCAGCTGAAGAGTGCCCCACGTCTTCAGCTAGCGCCCATTTCCGTGATGAGAGGTTTGTGGGCCCAGGTAGTCATAGTTTGAGAGCTGCTGATGGCCATGAACCAGGTGTTGGAATCCATGGCTGCACCTCTCATGGTTCTGGAATGAAACATGTTTGCACCGGGGACTTGGGCTCCTCTGACGCAAACTCAAAGGGGGCCCTGAAGGACAGCGGTGAGCTCCACTTCTGTTATCATACTGTTTGGGAGAATAATAAGATTTTTGGCTACGTGACTTGTCCGCTGAATATGTTGCTGCATTTGGGCTATACGAGCGCTGGAATTTTTCAGCTCTGTAATTGTGGGTTGGTGAAAGACGATTCAGGTGAGGAGGAGGGAGAGCGTCTTGAGGAGAGACGTGCATTGCGGGTCTCAGTGTATCTAGCTGGATTACGCCCATAACGTAAAGAGACCTGTGAGAGTGTCTGTAGCCATGTGTTTCTGGCTGGTACATTCTGCTTTGCTCTTCCAGTTTTATCTTCAGTGCAACAAGATCTTTGCTCAAATTTTGGACGGTGGCTGTGAGGTCCTGGACAGCCGTTCTCACATACGTGTCATTATCAGTCACAGAATTAACTGACTGGGTTGTGTTGCCAACATCTCTGGTAGTGACATCATGTGGGCAGACTGGTGTCACTAACCTTGCAGCCTGGTGAGCACGCTCAGCTAGAGTGGCTACTTCCACAGCCTCTTGAAAACTTTTCACTCCTCTCTCATCACACTGAATTTGGAGCTCCTGATCCAACCCAGCAATGAAGCCTGACATTTTCATGAACTCAGATGCATTGTGTTCAAAATCAGGGAAAGCCTCCTTCACAAGTCTGCACACATCCGCAGCATAAACCTCCATGGCCTCATTTGGATTTCTACTGCGGGCATTTGGGAATGTCTGAAAAGAAGCGATAACGTCCTTTTGACCAAAAGCAGCCTGAAGATCTTTCTTTGCATAGGAACGCTGTGTGGTGGAAGGCAGGTTGTCCCATACAATAACCAGTTCAGGCAGCAGTCTTGTGGGTAGCTCCAATGCCAATACTGCATCCAAATCAACATTGCAATCCTTGTACCGGGCGGCCTGAACTACCTCATAGCTGCGAGCCCATAATTGGAAGGACTCCCGACCGTCATTGCAGAATGGCGGGTGCAGCGAAATTTCTCCGGGTGGATCCTGCACTGCTGCAGGTGAAACCGGGGTAGACTGCCTGCTGCGTTGTCTGATACTGGTGTCTGGTGACTCCCCGTCAGACATAGTGGCGTGGTGTCCACTCCAGAAGGAGAAAGCAATAGGTACGTGATGCCTAATAACACTGAGCTACAAAACAATGAAACGGAATTGGCGGCAACTAGCTCACTGTACGTAGCCGTTAGCTTAGTTTGTAGCTAGCCTCCAACTGTCGGATTGCTAAATAGGCTCACCAAGTTGAGAAGAGTCCTCAAAAACCAACACCGCTGCCACCAGTGTAAGCTTGCGTGGGTGATAGTTGAAGGTTTGTCCTTCTGCCACAAGAACGAGACCATTCATTCATTTGGTTAACCAAAGGATTACAAAAGGCGTGTAAAAAGAAAAATTCATTATATAAAGGTTTTCTAAAGAAAAGGACAAAAGAAGCAGAGCAGCGGTATAAAACATACAAAAATAAGTTAACATATATAATGAGATGTAGTAAAAGAGACTATTACAGTAAAGAACTGGAGAAAAACAGGGACAATATTAACTAGAAAAGCATTCAGAGAGCGCAGACCTCCGCCAAGTGCCACAGTTCCCCCCATACAGTGTTTTACATCATAAATATTAATCCTAAATTTATTGTGTGTACGTTTTCAGATTCCTTGACCATGAAAACATATGAGTAACAAATGGATTCACATGGATAGGATTAGTGGTTCAGTAGTTATTCAGGAAAATTGCATTTCGCATAATGGCGGTTTTCTTCTGGATGTAGCTCCATAGCTTTTAAAGATACAACAAATCCGTTGACGCACTACAGATTCCACAGTGTCTTGGCTACATAATGGTGTTTGTTGAGTGATTTTAGATTCATTTGTTGTCTTCCTATGAGGAAAATTGCAAAGGTCCCCTATTTTTGTTGATATTGTGGATCATAGTATCCGGAAATATTGCATTATCCGGATCAGTCTTCGATATATTATAGAAGCTGTGGGCATGTTGTCCTGTATTTTTTTTGTTTTGCAAGTGTTCTGATGATTTTTGGCAGACTTACATGCACAAATATTGAAAATGGCCCTATCTTGCAATGTTAAAGAATCCTTTAAAAAATTTCTGGATCCAGACGGTGATACGGATCACCACCAAAATGTAATCATCTGTAGGATACCCCATTTCTGACAATCTGTGAAAATTTCATGAAAATCCGTCCATAACTTTTTGAGTTATCTTGCTAACAAACAAACAAACAAACAAACAGACAAACCAACGCCGATGAAAACATAACCTCCTTGGCGGTGGTAAAAATAGATGGACAATACTTAACAATATTCTTGGAAATAAAAACAGAAATACAAGCTACCCAACCAATTTTTCAAAAAATAATAAAACGACTAAGAGTGTGAATACAGTTTCACCTGCAGATGAATTTAATAACTTTTTTGTTAACACTGGTCCTAATTTGGCTCGAGAAATACCCATTACGGCACCTACAGGTGATACAATAAGCAAAAACACTGCTATAAAAGACTCCATTTTCATAAAGAACACAGATGAGAGAGAGGTCATTGAAATTGTTAAATCGTTTAAAAGTAAAACATCTACGGACTGTGATGGTATTGACATGCTCTTAGTCAAAACTATTATTGAATGCTTAGTGAAACCACTGACATATATCTGTAACCTGTCTCTCCAAACAAGTATATTTCCCAATGCAATGAAAATAGCTAAAGTAATTCCGATATACAAGACGGATGACAGAGGGGAATTCTCAAACTATAGACCAATTTCATTATTGCTGCAATTTTCCAAGATACTTGAAAAAAATATTCTGTGAGAGAAATGACAACTTCATAATGAAGAATAATTTATTGTGTGAGCAGCAATATGGGTTCAGACACAACAGGACAACTGCATTTGCTCTAATGGAATTTATAGAAAAAATATCAACTGCCATTGAAAATAAAGAGTACTCAGTTGGGGTATTCCTGGATCTTAAAAAAGCATTTGATACAGTGGATCATAATTTATTATTAAAGAAACTACAAAATTGTGGTATTAGGGGGGTAGCACTGTCCTGGTTATGTAGTTACTTAACGAATAGATATCAATATGTATGTGTTGGTAACAAAAACTCACAGTTACTGAAGGTTACTTATGGAGTCCCACAGGGTTCAGTTTTGGGGCCATTGTTATTCAATATGTATGTAAATGATATATGTAAAGTTTAGGAAAAAATTGATTTAATATTGTTTGCCGATGACACTAATCTATTATGCAATGGAAGCAATTTGGAACAACTTTTGGATACACTCGGAAAGGAATTAAGAAAGCTTAAACTGTGTTTTGATTCAAACAAATTAATGCTCAATTTAAGGAAGACAAAATTTATAGTTTTTAACAACCATTACAACAACTTAGTATCTAAACTCAGTGTAAATGGTGTAGAGATTGAAAGGGTATCTGAAACTAAATTTCTTGGAGTAATAATTGATAATAAACTGTGTTGGAAGTCACATATTAATTATATTAAAGGTAAAATATCTAAATCAATTGCAATACTACACAGAGTGAAATATTTGCTGAATCAACCCACACTATGTACTTTGTATCATTCATATATCCACTCCCATATATCCACTCCCATTCATATATCCACTCCCATATATGACATATTGTACTGAAGTATGGGGAAATACATATAAAACAAACATATATCCGGTCTTTATGCTTCAGAAGAGAGCTATTAGAATAATAAGCAAAGCTGCTTACAGGGAACCAACAAACCCACTTTTTCTTGAATTAAAAGCTCTCAAGTTGAAAGATCTGGTTGACTTTAAAACTGCAGTAATAATGTTTAAAGTTGTTCCAAATAAGGGAGAAACAATATCATTTCAGAGGAACATGTATATTTCAAAAACCTTCAGTCAGAGCTACCACCAAGCAATACTGTGTCTCAATATAAGGACACAGATTATGGAACGATTTTGGACCTGAATTAAAATCATGTACAACACTTGAATAATTTAAACAAAAACTAAAGGAAGAAATACTCCAAACATATATACAAGATGACATGTAAAATCACATAAGGATTGTCATATCCAGTCTGTGTTGTGTTGTGTTGTTGCTTAGGTTTTTTTTGTCACATTTTGTCTTGGAATGTTTGAACTGTCTTAACCCTGATTTCCATGGTGCTGGGGAGTCTACAACTGACCTCAGCAAGGGGATTATCAGGGGTAGGATACCTGGAGGTGTGGCTATCCTCTGGAGAAAGAAGCTGGACTCCTTGATAAAAGTAGTCCGACTTGGTGTAGATTGGTGTATTGGTGTCCGGTTTAATTGTAATGATAAGGAATTCCTTATTATTAATATATATATGCCACTTGAGTGTCAACAGAATGAGGATGAATATTTAAATAAGCTTGCTTTTATTAATTCTTATATGCAAGACTATAATAATACTTGTATTTTTATTATGGGGGACTTGAATGCAGACATATCTGACACTGACTCCTTATTTGCAAAACATATGTATCATTTTTGTTATGAGAATAACTTAATTTTGTCAAGTAAGGTGTTAATGCCTTCTGATAGTTATGCCTATATAAGTGAGGCTTGGCACACTACGTCCTGGCTAGATCATTGCATCAGCACTGGTGATGCACATGCCTCTTTGGGTGGCATGAGTATTTATTATGGGCTAGCAATGTCTGGTCATATACCGTTTGAGATGATAATTAATGTTGACTATCTACCTGCACTTTGTCAAAATGTCAGTCAGGATGAGGTGGGAAAATTAGACTGGGACACGCTAAGGAAGAAATTGTAGAATACTGTGTCCGTACAGATAAATCCTTGAGTAAAATATGTCTTCCTAGAGATGCTGTAATGTGCAACGATGTGAACTGTAGCATTGTCGAGCATAAGAAAGGCTTTTGTAGTTTGTACAATGCTATAGTTACCTCCCTGTATAAGGACAGCAAGCCTTATTATAGGAAGATACGTAAAACACATAATGTAAGACCTGGCTGGAATGAGGCTGTAGCTGTGCCTTATTCTGAAGCTCGGGAAGCATATAAAGCATGGGTGGTGGCTGGGAGACCCAGACAAGGGCCAGAATTTGAGATGAAGAAATGTACAAATGCAAAGTTTAAGTATGCTATTCGTCATATTTCTAAAAATGAGCAGCTAATGAGAAATAATTCCTTGGCCAAGAAATTGTTAGATAAGAATGTCACAGATTTTTGGAAGGAGCTTAGACGGATTAGTAATAGTAAAATGTCTTTGCCCTGTACCTTGGAAGGCATTTCAGGTACAGAAAATATTGTGGATTTATGGCGACAGCATTTTTATTCATTATTTAATTCAACTAAGGATGAAACTTATAAGGTAGGGAAAGTAGAAAGGGACGATTCGCTCTTGATTGACACTTATGCAGTGACCAAAGCCATTAGAGAGTTATCAGATAACAAAGCGAGTGGTTTAGATAGATAGATCTTTAATTGTCATTGTCACAGGTACAACGAAATTCAAAAGTGCTCTCCATTCAGTGCCCCATTTATAAAAACATTGCCCCATTATAAAAAACAGACCTAAAATTACTAAAAAAAAATCAGTTAAAAATAATAATTAAAAAGAATAAATAGCAAACCACATTCACACAGACATCAACACAGGACATCATGCACACACAGTCATTGCAAGGAGCATTCAACAACATATAATCAAGTCCATTTAGCACATTACTTCCTCATTTTATTCTGAATGGTTATTGCTGTTGGATAGAAGCTGCGTTTGAGTCTGTTTGTCCTTGTGTTCATTTGTCTGTATCGTTTCCCAGATGGCAGTAGTTCAAACAATGAGTGTCCAGGATGTGAAGTATCCTTTAAAATATTTTGAGCCTTCTTCTGACAACGGGAGCGGTGTAGGTCTTCCAGTGTGAGGAGAGGGCAGCCAATGATCTTCTGGGCGGTGTCAATGACCCTCTGGAGTGCTTTCCTCTGAGCTACTGTACAACTACTGTACCAGATGCATATACAGTATATTAATATGCTTTCAATAGAAGCTCGATAAAAGGACACCAGCAGTCTCTGTGTGATGTTCTCCTTCCTGAGAATCCTCAGGAAGTACAGTCTCTGCTGGGCCTTTTTCACCAGCTCAGAGGTGTTCACACTCCAGGACAGGTTCTCCTCTATGTGGACTCCTAGAAAACGAAAGTCAGCTACCCTCTCTACACAGTCCCCGTTGATGATGAGAGGGGAAATCTCTGTCTTCTTCCTCCTGTAGTCTATTATCAATTCCTTAGTCTTAGAGGTGTTCAGGAGAAGGTTATTCTCTCTACACCATGACGACAGCCGCACCACCTCATCTCTGTAGGCAGACTCGTCCCCCCCCGGAATGAGACCCACCACTGTAGTGTCGTCTGCAAACTTCACGATGGTGTTATTGTGATGGGCGGGGGTGCAGTCGTGTGTATACAGACAGTAGAGCAGGGGACTCAGCACACAGCCCTGGGGGGATCCGGTACTGAGGCTTAGGGCCGTAGATGTATGATGGCCCACCCTGACTTTCTGTCTGCGACCAGAGAGGAAGCTGCTAATCCACATACAAATAGCCTGAGGAAGCCCCAAGTCCCCCAGCTTGACCACCAGTTTGTGTGGAAGAATGGTGTTAAATGCAGAGCTATAATCCACGAAGAGCATCCGCACATAGCTCCCCTGCCACTCCAGGTGGGCTAGAGTGGCATGGAGTGCTGTGGCCACCGCATCCTCTGTGGATCGATTCGCTCTGTAGGCAAACTGGTGGGAGTCCATACTGCGGGGCAGGGTTGCTATGATATGACTACGGACCAGCCTTTCAAAGCACTTCATCACCACCGGGGTGAGTGCGACTGGTCTGTAGTCGTTGAGGCTAGAAATGTGAGGTTTCTTGGGTAAGGGGACTATGGTGGAGGACTTCAGGCAGGATGGGACAGTGGACTGTGCCAGGGATTGGTTGAAAATCTTAGTAAAGACTCCAGCCAGCTGATCTGCACAGTCCCTCAGCACACGTCCTGGGACACCATCCGGACCCGCTGCTTTTCTTGGGTCGATGGACCGCAGGGTGCGCCTCACCTCATGTTCCTCCAAAGTGAGGAACGTACTGCTGTGGGCCTGGTGTAGGTTGGCCGAGACAGGTGCAGCGACCTCAAAGCGGGCAAAGAAGATATTCAGCTCTTCCGCCAGTGTGAGGTCACCTACCGCAGTTCCCGGATTTGTTCGATAGTTAGCCAGGTGCTGGATGCCCCGCCACACCTGCCGGCTATTATTGCTGTCCAGATGGTCCTCAATCCTCCTCCTATAGTCTGCCTTAGCCTCTCTGATGCCCCTTTTCAGGTTGGCCCGAGCTTTGCTGTAAAGTTCGCTGTTACCAGACCTGAAGGTGATGTTTCTCTCCCTCAGCAGTTGCTGGACCTCCCGGTTCATCCAGGGCTTCTGGTTAGGGAAGATGTGGATCTGTTTGTTCACTGTGATAGTGTCTATGCAATTTTTGATATAGCACAGCACACTATCTGTGAACAGCTCCAGGTCCTGATGTTCAAAGACTTCCCAGTTGGTCCTATCGAAGCAATCCTGCAGCTGCTGGGAAGCGTCCTCCGGATATATGGCAACAGTCCTAGAGATGATGGGAGCAGTTTTTCTGAGAGGGGGGGGGGGGTATGCAGGAATTAAAAGCATGGACAAATGGTCAGACTGGCCCAGATGTGGTAATGGTCTAGCCCTATAGCCCAGTTTGATGTTTGAATAGACCTTGTCCAGAGTGTTCACTCCCCTAGTAGCACACTTGACATGCTCATGGAATTTAGGGAGTGCTGCCTTTAAGTCTGCATGATTGAAATCCCCCGCAATAACTTGCACGGCGTCAGGGTAAATACTCTGTGTATGGCTAATGCTAGCATGAAGCAATCCGATAGCTAAGTTAGCATTAGCATCCGGTGGAAAGTACACAGCCGTTGCTAAAACTACAGTAAACTCCCTCGGTGTAGAGGATGCCTTCACAAACGAGACTGAGTTTATTTCTCAGGAAAGGTTTATTTGCAGTCTCATCCTCTAACAAGCAAGTATCTCAACACAAGAGAGAGGACAATCTTTCCTCACAGCTCATATACCCCCAGAGACACAAAACCCCCAACATCAAATATCACACCCTCAACCCACAGTCCTTCAGTAAACATATGAACCCACAGTCCTTCAGTAAACATATAGCCTCCGAGGCTCGTTGGCGTCTCTATTGTCTCTTCCGCCTCGGGGGCTCCTGCTGGGACATTCTCTCTGACTTCCCGTCTCTCCAGAAACCACTTCACACCTGCCAAGGTCTCTGCCGGGTCAGGTCCTTTTGGACGTTTGAAGTCCCTAGAGTATGCACCGTCATCCCTACTAAATACATGTGGGAAAAAATGCGTACCATACAAGCATGCCATATATGCGCCCTAAATGTGCGCCATATCGGGAGACAAATAGGTCTGCACTTAACAGTCAGATACTCTATGTCCGGTGAGCAGTGACTTTCCATGATCACTGAGTTAGTACACCAGCTGTTATTTACGTACACACAGAGCCCTCCTCCTCTGCTCTTACCGGAATCCGCTGTTCGGTCATAGCACTGTGTAGAGTACCCCGCTAGCTCGATAGCCGAGTCTGGGATAGATGGTTGAAGCCAGGTCTCGGTGATAAGAAGAATGCATGCATCCCTGGCACAGTTGTTTACCTTAATCTGTAACCTTAGCTCCTCCATCTTGTTCACAAGAGATCTGGCGTTTGAGAGAAAAAGGCTGGGAAGCGGAGGTTTGAATGGCTGCTTCCGTAGCCTTACTAGCGCGCCGGCTCTACAGCCCCGCTTCTGCTTCCTCTCCCTCCACCGCTTGCGCCTCCTCCCCGCTGGGATGGTAATCCACGGAGAGCTGGGACTCCTCGCTACTTCCACCGGGATCTTGTGTAAGCGGAGAAACTCACTTGTTACTTTCCCCTCGTAGCATATTCTGACCTTCAGAATATCATGCCGGCTATAGGTGAAATTCACTCGGCAAAATGTGCACAAAACAAACACGTAAAACAAAAAAACCCCACATCCAAATACCGCTCCGACTGGTGAACCATTTAGCCGCTGCAACTATGTGCGCCGCCATCTGACATCTGAGGGAAGAGACTGTATTTCTGCTGAGCATCTTAAATATGCCAGCTCAAGAATTTCTCCTCTTCTTGCAATCTGTTTTACCAGCTTCATGATTCATGGGATGTTACCAGAATCATTATTGTCTGTTGTGTTGGTACCAGTCATTAAAGTTAAAGCTGGCAAGCTGTGTAGCCTGGACAATTACAGGCCCGTAGCTATAGCCAATATAATATCTAAAGTACTGGAAAGAATCATGCTTGAAAAATTAAATGTATTCATAAAATCTACTGATCATCAATTTGGATTTAAACCCCATCATGGAACAGATCTGTGCATATATGCTTTAAAAGAAATTATAAATAAGTATAGATGTTGACCGTTCCTGTCTTTCGTCTCCTAACCGTGGTTGGGGGACGCAGGGGAGATCTATCTTCTCCAGGGCCGGAGACAGTTTCTTCCTCCGGGGTCAACTCCCGAGTAACCTCACACTTGTTAAAAACGGTATTGTGGTGCACAGAAACACAGGCCGTTTTGCTGAAGCATTGGGGCTTTATTCACAGACTGCACTGTTATTAGCAACAATTTCTACCTGCTCCGGTCGCCTCGCTCTCTCTTGTCTCATCCGCACCAAAATCACGCACACCGTTCGCTCTCGGGGTCATTCCACACACACCGGGGCGCACCTCGGCTGCGCGCACGCACTCACTCACGTTCACGCACTGAGCTGCCCTACCTAAACACATGAATTAGGCACATCTTACAACACTACCCCCACCATGGATTGGCAATTAATACTAATTCCATTCCATCTAAATAATATAAAACTGGTACACACTCTCTACATTCGTACACCTAGCAGTAGCAGTGTCCAATATATAATATGAACCCAAATAGGTAGGTAGGTTACGAGTGTCTATGCAGTGGTAAAACTAGCTCATTTAGCAGTGAAAACATGAGGGACAAATACATTGAAATACCATTGCTTCTAATTAAACAAGGAGTACATTACATTCTTAAAACCTATTTCTTGGCGACCGGGAGTAATACTGTCCAACTAATCAAAATACAATACATTCAAATGAAATAAAGTGCATGTTGGTATATGAAAGCATTGTCACTTCAGATTTTTTTTTTAAACAAACATATAGAACATTATAAATAGACTAGAGTCCAAAAATGTGAACTGGAGAGTCTCTAGTGCAAATGTGAACTGCTACAGTTGGCTCACTCAGTAACCCAGTTAACGTAACGGTCCGGTCCTCTGCGCCGACGTTTGGGCCGTGACACATGCTGAGCCTGATGGCGTGGTTCTCCCACCGCACCCCCACCATGGCCAAATATCACATGGGAAGGAGTGGGTGGAAGAGACCCGATCACATTGGGAACATTAGCAGGTGGAGTAGACGGCCGGGAATTGCTGGGGCCATCACTGGAGGCAGTAGCAAACAAGTTGTACAGGCTGAGGTCCTGGTCTGCTGGGTCTCTGTCCACAGCCGGTGGCAAATTGAGCGGGGCTGCCGAATGGCGCGAACAAATCCTCTCCATCAACAAGTGTGCCCGCGCAGCTCTCATCACACAGAAATGGGCCACAATGTCCACACCCTGTCTCAGCCCGACGTTCATGAGCTTCCACAGTACCCCGTCTGCATTCCTGACCATTAGCCAGCGACATGAACGGGTTTGAGTAGTTAGTTTCTTGTTTGTAGATATTGGTGGGATAGCGAGCGGCCGCCATGTCTCATTAGCTTAGCTGCCATCACAGTCACTCGGCCCAGCTGCCGCTGTCCTTTTCTTTCTGTACTCACCACCCTCTTAACAACGTGAGAGTCCCTTCGTGGTCGCCAGTGTTGACTGTTCCTGCCTTTCGTCTCCTAACCGTGGTTGGGGGACGCAGGGGAGATCTATCTTCTCCAGGGCCAGAGACAGTTTCTTCCTCCGGGGTCAACTCCCGAGTAACCTCACACTTGTTAAAAACGGTATTGTGGTGCACAGAAACACAGGCCGTTTTGCTGAAGCATTGGGGCTTTATTCACAGACTGCACTGTTATTAGCAACAATTTCTACCTGCTCCGGTCGCCTCGCTCTCTCTTGTTTCATCCGCACCAAAATCACACACACCGTTCGCTCTCGGGGTCATTCCACACACACCGGGGCGCGCCTCGGCTGCGCGCACGCACTCACTCACGTTCACGCACTGAGTTGCCCTATCTAAACACATGAATTAGGCACATCTTACAACATAGAAATCAAAATTCTTCAGTTTTTTTGTGTTTTATTGACGCCTCTAAGGCGTTTGATCGCGTTAACCTCTTGCACTCCGGTCAATTTTCCTAAAAACGCCAAAAAATAATGTGCCCAAAATAAATCGAAAGCTGTTCTTCAACCCTTTGCAGCATCTTCATGGGGTTGGTCTCATTTAAAAGAAAACACTTTGAATTTTTTGGCAAAAAAAACATGATCTTTCTAAGTGCTCCGGCCACTGAGTTACAGTCATCTAAACATAGTGAACTTGAAGAAAATAAATTTGGCCTGGGTGTTTTTTTGGATACAAATGCTTGCAAATAACAGCCAACTTCAGATCCGGGCTGGAAAATGCAACAGAAATGTAGAACCAAGTGTTATCAAGTTGAGGTCCAAATTTTGTAACAATACCACAAAAAATGAATATATTACACAGCTTTGTTCTCAGGCTGTTCCCAGGCGTTTTGGAACTGTGCCAAATTGTGCCAAATGGCACAGTTTGGAAAAACGTCTATAACTTTTGAATGATTCAACATAGAAGCTTCACCTTGGGCTCAAATGAAAGGTGACACTCAGGGCTGTGTCTTTGTGTGTGTGTGTGTGGGGGGGTTGTCCCCCCACCCCACCCCGCTACAGAGGACGGAGATCGGCCCTCGCTACATGATGGATTACACTCGGATGTGGCATGTTTCCACAGCAACGCTGTCACCGCAGCTCCCCCCACCCCCCCGCTACAGAATTGTAGCGGTGGGGGGGGACGTTCACGGTCCGGAGGCGACGAACGAACCGTGTAACGCGGCGCACGCACTTCGGACATCGTGCGCCACACAGTTGTAATTTACCGATCGGTCAAAAGTCATTTTTGATTACAATTTTCAGGGATAAAAAATAATTTGGCTTATAACACCTTACCTCTTCACAGCCACATTGTCCTGGCCAACTTCTCTTCCTCACTGTCAGACGAACGCGACACTGGTCCGCTCGTGGTTCTGGTCTCGCGACCCGGTCAAAACATAATTCCATGATTGCGGTTTTGGCGAATGATTTACGACCTTTGTCATCGGCCTCCGTCGGTCTATGATGACCATATAAGAGAATCCTAAACACTCTGCTGGAATTAAAAAAAATAATAATAAAGCACTGCCTGTGGCTGCTGAAGCAGTCTCTCTTCACCCAGCCTTTGTAGACAAAACAGCTCAGCGAACTTCTGTGCTTCAATTGGCTCGCTGCATTGGTAGGCGGGTCCTTCTTGCCAAGTTTTCAGTCATTGGTTCTTCAAGGTTTCAGAAACCCAATTCAAGGCTCTTATTAGTCGAATGAGAGGTCAATCAGATGAACTAATCTGTTCGCGGCTGTGTCTGCAGCTTTTATTTTCAGTGCGCGCTTGGACGCCATACACCACCTACATCACAATCTCCATCATGCGTCCTAGAGCGCAAGCAGAGACTTGCCCACCCGTGGGACAACGGAGCGCAAGAGGTTAATTACAGGATATTGTTTAGGAAAAGGATTGACAGGGGGGTTCCCAAGTACTTAGTACGTATCCTGATTTACTGGTACGCACATCAGAAGATGCTGGTGAAATGGGGGAAGAGTCATTCATCCCCATTTAGTGTGAGCAGTGGTGTCAGACAGGGCAGTATATTGTCCCCTGTTCTATTTAATCTTTATACGGATGATTTGTCAAAGCAACTGAATGCCTGTAAAATTGGGTGTTTAATAGGGAATAAGTTAGTGAATCATTTTATGTATGCTGATGATCTAGTTATTCTCAGTCCAAGTAGTGCTGGTCTTCAGGAGTTATTAAGAGTGTGTACCGCTTATGGAGAGGAAAATGACATAAAATATAATACAAATAAGAGTTGTGTGCTGATTTGCCGCACTAGAGAAGATCTGTTAATGAAATTCCCTGTCTTTGAATTGGCAGGCAGGGAATTAATTGTCAGGGACAAAATTAAATATCTGGGACATTTTATTAATGATAGAATGACTGATGAGGGGTCTGTTTATGAGCTACAGGTTGCCACAAAGGAGCTGAAGGCTGAAATTTTAAGAGCGAAACAGAATTATAAATCAGAGTTGGAAAGCAAGATGACAACAAAGAAACTTGGTTCAGCCTGGGCCAGTATGAAAACTATTGCAGGCCTTCAGAGCACTGAGCGCAGTAATCGTGTGTTTTTAGATGGTTTTAATTCAGACACAGAGCTGGCTAATGCTCTTAATTGTTTTTATGGTCGTTTTGACTCCTTTGATTTCAGCACAGAAATCCAAGATTTGAAACAGAAACTCAAAGACAATCAGCACTTTAATGTTGAGGTGCAGGATGTTAAAAGGGAGTTCTGCGCTGTAAAAGTGAACAAAAGTCAGGGCCCTGATAATATATGTGGGCGCTTGGTAAAGTCCTGTGCACATGAACTGAGTCCTATATTTCATTATATTTTCAATAAGTCCTTACAGACACAACACGTGCCTAAGATCTGGAAAGAAGCCGTGGTTGTTCCCGTTCCAAAATCCAGCTGTCCTAAAACTGTAAATGACTTTAGACCAGTTGCTTTGACTTCGATTTTAATGAAAATTTTTGAAAAACTGTTCAGATGTGACGTCCTAAGGCAGACTGAACATGCATTGGATCCTCTGCAGTTTGCCTATAGGCCTCACAGAGGAGTGGAGGATGCCACTGTCACTATGTTTCACATGCTTTTTAAACATCTGGATTTTAATGGGACACATGCCAGATTTTTATTTGTGGACTTTTCTTCTGCCTTTAATACAATCCAACCTCATATTTTAGTTGAAAGGCTCCTGCAACAATTTGATTTGAGCAATAATCTGGTGGGTTGGATTCTGGATTTCTTAACCAACAGGACGCAGAGAGTAAGGGTCTATGGTACATTGTCTGACCTAAAGTGCTCTTCTACTGGCTCTCCTCAGGGGTATGTGTTGTCACCACTACTCTTCATCCTGTACACAAACATGTGTCGGAGCAGACATGACAACAGACACATTACAAAGTATGCTGATGACTCAGTCATTGTCAGTCTCCTCCAGGATGGTGAGAGTGGTCACGGCCCAGTAGTTGATGATTTTGTTCACTGGTGTGAGGATTCCTACGTGCAGCTGAATACAACAAAAACGAAAGATATGATTATTGACTTTAGGAGGAAAACTCCCAGGCACAAAGTCACCATACTAAAAGGCCAGACCACCGAATGTGTACAATCGTACAAATATCTTGGGACGATTATTGATAGTAATTTAAACTTTGAAGTGAACTGTGAAAGGGTGTGCAAAAAGGGTCAGCAAAATTTGCATTGTTTGAGGAAACTTGCACGCTTCCAAACTGACCGAATCATAATGACAATGTTTTATCAGGCTTTTATTGAATCTGTTTTATCCTTTTCTTTAGTGTCATGGTTTGGTCAGATAAAACTGAAACAGAGGAAATCCTTGGATCAGGTAGTTAGATGGTCCAGTCGTTTGCTTGGTGAGTCACAGCTGAGCCTGACATCCCTGTACACCAGACAAGTACAGAGGAGGGCTACCTCCATTTCAAATGATGACTCCCACCCTTTGCACTGCAACTTTCAGCTTCTTCCCTCCAGACGGAGGTTTGCTGTCCCAAAAAGTAGAACCCAGTGCTACAAAAACAGCTTTGTCCCTGCTGCTGTCAAAGAGTTGAACAAGCTATAAAAATATATTGTACATAATTTAGGTACCTGTTTACTAACTTCATTTTATATTTACTTATTTTTGTATGATGTCACTTGGGTTCTAAATATTTTATTGGGTTTTAGACCTTTGAGGGTTTTTTTAACCTCTGACTAGTTTTTAACTTTTAACTTTTAATATGACCCTTCTCTCTTACCTCTGGTTTCTCCCATCTCTTTGTCTTTTTATACCCTGATTGATGGAGCCTTGAGTATTTTTATCATGTTTATAGTCAGCTTCATGTGTGCCTGTGTTTGTGTCTATGTTGAATGTAATTAGTGGCTTGTAAATATGGATGTCACCAGACTGCAAAACAAATCTACCTACGGGTACAAATAAAGTAACCTGAACCTGAACCTGAACCTGAACCTGAACCTATTTTCAGACAACGCTGCAAAATAGCAGAAGTCTTAACAAAAACTTCTCACAGATTCAGGACTATTTAAAGCAGCTAAACAGAAAATTCACAGTTATAGCAGTCTCTGAAACCTGGCTTAATGCAGACCAGGCTCCCCTGATGGCAATAGAGGGATATCAGATGTTTAACATTAACAGATCTCAAAAAAAGGGTGGTGGTGTTGCACTGTATATTGATGACCTATATAGATGTAAGCTTGTAAATGAAATGTCCTCAGCACTACCAGGGATTCTGGAATGTGTTACTGTTGAGATTGACCTAGACAAAACAAAAAATCTAATCATAAGCTGCATATACAGAACGCCGGGAACTTGCATTGAGACATTCAGAGATAAATTAGTCGAGCTGTACAATAATATTACTAGTAAGAAAATGGTAGCAATTTGTGGAGATTTCAATATTGATCTACTTAATCCACATCAACAAAATGTAGTTACAGAGTTCATGAACTCTATGTACAGCATGAGTCTATATCCCACAATAACATCCCAGTAGAATCACAGCTCACTCTGCTACACTTATTGACAACCTGTTTGTCAATGTTCTCGACAAGAAAATAGAAAGTGGATTATTGATAAATGATATAAGCGACCACTTGCCAATCTTTGCACTTATCCATGGCCACACGGGGCCCAACCCAGAAAAAATCTCAAAATCGTTCAGACACAAATCACCAAACGCAATCAGTTCTTTTAAAGAGGACTTGCTGAAGCAAGACTGGACAGAAGTCTATGTATCAGATGTAAATGAAGCCTATGACACATTTATAAACATTGTAACCACTCTTTATGAAAAAAACTGCCCATTAGTTAAAAAAAAGCTTAAACACAAATTTACTGACAAACCATGGCTAACCAAAGGACTACAAAAGGTGTGTAAAAAGAAAAAATTATTATATAAAGCTTTCATAAAGAAAAGGACAAAAGAAGCAGAGCAGCGGTATAAAACATACAAAAATAAGTTAACATATATAATAAGATGTAGTAAAAGAGACTATTACAGTAAAGAACTGGAAAAAAACAAAGACAATATTAAAAATACATGGACAATAATCAACAGTATCCTTGGAAATAAAAGCAGAAATACCAGCTACCCAACTAACATTCCAAAAAATAATAAATCGACTCCGAATGTGAATATAGCTTCACCTGCAGATGAATTTAATAATTTTTTTGTTAACATTGGACCTAAACTGGCCCGAGAAATACCCACTACGGTGCCAACAGGTGATTCAATATGCAATAACACTGCTGTAAAAGACACCATCTTCATAAAGAACACAGACGAAAGAGAGGTCATTGAAATTGTTAAATCGTTCAAAAGTAAAACATCTACTGACTGCGATGGTATTGATATGCTACTAGTCAAAACTGTTATCGAATGCATAGTGAAACCACTGACGTATATCTGTAACCTGTCTCTCCAATCAGGTATATTTCCCAATGCAATGAAAATAGCTAAAGTAATTCCGATTTACAAGACAGGCGACAGAGGGGAACTCTCCAACTACAGACCAATTTCACTATTACCGCAATTTTCCAAGATACTTGAAAAAATATTCTATGAGAGAATTGACAACTTCATACTGAAGAATGATTTATTGTGTGAGCAGCAATATGGGTTCAGACACAAAAGGACAACAGCATATGCCTTAATGGAATTTACAGAAAAAATATCAACAGCCATTGAAAATAAAGAGTATTCAGTTGGAGTATTCCTGGATCTTAAAAAAGCATTTGATACAGTAGATCACAATCTATTATTAAAGAAACTACAAAATTGTGGTATTAGAGGGGTAGCACTGTCCTGGTTAAGAAGTTACTTAAAGAATAGATATCAGTTTGTATGTGTTAACAACAAAAACTCAGAGCTACTGAAGGTCACCTGTGGAGTCCCACAGGGTTCAGTTTTGGGACCATTATTATTCAATATGTATATAAATGATATATGTAAAGTTTCAGAAAAAATGGACTTAATATTGTTTGCTGATGACACTAATCTGCTATGCAGTGGAAACAATTTGGAACAACTTCTGGATACACTCGGAAAGGAATTAGGAAAGCTGAAACTGTGGTTTGATTCAAACAAATTAACGCTCAATTTAAGCAAGACAAAATTTATAGTCTTTAACAACCATCACAACTACCCAGTACCCAAACTCAGTGTAAATGGTGTAGAGATTGAAAGGGTATCCGAAACGAAATTCCTTGGAGTAATAATTGATAACAAACTGTGTTGGAAGCCACATATTAATTATATAAAAGGTAAAGTATCCAAATCAATTGCAATATTACACAGAGTGAAAAATTTGCTGAATCAACCCACACTATACACCTTGTATCATTCATTAATACTCCCATACATGACATATTGTAATGAAGTATGGGGAAATACATATAAAACAAACATATATCCACTCTTTATGCTTCAAAAGAGAGCTATTAGAATAATCAACAAAGCAGCTTACAGGGAACCAACAAACCCACTTTTTCTTAAACAAAAAACTCTCAAGTTGAAAGATCTGATCGACTTTAAAACCGCAATAATAATGTTCAAAGTGAAGAATCTATCACTGCCCGCAAATATCCAAAAGTTGTTCCAAACAAGGGAGAAACGATATCACTTCAGAGGAACATGTATATTTCAAAAGCCTACAGTGAGAACAACTACCAAGCAACACTGTATTTCAGTGCAAGGTGTCAGATTATGGAACGATTTTGGACCTGAATTAAAATCATGTACAAAGCTTGGACAATTTAAACAAAAACTAAAGGAAGAAATACTCCAAACATATTTACAAGACGACATGTAAACTCACATAAGGATTGACATTTCCAGCCTGTGTTGTGTTTTTCTTTTTTCTCTGTGACACTATGTCTTAGATTTGTTTTTGAATAGTAACCGCTTAACTTAGACTAGCTCAGTTTTCTTTTCTCTCAGTCATATTTTGTCTTAGCCTTGTTTTAAATTGTAATCGCTCTTGTCTTGTTTTCTCCTTTGAATTCTTGGATGGAATATGGGTGGGCAATATAAGCTGCGGCTTCAGCCATCACCCATTTCGGATAACTCACGTGGAATTGTATAGTAGAAGGAGTCTTTGTCTAATTTGACCTTGTTGTTATATTATACAGTTTCTTTTAACCTGTAATGTACTATCCGAAATAAATAAATAAATTCAAATTAAAAAAAAAATTCAAATTGTGCGCAACCTCTCACCACCATCACAGCAAACAATCACGTTAATACAGTATTTGTTAGTGTGGAGAGATCATGTGGTTCATTGTCACATTTCTATTTTAACAAGTTGGTTTTTTTTTGTTTTTTTTTAAAGACTTATTTGTTTCTAATATTATGTCTGTTCCATGAAATGTTTTACAACATACTGATTCTGCATCTCCTTTAATGTTTGTTACCTTGTAGGAGGAGGGTTGGATGCGCAGATTGGCTAAAAATATCGTTATTCCCTCCTGTAAACGCTCAGTTTTTCCTTATAGCTCTGGCGCTGGGTTTCCCGCTGCTGGCTCATGGATTTTGAGGGTCTCTGTGTGGACCACGTTTGAGCCTTGATTCTTTCGATCGGGTCTGCTGCGGGTTTATACACCGTTACCGGGAGTCCTCTTCTCGCCATATCCGTGGTTGCTTCTTTCGTTGAGTTGTAGAGACACGTCTCATCTCCGTAAAAAACTCACAGCTTCGCCGGAAATGGAGTCTGAAAGCACAGTTTGAGACACACCTTCAGCCTCACTATGACGTGGCTCTGTTAAAGAAACACAAGCTAGTGGACCCCTCCAGGAACCTCCAGGAGAACATCTGCTCTCATCATGATGAGATGATGAAGATCTTGTTCCATACTGATCAGCAGATTATCTGTTATCTCTGCTCCATGGACCATCTCAAAGGCCATGACACGGTCTCAGCTGCAGCAGAAAGGACTGAGAGGCAGAGAGAGGTGGAGGGGAGTCAACGAAACATCCATCAGAGGATCCAGGACAGAGAGGAAGATGTGAAGCTGCTTCAGCAGCCAGTGGAGGCCATCAATCGGTCTGCTAATAAAACACTGGAGGACAGTGAGAAGATGTTCACTGAGCTGATCCGTGTTATCCAGAAAAGAAGCTCTGATGTGAAGCAGCAGGTCAGATCCCAGCAGGAAACAGAGGTGAGTCGAGTCAAAGATCTTCAGGAGAAGGTGGAGCAGGAGATCTCTGAGCTGAAGAGGAGAGACACCGAGCTGGAGCAGCTCTCACGCATAGAAGATGACACCCAGTTTCTGCACAGCTACCCCTCCCTGTCAGCAGTCTGTGAGTCCACACACTCACCCAGCATCCATGTTCCTCCTCTGAGATACTTTGAGGACGTGACAGCAGCTGTGAAGGAGCTCAGAAACAAACTACAGGAACTTCTGACAGACACGTGGACAAACATCTCACTGATGGCCAATGTAGTGGATGGTCTACAGCCACAACCAGAGCCCAAGACCAGAGCAGAATTCTTAAAATATTCACAGGAAATCACTCTGGATCCAAACGCAGTAAATAAATTTCTGTTATTGTCAGGGGAGAACAGAAAAGTAACAGTAGCATCTCAACCACAGTCTTATCCTCCTCATCCAGAAAGATTCACTGATTACTGGCAGGTCTTGAGCAAAGAGAGTCTGAGTGGACGCTGTTACTGGGAGGTGGAGTGGAGCGGGGACAGACTTGATGTAGCAGTCACGTATAAGAACATCAGCAGAGGAGGGAATAAAAGTCTATTTGGTGATAACAAATCCTGGGCATTAGAGTGTGAACAAAAACGTTTTACATTTATATACAACAGCCTCCAAACTCTGGTCTCAGAGCCTTGGTCCTCCAGGATCGGAGTGTTCCTGGACCACAGCGCAGGTCTTCTGTCCTTCTACAGCGTCTCTGAAACCATGACTTTCCTCCACAGAGTCCAGATCACCTTCACTCAGTCCCTCTATGCTGGACTTAGGCTTTGGGATTGGCTTTATGGAACCACTGCTGAGTTAGTTAAAGTCAACTAGACTGAAGTCAGTCCAGTGGTGGTGGGTTTAAATCTCTGTTTTTATTTTTATTTTCTCTCCATCGTTGTTGTGGCATTTCTGCAGAGATCAGCTGTCAGTCAAACACTGTGGGCGGGACCTGGACATCATCTAGTCCTTTTAATGTTTTAGTTTTGTAATGTCAGACGTCTCATAACTTTGACAGTTTTTTTTATTTCTTGTCAACTTTTTCTCATGACGTTAAAATAACAAAGTGGCCTGTCAACATGGGTGTGTGGATAGTTTTGGTTTATTATTATTATCTGTGTAACTTTGTGACCTTTACATCTGTGAGCTGTTTTATCTGCAGCTCTGTCAGTGTCTACTTCACCATGGAGGCCGTCACTGCTCATGAGGATTTTTACTGACTAATGTGTTTCTCCACATGAAAACGTAAACCGCTGTGTGCTCTAAATGACTGATGATGTGTGTTGTTGTGTTTGTGCACACCTTCATTTATCACACGTTTTGTTCTCCTCCCTTTGTTTAAACTGCTGCATATATAATCTGCTGTGGGCTGTTATAACTCTGTGATTATGACGGTTATGATCCACGATTTTCTTCATTTATTGGGATTCTGAACTGAACAGACTGTTGATGAAATGAAATCACTGGACAGAAGTCATGGAAGACAGCTGATGGGTTCAGTCACGAATAAACTTTTTCTTTAAGACAAACCAAATATTTTCTTCTGTCTTCATCCCACGATCTCACCAAAACTTAATACACATTAATTTAAATCAGTTTTCTGTTTGTTCACCATTAGTTTTCAGCTGAGTTTCCCAGGATTTATCTGGATTTCCTTTTAATCCTGTTAATATACAAGTCAACTGTGGCTCTTATACCACGGATCTATAAGTTATGATGATGAATGACACATTTTTATTTAACTACTTCAGTCATGGTTCTATACTGAATCATTTGTTTCACTTCCAGCCTTATAATTATGTAGATAATATTGTAATATGTATAAACACTAAGGATGTGCTTTGGTAAAAAATGTAACAAATCAGTTGCGGTGTAGGGAACCCACGCTGGGATAATCATCTCAGACTGGAAGCAGAGGGGAGGGGAATATTCCCTCTGCTGGCAGAGCGTGGGGGATTTAATGGAGGACAGTACGTACTGTAATGTGTGAATGTATTGTGATGCAAGATTTCAGGCAACGGGGGAAGGAATGGAGTGATATAAAAGGAGAGACCCTGGTATATTGAAAAAAGTTTTTCTGTGTATGAATGAAGTGAGAGAGAGAAATAATGCTCGTCTGTCATGCAGGTCTGGATCCTTTGCACTCTCCACACTGGTGACCCTTGATGAATTATGGAACACGAGGTAAGAACTCCGGAGTCGGCCAGGACGGGAAGCCCCAGCAACGCGTGCATTGTTTCGGTCAAACTACCGGACTTTTGGCTGCACGACCCGCGGTCTTGGTTCCACCACACCGAGGCGCAGTTCGCCCTCTGGGGAATAACGGCAGATGACACCAGATATTACTATGTGATCGCAGCGCTGGACGCTCGCACGACTCAGCAAGTAGTGAGCCTGCTCCAAAAGCCTCCAGCCCACGATAAATACGAAACTCTCAAGGCTGCGCTGACGCGGCGCTACACACTCTCGGACTGTGAGAGAGCGGAGAGGCTCCTGAGGTGCTCCGAGTTAGGAGATGGGTCGGTGGTCGAACTGATGGAGAAGATGTTGCCGTTGATGGGCACGGACGACGGGCATTTTCTGTTTGCCCACCAGAGGCAAGAGCGGTTCTGGCCAACTCACCATTGCTGGCCGCTCGCAACTACCGTGCACTAGCCCAAGAGGCAGATCGGATCATCCTCACCACCAGAGCCCTCACAGTGAATGCGGCGGCATCGGAACCCAGCGAGACGACCAGTGGAGGCGAGGAGCCAGCGACGGTAGCGGCAGCAGGGGCCAGAAGGCGCCAGAGAGACACGCTCTGCTCCTACCACCGCCGCTTTGGAGAGAACGCACGCAGATGTGTGCCACTGTGCCAATTCAAGCGTTTGGGAAACGCCAAGGCCGGCATTCAGTAACAGATGCGACCGCCTGTGAAGAAAACAAGCTGCTCTACATGACGGACTCGCGCTCAGGGAGACGGTTCCTCATAGACACTGGCTTCCAAAAGAGCCTCATCCTGCCGTCCTATGCCGACCGGCTAGCGGGAGCTAGCGGCCCCGAGCTGATAGCCGCAAACGGCTCGGACATTAGGACTTTTGGTGAGAGGACACTGACTGTATCCCTGCACGGCCATATGTACGAATGGACTTTCGTCATAGCAGCATGCAGTTTCCCGATCTTGGGAGCTGATTTTCTGTGTGCACACGGGTTTCTAGTCGATGCTGCTAACAGACGCCTGGTTAATGCAATGTCTTTTGATTCTCTCCCCTGTACAGGTCGAGGAGCCGGGCCAACAACACTAGCCAACGTCACAACTCCAGGCGGTAAGATCCACACACTGTTCACTCAGTTCCCAGCACTCATGGTCCCAACGTTTTTGGCGGCCATCACTAAACACGGGGTGGAACACAGGGTTTACCTTCCCCTAGATGGGCTACCTTTCCAGGTTGATGAGCCACCATCTACCCGAAGCGAAAGCCCTATTGTATCCGCTCACGTTTCTTTATTTTTTTTTTTTAATTATTATTCTGCCTAAATGATCGCATTTTTCACCCTCTGAACGTTAACCAAAACGCGATTTTTTTTGGCAAACCCCTCTGACCGAGAAAAAATTCAATAAACTGGAAAAAATATGTGCCCCCTCACCCCTCATTTTTGTGGGTGGGGTCAAACGTACAAGGTCTATGGAGACAGAAGACCATAAACTTTGCCAAAGACACATCAAATTTGGGTGAGGTGTGAATCACCTCAAGACATGCAAAAAACATCATTGTGGCCCACACCCACCGCCAACAGGAAGGCCGCCATCTTGCCTCAAAGTCGCCCCACCTCCAATTCGGGAAAAAGTCACACATCGCATTTGAACGCACTTGTCCTAGGGACCTGCTCCAATTGAGCTCATTTTTGCATGGCGGCATCTCTAGGCATTGGCCATTAAAAGTTATATAAATTAGGTCAAAATCTCAAAAGGCGTGGCCAGGGCGCCATGGAGAAGATTGACTCCTCCCCTTACAAATTCAACCAGCTGTAACTCCCGCAAAACTTGTCCGATGTCCACAAAACTTTCCATCAAGGAAAATAGTGCCACCCCGGATACAATGACATCAAAATACCGGACAAAAGATATAGCGCCACATAGTGGCTAATGAAAGAATTGCTGAAAACTGTTTTATTTATTACTCACGCACGGCTGGCCAGAATGACGTGAAATTTTCAGAGTTTCATCAGAACACAGACATGATCATAACTGAACATCAACGTTAGTATGATGTCATACATGTTACGATGGACACGCCCTTCTCGCCATTCAACCCATGAGCTTATGGGGCGGGGAGGGAAGGTCTTGGAGGTCTAAATTTTTCAACATATGTTGAGGTCACTGTCATATGCAGTCCAATATGGGTGGACAACACATAACTTACAGGGAAGTGTTGCCATGGCAACATGGCGACGGTTGACTACACGCCATGAAATTTCGGACAGTTGTATCTTGGACAACCTTTTTCTGATGTCCACAAAACTTCCCATCAAGGAAAATAGTGCCACCCCGGATACAATGACATCAAAATACCGGACAATAGATATAGCGCCACATAGTGGCTAACGAAAGAATTGCTGAAAACTGTTTTATTTATTACTCACGCACGGCTGGCCAGAATGACGTGAAATTTTCAGAGTTTCATCAGAACACAGACATGATCATAACTGAACATCAACATTAGTATGACGTCATACATGTTACGATGGACACGCCCTTCAAGCCATTCAACCCATGAGCTTATGGGGCGGGGAGGGAAGGTCTTGGAGGTCTAAATTTTTCAACATATGTTGAGGTCACTGTCATATGCAGTCCAATATGGGTGGACAACACATAACTTACAGGGAAGTGTTGCCATGGCAACATGGCGACGGTTGACTACACGCCATGAAATTTCGGACAGTTGTATCTTGGACAACCTTTTTCTGATGTCCACAAAACTTCCCATCAAGGAAAATAGTGCCACCCCGGATACAATGACATCAAAATACCGGACAATAGATATAGCGCCACATAGTGGCTAACGAAAGAATTGCTGAAAACTGTTTTATTTATTACTCACGCACGGCTGGCCAGAATGACGTGAAATTTTCAGAGTTTCATCAGAACACAGACATGATCATAACTGAATATCAACGTTAGTATGACGTCATACATGTTACGATGGACACGCCCTTCTCGCCATTCAACCCATGAGCTTATGGGGCGGGGTGGGAAGGTCTTGGAGGTCTAAATTTTTCAACATATGTTGAGGTCACTGTCATATGCAGTCCAATATGGGTGGACAACACATAACTTACAGGGAAGTGTTGCCATGGCAACATGGCGACAGTTGACTACACGCAATGAAATTACGGAAAGTTGTATCTTGGTAGGGTTCAAAGCGAGGGAGGACGGGCGGCGGGTTCCGCGGTCACGCGGGGGGCGAAGTCCGTTTACACCTGCCTGCAGGTTTAATTTATTTTTTTTTTCGTTATTATTCTGCCTAAATGATCGCATTTTTCACCCTCTGAACGTTAACCAAAACGCGATTTTTTTGGGCAAACCCCTCTGACCGGGCAAAAAATTCGATAAACTGGAAAAAATATGTGCCCCCCCACCCCTCATTTTTGTGGGTGGGGTCAAACGTACAAGGTCTATGGAGACAGAAGACCATAAACTTTGCCGTAGACACATCAAATTTGGGTGAGGTGTGAATCACCTCAAGACATGCAAAAAACATCATTGTGGCCCATACCCACCGCCAACAGGAAGGCCGCCATCTTGCCTCAAAGTCGCCCCACCTCCAATTCGGGAAAAAAGTCACACCTCGCATTTGAACGCACTTGTCCTAGGGACCTGCTCCAATTGAGCTCATTTTTGCATGGCAGCATCTATAGGCATTGGCCATTAAAAGTTATATAAATTAAGTCAAAATCTCAAAAGGCGTGGCCAGGGCGCCATGGCGAAGTTTGACTCCTCCCCTCAACCAGCTGTAACTCCCGCAAAACTTGTCCGATGTCCACAAAACTTTCCATCAAGGAAAATAGTGCCACCCTCGATACAATGACATCAAAATACCGGACAAAAGATATAGCGCCACATAGTGGCTAATGAAAGAATTGCTGAAAACTCTTTAATTTATTACTCACGCACGGCTGGCCAGAATGACGTGAAATTTTCAGTGATACATCAGAACACAGACATGATCATAACGAAACATCAACGTTAGTATGACCTCATACATGTTACCATGGACACGCCCTTCTCGCCATTAAGCCCATGAGCTTATGGGGCGGGGTGGGAAGGTCTTAGAGGTCTAAATTTTTCAGCATATGTTGAGGTCACTGTCCTATGCAGTCCAATATGGGTGGACAACACATAACTTACAGGGAAGTGTTGCCATGGCAACATGGCAACGGTTGACTACACGCCATGAAATTTCGGACAGTTGTATCTTGGACAACCTTTTTCTGATGTCCACAAAACTTCCCATCAAGGAAAATAGTGCCACCCCGGATACAATAACATCAAAATACCGGACAAAAGATATAGCGCCACATAGTGGCTAACGAAAGAATTGCTGAAAACTGTTTTATTTATTACTCACGCACGGCTGGCCAAAATGACGTCAAATTTTCAGAGATTCATCAGAACACAGACATGATCATAACTGAACATCAACGTTAGTATGACATCATACATGTTACGATGGACACGCCCTTCTCGCCATTCAACCCATGAGCTTATGGGGCAGGGTGGGAAGGTCTTGGAGGTCTAAATTTTTCAACATATGTTGAGGTCACTGTTATATGCAGTCCAATATGGGTGGACAACACATAACTTACAGGGAAGTGTTGCCATGGCAACATGGCGACGGTTGACTACACGCCATGAAATTTCGGAAAGTTGTATATTGGACAAACTTTTTCTGATGTCCACAAAACATTCCATCAAGGGAAATAGTGCCACCCCGGATACAATGACATCAAAATAGCGGACTAAAGATATAGTGCCACATAGTGGCTAACGAAGGAATTGCTGAAAACTGTTTTATTTATTACTCACGCACGGCTGGCCAGAATGATGTGAAATTTTCAGAGATTCATCAGAACACAGACATGATCATAACTGAACATCAATGTTATTATGACATCATACATGTTACCATGGACATGCCATGACAAAAGAGATAATGCCACTTACTGCTCACAGGAAGATCTGAGCCAAATGGTTTACTTTATTATGCATGCAGCCATTGCAGTGATGACGGCACATTTTCCCAGCCAGCGAGGGACTCTGGGCGCTGGGTTCCGCGGGCGCGTGGGGGGCGAAGGTCTGTTTACACCTGCTTGCAGGTTTAATTAGGGCCTGAGCCACTGACAACGTCAGTCGGCGAAAGCCCTATTGTATCCGCTCGCGTTTCTTTATTAGGGCCTTAGCCACTGACAACGTCAGTCGGCGAAAGCCCTATTGTATCCGTTCGCGTTTCTTTATTATTAGGGCCTGAGCCACTGACAACGTCAGTCGGTGAAAGCCCTATTGTATCCGCTCGCGTGTCTTTATTATTATTATTAGGGCCTGAGCCACTGACAACGTCAGTCGGCGAAAGCCCTGTTGTATCTGCTCGCGTTTATTAGGGCCTGAGCCACTGACGACGTCAGTCGGCGAAAGCCCTATTGTATCCGCTCAAGTTTCTTTATTATTATTCTGCCTAAATGATCGCATTTTTCACCCTCTGAACGTTAACCAAAACGCGATTTTTTTTTGGCAAACCCCTCTGACCGGGAAAAAATTCGATAAACTGGAAAAAATATGTGCCCCCCCACCCCTCATTTTTGAGGGTGGGGTCAAACATTCAAGGTCTATGGAGACAGAAGACCATAAACTTTGCCGTAGACACATCAAATTTGGGTGAGGTGTGAAACACCTCAAGGCATGCAAAAAACATCATTGTGGCCCACACCCACCGCCAACAGGAAGGCCGCCATCTTGCCTCAAAGTCGCACCACCTCCAATTCGGGAAAAAAGTCACACCTCGCATTTGAACGCACTTCTCCTAGGGACCTGCTCCAATTGAGCTCATTTTTGCATGGCGACATCTATAGGCATTGGCCATTAAAAGTTATATAAATTAAGTCAAAATCTCAAAAGGCGTGGCCAGGGCACCATGGTGAAGTTTGACTCCTCCCCTTACAAATTCAACCAGCTGTAACTCCCGCAAAACTTGTCTGATGTCCACAAAACTTTCCATCAAGGAAAATAGTGCCACCCCGGATACAATGACATCAAAATACCGGACAAAAGATATAGCGCCACATAGTGGCTAATGAAAGAATTGCTGAAAACTCTTTTATTTATTACTCACGCATGGCTGGCCAGAATGACGTGAAATTTTCAGAGATTCATCAGAACACAGACATGGTCATAACTGAACATCAACGTTAGTATGACATCATACATGTTACCAAGGACACGCCCTTCTCGCCATTCAACCCATGAGCTTATGGGGCGGGGTGGCAAGGTCTTGGAGGTCTAAATTTTTCAACATATGTTGAGGTCACTGTCACATGCAGTCCAATATGGGTGGACAACACATAAGTTACAGGGAAGTGTTGCCATGGCAACATGGCGACGGTTGACTACACGCCATGAAATTTCGGAAAGTTGTATATTGGACAAACTTTTTCTGATTTCTACCAAATTTTCAAAAATGGATCATAATCCCACCCTGACCATTCCTATATAAAATAACAAAAGTTTTAGCACCGCCTAGTGGTAACAACATTAGACCCTTGTAAATTGGACATACTTTGCATGATTTGCAACAAATTTTATACGATCAATATTCTCCCTTCCCCAAACTCGTCTATATACAAATAATAAACAACACTCATAGCGCCCCCTAATGATTAAAGGAAAATTTACTGACGGGCAAAACTTGTCCGATGGCCATAAAACTTTCCATGAAGGAAAAAATTGCCACCCCGGACGCAATGACCTCAAAATACCTGACAAAACATATAGCGCCACATAGTGGATAACGAAAGAATTGCTGAAAACTTTTATTTATTACTCACACTCAGCTGGCCACAATGACGTGAAATTTTCTGAGTTTCATCAGAACACAGCCATTATCATAACTGAACATCAATGTTAGTATGACATCAAACATGTTACCATGGACATGCCATGACAAAAGAGATAATGCCACTTACTGCTCACAGGAAGATCTGAGCCAAATGGTTTACTTTATTATGCATGCAGCCGTTGCAGTGATGACGGCACATTTTCCCAGCCAGCGAGGGACTCTGGGCGCTGGGTTCCGCGGGCGCGTGGGGGGCGAAGGCCCGTTTACACCTGCTTGCAGGTTTAATTTATTATTAGGGCCTGAGCCACTGACAACGTCAGTCGGCGAAAGCCCTATTGTAATTGCTCACGTTTATTTATTAGGGCCTGAGCCACTGACGTCAGTCGGCGAAAGCCCTATTGTAATTGTTCATGTTTATTTATTATTAGGGCCTGAGCCACTGACAACGTCAGTCGGCGAAAGCCCTATTGTATCCGCTTGCGTTTATTTATTAGGGCCTGAGCCACTGACAACGTCAGTCGGCGAAAGCCCTATTGTATCCGCTCGCGTTTATTTATTATTATTATGATTATTATTATTATTATTCTGCCTAAATGATCGCATTTTTCACCCTCTGAACGTTAACCAAAACGCGATTTTTTTTGCCAAACCACTCACACCCGGCAAAAAATTCGATAAACTGGAAAAGATATGTTCCCCCCCACCCCTCATTTTTGTGGGTGGGGCCAAACGTACACAAATTTTCAAGGTCTATGGAGACTGGAGACCATAAACTTTGCCGTAGACACATCAAATTTGGGTGAGGTGTGAATCACCTCAAGACATGCAAAAAACATCATTGTGGCCAATACCCACCGCCAACAGGAAGGCCGCCATCTTGCCTCAAAGTCACCCCACCTCCAATTCGGAAAAAAGTCACACCTCGCATTTTAACGCACTTGTCCTAGGGACCTGATCCAATTGAGCTCATTTTTACATGGGGGCATCTACAGGCATTGGCCATTAAAAGTTATATAAATTAAGTCAAAATCTCAAAAGGCGTGGCCAGGGCGCCATGGCGAAATTTGACTCCTCCCCTTACAAATTCAACCACCTGTAACTCGGCCAAAACTTGTCTGATGTCCACAAAACTTTACATGAAGGAAAATAGTGCCACCCCGGACGCAAAGACCTCAAAATACCTGACAAAAGATACAGCGCCACATAATGGTTAACGAAAGAATTGCTGAAAACTGTTTTATTTATTACTCATGCGCGGCTGGCCAGAATGACGAGAAATTTTCTGAGATTCATCAGTACACAGCGATGATCATAATTGAACATCAACATTAGTATGACATCATACGTACTACCATGGACACGCCCTCTTCGCCATTCAATCCATGAGCTTATGGGGAGGGGTGGGAAGGTCTTGGAGGCCTAAATTTTTCAACATATGTTGAGGTCACTGTCATGTGTAGTACAATATGGGTGGACAACACATAACTTACAGGGATGTGTGGCCATGGCAACATGACGATGGTTGACTACTCACCAAGAAATTTTGGAAAGTTGTATCTTGGAAAAACTTTGTCTGATTTTCATCAAATTTTCGACAATGGATAATATTCCCACCCTGAACACTCCTATATAAAATAACAAAAGTTTAGCGCCTCCTAGTGGTCACAACATTTGACCCTTGTAAAATGGCCAAACTTTGTACGATTTGCAACAAATTTTATACTATCAATATTCTCCCTTCCCCGAACTCATCTATATACAAATAATAAAAAAAATGCATAGCACCCCCTAATGATTTAAGGACGAATTACTGATTACTGTTTTTTTAAATATTTCTCTCACCAGCTTAACAAAAATACATGAAGGAATGACTTGGGCTCATTGATAGTACATGTACATAGTACAGAACTGTTCCCAGGGCGACTGGCGTGCTTCAGTGGCTTCCTCGCAAAACAAAACATGACAGTTACAGCTCACACAATTCTCGCATGATTTGGAAAAATCTTTGCACAAATCATACTGATCCCACTCTGAACATGTCTGTATATCAATATTCACAAAACTGTCACACCCACACCTACTGCTGACATGACGTACTGCACAAAATTGTTTCTAATTTTGCACAAAGACCAGTAGTCATGATGACATGACCTTTTCAGGGGTTCCTCACAGTGCATTGGACTATCCTCGGTGGAAGTCACTTTTGTCCTGCGATAAGCACAGTTGTCATGAAAACCCATTCCTTGCCAATCAATATGTTTTATACTTTGGAGGGTTGGGAATGTCCAAGAGTCACCAAATGTTGAACGTAAGTCACCATGACTCTCTTCAGTAGTTGTGTGGTTTCTGCAACATGTACCTTAAATGTAAGTGTTTCCATGGCCACATGTCCGAGTTTACCTGATTGCAATATGTTGGATAGTTGTAATTTGGACAAAATGTGTCAGACTGTCACCGGAATTGACGTGAAATTTTCTGAGATTCATCAGAACACCGCCATGATAACAACTGAATATCAACAATAGTATAACATCAAATGTGTTAACATAGACACGCCCTCCTCGCCATTCAATCCATGAGCTCATGGGGAGGGGTGGGAAGGTCTTGGAGGTCTAAATTTTTCAACATATGTTGAGGTCACTGTCATATGTAGTCCAATATGGGTGGACAACACATAACTTACAGGGAAGTGTTGCCCTGGCAACATGGTGACGGTTGACTACACGCCATGAAATTTCGGAAAGTTGTATCTTGGACAAACTTTTTCTGATTTTCACTAAATATTTGACAGTGGATAATAGTCCCACCCTGAACAGTCCATAAAATTTCCCAATTTCAAATTCTCCTTTTAACTAAGATACATTTGCGGATTAATTTGCCTCTTGAACATATTGCACACCTTTTTGACATAAGCAGACAAAATATGCTATATAAATACACTTGCTTGCTTTGTAACAATTTTTGGAATAAAGTACACAATGGCTTACAAAGTGCAGCTCTTTATTTCAAAGATGCAAAACTGTAACCATAACCATGACACAATACAAGAATATAAACTGACATGCATGATCAATATGTATCATTGTTCTACCATGTTATAGCGCATAACTGTCTCATGCTACAGCACTACTCTAATGCGCACGTCACAAAACCACGGCTGCTGTGGGGTTGCTGCTTCAGAGTCCCCCACATCCTAAATGGAACCACTCAATTTCACAGTTTTGGTTATCACAGGCAACCATGTCATCCAGCTCTTCTGGCTGCCTGCAAGTCCACCACACTTCTGCTGTGTTCTGTGCCTGCCAGAAGTGGCAGGTGTGGAAAAGCACATGGAAATTAATTTAAAGAATGTCCTGCTCGAAATGCAGACTGCAAGAAATGTCAGAAAAAGGGACATTTTGCTGCTTTGTGTAAAACCAAAATGAGAGTGGAGGAACTTCAGCAGAGGGACATGACTGAAAGTTTGGAGACATTGTTTTTGGCCACAATGACTATGGCACCTCCACCTAATGCTGCGTGGAATAAGTCGATTGGAGTAAATGGCCAGCAGTCCAATTGGGCTGCATGGTGGCGCAGTGGTTTAGCACTGTGGCAGCGCAGTTTTACCCTCGGCCGGGGGACCGCGGGGATCATGAGATCGTGGGTTCGATCCCAGCCCCCGACCAACAGTGAGCTGTGTGGAGTTTGCATGTTCTCCCCATGTTGCGCGGGTTTACTCCGGGATTTCTCCGGTTTCCTCCCGCACACCAAAAACATGTAGGTTTAGGGCGCTCGCGCACGCAGCGACCAGCAGCCGGTGGCTTGTCACCAGACTGCAAACCAAGTCTACCTACGGGTACAAATAAGTAACAAAAAAAAAAAAAAAAAAAAAAAAAAAAGGTACTGTTCAAAGCGAGGGAGGACGGGCGGTGGGTTCCGCGGTCGCGCGGGGGGCTAAGGTCCGTTTACACCTGCCTGCAGGTTTAATTATTATTATTATTCTGCCTAAATGATCGCATTTTTCACCCTCTGAACGTTAACCAAAACGCGATTTTTTTTGGCAAACCCCTCTGACCGGGCAAAAAATTCGATAAACTGGAAAAGATATGTTCCCCCCCACCCCTCATTTTTGTGGGTGGGGCCAAACGTACACAAATTTTCAAGGTCTATGGAGACTGGAGACCATAAACTTTGCCGTAGACACATCAAATTTGGGTGAGGTGTGAATGACCTCAAGACATGCAAAAAACATCATTGTGGCCCATACCCACCGCCAACAGGAAGGCCGCCATCTTGCCTCAAAGTCGCCCCACCTCCAATTCGGAAAAAACTCACACCTCGCATTTTAACGCACTTGTCCTAGGGACCAGATCCAATTGAGCTCATTTTTACATGGGGGCATCTACAGGCATTGCCCATTAAAAGTTATATAAATTAAGTCAAAATCTCAAAAGACGTGGCCAGGGCGCCATGGCGAAGTTTGACTCCTCCCCTTACAACTTCAACCACCTGTAACTCGCCCAAAACTTGTCCGATGTCCACAAAACTTTACATGAAGGAAAATAGTGCCACCCCGGACGCTATGACATCAAAATACCTGACAACCAATATAGCGCTACATAGTGGTTAATGAAAGAATTGCTGAAAACTGTTTTATTTATTACTCACAAGCGGCTGGGCAGAATGATGTGAAATTTTCAGAGATTCATCAGAACATAGACTTGATCATAACTGAACATAAACGTTAGTATGACATCATACGTGTTACCATAGAAACACCCTTCTCGCCATTCAAACCATGAGCTTATGGGGAGGGGTGGGAAGGTCTTGGAGGTCTAAATTTTTCAACATATGTTGAGGTCACTGTCAAATGTAGTCCAATATGGGTGGACAACACATAACTTACAGGGAAGTGTTGCCATGGCAACATGGCGACGGTTGACTACACGCCATGAAATTTCGGAAAGTTGTATTTTGGACAAACTTTTTCTGATTTCCACCAAATTTTCAAAAATGGATAATAATCCCACCCTGAACATTCCTATATAAAAATAACAAAAGTTTTAGCGCCGCCTAGTGGCAACAACATTAGACCCTTGTAAATTGGACATACTTTGCACGATTTGCAACAAATTTTATACGATCAATATTCTCCCTTCCCCGAACTCGTCTATATACAAATAATAAACAACACTCATAGTGCCCCCTAATGATTAAAGGCAGAATTACTGACGGGCAAAACTTGTCCGATGTCCACAAAACTTTACATGAAGGAAAATAGTGCCACCCCGGACGCAATGACATCAAAATACCTGACAAAAGATCTTGCGCCACATAGTGGTAAATGAAAGAACTGCTGAAAACTGTTTTATTTATTACTCGTGCGTGGCTTGCCAGAATGACGTGAAATTTTTCTGAGATTCATCAAAACATATCCTTGATAACAACTGAACATCAACAATAGTATAACGTCAAACGTGTTAACATAGACACGCCCTCCTAGCCATTCAAACCGTGAGTTTATGGGGAGGGGTGTGAAGGTGTTGGAGGTCTCAATTTTTCAACATATGTTGAGGTCACTGTCATGTGTAGTACAATATAGGTGGACAACACATAACTTACAGGGAAGTGCTGCCATGGCAACATGGTGACGGATGTCTACTCGCCAAGAAATTTCGGAAAGTTGTATCTTGGACAGACATTGTCTGATTTTCATCAAATTTTCAACAATGGATAATAGTCCCACCCTGAACACTCCTATATAAAATAAAAAAAGTTTTAGAGCCTCCTAGTGGTAACAACATTAGACCCTTATAAAATGGCCAAACTTTGTACGATTTGCAACAAATTTTATATGATCAATATTCTCCCTTCCCGAACTCATCTATATACAAATAATAAACAAAACTCATAGCGCCCCCTAATGATTAAATTAAGAATTACTGACGGAATAAACTTGTCCGATGTCCACAAAACTTTACATGAAGGAAAATAGTGCCACCCCGGACGCAATGACTTCAAAATACCTGACAAAAGATACAGCGTCACATAGTGGTTAATGAAAGAATTGCTGAAAACTGTTTTGTTTATTACTCATGCGCGGCTTGCCAGAATGACGTGAAATTTTCTGAGATTCATCAGAACACAGCGATGATCATAACTGAACATCAACATTAGTATGACATCATACGTATTACCATGGACACGCCCTCCTCGCCATTCAATCCATGAGCTTATGGGGAGGGGTGGGAAGGTCTTGGAGGCCTAAATTTTTCAACATATGTTGAGGTCACTGTCATGTGTAGTACAATATGGATGGACAACACATAACTTACAGGGATGTGTGGCCATGGCAACATGACGACGGTTGACTACTCGCCAAGAAATTTTGGAAAGTTGTATCTTGGAAAAAGTTTTTCTGATTTTCATCAAATTTTCGACAATGGATAATAGTCCCACCCTGAACACTCCTATATAAAATAACAAAAGTTTTAGCGCCTCCTAGTGGTAACAACATTACACCCTTGTAAAATGGCCAAACTTTGTACGATTTGCAACAAATTTTATATGATCAATATTCTCCCTTCCCCGAACTCGTCTATATACAAATAATAAACAAAACGCATAGCGCCCCCTAATGATTAAAGGAAGAATTACTGATGACTTTTTTTTAAAATTTTTATCTCACCAGCTTAACAAAATTACATGAGGGAATGACTTGGGCTCATTGATAGTACATGTACATAGTAGAGAACTGTTTCCAGGGCGACTGGCGTGCTTCAGTGGCTTTCTCGTCAAACAAAACATGACAGTTACAGCTCAGACAATTCTCACCTGATTTGGAAAAATCTTTGCACAAATCATACTGATCCCACTCTGAACATGTCTGTATATCAATATTCACAAAACTGTCACACCCACACCTACTGCTGACATGACGTACTGCACAAAATTGTTTCTAATTTTGCACAAAGACCAGTAGTCATGATGACATGACCTTTTCAGGGGTTCCTCAGAGTGCATTGGACTATCCTCGGTGGAAGTCACTTTTGTCCTGCGATAAGCACAGTTGCCATGAAAACCCATTCCTTGCCAATCAATATGTTTTATACTTTGGAGGGTTGGGAATGTCCAAGAGTCACCAAATGTGGAACGTAAGTCAACATGACTCTCTTCAGTAGTTCTGTGGTTTCTGCAACATGTACCTGAAAGGTAAGTGTTACCATGGCCACATGTCCGAGTTTACCTGATCGCAATATGTTGGATAGCTGTAATTTGGACAAAATGTGTCAGACTGTCACCGGAATTGCGATGATGGAGATTAATCCCGCTCCGCACATTTGCCCCACCCACAAAAATGAGTGGTGGAGGTGCGCATATCTTTTCCACTTGACCTATTTTGTTGCCGGAATTGCTATGATGGAGATTAGTCCCATTCTGCGCACTTACTTCTACATAAAAATATTTGTCATACATTTACTGATTAATTTGCCTCTTGAACATATTGCACACCGTTTTGACATAAGCAGACAAAATGTGCTATATAAATACACTTGCTTGCTTTGTAACAATTTTTCGAATAAAGTACACAATGGCTTACAAACTGCAGCTCTTTATTTCAAAGATGCAAAACTGTAACCATAACCATGACACAATACAAGAATATAAACTGACATGCATGATCAATATGTATCATTGTTCTACCATGTTATAGCGCATAACTGTCTCATGCTACAGCACTACTCTAATGCACACGTCACAAAACCAAGGCTGCTGTGGGGTTTTTAAAAGGAAGAATTGCTGAAAATTTTTTTCTCTCTTTTTCTCTCACTAGCAGAAAAAAAAATGCATGAAGGAATCACTAGGGCTGATTGACAGTACGTGTAGATAGTACAGAACTGTTTCCATGGCGACCAGCGTGCTTCAACACACACATTGCAGAGCATTGTAGCTAGATGGAATAATATGTAGATATATAAACACCCAGTGCGGAGCATTGTAGCTAGATGGAATAAATATGTAAATATATATACACACACAGTGCAGAGCATTGTTGCTAGATGGGATGAAACAGCACAACCGTCTACTTAGTTATCCTATATGGTATGATTATGTACCCATACATATTCTCACCCTCCATAGCGACCGCTATTTTCCTAATTGTATGCTGGAGGGGACCATTGTATGTCTTTTGCATTCAAAACTATTAGGTTGTCACGTCTTTAGGCTATCTCTAAGAGCAGCCCTACTTAGGTTGTACAGTCTGACAGCCGTTGGGATGAAGGACCTGCGAAACCTCTTGGTTGTGCACCTAGGATGATGTAGTCTGCTGCTAAATGAACTCCACCGTGCGTTCAGTATGTCCTACATAGGGTGGAACTCGGACTTCAGCAGAGATGACAGTTTAGCCACCGTCCTTCTCTCTCCTATCTCGTCCACTGGGACAACGCGCTACCCCAGGACAGAGCTAGCTTTCTTGATCTGTTTGTTCAGTCTCTTCCTATCGGCTGCCATAATGCCACTGCCGCAGCAGACCACCGTGTCATACAATGTCTTCAGCAGTGCCCCTTGTACACCAAAAGACCTGTCTCCTCAGTAGGAACAGCCTGCGCTGTCCCTTCTTGTAGAGTGCATCAGTATAGTGTGACCAGTCTAGTTCATTGTTCAGATGAACACCAAGGTACTTATAGGATGTCACCATCTCAATGTCTGTTCCCTGTATATTTACTGGTGATGTGAGGTGTTGTCCTGAAATGAGAGTGGAGCAACTTCAGCAGAGGGACATGACTGAAAGTTTGGAGACATTGTTTTTGGGCACAATGACTACGGCACCTCCACCTAATGCTGCGTGGAAGAAGTCGATTGCAGTAAATGGCCAGCAGGTACTGTTCAAAGCGAGGGAGGACGGGCGGCGGGTTCCGCGGTCGCGCGGGGGGGCGAAGGTCCGTTTACACCTGCCTGCAGGTTTAATTAGGGCCTGAGCCACTGACAACGTCAGTCGGCGAAAGCCCTATTGTATCCGCTTGCATTTATTAGGGCCTGAGCCACTGACAACGTCAGTCGGCGAAAGACCTATTGTATCCGCTCGCGTTTATTAGGGCCTGAGCCACTGACAACGTCAGTCGGCGAAAGCCCTATTGTATCCGCTCGCGTTTATTTATTATTAGGGCCTGAGCCACTGACAACGTCAGTCGGCGAAAGCCCTATTGTATCCGCTCGCGTTTATTTATTATTATTATTATTATTATTCTGCCTAAATGATTGCATTTTTCACCCTCTGAACGTTAACCAAAACGCGATTTTTTTTGGCAAACCCCTCTGACCGGGCAAAAAATTCGATAAACTGGAAAAGATATGTTCCCCCCCACCCCTCATTTTTGTGGGTGGGGCCAAACGTACACAAATTTTCAAGGTCTATGGAGACTGGAGACCATAAACTTTGCCGTAGACACATCAAATTTGGGTGAGGTGTGAATGACCTCAAGACATGCAAAAAACATCATTGTGGCCCATACGCACCGCCAACAGGAAGGCCGCCATCTTGCCTCAAAGTCGCCCCACCTCCAATTCGGGAAAAAAGTCACACCTTGCATTTTAAGGCACTTGTCCTAGGAACCAGATCCAATTGAGCTCATTTTTGCATGGGAGCATCTACAGGCATTGGCCATTAAAAGTTATATAAATTAAGTCAAAATCTCAAAAGGCGTGGCCAGGGCGCCATGGCCAAGTTTGACTCCTCCCCTTACAACTTCAACCACCTGTAACTCGGCTAAAAATGGTCCCATGTCCACAAAACTTTCCATGAAGGAAAATAGTCCCACCCCGAACGCAATGACATCAAAACACCTGACAACCAATATAGCGCCACATAGTGGATAATGAAAGAATTGCTGAAAAATGTTTCATTTATTACTCACAAGCGGCTGGGCACAATGATGTGAAATTTTCTTAGATTCATCAGAACACAGCCATGATCATAACTGAACATCAACAATAGCATAACATCAAACGTGTTAACATGGACACGCCCTCCTCGCCATTGAATCCGTGACCTTATGGGGAGGGGTGAGAACGTCCTGGAGTCATGAAATTTGGAACATAGGTTTAGGTTACTGACACATATAGTACAATATGGGTGGACAACACATAACTGACAAGGAAGTGTTGCCATGGCGCCATGGCAAAGTTTGACTCCTCCCCTTACAACTTCAACCACCTATAACTCGGCCAAAAATGGTCCCATGTCCACAAAACTTTCCATGAAGGAAAATAGTCCCACCCCGAACGCAATGACATCAAAACACCTGACAACCAATATAGCGCCACATAGTGGATAATGAAAGAATTGCTGAAAACTGTTTTATTTATTACTCACGCACGGCTGGCCAGAATGACGTCAAATTTTCAGAGATTCATCAGAACACAGACATGATCATAACTGAACATCAACGTTAGTATGACATCATACATGTTACGATGGACACGCCCTTCTCGCCATTCAACCCATGAGCTTATGGGGCAGGGTGGGAAGGTCTTGGAGGTCTAAATTTTTCAACATATGTTGAGGTCACTGTTATATGCAGTCCAATATGGGTGGACAACACATAACTTACAGGGAAGTGTTGCCATGGCAACATGGCGACGGTTGACTACACGCCATGAAATTTCGGAAAGTTGTATATTGGACAAACTTTTTCTGATGTCCACAAAACATTCCATCAAGGGAAATAGTGCCACCCCGGATACAATGACATCAAAATAGCGGACTAAAGATATAGTGCCACATAGTGGCTAACGAAGGAATTGCTGAAAACTGTTTTATTTATTACTCACGCACGGCTGGCCAGAATGATGTGAAATTTTCAGAGATTCATCAGAACACAGACATGATCATAACTGAACATCAATGTTATTATGACATCATACATGTTACCATGGACATGCCATGACAAAAGAGATAATGCCACTTACTGCTCACAGGAAGATCTGAGCCAAATGGTTTACTTTATTATGCATGCAGCCATTGCAGTGATGACGGCACATTTTCCCAGCCAGCGAGGGACTCTGGGCGCTGGGTTCCGCGGGCGCGTGGGGGGCGAAGGTCTGTTTACACCTGCTTGCAGGTTTAATTAGGGCCTGAGCCACTGACAACGTCAGTCGGCGAAAGCCCTATTGTATCCGCTCGCGTTTCTTTATTAGGGCCTTAGCCACTGACAACGTCAGTCGGCGAAAGCCCTATTGTATCCGTTCGCGTTTCTTTATTATTAGGGCCTGAGCCACTGACAACGTCAGTCGGTGAAAGCCCTATTGTATCCGCTCGCGTGTCTTTATTATTATTATTAGGGCCTGAGCCACTGACAACGTCAGTCGGCGAAAGCCCTGTTGTATCTACTCGCGTTTATTAGGGCCTGAGCCACTGACGACGTCAGTCGGCGAAAGCCCTATTGTATCCGCTCATGTTTCTTTATTATTATTCTGCCTAAATGATCGCATTTTTCACCCTCTGAACGTTAACCAAAACGCGATTTTTTTTTGGCAAACCCCTCTGACCGGGAAAAAATTCGATAAACTGGAAAAAATATGTGCCCCCCCACCCCTCATTTTTGAGGGTGGGGTCAAACATTCAAGGTCTATGGAGACAGAAGACCATAAACTTTGCCGTAGACACATCAAATTTGGGTGAGGTGTGAAACACCTCAAGGCATGCAAAAAACATCATTGTGGCCCACACCCACCGCCAACAGGAAGGCCGCCATCTTGCCTCAAAGTCGCACCACCTCCAATTCGGGAAAAAAGTCACACCTCGCATTTGAACGCACTTCTCCTAGGGACCTGCTCCAATTGAGCTCATTTTTGCATGGCGACATCTATAGGCATTGGCCATTAAAAGTTATATAAATTAAGTCAAAATCTCAAAAGGCGTGGCCAGGGCACCATGGTGAAGTTTGACTCCTCCCCTTACAAATTCAACCAGCTGTAACTCCCGCAAAACTTGTCTGATGTCCACAAAACTTTCCATCAAGGAAAATAGTGCCACCCCGGATACAATGACATCAAAATACCGGACAAAAGATATAGCGCCACATAGTGGCTAATGAAAGAATTGCTGAAAACTCTTTTATTTATTACTCACGCATGGCTGGCCAGAATGACGTGAAATTTTCAGAGATTCATCAGAACACAGACATGGTCATAACTGAACATCAACGTTAGTATGACGTCATACATGTTACCAAGGACACGCCCTTCTCGCCATTCAACCCATGAGCTTATGGGGCGGGGTGGCAAGGTCTTGGAGGTCTAAATTTTTCAACATATGTTGAGGTCACTGTCACATGCAGTCCAATATGGGTGGACAACACATAAGTTACAGGGAAGTGTTGCCATGGCAACATGGCGACGGTTGACTACACGCCATGAAATTTCGGAAAGTTGTATATTGGACAAACTTTTTCTGATTTCTACCAAATTTTCAAAAATGGATCATAATCCCACCCTGACCATTCCTATATAAAATAACAAAAGTTTTAGCACCGCCTAGTGGTAACAACATTAGACCCTTGTAAATTGGACATACTTTGCATGATTTGCAACAAATTTTATACGATCAATATTCTCCCTTCCCCAAACTCGTCTATATACAAATAATAAACAACACTCATAGCGCCCCCTAATGATTAAAGGAAAATTTACTGACGGGCAAAACTTGTCCGATGGCCATAAAACTTTCCATGAAGGAAAAAATTGCCACCCCGGACGCAATGACCTCAAAATACCTGACAAAACATATAGCGCCACATAGTGGATAACGAAAGAATTGCTGAAAACTTTTATTTATTACTCACACTCAGCTGGCCACAATGACGTGAAATTTTCTGAGTTTCATCAGAACACAGCCATTATCATAACTGAACATCAATGTTAGTATGACATCAAACATGTTACCATGGACATGCCATGACAAAAGAGATAATGCCACTTACTGCTCACAGGAAGATCTGAGCCAAATGGTTTACTTTATTATGCATGCAGCCGTTGCAGTGATGACGGCACATTTTCCCAGCCAGCGAGGGACTCTGGGCGCTGGGTTCCGCGGGCGCGTGGGGGGCGAAGGCCCGTTTACACCTGCTTGCAGGTTTAATTTATTATTAGGGCCTGAGCCACTGACAACGTCAGTCGGCGAAAGCCCTATTGTAATTGCTCACGTTTATTTATTAGGGCCTGAGCCACTGACAACGTCAGTCGGCGAAAGCCCTATTGTAATTGTTCATGTTTATTTATTATTAGGGCCTGAGCCACTGACAACGTCAGTCGGCGAAAGCCCTATTGTATCCGCTTGCGTTTATTTATTAGGGCCTGAGCCACTGACAACGTCAGTCGGCGAAAGCCCTATTGTATCCGCTCGCGTTTATTTATTATTATTATGATTATTATTATTATTATTCTGCCTAAATGATCGCATTTTTCACCCTCTGAACGTTAACCAAAACGCGATTTTTTTTGCCAAACCACTCACACCCGGCAAAAAATTCGATAAACTGGAAAAGATATGTTCCCCCCCACCCCTCATTTTTGTGGGTGGGGCCAAACGTACACAAATTTTCAAGGTCTATGGAGACTGGAGACCATAAACTTTGCCGTAGACACATCAAATTTGGGTGAGGTGTGAATCACCTCAAGACATGCAAAAAACATCATTGTGGCCAATACCCACCGCCAACAGGAAGGCCGCCATCTTGCCTCAAAGTCACCCCACCTCCAATTCGGAAAAAAGTCACACCTCGCATTTTAACGCACTTGTCCTAGGGACCTGATCCAATTGAGCTCATTTTTACATGGGGGCATCTACAGGCATTGGCCATTAAAAGTTATATAAATTAAGTCAAAATCTCAAAAGGCGTGGCCAGGGCGCCATGGCGAAATTTGACTCCTCCCCTTACAAATTCAACCACCTGTAACTCGGCCAAAACTTGTCTGATGTCCACAAAACTTTACATGAAGGAAAATAGTGCCACCCCGGACGCAAAGACCTCAAAATACCTGACAAAAGATACAGCGCCACATAATGGTTAACGAAAGAATTGCTGAAAACTGTTTTATTTATTACTCATGCGCGGCTGGCCAGAATGACGAGAAATTTTCTGAGATTCATCAGTACACAGCGATGATCATAATTGAACATCAACATTAGTATGACATCATACGTACTACCATGGACACGCCCTCTTCGCCATTCAATCCATGAGCTTATGGGGAGGGGTGGGAAGGTCTTGGAGGCCTAAATTTTTCAACATATGTTGAGGTCACTGTCATGTGTAGTACAATATGGGTGGACAACACATAACTTACAGGGATGTGTGGCCATGGCAACATGACGATGGTTGACTACTCACCAAGAAATTTTGGAAAGTTGTATCTTGGAAAAACTTTGTCTGATTTTCATCAAATTTTCGACAATGGATAATATTCCCACCCTGAACACTCCTATATAAAATAACAAAAGTTTAGCGCCTCCTAGTGGTCACAACATTTGACCCTTGTAAAATGGCCAAACTTTGTACGATTTGCAACAAATTTTATACTATCAATATTCTCCCTTCCCCGAACTCATCTATATACAAATAATAAAAAAAATGCATAGCACCCCCTAATGATTTAAGGACGAATTACTGATTACTGTTTTTTTAAATATTTCTCTCACCAGCTTAACAAAAATACATGAAGGAATGACTTGGGCTCATTGATAGTACATGTACATAGTACAGAACTGTTCCCAGGGCGACTGGCGTGCTTCAGTGGCTTCCTCGCAAAACAAAACATGACAGTTACAGCTCACACAATTCTCGCATGATTTGGAAAAATCTTTGCACAAATCATACTGATCCCACTCTGAACATGTCTGTATATCAATATTCACAAAACTGTCACACCCACACCTACTGCTGACATGACGTACTGCACAAAATTGTTTCTAATTTTGCACAAAGACCAGTAGTCATGATGACATGACCTTTTCAGGGGTTCCTCACAGTGCATTGGACTATCCTCGGTGGAAGTCACTTTTGTCCTGCGATAAGCACAGTTGTCATGAAAACCCATTCCTTGCCAATCAATATGTTTTATACTTTGGAGGGTTGGGAATGTCCAAGAGTCACCAAATGTTGAACGTAAGTCACCATGACTCTCTTCAGTAGTTGTGTGGTTTCTGCAACATGTACCTTAAATGTAAGTGTTTCCATGGCCACATGTCCGAGTTTACCTGATTGCAATATGTTGGATAGTTGTAATTTGGACAAAATGTGTCAGACTGTCACCGGAATTGACGTGAAATTTTCTGAGATTCATCAGAACACCGCCATGATAACAACTGAATATCAACAATAGTATAACATCAAATGTGTTAACATAGACACGCCCTCCTCGCCATTCAATCCATGAGCTCATGGGGAGGGGTGGGAAGGTCTTGGAGGTCTAAATTTTTCAACATATGTTGAGGTCACTGTCATATGTAGTCCAATATGGGTGAACAACACATAACTTACAGGGAAGTGTTGCCCTGGCAACATGGTGACGGTTGACTACACGCCATGAAATTTCGGAAAGTTGTATCTTGGACAAACTTTTTCTGATTTTCACTAAATATTTGACAGTGGATAATAGTCCCACCCTGAACAGTCCATAAAATTTCCCAATTTCAAATTCTCCTTTTAACTAAGATACATTTGCGGATTAATTTGCCTCTTGAACATATTGCACACCTTTTTGACATAAGCAGACAAAATATGCTATATAAATACACTTGCTTGCTTTGTAACAATTTTTGGAATAAAGTACACAATGGCTTACAAAGTGCAGCTCTTTATTTCAAAGATGCAAAACTGTAACCATAACCATGACACAATACAAGAATATAAACTGACATGCATGATCAATATGTATCATTGTTCTACCATGTTATAGCGCATAACTGTCTCATGCTACAGCACTACTCTAATGCGCACGTCACAAAACCACGGCTGCTGTGGGGTTGCTGCTTCAGAGTCCCCCACATCCTAAATGGAACCACTCAATTTCACAGTTTTGGTTATCACAGGCAACCATGTCATCCAGCTCTTCTGGCTGCCTGCAAGTCCACCACACTTCTGCTGTGTTCTGTGCCTGCCAGAAGTGGCAGGTGTGGAAAAGCACATGGAAATTAATTTAAAGAATGTCCTGCTCGAAATGCAGACTGCAAGAAATGTCAGAAAAAGGGACATTTTGCTGCTTTGTGTAAAACCAAAATGAGAGTGGAGGAACTTCAGCAGAGGGACATGACTGAAAGTTTGGAGACATTGTTTTTGGCCACAATGACTATGGCACCTCCACCTAATGCTGCGTGGAAGAAGTCGATTGGAGTAAATGGCCAGCAGTCCAATTGGGCTGCACGGTGGCGCAGTGGTTTAGCACTGTGGCAGCGCAGTTTTACCCTCGGCCGGGGGACCGCGGGGATCATGAGATCGTGGGTTCGATCCCAGCCCCCGACCAACAGTGAGCTGTGTGGAGTTTGCATGTTCTCCCCATGTTGCGCGGGTTTACTCCGGGATTTCTCCGGTTTCCTCCCGCACACCAAAAACATGTAGGTTTAGGGCGCTCGCGCACGCAGCGACCAGCAGCCGGTGGCTTGTCACCAGACTGCAAACCAAGTCTACCTACGGGTACAAATAAGTAACAAAAAAAAAAAAAAAAAAAAAAAAAAAGGTACTGTTCAAAGCGAGGGAGGACGGGCGGTGGGTTCCGCGGTCGCGCGGGGGGCTAAGGTCCGTTTACACCTGCCTGCAGGTTTAATTATTATTATTATTCTGCCTAAATGATCGCATTTTTCACCCTCTGAACGTTAACCAAAACGCGATTTTTTTTGGCAAACCCCTCTGACCGGGCAAAAAATTCGATAAACTGGAAAAGATATGTTCCCCCCCACCCCTCATTTTTGTGGGTGGGGCCAAACGTACACAAATTTTCAAGGTCTATGGAGACTGGAGACCATAAACTTTGCCGTAGACACATCAAATTTGGGTGAGGTGTGAATGACCTCAAGACATGCAAAAAACATCATTGTGGCCCATACCCACCGCCAACAGGAAGGCCGCCATCTTGCCTCAAAGTCGCCCCACCTCCAATTCGGAAAAAACTCACACCTCGCATTTTAACGCACTTGTCCTAGGGACCAGATCCAATTGAGCTCATTTTTACATGGGGGCATCTACAGGCATTGCCCATTAAAAGTTATATAAATTAAGTCAAAATCTCAAAAGACGTGGCCAGGGCGCCATGGCGAAGTTTGACTCCTCCCCTTACAACTTCAACCACCTGTAACTCGCCCAAAACTTGTCCGATGTCCACAAAACTTTACATGAAGGAAAATAGTGCCACCCCGGACGCTATGACATCAAAATACCTGACAACCAATATAGCGCTACATAGTGGTTAATGAAAGAATTGCTGAAAACTGTTTTATTTATTACTCACAAGCGGCTGGGCAGAATGATGTGAAATTTTCAGAGATTCATCAGAACATAGACTTGATCATAACTGAACATAAACGTTAGTATGACATCATACGTGTTACCATAGAAACACCCTTCTCGCCATTCAAACCATGAGCTTATGGGGAGGGGTGGGAAGGTCTTGGAGGTCTAAATTTTTCAACATATGTTGAGGTCACTGTCAAATGTAGTCCAATATGGGTGGACAACACATAACTTACAGGGAAGTGTTGCCATGGCAACATGGCGACGGTTGACTACACGCCATGAAATTTCGGAAAGTTGTATTTTGGACAAACTTTTTCTGATTTCCACCAAATTTTCAAAAATGGATAATAATCCCACCCTGAACATTCCTATATAAAAATAACAAAAGTTTTAGCGCCGCCTAGTGGCAACAACATTAGACCCTTGTAAATTGGACATACTTTGCACGATTTGCAACAAATTTTATACGATCAATATTCTCCCTTCCCCGAACTCGTCTATATACAAATAATAAACAACACTCATAGTGCCCCCTAATGATTAAAGGCAGAATTACTGACGGGCAAAACTTGTCCGATGTCCACAAAACTTTACATGAAGGAAAATAGTGCCACCCCGGACGCAATGACATCAAAATACCTGACAAAAGATCTTGCGCCACATAGTGGTAAATGAAAGAACTGCTGAAAACTGTTTTATTTATTACTCGTGCGTGGCTTGCCAGAATGACGTGAAATTTTTCTGAGATTCATCAAAACATATCCTTGATAACAACTGAACATCAACAATAGTATAACGTCAAACGTGTTAACATAGACACGCCCTCCTAGCCATTCAAACCGTGAGTTTATGGGGAGGGGTGTGAAGGTGTTGGAGGTCTCAATTTTTCAACATATGTTGAGGTCACTGTCATGTGTAGTACAATATAGGTGGACAACACATAACTTACAGGGAAGTGCTGCCATGGCAACATGGTGACGGATGTCTACTCGCCAAGAAATTTCGGAAAGTTGTATCTTGGACAGACATTGTCTGATTTTCATCAAATTTTCAACAATGGATAATAGTCCCACCCTGAACACTCCTATATAAAATAAAAAAAGTTTTAGAGCCTCCTAGTGGTAACAACATTAGACCCTTATAAAATGGCCAAACTTTGTACGATTTGCAACAAATTTTATATGATCAATATTCTCCCTTCCCGAACTCATCTATATACAAATAATAAACAAAACTCATAGCGCCCCCTAATGATTAAATTAAGAATTACTGACGGAATAAACTTGTCCGATGTCCACAAAACTTTACATGAAGGAAAATAGTGCCACCCCGGACGCAATGACTTCAAAATACCTGACAAAAGATACAGCGTCACATAGTGGTTAATGAAAGAATTGCTGAAAACTGTTTTGTTTATTACTCATGCGCGGCTTGCCAGAATGACGTGAAATTTTCTGAGATTCATCAGAACACAGCGATGATCATAACTGAACATCAACATTAGTATGACATCATACGTATTACCATGGACACGCCCTCCTCGCCATTCAATCCATGAGCTTATGGGGAGGGGTGGGAAGGTCTTGGAGGCCTAAATTTTTCAACATATGTTGAGGTCACTGTCATGTGTAGTACAATATGGATGGACAACACATAACTTACAGGGATGTGTGGCCATGGCAACATGACGACGGTTGACTACTCGCCAAGAAATTTTGGAAAGTTGTATCTTGGAAAAAGTTTTTCTGATTTTCATCAAATTTTCGACAATGGATAATAGTCCCACCCTGAACACTCCTATATAAAATAACAAAAGTTTTAGCGCCTCCTAGTGGTAACAACATTACACCCTTGTAAAATGGCCAAACTTTGTACGATTTGCAACAAATTTTATATGATCAATATTCTCCCTTCCCCGAACTCGTCTATATACAAATAATAAACAAAACGCATAGCGCCCCCTAATGATTAAAGGAAGAATTACTGATGACTTTTTTTTAAAATTTTTATCTCACCAGCTTAACAAAATTACATGAGGGAATGACTTGGGCTCATTGATAGTACATGTACATAGTAGAGAACTGTTTCCAGGGCGACTGGCGTGCTTCAGTGGCTTTCTCGTCAAACAAAACATGACAGTTACAGCTCAGATAATTCTCACCTGATTTGGAAAAATCTTTGCACAAATCATACTGATCCCACTCTGAACATGTCTGTATATCAATATTCACAAAACTGTCACACCCACACCTACTGCTGACATGACGTACTGCACAAAATTGTTTCTAATTTTGCACAAAGACCAGTAGTCATGATGACATGACCTTTTCAGGGGTTCCTCAGAGTGCATTGGACTATCCTCGGTGGAAGTCACTTTTGTCCTGCGATAAGCACAGTTGCCATGAAAACCCATTCCTTGCCAATCAATATGTTTTATACTTTGGAGGGTTGGGAATGTCCAAGAGTCACCAAATGTGGAACGTAAGTCAACATGACTCTCTTCAGTAGTTCTGTGGTTTCTGCAACATGTACCTGAAAGGTAAGTGTTACCATGGCCACATGTCCGAGTTTACCTGATCGCAATATGTTGGATAGCTGTAATTTGGACAAAATGTGTCAGACTGTCACCGGAATTGCGATGATGGAGATTAATCCCGCTCCGCACATTTGCCCCACCCACAAAAATGAGTGGTGGAGGTGCGCATATCTTTTCCACTTGACCTATTTTGTTGCCGGAATTGCTATGATGGAGATTAGTCCCATTCTGCGCACTTACTTCTACATAAAAATATTTGTCATACATTTACTGATTAATTTGCCTCTTGAACATATTGCACACCGTTTTGACATAAGCAGACAAAATGTGCTATATAAATACACTTGCTTGCTTTGTAACAATTTTTCGAATAAAGTACACAATGGCTTACAAACTGCAGCTCTTTATTTCAAAGATGCAAAACTGTAACCATAACCATGACACAATACAAGAATATAAACTGACATGCATGATCAATATGTATCATTGTTCTACCATGTTATAGCGCATAACTGTCTCATGCTACAGCACTACTCTAATGCACACGTCACAAAACCAAGGCTGCTGTGGGGTTTTTAAAAGGAAGAATTGCTGAAAATTTTTTTCTCTCTTTTTCTCTCACTAGCAGAAAAAAAAATGCATGAAGGAATCACTAGGGCTGATTGACAGTACGTGTAGATAGTACAGAACTGTTTCCATGGCGACCAGCGTGCTTCAACACACACATTGCAGAGCATTGTAGCTAGATGGAATAATATGTAGATATATAAACACCCAGTGCGGAGCATTGTAGCTAGATGGAATAAATATGTAAATATATATACACACACAGTGCAGAGCATTGTTGCTAGATGGGATGAAACAGCACAACCGTCTACTTTGTTATCCTATATGGTATGATTATGTACCCATACATATTCTCACCCTCCATAGCGACCGCTATTTTCCTAATTGTATGCTGGAGGGGACCATTGTATGTCTTTTGCATTCAAAACTATTAGGTTGTCACGTCTTTAGGCTATCTCTAAGAGCAGCCCTACTTAGGTTGTACAGTCTGACAGCCGTTGGGATGAAGGACCTGCGAAACCTCTTGGTTGTGCACCTAGGATGATGTAGTCTGCTGCTAAATGAACTCCACCGTGCGTTCAGTATGTCCTACATAGGGTGGAACTCGGACTTCAGCAGAGATGACAGTTTAGCCACCGTCCTTCTCTCTCCTATCTCGTCCACTGGGACAACGCGCTACCCCAGGACAGAGCTAGCTTTCTTGATCTGTTTGTTCAGTCTCTTCCTATCGGCTGCCATAATGCCACTGCCGCAGCAGACCACCGTGTCATACAATGTCTTCAGCAGTGCCCCTTGTACACCAAAAGACCTGTCTCCTCAGTAGGAACAGCCTGCGCTGTCCCTTCTTGTAGAGTGCATCAGTATAGTGTGACCAGTCTAGTTCATTGTTCAGATGAACACCAAGGTACTTATAGGATGTCACCATCTCAATGTCTGTTCCCTGTATATTTACTGGTGATGTGAGGTGTTGTCCTGAAATGAGAGTGGAGCAACTTCAGCAGAGGGACATGACTGAAAGTTTGGAGACATTGTTTTTGGGCACAATGACTACGGCACCTCCACCTAATGCTGCGTGGAAGAAGTCGATTGCAGTAAATGGCCAGCAGGTACTGTTCAAAGCGAGGGAGGACGGGCGGCGGGTTCCGCGGTCGCGCGGGGGGGCGAAGGTCCGTTTACACCTGCCTGCAGGTTTAATTAGGGCCTGAGCCACTGACAACGTCAGTCGGCGAAAGCCCTATTGTATCCGCTTGCATTTATTAGGGCCTGAGCCACTGACAACGTCAGTCGGCGAAAGACCTATTGTATCCGCTCGCGTTTATTAGGGCCTGAGCCACTGACAACGTCAGTCGGCGAAAGCCCTATTGTATCCGCTCGCGTTTATTTATTATTAGGGCCTGAGCCACTGACAACGTCAGTCGGCGAAAGCCCTATTGTATCCGCTCGCGTTTATTTATTATTATTATTATTATTATTCTGCCTAAATGATTGCATTTTTCACCCTCTGAACGTTAACCAAAACGCGATTTTTTTTGGCAAACCCCTCTGACCGGGCAAAAAATTCGATAAACTGGAAAAGATATGTTCCCCCCCACCCCTCATTTTTGTGGGTGGGGCCAAACGTACACAAATTTTCAAGGTCTATGGAGACTGGAGACCATAAACTTTGCCGTAGACACATCAAATTTGGGTGAGGTGTGAATGACCTCAAGACATGCAAAAAACATCATTGTGGCCCATACGCACCGCCAACAGGAAGGCCGCCATCTTGCCTCAAAGTCGCCCCACCTCCAATTCGGGAAAAAAGTCACACCTTGCATTTTAAGGCACTTGTCCTAGGAACCAGATCCAATTGAGCTCATTTTTGCATGGGAGCATCTACAGGCATTGGCCATTAAAAGTTATATAAATTAAGTCAAAATCTCAAAAGGCGTGGCCAGGGCGCCATGGCCAAGTTTGACTCCTCCCCTTACAACTTCAACCACCTGTAACTCGGCTAAAAATGGTCCCATGTCCACAAAACTTTCCATGAAGGAAAATAGTCCCACCCCGAACGCAATGACATCAAAACACCTGACAACCAATATAGCGCCACATAGTGGATAATGAACGAATTGCTGAAAAATGTTTCATTTATTACTCACAAGCGGCTGGGCACAATGATGTGAAATTTTCTTAGATTCATCAGAACACAGCCATGATCATAACTGAACATCAACAATAGCATAACATCAAACGTGTTAACATGGACACGCCCTCCTCGCCATTGAATCCGTGACCTTATGGGGAGGGGTGAGAACGTCCTGGAGTCATGAAATTTGGAACATAGGTTTAGGTTACTGACACATATAGTACAATATGGGTGGACAACACATAACTGACAAGGAAGTGTTGCCATGGCGCCATGGCAAAGTTTGACTCCTCCCCTTACAACTTCAACCACCTATAACTCGGCCAAAAATGGTCCCATGTCCACAAAACTTTCCATGAAGGAAAATAGTCCCACCCCGAACGCAATGACGTCAAAACACCTGACAACCGATATAGCGCCACATAGTGGTTAATGAAAGAAATGCTGAAAACTGTTTCATTTATTACTCACAAGCGGCTGGGCAGAATGATGTGAAATTTGCTGAGATTCATCAGAACACAGCCATGATCATAACTGAACATCAACATTAGTATGACATCTAACGTATTACTATGGACATGCCCACCTCGCCATTCAATCCGTTAGCTTATGGGGAGGGTTGGGAACGTCCTGGAGTCATGAAAATTGGAACATAGGTTTAGGTGACTGTCACATATAGTCCAATAGGGGTGGACAACACATAACTGACAAGGAAGTGTTGCCATGGCGCCATGGCGAATTGCTAAATTATTGCAGCAGCACTGTAGTCAGTCCTCCTCTACAGTAATACTTAACACAGGCTGTCCACAGGGCTGTGTGTTGAGCCCCACTTTGTATTCATTGTACACATATCACTGCATACCTGTTCATCCCACAAACATTATAGAGAAGTTTGCAGATGACACAACAATAGTGGGCCTCATTTCAGGAGGAGATGAGTCCCACTGGTGAGATGGTGCTCAGATAATAATATGCTACTGAATACATAATAAAAAACAGAACTCATTATTAATATTAGGAAGCATAGCAGTAAGCCACCTCCTCTATACATAGTCAAGGAGTATGTGGAGAGGGTAGAGGCTTTTAAGTTTCTGGTTGTTCAGATTTCTCACAACCTTACCTGGGTAGTACGGCCCCAAACATGTCAGCTAAATTATTGCAGCAGCACTGTAGTCAGTCCTCCTCTACAGTAATGCTTAACACAGGCTGTCCACAGGGCTGTGTGTTGAGCCCCACTTTGTATTCATTGTACACATATCACTGCATACCTGTTCATCCCACAAACATTATAGAGAGTTTGCAGATGACACAACAATAGTGGGCCTCATTTCAGGAGGAGATGAGTCCCACTGGTGAGATGGTGCTCAGATAATAATATGCTACTGAATACATAATAAAAAACAGAACTCATTATTAATATTAGGAAGCATAGCAGTAAGCCACCTGGGTAGTACGACCCCAAACATGTCTACATAAACATAACAAACAAAAGTTTTAGCGCACCTATTGTTAAAAGGAAGAATTGCTGAAATTTTTATTTTCTCTCTTTTTCTTTCACCAGCAGAAAAAACAAATACATGAAGGAATCACTAGGGCTCATTGACAGTACATGTAGACAGTGCAGAACTGTTTCCATGGCGACCAGCGTGCTACAATGGCTTTCTCTCCATATAAAACATGACAGTTACACCTAAGACAATTCCTGCCTGATTTACAATAATCTTTGCACACATAATAGTGATCCCACTCGGACATGTCTTAATATCAATATTCACAAAACTGTCACAACCACACCTACTGCTGACATGACGTACTGCACAAATTTGTATCACATTTTGAACCAAGTCCAGTAGTCAGAATGAAATGACATTTTCAGTGGTTTCTCAAAGTGAATTGAATTACCCTCAGTGGAAGTCACTTTTGTACTGCGATAAAAACAGTTGCCATGAAAACACACTCCTTGCCTATCAATATGTTTTATACTTTGGAGGGTTGGGAAACTCCAAGAGTCACCAAATGTGGAACTTAAGTAAAGATGACTCTCTTCTGTAGTTCTGTGCTGTCTCCAACATGTACCTGAAATCTAATTGTTACCATGGCCGCATGTCCGAGTTTACCTGATCGCAATAAGTTGGATAGTTGTAATTTGGACAAACTGTGTCGGACTGTCACCAGTCATTGATAGTACATGTACATAGTACAGAGCTGTTTCCAGGGCGACTGGCGTACTTCAGTGGCTTTCTTGCCAAACAAAACATGACAGTTACAGCTCAGATAATTCTCGCATGATTTGGAAAAATCTTTGCACAAATCATACTGATGCCAATCTGAACATGTCTGTATATCAATATTCACAAAACTGTCACACCCACACCTACTGCTGACATGACTTACTGCACAAAATTGTTTCCAATTTTGCACAAAGACCAGTAGTCATGATGACATGACCTTTTCAGGGGTTCCTCAGAGTGCATTGGACTATCCTCGGTGGAAGTCACTTTTGTCCTGCGATAAGCACAGTTGCCATGAAAACCCATTCCTTGCCAATCAATATGTTTTATACTTTGGAGGGTTGGGAATGTCCAAGAGTCACCAAATGTGGAACATAAGTCAACATGACTCTCTTCAGTAGTTCTGTGGTTTCTGCAACATGTACCTGAAATGTAAATGTTTCCATGGCCACATGTCCGAGTTTACCTGATCGCAATATGTTGGATAGTTGCAATTTGGACAAAATGTGTTGGACTGTCACCGGAATTGCGATGATGGAGATTAATCCCGCTCCGCACATTTGCCCCACCCACAAAAATGAGTGGTGGAGGTGCACATATCTTTTCCACTTGATCTATTTTGTTGCCAGAATGATGTGAAATTTTCTGAGATTCATCAGAACACAGCCATGATAATAACTGAACATCAACAATAGTATAACATCAAACGTGTTAACATAGACATGCCCTCCTCGCCATTCACACCGTGAGCTTATGGGGAGGGGTGGGAAGGTCTTGGAGGTCTCAATTTTTCAACATATATTGAGGTCACTGTCATATGTAGTCCAATATTGGTGGACAACACATAACTTACAGGGAAGTGTTGCCCTGGCAACATGGTGACGGTTGACTACACGCCATGAAATTTCGGAAAGTTGTATCTTGGAAAAACTTTTTCTGATTTTCACTAAATATTTGACAGTGGATAATAGTCCCACCCTGAACAGTCGCTAAAATTTCCCAATTTCAAATTCTCCTTTTAACTAAGATAAATTTGCGGATTAATTTGCCTCTTGAACATATTGCACACCTTTTTGACATAAGCAGACAAAATGTGCTATATAAATAGACTTGTTTGCTTTGTAACAATTTTTGGAATAAAGTACACTATGGCTTACAAACTGCAGCTCTTTATTTCAAAGATGCAACACTGCAACAAAAACCATGACACAATACAATATAAACTGACATGCATGATCAATATGTATCATTGTTTTACCATGTTATAGCGCATAACTGTCTCATGCTACAGCACTACTCTAATGCGCACGTCACAAAACCACGGCTGCTGTGACATCCTAAATGGAACCACTGAATTTCACAGTTTTGGTTATCACAGGCAACCATGTCATCCAGCTCTACTGGCTGCCTGCAAGTCCACCACACTTCTGCGGTGTTCTGTGCCTGCCAGATGTGGCAGGTGTGGAAAAGCACATGGAAATTCATTTAAAGAATGTCCTGCTCGCAATGCAGACTGCAAGAAATGTCAGAAAAAGGGGCATTTTGCTGCTTTGTGTAAAACAAAAATGACAGTGGAGGAACTTCAGCAGAGGGACATGAGTGAAAGTTTGGAGACATTGTTTTTGGCCACAATGACTACGGCACCTCCACCTAATGCTGCGTGGAAGAAGTCGATTGGAGTAAATGGCCAGCAGGTAGGGTTCAAAGCCAGGGACGACGGGCGGCGGGTTCCGCGGTCGCGCGGGGGGCGAAGTCCGTTTACACCTGCCTGCAGGTTTAATTATTATTATTATTATTATTATTCTGCCTAAATGATCGCATTTTTCACCCTCTGAACGTTAACCAAAACGCGATTTTTTTTGGCAAACCCCTCTGACCGGGCAAAAAATTCGATAAACTGGAAAAGATATGTTCCCCCCCACCCCTCATTTTTGTGGGTGGGGCCAAACGTACACAAATTTTCAAGGTCTATGGAGACTGGAGACCATAAACTTTGCCGTAGACACATCAAATTTGGGTGAGGTGTGAATCACCTCAAGACATGCAAAAAACATCATTGTGGCCCATACCCACCACCAACAGGAAGGCCGCCATCTTGCCTCAAAGTCGCCCCACCTCCAATTTGGAAAAAAGTCACACCTTGCATTTTAACGCACTTGTCCTAGGGACCAGATCCAATTGAGCTCATTTTTGCATGGGAGCATCTACAGGCATTGGCCATTAAAAGTTATATAAATTAAGTGAAAATCTCAAAAGGCGTGGCCAGGGCGCCATGGCCAAGTTTGACTCCTCCCCTTACAACTTTAACCACCTGTAACTCGGCTAAAAATGGTCCCATGTCCACAAAACTTTCCATGAAGGAAAATAGTCCCACCCCGGACGCAATGACATCAAAACACCTGACAACCGATATAGCGCCACATAGTGGATAATGAAAGAATTGCTGAAAAATGTTTCATTTATTACTCACAAGCGGCTGGGCACAATGATGTGAAATTTTCTTAGATTCATCAGAACATAGCCATGATCATAACTGAACATCAACAATAGCATAACATCAAACGTGTTAACATGGACACCCCCTCCTCGCCATTGAATCCGTGACCTTATGGGGAGGGGTGAGAACGTCCTGGAGTCATGAAATTTGGAACATAGGTTTAGGTTACTGACACATATAGTACAATATGGGTGCAGAACACATAACTGACAAGGAAGTGTTTCCATGGCGCCATGGCAAAGTTTGACTCCTCCCCTTACAACTTCAACCACCTGTAACTCGGCCAAAAATGGTCCCATGTCCACAAAACTTTCCATGAAGGAAAATAGTACCACCCCGAACGCAATGACATCAAAACACCTGACAACCGATATAGCGCCACATAGTGGTTAATGAAAGAAATGCTGAAAACTGTTTCATTTATTACTCACAAGCGGCTGGGCAGAATGATGTGAACTTTGCTGAGATTCATCAGAACACAGCCATGATCATAACTGAACATCAACATTAGGATGACATCTAACGTATTACTATGGACACGCCCACCTCGCCATTCAATCCGTTAGCTTATGGGGAGGGTTGGGAACGTCCTGGAGTCATGAAAATTGGAACATAGGTTTAGGTGACTGTCACATATAGTCCAATAGGGGTGGACAACACATAACTGACAAGGAAGTGTTGCCATGGCGCCATGGCGAATTGCTAAATTATTGCAGCAGCACTGTAGTCAGTCCTCCTCTACAGTAATGCTTAACACAGGCTGTCCACAGGGCTGTGTGTTGAGCCCCACTTTGTATTCATTGTACACATATCACTGCATACCTGTTCATCCCACAAACATTATAGAGAAGTTTGCAGATGACACAACAATAGTGGGCCTCATTTCAGGAGGAGATGAGTCCCACTGGTGAGATGGTGCTCAGATAATAATATGCTACTGAATACATAATAAAAAACAGAACTCATTATTAATATTAGGAAGCATAGCAGTAAGCCACCTCCTCTATACATAGTCAAGGAGTATGTGGAGAGGGTAGAGGCTTTTAAGTTTCTGGTTGTTCAGATTTCTCACAACCTTACCTGGGTAGTACGGCCCCAAACATGTCAGCTAAATTATTGCAGCAGCACTGTAGTCAGTCCTCCTCTACAGTAATGCTTAACACAGGCTGTCCACAGGGCTGTGTGTTGAGCCCCACTTTGTATTCATTGTACACATATCACTGCATACCTGTTCATCCCACAAACATTATAGAGAAGTTTGCAGATGACACAACAATAGTGGGCCTCATTTCAGGAGGAGATGAGTCGCACTGGTGAGATGGTGCTCAGATAATAATATGCTACTGAATACATAATAAAAAACAGAACTCATTATTAATATTAGGAAGCATAGCAGTAAGCCACCTGGGTAGTACGGCCCCAAACATGTCTACATAAACATAAACAAAAGTTTTAGCGCACCTATTGTTAAAAGGAAGAATTGCTGAAATTTTTATTTTCTCTCTTTTTCTTTCACCAGCAGAAAAAACAAATACATGAAGGAATCACTAGGGCTCATTGACAGTACATGTAGACAGTGCAGAACTGTTTCCATGGCGACCAGCGTGCTACAATGGCTTTCTCTCCATATAAAACATGACAGTTACACCTAAGACAATTCCTGCCTGATTTACAATAATCTTTGCACACATAATAGTGATCCCACTCGGACATGTCTGAATATCAATATTCACAAAACTGTCACAACCACACCTACTGCTGACATGACGTACTGCACAAATTTGTATCACATTTTGAACCAAGTCCAGTAGTCAGAATGAAATGACATTTTCAGTGGTTTCTCAAAGTGAATTGAATTACCCTTAGTGGAAGTCACTTTTGTACTGCGATAAAAACAGTTGCCATGAAAACACACTCCTTGCCTATCAATATGTTTTATACTTTGGAGGGTTGGGAAACTCCAAGAGTCACCAAATGTGGAACTTAAGTAAAGATGACTCTCTTCTGTAGTTCTCTGCTGTCTCCAACATGTACCTGAAATCTAATTGTTACCATGGCCGCATGTCCGAGTTTACCTGATCGCAATAAGTTGGATAGTTGTAATTTGGACAAACTGTGTCGGACTGTCACCAGTCATTGATAGTACATGTACATAGTACAGAACTGTTTCCAGGGCGACTGGCGTACTTCAGTGGCTTTCTTGCCAAACAAAACATGACAGTTAAAGCTCAGATAATTCTCGCCTGATTTGGAAAAATCTTTGCACAAATCATACTGATGCCAATCTGAACATGTCTGTATATCAATATTCACAAAACTGTCACACCCACACCTACTGCTGACATGACGTACTGCACAAAATTGTTTCCAATTTTGCACAAAGACCAGTAGTCATGATGACATGACCTTTTCAGGGGTTGAAACTGACATGCATGATCAATATGTATCATTGTTCTACCATGTTATAGCGCATAACTGCCTCATGCTACAGCACTACTCTAATGCACACGTCACAAAACCACGGCTGCTGTGGGGTTTTTAAAAGGAAGAATTGCTGAAAATGTTTTTCTCTCTTTTTCTCTCACTAGCAGAAAAAAAAATGCATGAAGGAATCACTAGGGCTGATTGACAGTACGTGTAGATAGTACAGAACTGTTTCCATGGCGACCAGCGTGCTTCAACACACACAGTGCAGAGCATTGTAGCTAGATGGAATAATATGTAGATATATAAACACCCAGTGCGGAGCATTGTAGCTAGATGGAATAAATATGTAAAAATATATACACACAGTGCAGAGCATTGTTGCTAGATGGCATGAAACAGCACAACCGTCTACTTAGTTATCCTATATGGTATGATTATGTACCCATACATATTCTCACCCTCCATAGCGACCGCTATTTTCCTAATTGTATGCTGGAGGGGACCATTGTATGTCTTTTGCTTTCAAAACTAATAGGTTGTCACGTCTTTAGGCTATCTCTAAGAGCAGCCCTACTTAGGTTGTACAGTCTGACAGTCGTTGGGAGGAAGGACCTGCGAAACCTCTCAGTTGTGCAGCTAGAATGATGTAGTCTGCTGCTAAATGAACTCCACCGTGCGTTCAGTATGTCCTGCACAGGGTGGAAATCGGACTCCAGCAGAGATGACAGTTTAGCCACCGTCCTTCTCTCTCCTATCTCCTCCACTGGGACAACGCGCTACCCGAGGACAGAGCTAGCTTTCTTGATCTGTTTGTTCAGTCTCTTCCTATCGGCTGCCATAATGCCACTGCCCCAGCAGACCACCGTGTCATACAATGTCTTCAGCAGCGCCCCTTGTACACCAAAAGACATGAGTCTCCTCAGTAGGAACAGCCTGCGCTGTCCCTTCTTGTACAGTGCGTCAGTATAGTGTGACCAGTCTAGTTCATTGTTCAGATGAACACCCAGGTACTTATAGGATGTCACCATCTCAATGTCTGTTCCCTGTATATTTACTGGTGATGTGAGGTGTTGTCCTGAAATGAGAGTGGAGGAACTTCAGCAGAGGGACATGACTGAAAGTTTGGAGACATTGTTTTTGGGCACAATGACTACGGCACCTCCACCTAATGCTGCGTGGAAGAAGTCGATTGGAATAAATGGCCAGCAGGTACTGTTCAAAGCGAGGGAGGACGGGCGGCGGGTTCCGCGGTCGCGCGGGGGGGCGAAGGTCCGTTTACACCTGCCTGCAGGTTTAATTATTATTATTTTTCACTATTATTCTGCCTAAATGATCACATTTTTCACCCTCTGAACGTTAACCAAAACGCGATTTTTTTTGGCAAACCCCTCTGACCGGGCAAAAAATTCGATAAACTGGAAAAAATATGTCCCCCCCCCCCCCTCATTTTTGTGGGTGGGGTCAAACGTGCAAGGTCTATGGAGACTGGAGACCATAAACTTTGCCGTAGAAACATTAAATTTGGGTGAGGTGTGAATCACCTTAAGACATGCAAAAAACATCATTGTGGCCCATAACCACCACCAACAGGAAGTCCGCCATCTTGCCTCAAAGTCGCCCCACCTCCAATTCGAGAAAAAAGTCACACCTCGCATTTGAACGTACTTGTCCTTGGGACCTGATCCAATTGAGCTTATTTTTGCATGGCGGCATCTATAGGCATTGCCCATTAAAAATTATATAAATTAAGTCAATATCTCAAAAGGCGTGGCCAGGGCGCCATGGCGAAGTTTGACTCCTCCCCTTAAAAATTCAAATCGCTGTAACTCGTGCAAAACTTGTCTGATGTCCACAAAACTTTCCATGAAGGAAAATAGTGCCAACAAGGATACAATGACATCAAAATACCGGACAAAAGATATAGCGCCACATACTGGTTAACGAAAGAATTGCTGAAAACTGTTTTATTTATTACTCACGCACGGCTGGCCAGAATGACGTAAAATTTTCAGAGATTCATCAGAACACAGACATGATCATAACTGAACATCAACGTTAGTATGACGTCATACATGTTACCATGGACACGCCCTTCTCGCCATTCAACCCATGAGCTTATGGGGCGGGGTGGGACGGTCTTGGAGGTCTAAATTTTTCAACATATGTTGAAGTCACTGTCATATGCAGTCCATTATGGGTGGACAACTCATAACTTACAGGGAAGTGTTGCCATGGCAACATGGCGACAGTTGACTACACGCCATGAAATTTTGGAAAGTTGTATCTTGGACAAACTTATTCTGATGTCCACAAAACTTTCCATAAAGGAAAATAGTGCCACCCCGGATACAATGACATCAAAATACCGGACAAAAGATATAGCGCCACATAGTGGCTAATGAAAGAATTGCTGAAAACAGTTTTATTTATTACTCACGCACGGCTGGCCAGAATGACGTGACATTTTCAGAGATTCATCAGAACACAGACATGATCATAACTGAACATCAACGTTAGTATGACGTCATACATGTTACCATGGACACGCCCTTCTCGCCATTCAACCCATGAGCTTATGGGGCGAGGTGGGAAGATCTTGGAGGTCTAAATTTTTCAACATATGTTGAGGTCACTGTCATATGCAGTCCAATATGGGTGGACAACACATAACTTACAGGGAAGTGTTGCCATGGTCACATGGCGACGGTTGACTACACGCCATGAAATTTCGGACAGTTGTATCTTGGAAAACCTTTTTCTGATGTCCACAAACCTTCCCATCACGGAAAATAGTGCCACCCCGGATACAATGACATCAAAATACTGGACAAAAGATATAGCGCCACATAGTGGCTAACGAAAGAATTGCTGAAAACTGTTTTATTTATTACTCACGCACGGCTGGCCAGAATGACGTCAAATTTTCAGAGATTCATCAGAACACAGACATGATCATAACTGACCATCAACGTTAGTATGACGTCATACATGTTACGATGGACACGCCCTTCTCGTCATTCAACCCATGAGCTTATGGGGCGGGGTGGGAAGGTCTTGGAGGTCTAAATTTTTCAACATATGTTGAGGTCACTGTTATATGCAGTCCAATATGGGTGGACAACACATAACTTACAGGGAAGTGTTGCCATGGCAACATGGCAACGGTTGACTACACGCCATGAAATTTCGTACAGTTGTATCTTGGACAAACTTTTTCTGATGTCCACAAAACTTCCCATCAAGGAAAATAGTGCCACCCCGGATACAATGACATCAAAATACCGGACAATAGATATAGCGCCACATAGTGGCTAACGAAAGAATTGCTGAAAACTGTTTTATTTATTACTCACGCACGGCTGGCCAGAATGACGTCAAATTTTCAGAGATTCATCAGAACACAGACATGATCATATGACGTCATACATGTTATGATGGACACGCCCTTCTCGCCATTCAACCCATGAGCTTATGGGGCGGGGTGGGAAGGTCTTGGAGGTCTAAATTTTTCAACATATGTTGAGGTCACTGTCATATGCAGTCCAATATGGGTGGACAACACATAACTCACAGGGAAGTGTTGCCATGGCAACATGGCGACGGTTGACTACACGCCATGAAATTTCGTACAGTTGTATCTTGGACAACCTTTTTCTGATGTCCACAAAACTTCCCATCAAGGAAAATAGTGCCACCCCGGATACAATGACATCAAAATACCGGACAATAGATATAGCGCCACGTAGTGGCTAACGGAAGAATTGCTGAAAACTGTTTTTTTTATTACTCACGCACGGCTGGCCAGAATGACGTGAAATTTTCAGAGATTCATCAGAACACAGACATGATCATATGACGTCATACATGTTATGATGGACACGCCCTTCTCGCCATTCAACCCATGAGCTTATGGGGCGGGGTGGGAAGGTCTTGGAGGTCTAAATTTTTCAACATATGTTGAGGTCACTGTCATATGCAGTCCAATATGGGTGGACAACACATAACTTACAGGGAAGTGTTGCCATGGCAACATGGCGACGGTTGACTACACGCCATGAAATTTCGGACAGTTGTATCTTGGACAACCTTTTTCTGATGTCCACAAAACTCCATCAAGGAAAATAGTGCCACCCCGGATACAATGACATCAAAATACCGGACAATAGATATAGCGCCACATAGTGGCTAATGAAAGAATTGCTGAAAACTGTTTTATTTATTACTCACGCACGGCTGGCCAGAATGACGTGAAATTTTCAGAGATTCATCAGAACACAGACATGATCATAACTGAACATCAACGTTAGTATGACGTCATACATGTTACCATGGACACGCCCTTCTCGCCATTCAACCCATGAGCTTATGGGGCGGGGTGGGAAGGTCTTGGAGGTCAAAATTTTTCAACATATGTTGAAGTCACTGTCATATGCAGTCCAATATGGGTGGACAACACATAACTTACAGGGAAGTGTTGCCATGGCAATATGGCGACGGTTGACTACACGCCATGAAATTTCGGAAAGTTGTATATTGGACAAACTTTTTCTGATTTCCACCAAATTTTCAAAAATGGATAATAATCCCACCCTGACCATTCCTATATCAAATAACAAAAGTTTTAGCACCGCCTAGTGGTAACAACATTAGACCCTTGGAAATTGGACATACTTTGCACGATTTGCAACAAATTTTATACGATGAATATTCTCCCTTCCCCGAACTCGTCTATATACAAATAATAAACAACACTCATAGCGCCCCCTAATGATTAAAGGAAGAATTACTGACGGGCAAAACTTGTCCGATGTCCACAAAACTTTCCATGAAGGAAAATAGGGCCACCCCGGACGCAATGACATCAAAATACCTGACAAAAGATATAGCGCCACTGAAAACTGTTTTATTTATTACTCGTGCGCGGCTTGCCAGAATTACGTGAAATTTTCTGAGATTCATCAAAACACAGAAATGATCATAACTCAACATCAACGTTAGTATGACATCATACGTGTTACCATGGACACGCCCTTCTCGCAATTCAATCATGAGCTTATGGGGACTGGTGGGAAGGTCTTGGAAGTCTAAATTTTTCAACATATGTTGAGGTCACTGTCATACGTAGTCCAATATGGTTGGACAACACATAACTTACAGGGAAGTGTTGCCATGGCAACATGGCGACGGTTGACTAGTCGCCATGAAATTTCGGAAAGTTGTATCTTGGACAAACTTTTTCTGATTTCCACCAAATTTTCAAAGATGGATAATAATCCCATCCTGACCATTCCTATATAAAATAACAAAAGTTTTAGCACCGCCTAGTGGTAACAACATTAGACCCTTGTAAATTGGACAGACTTTGCACGATTTGCAACAAATTTTATACGATCAATATTCTCCCTTCCCCGAACTCATCTATATATAAATAATAAACAACACTCAAAGCACCCCCTAATGATTAAAGGAAGAATTACTGACGGGCAAAACTTGTCCGATGTCCATAAAACTTTCCATGAAGGAAAATAGTGCCACCCCGGACACTATGACATCAAAATACCTGACAAAAGATATAGTGCCACATAGTGGATAACGAAAGAATTGCTGAAAACTGTTTTATTTATTACTCATGCTCAGCTGGCCAGAATGACGTGAAATTTTCTGAGTTTCATCAGAACACAGCCATGATCATAACTGAACATCAATGTTAGTATGACATCAAACATGTTACCATGGACATGCCATGACAAAAGGGATAATGCCACTTACTGCTCACAGGAAGATCTGAGCCAAATGGTTTACTTTATTATGCATGCAGCCGTTGCAGTGATAACGGCACCTTTACCCAGCCAGCGAGGGACTATGGGCGCTGGGTTCCGCGGGCGCGCGGGGGGCGAAGGCCCGTTTACACCTGCTTGCAGGTTTAATTAGGGCCTGAGCCACTGACAACGTCAGTCGGCGAAAGCCCTATTGTATCCGCTCGCGTTTCTTTATTATTATTATTTGCTATTTTTCTGCCTAAATGATCGCATTTTTCACCCTCTGAACGTTAACCAAAACGCGATTTTTTTTGGCAAACCCCTCTGACCGGGCAAAAAATTTGATAAACTGGAAAAAATATGTGCCCCCCCAACCCTCATTTTTGTGGGTGGGGTCAAACGTACAAGGTCTATGGAGACTGGAGCCCATAAACTTTGCCGTAGACACATCAAATTTGGGTGAGGTGTGAATCACCTCAAGACATGCAAAAAACATCATTGTGGCCCATACCCACCGCCAACAGGAAGGCCGCCATTTTGCCTCAAAGTCGCCCCACCTCCAATTTGGAAAAAAGTCACACCTTGCATTTTAACCCACTTGTCCTAGGGACCAGATCCAATTGAGCTCATTTTCACATGGGGGCATCTACAGGCATTGGCCATTAAAAGTTATATAAATTAAGTCAAAATCTCATAAGGCGTGGCAAGGGCGCCATGGCGAAGTTTGACTCCTCCCCTTACAACTTCAACCACCTGTAACTCGGCTAAAAATGGTCCCATGTCCACAAAACTTTCCATGAAGGACAATAGTGTGACCCCGGACGCAATGACATCAAAACACCTGACAACCGATATAGCGCCACATAGTGGTTAATGAAAGAATTGCTGAAAACTGTTTCATTTATTACTTACGCACGGCTGGGCAGAATGATGTGAAATTTTCTGAGATTCATCAGAACACAGCAATGATCATAACTGAACATCAACAATAGCATAACATCAAACATGTTAACACGGACACGCCCTCCTCGCCATTGAATCCGTGAGCTTATGGGGAGGGGTGAGAACGTCCTGGAGTCATGAAATTTGGAACAAAGGTTTAGGTTACTGTAACATATAGTACAATATGGGTGGACAACACATAACTGACAAGGAAGTGTTGCCATGGCGCCATTGCGAAGTTTGACTCCTCCCCTTACAACTTCAAACAACTCTAACTCGGCCAAAAATGGTTCCATGTCCACAACACTTTCCATGAAGGAAAATAGTGCGACCCCGGACGCAATGACGTCAAAACACCTGACAACCGATATAGCGCCACATAGTGGGAAATGAAAGAATTGCTGAAAACTGTTTCATTTATTACTCACAAGCGGCTGGGCAGAATGATGTGAAATTTTCGGAGATTCATCAGAACACAGCAATGATCATAACTGAACATTAACAATAGCATAACATCAAACGTGTTAACACGGACACGCCCTCCTCGCCATTGAATCCGTGAGCTTATGGGGAGGGGTGAGAACGTCCTGGAGTCATGAAATTTGGAACAAAGGTTTAGGTTACTGTAACATATAGTACAATATGGGTGGACAACACATAACTGACAAGGAAGTGTTGCCATGGTGCCATTGCGAAGTTTGACTCCTCCCCTTACAACTTCAAACAACTGTAACTCGCCCAAAAATGGTTCCATGTCCACAACACTTTCCATGAAGGAAAATAGTGCGACCCCGGATGCAATGACATCAAAACACCTGACAACCAATATAGCGCCACATAGTGGGAAATGAAAGAATTGCTGAAAACTGTTTCATTTATTACTCACAAGCGGCTGGGCAGAATGATGTGAAATTTTCGGAGATTCATCAGAACACAGCAATGATCATCACTGAACATTAACAATAGCATAACATCAAACGTGTTAACATGGACACGCCCTCCTCGCCATTGAATCCGTGAGCTTATGGGGAGGGGTGAGAACGTCCTGGAGTCATGAAATTTGGAACATAGGTTTAGGTTACTGACATATATAGTACAATATGGGTGGACAACACATAACTGACAAGGAAGTGTTGCCATGGCACCATGGCGACGTTTGACTCCTCCCCTTACAACTTCAACCACCTGCAACTCGGTCGAAAATGGTCCCATGTCCACAAAACTTTCCATCAAGGAAAATAGTGCCACCCCGGATACAATGACATCAAAATACCGGACAAAAGATATAGTGCCACATAGTGGCTTACGAAAGTATTGCTGAAAACTGTTTTATTTATTACTCTAAACTAAATATGTATTACTAAATATGTAAATATATATACACACACAGTGCAGAGCATTGTTGCTAGATGGAATAATATGTAGATATATAAACACCCAGTGCAGAGCATTGTAGCTAGATGGAACTAGAAAAGCACTCGGAGAGCGCAGACCTCCGCCAAGCGGCACAGTTCCCCCCATACAGTGTTTGTGTGTACGTTTTCAGATTCCCTGAGCATGAAAAGATATGACTAGCAATTGGATTCACAATGATTATTTGTTTATTTGACATGGACAGTGCAATAAACAGACAATTAATGAATGACAATCAATGTGATAGTGATAGGATTAGTGGTTCAGTAGTGTAAAACGGGGCTATTAGGGACGGCGGGTTGATAAGGGACACTTTTCTGGGAAATGTTTTAAATGTAATTCTGCTTTTTTTATTTTGAACAGGACGCTGAGTTGTGTTGTTATTGTCAAATATCCATGAATCCTTCATCAAATCTAGGCGGAGGCAAAATTAAAAAAGCAGAATTACATTTAGAAAAGTGTCCCATATTACCCCGCCGTCCCTTATAGCCCCGTTTTACGGTTGTAAAAACATTGCCTCCTTGGCGGAGGTAATAAACTGAAGTGTTGGTGTGTCCATCTCCTCCACTGACGGATGCAGATTGGTTAGACAGGTTGCCGTGGGTTTTATATTATATTGGGGTTGCACTCCGCAGCAAAACAGAATTTAGAATTTTCCCCGGCAGAGAGGTCGTTTTTACGCAGCGCCTATAGCTGGGCGGGGAATTTGTGGCAAATAATCGGGCGGCGGACAGGTGGCCGTGTCAGGTTTTGCAGCGTGGCGCAAAAACACGCACGCTGGCGGGCCCAGCAGTGTTTTCCGCGTGCTTTTGTGCCTAAAACGTTGAAGAACGCGGAGTTTGTGTTGGTCAGACACGATGACCAGCGCAATGTGCGCAGCGGCTATGGCTGGCGGGCCCAGGCCAGCAGTGTTTTCCGCATGCTTTTGTGGCTAAAACGTTGAAGAAGGCGGAGTTTGTGTTGGTCAGACACGACGCCCAGCGCCGTCCATTGCGCCTGCGCACATGTTGAAAATGGCCATATGTCACAGTGTGGAAAAATGCTTTAAAAAATTCCTGTATGCAGACGGTGATGCGGATCATCCCCAAAATTTAATCAGTTCTTCCTTGTACCATTTCCAACAACGCCTGAAAGTTTCCTGGAAATCTGTCCAAGACTTTTTGAGTTATCTTGCTAACCAACAGACAGACAGACAGACAGACAGACACACAAACCCTGGCAAAAACATAACCTCCTCCTGGCCTTTTCGGCCTGGCGGAGGTAATAAATATGTAAATATATATACACACACAGTGCAGAGCATTGTTGCTAGATGGGATGAAACAGCACAACCGTCTACTTAGTTATCCTATATGGTATGATTATGTACCCATACATATTCTCACCCTCCATAGCGACCGGTATTTTCCTAATTGTATGCTGGAGGGGACCATTGCATGTCTTTTGCATTCAAAACTATTAGGTTGTCACGTCTTTAGCCGCAGTGGTTAGCACTGTTGCCTTACAGCTAGAAGGTTCCTGGTTCAAATCCCCAGGCTGGCAGGGGTAGGAACCTTTCTGTGTGGAGTTTGCATGTTCTCCCTGTGCTGCGTGGGTTTACTGCGGGGGCTCCGGTTTCCTCCCACAATCCAAAGACATGCATGTTAGGTTAATTGGCTGTTCTAAATTGTCCCTAGATATCTGTTTCCTATAGGCCCTTAGAATAGAGGGTTAGTACTAGTGAAAGCGCTTTGAGTGGTCTTTGTGACTAGAAAAGCGCTATATAAGTGCAGGTTAGTTAGTTAGTTAGTTAGTTAGCTATCTCTAACAGCAGCCCTACTTAGGTTGTACAGTCTGACAGCCGTTGGGAGGAAGGACCTGCGAAACCTCTCGGTTGTGCACCTAGGATGATGTAGTCTGCTGCTAAATGAACTCCACCGTGCGTTCAGTATGTCCTGCATAGGGTGGAACTCGGACTCCAGCAGAGATGACAGTTTAGCCACCGTCTTTCTCTCTCCTATCTCCTCCACTGGGACAACGCGCTACCCCAGGACAGAGCTAGCTTTTTTGATCTGTTTGTTCAGTCTCTTCCTATCGGCTGCCATAATGCCACTGCCCCAGCAGACCACCGTGTCATACAATGTCTTCAACAGTGCCCCTTGTACACCAAAAGACCTGAGTCTCCTCAGTAGGAACAGCCTGTGCTGTCCCTTCTTGTAGAGTGCATCAGTATAGTGTGACCAGTCTAGTTTATTGTTCAGATGAACACCCAGGTACTTATAGGATGTCACCATCTCAATGTCTGTTCCCTGTATATTTACTGGTGATGTGAGGTGTTGTCCTGAAATGAGAGTGGAGGAACTTCAGCAGAGGGACATGAGTGAAAGTTTGGAGACATTGTTTTTGGGCACAATGACTACGGCACCTCCACCTAATGCTGCGTGGAAGAAGTCGATTGGAGTAAATGGCCAGCAGGTAGGGTTCAAAGCCAGGGAGGACGGGCGGCAGGTTCCGCGGTTGCGCGGGGGGCGAAGGCCGGTTTACACCTGCCTGCAGGTTTAATTAGGGCCTGAGCCACTGACAACGTCAGTCGGCGAAAGCCCTATTGTATCCGCTCACGTTTCTTTCTTTATTTTTTTTTTTATTATTATTCTGCCTAAATGATCGCATTTTTCACCCTCTGAACGTTAACCAAAACGCGATTTTTTTTGGCAAACCCCTCTGACCGGGCAAAAAATTCGATAAACTGGAAAAAATATGTGCCCCCCCACCCCTCATTTTTGTGGGTGGGGTCAAACGTACAAGGTCTATGGAGACAGAAGACCATAAACTTTGCCGTAGACACATCAAATTTGGGTGAGGTGTGAATCACCTCAAGACATGCAAAAAACATCATTGTGGCCCATACCCACCGCCAACAGGAAGGCCGCCATCTTGCCTCAAATCGCCCCACCTCCAATTCGGGAAAAAAGTCACACCTCGCATTTGAACGCACTTGTCCTAGGGACCTGCTCCAATTGAGCTCATTTTTGCATGGCGGCATCTATAGGCATTGGCCATTAAAAGTTATATAAATTAGGTCAAAATCTCAAAAGGTGTGGCCAGGGCGCCATGGCGAAGATTGACTCCTCCCCTTACAAATTCAACCAGCTGTAACTCCCGCAAAACTTGTCCGATGTTCACAAAACTTTCCATCAAGGAAAATAGTGCCACCCCGGATACAATGACATCAAAATACCGGACAAAAGATATAGCGCCACATAGTGGTTAATGAAAGAATTGCTGAAAACTGTTTTATTTATTACTCACGCACGGCTGGCCAGAATGACGTGAAATTTTCAGAGTTTCATCAGAACACAGACATGATCATAACTGAACATCAACGTTAGTATGACGTCATACATGTTACGATGGACACGCCCTTCTCGCCATTCAACCCATGAGCTTATGGGGCGGGGTGGGAAGGTCTTGGAGGTCTAAATTTTTCAACATATGTTGAGGTCACTGTCATATGCAGTCCAATATGGGTGGACAACACATAACTTACAGGGAAGTGTTGCCATGGCAACATGGCGACGGTTGACTACATGCCATGAAATTTCGGACAGTTGTATCTTGGACAACCTTTTTCTGATGTTCACAAAACTTCCCATCAAGGAAAATAGTGCCACCCCGGATACAATGACATCAAAATACCGGACAAAAGATATAGCGCCACATAGTGGCTAACGAAAGAATTGCTGAAAACTGTTTTATTTATTACTCACGCACGGCTGGCCAGAAAGACGTCAAATTTTCAGAGATTCATCAGAACACAGACATGATCATAACTGAACATCAACGTTAGTATGACATCATACATGTTACCATGGACACGCCCTTCTCGCCATTCAACCCATGAGCTTATGGGGCGGGGTGGGAAGGTCTTGGAGGTCTAAATTTTTCAACATATGTTGAGGTCACTGTCATATGCAGTCCAATATGGGTGGACAACACATAACTTACAGGGAAGTGTTGCCATGGCAACATGGCAACGGTTGACTACACGCCATGAAATTTCGGACAGTTGTGTCTTGGACAAACTTTTTCTGATGTCCACAAAACTTTCCATCAAGGAAAATAGTGTCACCCTGGATACAATTACATCAAAATACCGGACAAAAGATATAGTGCCACATAGTGGCTAACGAAAGAATTGCTGAAAACTGTTTTATTTATTACTCACGCACGGCTGGCCAGAATGACGTGAAATTTTCAGAGATTCATCAGAACACAGACATGATCATAACTGAATATCAACGTTAGTATGACGTCATACATGTTACCATGGACATGCCCTTCTCGCCATTCAACCCATGACCTTATGGGGTAGGGTGGGAAGGTCTTGGAGGTCTAAATTTTTCAACATATGTTGAGGTCACTGTCTTATGCAGTCCAATATGGGTGGACAACACATAACTTACAGGGAAGTGTTGCCATGGCAACATGGCGACGGTTGACTACACGCCATAAAATTTCGTACAGTTGTATCTTGGACAACCTTTTTCTGATGTCCACAAAACTTCCCATCAAGGAAAATAGTGCCACCCCGGATACAATGACATCAAAATACCGGACAATAGATATAGCGCCACATAGTGGCTAACGGAAGAATTGCTGAAAACTGTTTTTTTTATTACTCACGCACGGCTGGCCAGAATGACGTGAAATTTTCAGAGATTCATCAGAACACAGACATGATCATATGACGTCATACATGTTATGATGGACACGCCCTTCTCGCCATTCAACCCATGAGCTTATGGGGCGGGGTGGGAAGGTCTTGGAGGTCTAAATTTTTCAACATATGTTGAGGTCACTGTCATATGCAGTCCAATATGGGTGGACAACACATAACTTACAGGGAAGTGTTGCCATGGCAACATGGCGACGGTTGACTACACGCCATGAAATTTCGGACAGTTGTATCTTGGACAACCTTTTTCTGATGTCCACAAAACTCCATCAAGGAAAATAGTGCCACCCCGGACGCTATGACATCAAAATACCTGACAACCAATATAGCGCTACATAGTGGTTAATGAAAGAATTGCTGAAAACTGTTTTATTTATTACTCACGCACGGCTGGCCAGAATGACGTCAAATTTTCAGAGATTCATCAGAACACAGACATGATCATAACTGAACATCAACCTTAGTATGATGTCATACATGTTACCATGGACACGCCCTTCTCGCCATTCAACCCATGAGCTTATGGGGCGGGGTGGGAAGGTCTTGGAGGTCTAAATTTTTCAACATATGTTGAGGGCACTGTCATATGCAGTCCAATATGGGTGGACAACACATAACTTACAGGGAAGTGTTGCCATGACAACATGGTGACGCTTGACTACACACCATGACATTTCGGAAAGTTGTATCTTGGACAATCTTTGTCTGATTTTCACTACATATTTGACAGTGGATATTAGTCCCACCCTGAAGACTCCCTACGCCACTGACAGTCTGCCCATGTCACAGACAATAGTTTAGGTTGTGAAATGTTTGGAAATCTGTCCACACTTAAAAGCATATGCTAGATGTGCTTCTTTGCCATTTTTTCACATAAATTCTCACCTGTTATTAAATTGTGACTTCAGCACATTAGTTTGCTACAAACAAATTTACCACTCTTAACAACTTTTAATTTATTAGAAAAATGTTTCAAACATTATGTTCGCAAGCATGCCCACGTGACAAACACACAATGCATTCTGGGAAGTGAAGTCCGCATGTTACATCAACAGACTACAGCCCACTTTTTGATCATGGCGTAACATCTTCTGTATAATCGTCAAACCACAATTTGCAAGATTTTAGACTCCGTAAACCGCAATTTGCAAAACTTAAAAAAAGGTTTTAAACAATATTGATTCGCCCATTATGACGTAGTGTCCATAGAATTCACCAAGTGCATTCTGGGTACGCTCGGAACCGTTCGCGGACATCACGTAAAAGCTGGAGACATCGTCACAAAGCAGACATGGGGGAGTCTTGCTGTGTGGTAAACTGTAATAGTCGTTCTCACAACCGCCGTGGAGAAAAGATAAACCACGGAATAGGCTTTTTTCGTTTTCCAGCCTGGAAGAAGAACAGCACAGCTCACGTTTCGGATGTAACGAAGAGGCGACGCCTGGCCTGGATTGCAGCAGTCAGAAGACCCAACGTAACTTTCAAACACGCACCTGTATCGATGGTGGTGTGCTCAAAGCATTTTTATAAAGGTACGTTATGATTTATGGTGTACGTCTGTTGTTAAAACTTGCTTGTGTTGTGGTTAAGACTTGCTTGGTCATAGCTTTTAACCTACATCAGCAGTGCTAAGCTAAACAGAGCTAAGCTAAAGACACTCCGATATCAGAGTAGCTAGAAAAAGTTCCCACTCACACACCTGTGTGAGCGGGTTTAATTTGTTCTACTCCAAAGTATTTTCTTAATTTTTCCTTTGCTTTAACAGCAGACCAGCTTATGAAATGCTAGACTGTGATCCTGACTGGGCACCTTCTCTAAACCTTAGGCATGCAGAGCTTCCAGCTGCCACTCCTGACAGGTTTAACCGCTTATGCAGATGGACAAGATTATGACAAAAAGAATCAGCAGGGCATGCAAGTGATCCTCCCAGCACAGACCTCCAAGATCAGTGGCCACGTGACTGAGATGGATAATGTAGCTCCTTCAGGTCGTCTTTTTTTATTTCACCTATGTTTTTCTTTCTAAAATGTGTCTTGGGATTCCTTTTGATTACAAAATATATTAACTACAGTTGTTTATTGTCCTGATCAGCAACAGATGACACCACACCTCTGGCTGAGATGGAGGAGACGACATCTGATGAAGCAGCACAGATCTGTCAGGCTGATGATGCTCCAGAGGACAATGCACAAGAGCGACAGAACTACAGCAAGTGTCACTGTAGACTTAAAGAATTTTTACTCTTCCAAGAGGAGAACAGAAAGTTAAAAGGAGAGCTCTCCAGAAATACTCTGGATGACAATTTCCTCAAAGATAATCACTCAAAGGTGAAATACTACACTGGGCTTCCATCTTTCAGTTTAATGGCTCTGCTGATGCAATTTTTACCCAGCCTAACAAAGACAGAAAAAAAATCCCAATTTCAAATTCTCCTTTTAGCTAACATACATTTGCAGATTAATTTGCCTCTTGAACATATTGCACACCTTTTGGACATAAGCAGACAACATGTGCTATATAAATACACTTGCTTGCTTTGTAACAACATTTGGAATAAAGTACACAATGGCTTACAAACTCCAGCACTTTATTTCAAAGATGGAATAGTGTAACCATAACCATGACACAATACAAGTATATAAATTGACATGCAAGATCGACATGTATCATTGTTCTACCATGTTATAGCGCATAACTGTCTCATGATACAGCACTACTCTAATGCGCATGTCACAAAACCACGGCTGCTGTGGGCTTGGTGCTTCAGAGTCCCCCACATCCTAAATGGAAACACTGACTTTCAGTTTGGGTTATCACAGGCAACCATGTCATCCAGCTCTTCTGGCTGCCTGCAAGTCCACCACACTTCTGCTGTGTTCTGTGCCTGTCTTCTGGGATTGTGTGTGGGACCTGGCTGTAATGCAGTTAGACGTCGTCTTTTGGCCTTCTGGGTGGGTTTATCTGCTGCAGCTTTCCTCTTGTGTTGTGGGGTCATAGTCAGTAAAGTGACGGGCAACAAGCTCAGGTAGGACAGCTTTAGAAAAAAAGTTCTGCGTAACTGGTAAAAGTGTTTGCTCCCACAGGTCAGAATCTGGTGTGACGCGTACAACAACACAACTTTTTGTGGTCCACACACCAAAATCACAGAAAGGTGAGCCTGTCACAAAGATTTGCGTTTGTACCTGCTGCGACCGGTATTTTCCTAATTGTATGCTGGAGGGGACCATTGTATGTCTTTTGCATTCAAAACTATTAGGTTGTCACGTCTTTAGGCTATCTCTAAGAGCAGCCCTACTTAGGATGTACAGTCTGACAGTCGTTGGAAGGAAGGACCTGCGAAACCTCTCGGTTGTGCACCTAGGATGATGTAGTCTGCTGCTAAATGAACTCCACCGTGCGTTCAGTATGTCCTGCATAGGGTGGAACTCGGACTCCAGCAGAGATGACAGTTTAGCCACCGTCCTTCTCTCTCCTATCTCCTCCACTGGCACAACGCACTACCCCAGGACAGAGCTAGATTTCTTCATCTGTTTGTTCAGTCTCTTCCTATCGGCTGCCATAATGCCACTGCCCCAGCAGACCACCGTGTCATACAATGTCTTCAGCAGCACCCCTTGTACACCAAAAGAAATGAGTTTCCTCAGTAGGAACAGCCTGCGCTGTCCCTTCTTGTAGAGTGCGTCAGTATAGTGTGACCAGTCTAGTTCATTGTTCAGATGAACACCCAGGTACTTATAGGATGTCACCATGTCAATGTCTGTTCCCTGTATATTTACTGGTGATGTGAGGTGTTGTCCTGAAATGACAGTGGAGCAACTTCAGCAGACGGACATGACTGAAAGTTTGGAGACATTGTTTTTGGGCACAATGACTACGGCACCTCCACCTAATGTGCGTGGAAGAAGTCGATTGGAGTAAATGGCCAGCAGGTACTGTTCAAAGCGAGGGAGGACGGGCGGCGGGTTCCGCGGTCGCGCGGGGGGGCGAAGGCCCGTTTACACCTGCCTGCTGGTTTAATTTTTTTTTTTTTTTTATTATTATTCTGCCTAAATGATCGCATTTTTCACCCTCTGAACGTTAACCAAAACGCGATTTTTTTGGGCAAACCCCTCTGACCGGGCAAAAAATTCGATAAACTGGAAAAAATATGTGCCCCCCCACCCCTCATTTTTGTGGGTGGGGTCAAACGTACAAGGTCTATGGAGACAGAAGACCATAAACTTTGCCGTAGACACATCAAATTTGGGTGAGGTGTGAATCACCTCAAGACATGCAAAAAACATCATTTTGGCCCATACCCACCGCCAACAGGAAGGCCGCCATCTTGCCTCAAAGTCGCCCCACCTCCAATTCGGGAAAAAAGTCACATCTCGCATTTGAACGCACTTGTCCTAGGGACCTGCTCTAATTGAGCTCATTTTTGCATGGCGGCATTTATTGGCATTGGCCATTAAAAGTTATATAAATTAAGTCAAAATCTCAAAAGGCGTGGCCAGGGCGCCATGGCGAAGATTGACTCCTCCCCTTACAAATTCAACCAGCTGTAACTCCCGCAAAACTCGTCCGATGTCCACAAAACTTTCCATCAAGGAAAATAGTGCCACCCCGGATACAATGACATTAAAATAACGGACAAAAGATATAGCGCCACATAGTGGCTAATGAAAGAATTGCTGAAAACTGTTTTATTTATTACTCACTCACGGCTGGCCAGAATGACGTGAAATTTTCAGAGTTTCATCAGAACACAGACATGATCATAACTGAACATCAACGTTAGTATGACATCATACATGTTACGATGGACACACCCTTCTCGCCATTCAACCCATGAGCTTATGGGGCGGGGTGGGAAGGTCTTGGGGGTCTAAATTTTTCAACATATGTTGAGGTCACTGTCATATGCAGTCCATTATGGGTGGACAACACATAACTTACAGGGAAGTGTTGCCATGGCAACATGGCGACGGTTGACTACACGCCATGAAATTTCGTACAGTTGTATCTTGGACAACCTTTTTCTGATGTCCACAAAACTTCCCATCAAGGAAAATAGTGCCACCCCGGATACAATGACATCAAAATACCGGACAATAGATATAACGCCACATAGTGGCTAACGAAAGAATTGCTGAAAACTGTTTTATTTATTACTCACGCACGGCTGGCCAGAATGACGTCAAATTTTCAGAGATTCATCAGAACACAGACATGATCATAACGTCATACATGTTATGATGGACACGCCCTTCTCGCCATTCAACCCATGAGCTTATGGGGCGGGGTGGGAAGGTCTTGGAGGTCTAAATTTTTCAACATATGTTGAGGTCACTGTCATATGCAGTCCAATATGGGTGGACAACACATAACTCACAGGGAAGTGTTGCCATGGCAACATGGCGACGGTTGACTACACGCCATGAAATTTCGTACAGTTGTATCTTGGACAACCTTTTTCTGATGTCCACAAAACTTCCCATCAAGGAAAATAGTGCCACCCCGGATACAATGACATCAAAATACCGGACAATAGATATAGCGCCACATAGTGGCTAACGGAAGAATTGCTGAAAACTGTTTTTTTTATTACTCACGCACGGCTGGCCAGAATGACGTGAAATTTTCAGAGATTCATCAGAACACAGACATGATCATATGACGTCATACATGTTATGATGGACACGCCCTTCTCGCCATTCAACCCATGAGCTTATGGGGCGGGGTGGGAAGGTCTTGGAGGTCTAAATTTTTCAACATATGTTGAGGTCACTGTCATATGCAGTCCAATATGGGTGGACAACACATAACTTACAGGGAAGTGTTGCCATGGCAACATGGCGACGGTTGACTACACGCCATGAAATTTCGGACAGTTGTATCTTGGACAACCTTTTTCTGATGTCCACAAAACTCCATCAAGGAAAATAGTGCCACCCCGGATACAATGACATCAAAATACCGGACAATAGATATAGCGCCACATAGTGGCTAATGAAAGAATTGCTGAAAACTGTTTTATTTATTACTCACGCACGGCTGGCCAGAATGACGTCAAATTTTCAGAGATTCATCAGAACACAGACATGATCATAACTGAACATCAACCTTAGTATGATGTCATACATGTTACCATGGACACGCCCTTCTCGCCATTCAACCCATGAGCTTATGGGGCGGGGTGGGAAGGTCTTGGAGGTCTAAATTTTTCAACATATGTTGAGGGCACTGTCATATGCAGTCCAATATGGGTGGACAACACATAACTTACAGGGAAGTGTTGCCATGGCAACATGGCGACGGTTGACTACATGCAATGAAATTTCGGAAAGTTGTATCTTGGACAAACTTTTTCTGATGTCCACAAAACTTTCCATCAAGGAAAATAGTGCCACCCCGGATACAATGCCATCAAAATACCGGACAAAAGATATAGTGCCACATAGTGGCTAATGAAGGAATTGCTGAAAACTGTTTTATTTATTACTCACGCACGGCTGGCCAGAATGACATGAAATTTTCAGAGATTCATCAGAACACAGACATGATCATAACTGAACATCAACGTTATTATGACGTCATACATGTTACCATGGACATGCCCTTCTCGCCATTCAACCCATGAGCTTATGGGGCGGGGTGGGAAGGTCTTGGAGGTCTAAATTTTTCAACATATGTTGAGGTCACTGTCATATGCAGTCCAATATGGGTGGACAACACATAACTTATAGGGAAGTGTTGCCATGGCAACATGGCGACGCTTGACTACACTCCATGAAATTTCGGACAGTTGTATCTTGGACAATCCTTTGTCTGATTTTCACTACATATTGACAGTGGATATTAGTCCCCACCCTGAAGACTCCCTACGCCACTGACAGTCTGCCCATGTCACAGACAATAGTTTTAGGTTGTGAAATGTTTGGAAATCTGTCCACACTTAAAAGCATATGCTAGATGTGCTTCTTTGCCATTTTTCACATAAATTCTCACCTGTTATTAAATTGTGACTTCAGCACATTAGTTTGCTACAAACAAATTTACCACTCTTAACAACTTTTAATTTATTAGAAAAATGTTTCAAACATTATGTTCGCAAGCATGCCCACGTGACAAACACACAATGCATTCTGGGAAGTGAAGTCCGCATGTTACATCAACAGACTACAGCCCACTTTTTGATCATGGCGTAACATCTTCTGTATAATCGTCAAACCACAATTTGCAAGATTTTAGACTCCGTAAACCGCAATTTGCAAAACTTAAAAAAAGGTTTTAAACAATATTGATTCGCCCATTATGACGTAGTGTCCATAGAATTCACCAAGTGCATTCTGGGTACGCTCGGAACCGTTCGCGGACATCACGTAAAAGCTGGAGACATCGTCACAAAGCAGACATGGGGAGTCTTGCTGTGTGGTAAACTGTAAATAGTCGTTCTCACAACCGCCGTGGAGAAAAGATAAACCACGGAATAGGCTTTTTTCGTTTTCCAGCCTGGAAGAAGAACAGCACAGCTCACGTTTCGGATGTAACGAAGAGGCGACGCCTGGCCTGGATTGCAGCAGTCAGAAGACCCAACGTAACTTTCAAACACGCACCTGTATCGATGGTGGTGTGCTCAAAGGCATTTTTATAAAGGTACGTTATGATTATGGTGTACGTCTGTTGTTAAAACTTGCTTGTGTTGTGGTTAAGACTTGCTTGGTCATAGCTTTTAACCTACATCAGCAGTGCTAAGCTAAACAGAGCTAAGCTAAAGACACTCCGATATCAGAGTAGCTAGAAAAAGTTCCCACTCACACACCTGTGTGAGCGGGTTTAATTTGTTCTACTCCAAAGTATTTTCTTAATTTTTCCTTTGCTTTAACAGCAGACCAGCTTATGAAATGCTAGACTGTGATCCTGACTGGGCACCTTCTCTAAACCTTAGGCATGCAGAGCTTCCAGCTGCCACTCCTGACAGGTTTAACCGCTTATGCAGATGGACAAGATTATGACAAAAAGAATCAGCAGGGCATGCAAGTGATCCTCCCAGCACAGACCTCCAAGATCAGTGGCCACGTGACTGAGATGGATAATGTAGCTCCTTCAGGTCGTCTTTTTTTATTTCACCTATGTTTTTCTTTCTAAAATGTGTCTTGGGATTCCTTTTGATTACAAAATATATAACTACAGTTGTTTATTGTCCTGATCAGCAACAGATGACACCACACCTCTGGCTGAGATGGAGGAGACGACATCTGATGAAGCAGCACAGATCTGTCAGGCTGATGATGCTCCAGAGGACAATGCACAAGAGCGACAGAACTACAGCAAGTGTCACTGTAGACTTAAAGAATTTTTACTCTTCCAAGAGGAGAACAGAAAGTTAAAAGGAGAGCTCTCCAGAAATACTCTGGATGACAATTTCCTCAAAGATAATCACTCAAAGGTGAAATACTACACTGGGCTTCCATCTTTCAGTTTAATGGCTCTGCTGATGCAATTTTTACCCAGCCTAACAAAGACAGAAAAAAAATCCCAATTCAAATTCTCCTTTTAGCTAACATACATTTGCAGATTAATTTGCCTCTTGAACATATTGCACACCTTTTGGACATAAGCAGACAACATGTGCTATATAAATACACTTGCTTGCTTTGTAACAACATTTGGAATAAAGTACACAATGGCTTACAAACTCCAGCACTTATTTCAAAGATGGAATAGTGTAACCATAACCATGACACAATACAAGTATATAAATTGACATGCAAGATCGACATGTATCATTGTTCTACCATGTTATAGCGCATAACTGTCTCATGATACAGCACTACTCTAATGCGCATGTCACAAAACCACGGCTGCTGTGGGCTTGGTGCTTCAGAGTCCCCCACATCCTAAATGGAAACACTGACTTTCAGTTTGGGTTATCACAGGCAACCATGTCATCCAGCTCTTCTGGCTGCCTGCAAGTCCACCACACTTCTGCTGTGTTCTGTGCCTGTCTTCTGGGATTGTGTGTGGGACCTGGCTGTAATGCAGTTAGACGTCGTCTTTTGGCCTTCTGGGTGGGTTTATCTGCTGCAGCTTTCCTCTTGTGTTGTGGGGTCATAGTCAGTAAAGTGACGGGCAACAAGCTCAGGTAGGACAGCTTTAGAAAAAAAGTTCTGCGTAACTGGTAAAAGTGTTTGCTCCCACAGGTCAGAATCTGGTGTGACGCGTACAACAACACAACTTTTTGTGGTCCACACACCAAAATCACAGAAAGGTGAGCCTGTCACAAAGATTTGCGTTTGTACCTGCTGCGACCGGTATTTTCCTAATTGTATGCTGGAGGGGACCATTGTATGTCTTTTGCATTCAAAACTATTAGGTTGTCACGTCTTTAGGCTATCTCTAAGAGCAGCCCTACTTAGGATGTACAGTCTGACAGTCGTTGGAAGGAAGGACCTGCGAAACCTCTCGGTTGTGCACCTAGGATGATGTAGTCTGCTGCTAAATGAACTCCACCGTGCGTTCAGTATGTCCTGCATAGGGTGGAACTCGGACTCCAGCAGAGATGACAGTTTAGCCACCGTCCTTCTCTCTCCTATCTCCTCCACTGGCACAACGCACTACCCCAGGACAGAGCTAGATTTCTTCATCTGTTTGTTCAGTCTCTTCCTATCGGCTGCCATAATGCCACTGCCCCAGCAGACCACCGTGTCATACAATGTCTTCAGCAGCACCCCTTGTACACCAAAAGAAATGAGTTTCCTCAGTAGGAACAGCCTGCGCTGTCCCTTCTTGTAGAGTGCGTCAGTATAGTGTGACCAGTCTAGTTCATTGTTCAGATGAACACCCAGGTACTTATAGGATGTCACCATGTCAATGTCTGTTCCCTGTATATTTACTGGTGATGTGAGTGTTGTCCTGAAATGACAGTGGAGCAACTTCAGCAGACGGACATGACTGAAAGTTTGGAGACATTGTTTTTGGGCACAATGACTACGGCACCTCCACCTAATGTGCGTGGAAGAAGTCGATTGGAGTAAATGGCCAGCAGGTACTGTTCAAAGCGAGGGAGGACGGGCGGCGGGTTCCGCGGTCGCGCGGGGGGGGCGAAGGCCCGTTTACACCTGCCTGCTGGTTTAATTTTTTTTTTTTTTTTTATTATTATTCTGCCTAAATGATCGCATTTTTCACCCTCTGAACGTTAACCAAAACGCGATTTTTTTGGGCAAACCCCTCTGACCGGGCAAAAAATTCGATAAACTGGAAAAAATATGTGCCCCCCCCACCCCTCATTTTTGTGGGTGGGGTCAAACGTACAAGGTCTATGGAGACAGAAGACCATAAACTTTGCCGTAGACACATCAAATTTGGGTGAGGTGTGAATCACCTCAAGACATGCAAAAAACATCATTTTGGCCCATACCCACCGCCAACAGGAAGGCCGCCATCTTGCCTCAAAGTCGCCCCACCTCCAATTCGGGAAAAAAGTCACATCTCGCATTTGAACGCACTTGTCCTAGGGACCTGCTCTAATTGAGCTCATTTTTGCATGGCGGCATTTATTGGCATTGGCCATTAAAAGTTATATAAATTAAGTCAAAATCTCAAAAGGCGTGGCCAGGGCGCCATGGCGAAGATTGACTCCTCCCCTTACAAATTCAACCAGCTGTAACTCCCGCAAAACTCGTCCGATGTCCACAAAACTTTCCATCAAGGAAAATAGTGCCACCCCGGATACAATGACATTAAAATAACGGACAAAAGATATAGCGCCACATAGTGGCTAATGAAAGAATTGCTGAAAACTGTTTTATTTATTACTCACTCACGGCTGGCCAGAATGACGTGAAATTTTCAGAGTTTCATCAGAACACAGACATGATCATAACTGAACATCAACGTTAGTATGACATCATACATGTTACGATGGACACACCCTTCTCGCCATTCAACCCATGAGCTTATGGGGCGGGGTGGGAAGGTCTTGGGGGTCTAAATTTTTCAACATATGTTGAGGTCACTGTCATATGCAGTCCATTATGGGTGGACAACACATAACTTACAGGGAAGTGTTGCCATGGCAACATGGCGACGGTTGACTACACGCCATGAAATTTCGTACAGTTGTATCTTGGACAACCTTTTTCTGATGTCCACAAAACTTCCCATCAAGGAAAATAGTGCCACCCCGGATACAATGACATCAAAATACCGGACAATAGATATAACGCCACATAGTGGCTAACGAAAGAATTGCTGAAAACTGTTTTATTTATTACTCACGCACGGCTGGCCAGAATGACGTCAAATTTTCAGAGATTCATCAGAACACAGACATGATCATATGACGTCATACATGTTATGATGGACACGCCCTTCTCGCCATTCAACCCATGAGCTTATGGGGCGGGGTGGGAAGGTCTTGGAGGTCTAAATTTTTCAACATATGTTGAGGTCACTGTCATATGCAGTCCAATATGGGTGGACAACACATAACTCACAGGGAAGTGTTGCCATGGCAACATGGCGACGGTTGACTACACGCCATGAAATTTCGTACAGTTGTATCTTGGACAACCTTTTTCTGATGTCCACAAAACTTCCCATCAAGGAAAATAGTGCCACCCCGGATACAATGACATCAAAATACCGGACAATAGATATAGCGCCACATAGTGGCTAACGGAAGAATTGCTGAAAACTGTTTTTTTTATTACTCACGCACGGCTGGCCAGAATGACGTGAAATTTTCAGAGATTCATCAGAACACAGACATGATCATATGACGTCATACATGTTATGATGGACACGCCCTTCTCGCCATTCAACCCATGAGCTTATGGGGCGGGGTGGGAAGGTCTTGGAGGTCTAAATTTTTCAACATATGTTGAGGTCACTGTCATATGCAGTCCAATATGGGTGGACAACACATAACTTACAGGGAAGTGTTGCCATGGCAACATGGCGACGGTTGACTACACGCCATGAAATTTCGGACAGTTGTATCTTGGACAACCTTTTTCTGATGTCCACAAAACTCCATCAAGGAAAATAGTGCCACCCCGGATACAATGACATCAAAATACCGGACAATAGATATAGCGCCACATAGTGGCTAATGAAAGAATTGCTGAAAACTGTTTTATTTATTACTCACGCACGGCTGGCCAGAATGACGTCAAATTTTCAGAGATTCATCAGAACACAGACATGATCATAACTGAACATCAACCTTAGTATGATGTCATACATGTTACCATGGACACGCCCTTCTCGCCATTCAACCCATGAGCTTATGGGGCGGGGTGGGAAGGTCTTGGAGGTCTAAATTTTTCAACATATGTTGAGGGCACTGTCATATGCAGTCCAATATGGGTGGACAACACATAACTTACAGGGAAGTGTTGCCATGGCAACATGGCGACGGTTGACTACATGCAATGAAATTTCGGAAAGTTGTATCTTGGACAAACTTTTTCTGATGTCCACAAAACTTTCCATCAAGGAAAATAGTGCCACCCCGGATACAATGCCATCAAAATACCGGACAAAAGATATAGTGCCACATAGTGGCTAATGAAGGAATTGCTGAAAACTGTTTTATTTATTACTCACGCACGGCTGGCCAGAATGACATGAAATTTTCAGAGATTCATCAGAACACAGACATGATCATAACTGAACATCAACGTTATTATGACGTCATACATGTTACCATGGACATGCCCTTCTCGCCATTCAACCCATGAGCTTATGGGGCGGGGTGGGAAGGTCTTGGAGGTCTAAATTTTTCAACATATGTTGAGGTCACTGTCATATGCAGTCCAATATGGGTGGACAACACATAACTTATAGGGAAGTGTTGCCATGGCAACATGGCGACGGTTGACTACACTCCATGAAATTTCGGACAGTTGTATCTTGGACAACCTTTTTCTGATGTCCACAAAACTTCCCATCAAGGAAAATAGTGCCACCCCGGATACAATGACATCAAAATACCGGACAATAGATATAGCGCCACATAGTGGCTAACGAAAGAATTGCTAAAAACTCTTTTATTTATCACTCACGCACGGCTGGCCAGAATGACGTGAAATTTTCAGACATTCATCAGAACACAGACATGATCATAACTGAACATCAACCTTAGTATGACGTCATACATGTTACCATGGACACGCCCTTCTCGCCATTCAACCCATGAGCTTATGGGGTGGGGTGGGAAGGTCTTGGAGGTCTAAATTTTTCAACATATGTTGAGGGCACTGTCATATGCAGTCCAATATGGGTGGACAACACATAACTTACAGGGAAGTGTTGCCATGGCAACATGGCGACGGTTGACTACATGCAATGAAATTTCGGAAAGTTGCATCTTGGACAAACTTTTTCTGATGTCCACAAAACTTTCCATCAAGGAAAATAGTGCCACCCCGGATACAATGACATCAAAATACCGGACAAAAGATATAGTGCCACATAGTGGCTAATGAAGGAATTGCTGAAAACTGTTTTATTTATTACTCACGCACGGCTGGCCAGAATGACATGAAATTTTCAGAGATTCATCAGAACACAGACATGATCATAACTGAACATCAACGTTATTATGACGTCATACGTTACCATGGACATGCCCTTCTCGCCATTCAACCCATGAGCTTATGGGGCGGGGTGGGAAGGTCTTGGAGGTCTAAATTTTTCAACATATGTTGAGGGCACTGTCATATGCAGTCCAATATGGGTGGACAACACATAACTTACAGGGAAGTGTTGTCATGGCAACATGGCGACGGTTGACTACACTCCATGAAATTTCGGACAGTTGTATCTTGGACAACCTTTTTCTGATGTCCACAAAACTTCCCATCAAGGAAAATAGTGCTACCCCAGATACAATGACATCAAAATACCGGACAATAGATATAGCGCCACATAGTGGCTAACGAAAGAATTGCTAAAAACTGTTTTATTTATCACTCACGCACGGCTGGCCAGAATGACGTGAAATTTTCAGAGATTCATCAGAACACAGACATGATCATAACTGAACATCAACCTTAGTATGACGTCATACATGTTACCATGGACACGCCCTTCTCGCCATTCAACCCATGAGCTTATGGGGCGGGGTGGGAAGGTCTTGGAGGTCTAAATTTTTCAACATATGTTGAGGGCACTGTCATATGCAGTCCAATATGGGTGGACAACACATAACTTACAGGGAAGTGTTGCCATGGCAACATGGCGACGGTTGACTACATGCAATGAAATTTCGGAAAGTTGTGTCTTGGACAAACTTTTTCTGATGTCCACAAAACTTTCCATCAAGGAAAATAGTGCCACCCCGGATACAATGACATCAAAATACCGGAAAAAAGATATAGTGCCACATAGTGGCTAATGAAGGAATTGCTGAAAACTGTTTTATTTATTACTCACGCACGGCTGGCCAGAATGACGTGAAATTTTCAGAGATTCATCAGAACACAGACATGATCATAACTGAACATCAACCTTAGTATGACGTCATACATGTTACCATGGACACGCCCTTCTCGCCATTCAACCCATGAGCTTATGGGGCGGGGTGGGAAGGTCTTGGAGGTCTAAATTTTTCAACATATGTTGAGGTCACTGTCATATGCAGTCCAATATGGGTGGACAACACATAACTTACAGGGAAGTGTTGCCATGGCAATATGGCGATGGTTGACTACACGCCATGAAATTTCAGAAAGTTGTATATTGGACAAACTTTTTCAGATTTCCACCAAATTTTCAAAAATGGATAACAATCCCACCCTGACCATTCCTATATAAAATAACAAAAGTTTTAGCACCGCCTAGTGGTAACAACATTAGAGTGCAGAGCATTGTAGCTAGATGGAATAATATGTAGATATATAAACACCCAGTGCGGAGCATTGTAGCTAGATGGAATAAATATGTAAATATATATACACACACAGTGCAGAGCATTGTTGCTAGATGGAATAATATGTAGATATATAAACACCCAGTGCGGAGCATTGTAGCTAGATGGAATAAATATGTAAATATACAGTATATACACACACAGTGCAGAGCATTGTTGCTAGATGGGATGAAACAGCACAACCGTCTACTTAGTTATCCTATATGGTATGATTATGTACCCATACATATTCTCACCCTCCATAGCGACCGGTATTTTCCTAATTGTATGCTGGAGGGGACCATTGTATGTCTTTTGCATTCAAAACTATTAGGTTGTCACTTCTTTAGGCTATCTCTAAGAGTAGCCCTACTTAGGTTGTACAGTCTGACAGCCGTTGGGAGGAAGGACCTGCGAAACCTCTCGGTTGTGCACCTAGGATGATGTAGTCTGCTGCTAAATGAACTCCACCGTGCGTTCAGTATGTCCTGCATAGGGTGGAACTCGGACTCCAGCAGAGATGACAGTTTAGCCACCGTCCTTCTCTCTCCTATCTCCTCCACTGGCACAACGCGCTACCTCAGGACAGAGCTAGCTTTCTTCATCTGTTTGTTCAGTCTCTTCCTATCGTCTGCCATAATGCCACTGCCCCATTTGCATATGCCATTTGCAATTTATTCAGAAGTATTGAATGATTTATTGTATCAAATGCTTTTCTAAAATCTATAAACACACCAATTGCATATTTTCCTTTTTCTAATGCATTTATTATTTCCTCTGTTGCGTCCATTATCGCCAAAGATGTTGTACTCTTGGCTCTAAACCCATATTGGTTCTGATTCAGCACATCTTGTTTATTTAAAAAGTTTTCTAATCTGTTGTTGAAAAGTTTTTCCAGAATCTTTGAAAATTTTGGGAGAAGTGATACTGGTCTGTAGTTTGTGTATTGGTGTTTATTTCCTTGCTTGAATAATGGTATTACTTTTGCTATTTTCATTTGGTTTTAATATACCATCAACAGTTCTTTTTACTAGTGCCATATCAATACCATCACAATCAGTAGATAATTTATTTTTACACTTTAACAACAGATTTTATCTCTAGTTCATCCACCACTGAAAGAAAAATTGACCGAGGGTTACTTCCAATCAAAGTCTCACTCACGGTGTCTCTTCCTTGGATTGGAACTTTTGCTGCCAGCTCTGGCCCAACATTTACAAAAAATTTATTAATTTTATTTACTACCATATTCTTATTATAAATATCACCACAATTATCAGTAAAATACTCTGGATATATCATTTTCTTAGTTCCATTTTTCCTTAATTTATTTAATATATCCCAAACTCTTTTTATATTATTTTTATTTTCATTTAACATTTTCCTATAGTATAATTTTTTACTAGTTCATATTATTTCAGTTAATTTATTTTTATATGTTTTATATCTTTTTTTCAGATTCTTTAGTTCTTAATTTAATGAAATTTTTATAGAGATAATTTTTCTTTTTACAAGCATTTTGTAACCCCTTGGTTAACCATGGGCAATTTTTGTATATGTGGTTTGTTTTTTTTTCACAATATTTTTAATTGAACCTTTTTTACAAACACAACACAAACAATCAAACACTAACACTAAAGTAATTTAAAAAAATAAAAAAAAATAAAAAAATAAAAATTGTACTAAAAAACACCAACAACCACTAACAAAGACAGGTCTTCAACAATGCTCCTCTGTTTAGTCTAGGCAATCCATTACATAAGTATACATATTATACATTCACCAGTTTGGAATTTACAAGGTCCACACACATCATTCACCTTCTTCTTCAAAAGTTATGTTTAAATTCTTTACATAATCAATGAAAGGTCTCCATATATTCTCAAACACAATTTCCTTTGATTTCAGTATGTATGTTATTCTTTCTAGTGGAAGGTTTGTTAACATCTGTCTTAACCACTGAGTCACATCTGGTCTATGAGTCTTTTTCCACAGTAGTGCAATACATTTTTTGGCATTAAGCAAACTGAGGTCCATGAATGCTCTTTCACTCTTATTAAAGCTATGCTTTTCTGGATACAGACCCAACAAAAACAATTTAGGATTCAATATGATTTGTTTTGAAATTATTCTTTCAATTGTTACCCTCACCTCTTCCCAAAACATTCTAATTTTTCTACATTCCCATAAACAATGAAATAGGGTTCCTTTACTTTCCATGCATTTTGTGCATGTATCTGGTATGTTTTTGTTATATCTATTTAACTCCACCGGTGTAACATACATCCGCATTAACCTTTTAAAATGTATCAATTTAAGACGTACATTTATTGATTTGGTTTGAGCTTCTGTACAAGCCAATTCCCATTGTTCCTCTGAAATTTCAGTTTGCAGGTCTTCTTTCCAATAATTCAATCTTTTCTGTGAGTTTTCACTTTGAATATAGTGTCAATGAGTTATAAAACTCTGAAATGATAACCTTTCTCTTACTATCTTTCGTCAAAATTTTTTCCAAGGATGAATAAGTAGGTCGGATGAGAGCATTATTTTGATTTGAGCGAATAAAGTTCCTAAGCTGAAGATATTTAAAAAAATGTGTTCTATTAAGATTAAATTTGATCCTCAGTTCTTCAAAAGACATTATGTTATCTGAACATGACAGATACAAGTCTTGAATCTTTTGAATCCCTTTTAAATTCCATACTTTAAATACAGCATCCACTCTCCCTGGTTTAAAATATTGATTACCCCATATTGGGCTAAATTGTGACAGTAAGTGTGGTTCTTTTAAATATTTTGTGGTTTCACACCATATTTTGATCATATGCTTTACAAATGGATTTTTAACTTGTTTCTGTAATTTTTTTGCCGAGTCTGAGTACATGAATATGGGAAGAGGTAAAGGTAAATTGTATGATTCCATTTCAGTCCAGTGAGGGAGATCATTTGATGAAAAATAATATGTCATAGACCTCAGTTGTGCTGACCAGTAATACAACATAAAGTTTGGACATTTCAGACCTCAACGATCAAATGGTAAATATAGTAAGGACAGACGTAAACTAGCCTTCCTATTGTTCCATAAAAATTCCACTAACTTTTTTTAAAATTCTTGAGAATAGATCTGAAGGTGGTGGTAAAGGAATGTATTGAAATAAATAAAGTATTTTGGGTAAAATATTACTTTTAAGTATATTGATTCTCCCGATCATCGACATTGGTAGTGACAACCATCTCTGAAGTAACTCATTAATGTCTGTCATTAAGGCTTCATAGTTGGCACTGGTGACTAATTCTAGCTTAGGCACAATTTGGATTCCTAAATATTTAAACTGATTTACAACATTGAATTGATTTACCTCAGGAGCTGGGTGATTTCTCTGGGTCTCATTTAGCATTAATATTGAAGATTTAGTTTTATTTATTTTATATCCTGATATTTCCCCAAAATTCTTTATTAAATTCAACAAGGTCAGAATTGATTTTTTAAGATTCGACATAAACAAAATTATGTCATCGGCAAACAGGGAGATTTTATGTTCTGTTGGTCCTACTTTAATTCCATATATTTGTGGATGTAAACGTACTGCCATCGCTAAAGGTTCAATTGCCATAGTAAACAGTAAAGGTGAAAGTGGGCAGCCTTGTCGACATCCTCTGATATTTATTGATTGTGAAATATTGCTGTTTGTTAGGATTTCTGCTGTAGCATTATTGTATATTATCTGAACCCATTTTATGAAATTATTTCCAATTCCAAACCTTTGTAAAACTTCAAAAAGAAAGGGCCATTCGACCCTATCAAAGGCCTTTTCGGCGTCCAATGATAGGAGAGCTGTATCCGGTGCTTCTTTATTAGAATAGATGATATTAAATAGTCTTCTTACATTATGGAAGCCTTGTCTTCCCTTTATAAAGCCATTCTGATCTCGGTTAATAATATTCGGTAATATTTCTTGTAGTCATCTTGCTAAAATTTTACAGATTATCTTAAGGTCAGCATTTAATAGGCTTATTGGCCTCATGTTTTCACATTTATTAGAGGGTTTACCTGGTTTTGGCAACAGTATAATTAAGGCATTATTCATGTATGGTGGTAAATTACTATTTTGAAATGCTTCTAAAACCATTTCCAAAAATGGTTTTATTAATTTATTCTTAAATTTTTTATAGAGGTCAACTGGAAGACCATCTGGTCCTGCACTTTTTCCTGATTTCATATTATCAATGGCTAGCCCAACTTCTTCCTGACTAATTTTAGACTCCAGTATCTCCCTGTTTTCATTTGGAACATACGGTATAGATAATCCGTCTAAAAACCCATTTAGTTTTGTTAAGTCAGTTTCATTTTTTTGTATTATATAATTTTTCATAATAATCTCTAAAGGCACTATTAATTTCTAAAGGATCTACAACTGGCTGTCCGTTACTTATAATACTGGTAATTGGTGTTTTAAATTCTAATTGTTTAATCTGCCATGCCAATAATTTTCCTGATTTTTCACCTTGTTCATAAAAAGATTGCTTCAATCTTAGAAGACTCGAGGCAGCTCTATTCGCTGATTTTTTGTCATATTCAGCTCTCAGAATCAGTAATTCGTTCTCTAACTTTGGGTCACTTCCTGCATACACTTTTTCTTGAAGAATTTTTATTTTATGTTCCAATTGGACTCTCTCCTCTCGAGTCTTCTTAGATTTTGAACCTGTATAACTAATAATATGCCCCCTAATAAAAGCTTTGAAAGCCTCCCACTTTATACATGCTGATGTTTGTGTAGTATTGATATCAAAGAACTCATCTGTTTTTCTATGTACTTAACAAATTCCTCATCCTGAAGCCATTTATACTGAAATTGCCACCTACCTGGTTCCTTTGTCAATTTCTTATCTACATATATTAGACAGCAGGGTGCATGATCAGAGATCACAATATTATTATATTTGTATGTGTGTGTATGTATGTGTATTGTATATATATCACGGACGCACGGATCGCCCCGGGGGTCTCCCGGGTCGGCGGACGGAGCCACGGTTTGCAGCGGGAGACGTTACAGCGGGGAGGAGCTAGTGCTAGCTAGCACTTGGCCGCCGCCCGGTGCTAATGGGGAACTCGACATACCGGGAGCTGTAGCGAAAAGGACGCGGGTGCCGGGCTGGAGTTTAGGCGGCGTGAAAGAAATATAAGACAGAATAATAAAGAGCGATGGCAAGAACCAAGCAGACCGCCGGTAAAATCTACTGGAGGAAGAAGCCCCCCAGGAGACAGCTAGCCACCAGGGCTGCTCGGAGAGGCGCTCTGGCCACCGGCAGAGTGAAGAGGCCTCGCCGTCACAGGCCCGTGGCTCTGAGAGAGATCCGTCGCTACCAGAAATCCACGGAGCTGCTCATCCGTAAGCTGCCCGTCCAGCGCCTGGTGAGGGAGATCGCTCAGGACTTCAAGACCGTCCTGCGTTTCCTGAGCTTCGCCATCATGGCTCTGCAGGAGACCAGCGAGGCCCACCTGGTGGGTCTCTTCTTCGCTAAGGGGGTCACCATCATGCCCAAAGACTTCCAGCTGGCCCGCTGCATCCGCGGAGAGAGAGCTTAGACTTTCTGCTGCACATTCACCAGCCATAATGCTCTGCACTGTGTGTCTATATATATACATTTATAGTAATATGGACATATGTTTACTAGATGTTGTTTTTTCTTGCTTTCTGATTGTTGCTCTGAGTGTTGCTATCCCTATGCTGTTGCAATCCTGGAATTTCCCCATTGTGGGACTAATAAAGGCTTATCTTATCTTATTATAGAAGCAGTTTTGAATCTTGGACCTTAATTCTGTGGAGATCAAAAAATAGTCAATACGTGAGAATGTCTTGTAGATATTAGAATAACAAGAATAGGCTTTCACTTATGGTTTCATTTCTCTCCATATATCTAGCAATCTCAATTCTTTCATAAAATGATTAATGATCATCCTGCATCCATTGTGCGTACAGTCTAGTCCTGTTGATCTATCTATACCGGGATTCAATGTACAATTAAAATCCCCTGCTATTATATGTTGCCCTGTAAGTGAAGATAAAATAAGGAATAAATTAGTAAAGAAATTTTGATCATCTATATTGGGACCGTATAAGTTCACCAAATTTATATTTTCTAATAACAAAGATCCGAAGCACCCCCCACAAAAATCCACGAGGGACGCGGTCAAATGCCTTCTCCAAGTCCACAAAACACATGTAAACTGGTTGGGCAAACTCCCACGAACCCTCAAGAATTCTCGAGAGGGTAAAGAGCTGGTCCGATGTGCCACAGCCAGGACGAAAACCACATTGCTCCGCCTGAATCCGAGGTTCGACCAACGGCCGGACTCTCCTCTCCAGTACCTTGGCATAGACCTTCCCAGGGAGGCTGAGAAGTGTGATCCCTCTAAAGTTGGAGCACACCCTCCGGTCGGTCTCCGGTTGTGAGAGTTTGGTTCGTATTGCCAACACTCGGTCGGAGTCATTCCCAGTGAGAGTTGGACTCCGCCAGGGCTGCCCTTTGTCACCGATCCTGTTCATAATTTTTATGGACAGGATTTCTAGGCGCAGCCAGGGAATGGAGGGTGTCATGCTTGGTGACCACAGGATCTCATCTCTGTTGTTTGCAGATGATGTTGTCCTGTTGGCTTCATCCAGCAATGACCTACAGCTCTTGCTGGGACGGTTTGCCGCTGAGTGTGAAGCGGCTGGGATGAGAATCAGCACCTCCAAGTCCGAGTCCATGGTCCTCAGCCGGAAAAAGGTGGATTGTCCTCTCCGGGTGGGGACAGGCTCCTGCCCCAAGTGGAGGAGTTTAAGTATCTTGGGGTCTTGCTCACGAGTGAGGGGAAAATGGAGCGAGAGATCGACAGACGGATTGGAGCAGCATCTGCAGTGATGCGGACGTTGTACCGGTCTGTTGTGGTGAAGAGGGAGCTTAGTTCTAAAGCAAAGCTGTCGATTTACCAGTCAATCTACGTTCCTACTCTCACCTATGGTCACGAGCTTTGGGTAATGACCAAAAGAACAAGATCGCGGATACAAGCGGCTGAAATGAGCTTTCTCCGTAGGATTGCTGGACTCACCCTCAGAGATAGGGTGAGGAGCTCAGTCATCCGGGAGAGGCTCAGAGCAGCCTCGGTGCCTCGTGTGGGCAGCACGGTGGTGCAGTGGTTAGCACTGTTGCCTCACAGCTAGAAGGTTCCTGGTTCGAATCCCCAGGCTGGCAGGGGATGGAACCTTTCTGTGTGGAGTTTGCATGTTCTCCCTGTGCTGTGTGGGTTTACTCCGGGGGCTCCGGTTTCCTCCCACAATCCAAAGACATGCATGTTAGGTTAATTGGCTGTTCTAAATTGTCCCTAGATATCTGTTTCCTATAGGCCCTTAGAATAGAGGGTTAGTACTAGTGAAAGCGCTTTGAGTGGTCTTTGTGACTAGAAAAGCGCTATATAAGTGCAGGTTAGTTAGTTAGTTAGTTAGTCAGAGTAGAACCGCTGCTCCTCCACATTGAAAGGAGTCAGTTGAGGTGGTATGGGCATCTGATTAGGATGCCTCCTGGACGCCTCCCACTTGAGGTGTTTCAGGCACGTCCCACTGGGAAGAGACCCCGGGGCAGACCCAGGACTCGGTGGAGAGACTATGTCTCCCAGCTGGTCTGGGAACGCCTTGGTATCCCCTCTGAAGAGCTGGAGCAGGTGGCTGGGGAGAGGGAAGTCTGGGCTTCTCTGCTTGAACTGCTGCCTCCGCGACCCGGACCTCCAGAAAAGCGGTAGAAGATGGATGGATGGATGGATGGATGGATGGATAACAAAGATCCTTGAATGATTAGATATCTTCCAAATTTGTCTCCAATTACATTTTTCACTTGAAATGAGACTGATTTATGTATGAGAGTCACAACTCCCCTGGCTCGGGATGAAAATGATGAGGTGAATACACTTCCTTGCCATCTTCTCCTAATTCTTTTTACATCCTCCTCTATTAGATGAGTTTCTTGTAAAAACACAATTTTTGAACCCATGTCTTTTATTTTATTCATAACTTGTTTAAGTTTTTTTTAAATTTTGTAGACCTCTGCAATTCCATGAGGTTAAATTGAGATTAACGCTTTGGTCTATGATCAATAAGAAGTTTGAGATTACCTCGCAATGTAAACATGCTCACACAGAGAAGCAAAAACATGAGTGGTTGAACATTCATCCTACAAACTACACACAAACAAATTCCCCTTCCCACATTCGTGGTAATCCCCCCAAAATCAAAAAAAAAATTCCGTCTCCCGCTATAGCCATTGACTGCTCCACACCCGTGAGGATCAGTCAAAACCACTCTTTCTTTCTCCTCTCAATCACCCTAACTCTACTGCTTTTAATGACGTAACATTAACTCTCTTCTGTAGTTTTCCAACTTAACTCCTAAATTTTATAGAAACTTTGTACATCATAGGTTTTTTTTTAATATATAATACAATCTATATTTTGTAAACTTGCTATATGCTTCAGATCAGTCAGATGCCTGTGCAAATGCTTAAATATTCTACCTTATATTTTGTTCATGCTTAGCTCCCACCAGTCTCTTCTTGGATCTTCTTGATGAACTCCTGCGCCTCCTCAGGGGTCTTGAAGATGTGGGTTCTGCCCTTATACGTGACCAGCAGTCTTGCAGGATAAATCACTCCATGACAAATCCCAAGGTTGCGCAACTCTTTATGGGCGGGGTCAAACTGTTTCCTTAATTGTTGGATTCCTGTGGCCAAATCTGGGTAGAACCGCACCTGTTGATCCTGGTATTTAATTTCTCCTTTGGCTTGCGCCGCGTTGGAGATCGTCATCCTGTCTCTGTAGCTGAGGAACTTCATAATCAGCATCCTCGGTGATGTCTTGTTATCTCTCGGTGGGCCAATTCGGTGGGCGCTTTCTAAGATGACTGATGACTGCAGCTCCGCGTTGTTCAGCACTTCTGGGATCCACTTATCCAAAAAGGAACATGGATCCAGACCCTCCGTTCTCTCCGGGAGACCCACCAGCCTCAGGTTGTTCCGTCTCGACCGGGATTCTAAATCCAGAACATTATCTTCCAGGCGTTTATTTTTTAATTCCAATGTGCGCACCTTTAATTGTAGGCCGGAGACGTCACCCTCCGCACTGGAAATTCGGAGCTCCACCTGCGAAACTCGTTCCATACAGTCGCTTAACTCTTTTTCATTCCATCGCTGCAATAATCCCGTCAAGTTTAGAGGAAAAGTCTGCTCTCATTGAACTAATGGCAGCGAGCACCACACCTGTGCCGTCGCCAGTAGTCACTGCTCCTCCGCTAGCTTCCTAAGCCATATTTGGGGATTCTTCTGTTTCGTCACGGATGTGAAAGTCCGTTAACTTGGACTGTTTCGGCGATTCAGTTTTTCCTCCACCTGATTTCCCAGCCTTAGGTTTTACCGGCATGTCCTCGCCCAAATGTTGGGATAGGTTTTGTTCCAATTGAGAGAGTTATTTGCCGATTTTTTTTTTTTTTTAGTAGCAGAGTAGAGTGAAGCACGTCCTTCTACGCGGCGGCCATAACTGGAAGTCGTATATGTGTTTTTTATTAACTTCTTTAATTGGACAGTTTTTATCATATAATGATTTAAATATATCAATAAATTTATCATATGCCAAGTCCACATTTTTCTCTCTATGGACAACATCCCAATTCTGTAACATTAAGTCTTCTTTTAAATCACTGATTCTGTCTTCTGTTCGTATTCTTTTATAGATAATCTTTTTACATAGTTTATTATTATTCTTACGCTCATTAGCCCCATAATTAACATCTAAAGAAACAAATACAGGCAGGTGGTCACTAATATCATTTATTATTATACCACTCACCATATTATATTCAATAACATTGGTAAAAATGTTGTCTATCAGGGTAGCACAGTGTGTCGTTATTCTTGTAGGTTTTGTAATCTTTGGAAATAAGGTTAAGCTATACATTGTATCTAAGAAATCTTCAGTTGGTTTGTGTTGTTTTGTTTTCATTAAATCTATATTAAAGTCACCACAAATAAAGATATCTTTTTGTCTTATTTTTGCATACATCTTTTCCATCCCATTTTTAAATTTTTCCATATCAGATCCCGGTGCTCTATATATACAACTTACTATTATATTTTTTCTTTTTTCCATCGTAATCTCAATTGTTAAACATTCCATACTTTCATTCACTGCTGATGTCATGCTGTCCACTTTTTTACTTTTTAATTTTCTATCAACATACAGTGCTACCCCACCACCACTTTTACATTTCCTATTTTGTGTGTACATCTCATATCCATATAGTTCAAAATTTACATCTTTTTCTTCATTAATCCATGTTTCACTTATTGCAATAATCCTAAATGGTGTATTAAATTGATTTAAAAACTCCTTAATACTATCAAAGTTTGCATAGAGACTCCTACTCTTAATATGTATTACTGTTAATGTTTGATCCAAATTCATAATTCCATTTAATTGTTGTTCTTCATAATAAACACACTTATTATTAATATGATTAAAATAGTTATTGTCTGGGTCAATATTTCCTAAAATGTCTTGTGGTTGCTGCTCATTATTGACAAAGTTTCCAGCTTCAATTTGCCCCACTACACTTTCATCATCAAATGAGGAGGGATGATTGGTTAAAGTATTAATCATAAATTATGACAACCATGTACACCAAAAGGAAAAAAGGAAAAGAACACAAAATTTCCACTCATGATCCTACTGCACCGTTATTCCTGAATCAGGGCTAAGGTTTAAATCTGTCCAATTCCTCCATTTCTCTAATCATTATTACTTTAGCGTCTTCTGGAGTGCCAAGCAGTTTTATCCACACCTTACAGTTTCTTGTCCATGTCGACTGTATTTTTCCTTGTTTTCTGAGGGCCCTGGCTTGTCTAGCTATTTCGGAGTTCTTTTTTGTTAAATGTTCATTTATGTAGACAGCCGTTCCTCTCAGTTTTTTTGCTTGTTGCAGAAGATCAGTTTTTGCTTTCCTACTGACGAATCGGATGATGATCGCTGGTTTTCCTTTACTGTTTTTTTGGGGTAACGTGTGGCAAGCCGAAATAGTCTCATTGTCCACAACAATGTTTTTAGAATTGAAAAAGGTTAATACCTGCTGCTCAAGAGTGTGTGATTCAGCCAGTGTCTCATCCTGCCCATCCTGATTACCAACTCCAGCTGTCACACATGCATAGGAGCGGTGTCTGGTGTTCAGACCGCTCACAATGACGTCATCCATTCTTGTATGTTGTTCTAATTCATCCACACATTTTTCTAAGAATTTAATTTTCTTGTCCTTGTCCATAATTTCAGCCTTTAACTCACGCACTTGTTCCATAAGGTTAACAAGCAGCGTTTGTTGTTTAGCTATTTTAGATATTTCTTCAGACATAAACTTTAGTGAGAGTTTAATCTCCTCCAGTTCCTCTCCATGTGTCTGATTCTTTTTTGGAGGCATAATGACTAGTTTGATTAGGATCAAGGGAGAAGCTCACCTGTTGACGAGTAATTGGGTAACTGGATCTGCCGGTGAAGCCAAGGAGGCCAATGCTCCCTCGGTTGCTAGTGGAGGCCTCCAGCTAGCGTTGTTCTATCAGGCGGTGAATCCGAAGCTCTCCCGGTGGCTAACAGAGACCGTTAGCTTGGGTCGTAGCCTGGTAGCAGGTATCTGACAGTAAAGCCAAAGCTCTCCCGGTGGATCCTGCAGCTGATGATAGCAGGATAATTTCTGGTGCTACCAGTATCTGGTCCGGCCGACCTCGGATCCGGCTGAAGCCTCAGTTAGCTCCTCCGCTGAGCTCCGCCGCTATAGTTGAGGTCCAATCCGGCCGGAGTCTCGGTCAGCTTCTCCGCTGTTAGCTCCGCCGCTTACCACCGCACGGTGAAGGTGTCCCGCAGCTCAGACGATCCGCTGCAAAACTCCCGTTGCAGGTAGCAGGACGTTGCAGGACAATGCTGAGTTGTGCTGTATTGAGCGCTGTATATGGAGGGAGGGGAGATTGAATCAGTGGCCTTCACAGTGTGAAAGTGCAGCTAGATTCATAAAAGGTGCAGGGAACGCATTGGCAAAGGCTTCCCAAATAGCTGGTGAGGACAATTAACCCAACCTGGAACCCAACCTGGAACTAGGGTCTGTGGCTAGGCATGGCCTGCAAATATTCTGTACCTCAATCCCGTTGAAAATCTATGGTGGAAATTGAAGAAAATGGTCCATGACAAGACTTTATGGTGTAAAATTTTAAAAAGAAATAAATAGTATAAAATTAACATATTCCAGTATGTTTACCCCCCCACACACACACTCCTGGGGGGGGGGGGGGGGTACCAGTTACTAATGCCTGGTACCAGGTACTAATGGAAAAGGTTACAAACCGAACCGAGTAGGGCCGAGTGGGTACTAGTGGTAAAGGGCCATAAGATGCTGCAAATGTGTGGAAAAACTGGGGCTGTACACGATAATGTCATCTAAATAAGCGAGACATGTTTTCCACGAGAGGCCTTGTAATACCAGCTGCATCAACTGCTGAAATGTGGGTGGAGCATTCACAAGACCCATGGGCATAACACAGAACTGGTAAAGACCCCTACCAGTAGTAAAAGCTGTTTTGGCTTCGTCTTGCTCATCCAACTGCACCTGCCAATACCCTGATGAAAGGTCCATGGTACTGAACACTGATGAGCCCCGTAATGCATCCAAGGTATCATCTGTTCGGGGCAAAGGATGAGCATCTTTCGTGGTCACAGCATTCAAACCACTATAATCAACACAAAAACACCATGAGCCATCCTTTTTTCGCACCATTACAACAGGGGCTGCTCAGGGACTATGGCTGATTTCAATAAGGCCTTTGTCTAACATGTCGTTCACCTGTGACTGGATCACCTCCTGCATCTGGGGTGAGGTGCGATAGGCACGTTTTCTAACGGGGGGGGGGGGTGAAGCACTTGTGTGGATTTTGTGTTTGACAATGTCAGTTCTGCCAAAATCTGTAGGGCTTTTACTGAACACATCATGATAACACAGGAGCAGTTTGGTCAGTTGAGACCTCTCAGAGGCAGTCAGAGCACCACACTGAACATCAAATGGCAATTTGTCAGAGATTTGGGCTGTGTTTGTTGCCTTGTGTGATTGTAAAGGGCAGCTGGATACATTGCATACAGGGGCAGACTGACACTACGCCATCTTGTGACACAGGGATGAACTGTCTTATGTGCATACCTGGCTGCAGGGTGATGGGACTATCCGTCGGATTCAGAAGGCGCACTGTAGTCACACCATTTTACCATTACGGTTGTGCATTCCATAACCTTTGCCGTACAGTTATCAGGGGCCAGCTGTGTAGTTTTTAACAGTGGCAGTTCCTCCCCATAAAGACTACATACACCCTTGCCCATATCCAAGGCGACCTTATGGAGCTGAAGAAAGTCTAGGCCCAACAGTGTGCTTTGAGTAACATTTCTTATCAACTGCATGTTATGATGGAACGTATGGGAGCCTCATTTCACAGCCACATCAATGGTGCCCAAAGTATCTAAACTGTGCCCAGTTACTGCTTTAGACAGAATACAGCGCTTCGTAAGAGGCTTTTTTGGCTAGTACTGAAATGGACATTCTGGTTGCTTCACTGATAAATGAGATATGGGAGCCTGAATCTAACAGAATGTGTACATCTGTACCCTCAACAAGTCCATTTACCTGTGAAGAAAAGGGGATCTCATTTACCACTGCAACAGTGTTTTGATTTTCAGGAGGGGAAAATGTAGTACCTCTGTTGCAGGGATGAGAATGGGGTTTTTGACAAAAAGAGGAAACTTAGCCGGGGGTCTTGGGGGACGCAGGCCCCCAAGCCGGATCCAAGGCGGAGCGTTGGTGGGGGATCTGGGGAGCAACGCCCCCCAGAAGCTAACAAAATCTGGTGTTTTACAATGCTCAAATGTGGTCTTATATTTAAAGTTAGAAGTAAGTACAAATGCATTTATAGTTCATCTTTTTAATCTGCTGCTGCATCACATGTGTAATCATGTTCAATACTGTTTTGATTCAGTGTCACACTTTATTGAGAAACAGAAAATGTCACTTCCATATTTACATGCCTGTGCTACTACTCTATGAACTTATGTACAAGTCAACGTATTCTTCACATCTAATTGTGCAATTTTTTCTTCTTGGCTACCAAAGCCTGGAGCCGTTCTGTAGCCTTCCTCTTCTCTGATTTTCTGTGGGCAAGCAATGCCTGTTTAGCTGCAGCTTCTCTCTTCTTTTTCATGGCTGCCTTGCTTGCCACATAATCATGTTGAAGATCGAGTTCTTTCTGTTTCATTTCCTTCTCTTTCCTTTTTTCTTCCTTTTCATGCCTGTAGGCACTTAATTTGACCGTGTCCATCGATCGTTTTGAATGCAGCATCGAGCAAGTAGTTCGATCTCTTGTAGGCACAATTTTGAGATGTTTCTGTTTTGAACAGTGTTCAACTAAGGCAACACAACCATGAGATCCATAACTCAAGAAATTGTTGCAATAAACACACTGGGCTTTCCCTGGTACTTTGCATTTTGCTATGAAGTCGGCCATTTTTTCAACCACAAAATAAAGTGAAACACAGTACATATGTATTAAATTTATGATATCTGAATAGTATGTTGATGTAATAATACTAAATTATATTTTACTACCATCTAATATGTTTAGAACTGACACAGAATTACATTTACATAGTTCTAGAACAGACAAAATAATTTAACCAAGTAAAATAAATTATAAATATTAACAAAATTCCATCACCAAGTCCATCACTCATTTATTAAAATATACTGACATTCTGCAAACATTTTGATTTATTAATGTGTGCATTTGTTAGTGTTACTAGGAATATAAAAAAGTTGCATATCAGTATATTTTAAGCCCTTGAATTCTTGTGAATTCAGCGGGCGGTCACGTCTCTGCGTCTCAGTGCGCACTGAAAAAAAAAAAAAAAAAAAAAAAAAAAGGCTGCATTTCCGGTCTTCCAGTACAGACACAGCCTTGTTACAACCTCAGAAAAAAGCTGTGTAATATATTCATTTTTTGTGGTATTTTTACAAAATTCTGACCTGAGCTTGAAAACACTTGGTTCTACATTTCTGTTGTGTTTTCCAGCCAGTATCTGACAGCTGTATGTTATTTGCAAGCATTTGTATCTAAAAAAAACCCACCCAGGCGAACTTTCCTGTTACTTCAAAACAAGCATGCCATCACAACTTACACATGCTATTTCATAACAAATTCATTACGCGGAAATTCTCAAGTACATAACTTAAACAAGAAAAAAAAAATCTTACCTCGGAATATGTCTTCCGATCACTAATTACTGTAATCGGGGCCGGCTGTGATGAACTTTGACTGACTGGCATCTGAGTTTGACCGTGTCTATCGATCGTTTTGAACGCAGCACCGAGTGAGTAGTTCGATCTCTTTGTAGCCACAATTTTGAGATGTTTCTGTTTTGAACAGTGCTCAACAAAGGCAACATAACCACGAGATCCATAACTCAAGAAATCGTTGCAATAAACACACTGGGCTTTCCCTGGTACTTCGCATTTCGCTATGAAGTCGGCCATTTTTTCAACCACAACTTCAGTATTTTTACCGATCTTTACAGTCATTGACAGTTTTTTCAAGCCATTCCCAACGAAACTTGTTCTTTATCCCTTTGTCGATTTCTAAAATTCTTGCTTTGTTCTCTTTCGTGAGTTTTAGGCTCACCATTTTGACGAAATCGGGAAAACTCGGTTGATTGAACTGTCCGCCACTTGCATTTCGTTCCGCGTGTTATCCGGATATGACAAAAGAAATCTAACAAAATCGCCGATTGGTTGCTTCAATAAGTATCAGCCGATCAGTGGCCTTGTTACATTACATTACTGATCTCGCTGGGTAGCGCGTTCTGTGCGGTGGATTTTCACAGCCGATCGAAAATACGACTCGCCGCCAGCCCCCCCCCCCCCTAAAATTTTCTCCTCGAATTTAGACGATTCACGAGAATGACCCTAGACATGATCAAATCCGAGGAATTCCTCGGATCCGAGGAAGATTCTCATCCCTACTGTTGTCACTAGAGGGAAGCAAAGCAGCACTGATGTGTGGTGCAGATTTATCAGTTTCATTTGGGGCTTCTAAGGGCCCAGCTGAAGAGTGCCCCACGTCTTCAGCTAGCGTCCATTTCCCTGATGAGAGGTTTGTGGGCCCAGGTAGTCATAGGTTGAGTGCTGCTGATGGCCATGAACCAGGTGTTGGAATCCATGGCTGCCCCTCTGATAGTCCTGGAATGAAACATGTTTACGCCGGGGACTTGGGCTCCTCTGACGCAAACTCAAAGGGGGCCCTGAAGGAGAGCGGTGAGCTCCACTTCTGTTATCATACTGTTTGGGAGAATAATAGGATTCTTGGCTACATGACTTGTCCGCTGAATATGTTGCTGCATTTGGGCTATACGAGCGCTGGAATTTTTCAGCTCTGTAACTGTGGGTTGGTGAATGCCGATAGTTAAATTCAGGTAAGGAGGAGGGAGAGCGTCTTGAGGAGAGACGTGCATTGCGGGTCTCAGTGTATCTAGCTGGATTACGCCCATAACATAAAGGAGACCTGTGAGAGTGTCTGTAGCCATGCATTTCTGGCTGGTACATTCTGCGTTGCTCTTCCAGTTTTAGCTTCAGTGCAACAAGATCTTTGCTCAAATTTTGGACGGTGGCTGTGAGGTTCTGAACAGCCGTTCTCACATACATGTCATTATCAGTCACAGAATTAACTGACTGGGTTGTGTTGCCAACATCTCTGGTACATTATGTGGGCAGACTGGTGTCACTGACTTTGCAGCCTGGCGAGCACGCTCAGCTAGAGTGGCTACTTCCACAGTCTCTTGAAAACTTTTCACTCCTCTCTCATCACACTGAATTTGGAGCAATTCCAACCCAGCAATGAAGCCTGACATTTTCATGAACTCGGATGCATTGTATTCAAAATCAGGGAAAGCCTCCTTCACAAGTCTGCACACATCCGCGGCATAAACCTCCATGGCCTAATTTGGTTTTCTACTGCGGGCATTTGGGAATGTCTGAAAAGAAGCGATAACATCCTTTTGACCAAAAGCAGCCTGAAGATCTTTCTTTGTATCTGCATAGGAACGCTGTGTGGTGGAAGGCAGGTTGTCCCATACAATAAACAGTTCAGGCGGCAGTCTTGTGGGTAGCTCCAATGCCAATACTGCATCCAAATCAACATTGCAATCCTTGTACCGGGCGGCCCGAATTACCTCATAGCGGAGAGCGCATAATTGGAAGGACTCCTGACCATAATTGCAGAATGGCGGGGGCAGCGAAATTCCTCCGGGTGGATCCTGCACTGCTGCAGGTGAAACCGGGGCAGACTGCCTGCTGCGTTGTCTGATACTGGTGTCTGGTGACTCCCTGTCAGACATAGTGGCGTGGTGTCCACTCCAGAAGGAGAAAGCAATAGGTACATGATGCCTAATAACACTGAGCTACAAAACAATGAAACGGAATTGGTGGCAACTAGCTCAGTGTACAGAGCCGTTAGCTTAGCTTGTAGTTAGCCTCCAACTGTCGGATTGTTAAATAGGCTCACCAAGTTGAGAAGAGTCCTCAAAAACCAACACTGCTGCCACCAGTGTGAGCTTGCGTGGGTGATAGTTGAAGGTTAGTCCTTCTGCCACAAGAATAAGACCATTTGAGCTCTTCCCATAACTTTAATATCCAGCCATAGCTGCACCCAACGCTCCATTTACAAAAACATCCCCCCACTTCACTTCCTTCTTCTTCTTCTTCTTCTTCTTCTGTTTTTGGCGGGGGCACCCAACTTAAAGGCGCATTACCGCCATCCAGCGTTGGAGTGTGGACCAGACATTGTACCCCAAACACCCTCCAATTAAAAAAAAAAAAAAAAAAAAAAACTATATCCTATTAATTAAACCTGTATCTTTAAGGTAAACCAACAACTTTCTTACCCCAACCCCCACCATCATGCTTAAGTTAGCATCACCCACCCCTAATTCTCTAATTCCCTCCACTAATCTGTCTCTCTCCTGGGTATACTTCTGGCAGTGGAAAATGACATGCTCCACACTTTCTTCCTCTCTCTCACAATAATCGCACATCCCTGCCGGGTGCTTACCTACCAAATGCAAAGTTTTGTTTAACCTAGTGTGCCCCATCCTTAGCCTAGATAAAATATTCTCTTCCTTTGCATTTCTTGTCCCCATCCTGCCCTTCACTCCAACCGCACTCTGGATAGCACACAAATGTCGCCCTGTTTCCCCTGTGTCCCACCTATGCTGCCACTCCTGCCTAATATACTCTTTAATCAGCGTTTTTGCCTCAGATTTACTCAATGAAATATCCCACACCTCCCAGTGCCCCAGAGCCTGTTTAGCCAATTTATCTGCGGCCTCGTTGCCCTTTACCCCCCTGTGAGCTGGAATCCACATAAACACCACAGCCACCCCTTTGTTTCTGAGTCTATACAAAGTCTCATATATCTCATAGACCAAGTCCTGTCTGCTATCAGATGACCCTGATTTTATTGACAGCAAGGCTGCACTGGAATCCGAACAAAGGACAAAATCCTTGATCGTCAGCTCCTGAATCCTCTGCAATGCAGTCACCAAAGCCAACATTTCGACTGTATATACAGACAGATGGGAAGATGTTCTTCTATTAACAGATATTTTCAAGGCAGGGATATGGAAAGCAAACCCAGTGCAGCCCGTGTCAGGATCCTTTGATCCATCCGTGAATACTGGGGTAAGGGAGTGATATATTGTTCCCAACCGATCCTCTACTAAAACTGCGGTGTTTCCAAATTCTCTGCCCCCTCGCATCTTTTCCAAAAAATACAAATCAACCGACACTGGATAGAAAAACCATGGAGTGACTGGCAAAGGAACTGATGGAATATATGTTCTATCACATAGCTTCATATCCCTGGCTACTCTCCCAGCGTAAAATGCAAAATTCTCCCTTTTAACTCTTTCCCCCTCCCAACAAGGCAACAACACTCTAACTGTAGGGTGTTTCTCTTGAGCGTGCCCCTGCAGATTGACCCAATAGCTCATCATCATCTGTTTACGCCTGATATTTAATGGCATTTCCCCCATTTCCCCCTGGAGAGCAGCAACAGGAGTTGTTTTAAAAGCCCCACAGCAGATCCTCAGTGCTTGGGCCTGGATGACATCTAACTTGCTCAACGTGGTTTTGGAAGCAGATCCATATACAATACACCCATAAGCCAATACAGACCTAATTAACGCAACATAAATGTTTTTCATAGCCGTTCTACTAGCACCCCACTCAGTCCCTGTCAAACACCTCATCACATTCAGTACCTTTTTGCACTTAGCTGACACCTTCTGAATATGCTCCCTCCAAGTTAGATTAACATCATACCAGACACCCAGAAACCTGAAAACTTTAACTTGTTCTAATTCCTGAGCGTACAATGTTAACTGGGCATCAGCTACCCTTTTCCTTGTGAATACCACCACCTTTGTTTTCTCAACAGAGAATTTAAATCCCCAGGAATATGACCACCCCTCCACTGCACTTATCGCTTCTTGTATTTTCCCTCTTATATACTTAAAATTACTCCCTCTTTTCCATAATGCCCCATCATCAGCAAATAAAGAACGGCCAATATTGTTGTTCACAACAGAAAAAACATCATTTATCATAATAGAAAAAAGTACTGGGCTTATAACACTACCCTGGGGGGTGCCATTTTCCACCAAGTACCTATCTGACAAGGCTCTGCCCACTCTAACTTGAATGTGCCTATTAAACAAAAAATCTTTTATTCAGTTAAACGTTCTCCCAGATATTCCTATCATACTTAGCTTTATCATTAGCCCCTCCTTCCACAACATGTCATATGCTTTTTCCACGTCAAAGAACACTGCAATTACCGACTCTCTGTTTACTTGAGCCTTCCGTACCTCTGTCTCCAAACACACAACAGGATCCATAGTTCCCCTTCCTTTTCTAAATCCACTCTGATGTGGTGACAAAATTCCCCTACTTTCAAGATAGAAAGCAATCCTATCTGTAATCATTCTCTCCATTATTTTTCCCAAATGCGATGTTAGAGCTATAGGCCTGTAGCTCGCTGGGTCTGAGGGATCCTTTCCAGGTTTTCTTATAGGAACAATCACTGCCTCTTTCCATGCAGTTGGGAGCTTTCCCTTTTCCCACACTTTGTTGTAGACTTCCAATAGCTTCCTCCTTGCCAAAGTCCCTAAGGGCTCTTTTCCACCAAACCGGTTCCAGTGCTAGTTTGGTGCTGGTGCTAGTGCTTAACCAGTGCTTAACCAGAGTGCTCATAAGAACCAGTTGTCTTTCCACCGATATGGAGCTAGTTGGGAATTATGTCAGAGCTACGTCATTACGTACTGTGAAGCGCCCAACCCCCGCAGAACACCAGAGAAGACGGAAGGTGGCAGTATGCACCTCTCACTTGTTTGCTATCCGCCAGTAACCGAGAGAAGAAGAAGAATGCTATCCGCCAGTAACCGAGAGAAGAAGAAGAAGTAGCAGCGTTAGCTTGTCAACATGTAGGAATTATTGTGTTTGGGAGCGCTGCTTTTATTATTCCAAACCTGTATTACCATCCAAAAACAGTTTTATTCTTAATGGCAGAGAACGGCGGCTACGTTTAAGGACACCGGTAATCATCAATATTTCAGTTATCAGCCGTTGTTAGATAAAGTCTGTAGCGCGAGCATTGACTACACTTTTAAACATAATATTTATGTCATTTCTGTAATAGGTGGTGTTACGGCGCATTACGAGACGGAGGTCGCCTGTTCTGTCATGCCAAAAAGTGATCAGCTGTCCCAAAACAATGATCGCCAGGGGCCATATTGTTATGAGTTTATATTAGCCGGTAAATATATATATTTCAACAGATAAACAGTACTTAGTTAGGTATAACAAGATATATTTAACACTTACGATGCATTTTGAACCCTAAACAAACTTGATCTGGGATTAAAAGCAATTAAAATAATGCAGTCACAAGGTTACATGGAAAAATGTATAGATTTACGGTACTGCATATATACATGAAGGCACTGTATAAATGCATATTCTATGCACCTCCAAACTACAGAGATGTGAAAGGTATATATACCCTTCTGTACTTGTGTCATCTATTCTGGTTAAAGTACTGATTCAAGTTTTTATTCATGTAGGGATAACAAGAGACAGACTGTAAAGTGTTCAAGTTCAAAGTTCTTTCCCTAGAAATGATCTTGTCCAGAGCTGACAGAATGTCACGTGGTACGTTGTCAACAGAATATAAACCTATCATTTTTAAAGCTGGCAACTTGGAACATTTTCAACAGAAAAAGTACATAGATTTAAAGTTTGTTGCTGCTTGTTCTTTAAAAAATGTGAAAGAAATTGTCAAAAATATGCATAAGTCCACAAATACCTGATATATTGTCCAATACCTGGAAAAATGAACTTAAGTGCAGTAATTCAGTACTTGTACTTTCACTTCCCACCACTACAATGTTATAGTGATTTGCATTGTCCTAAATAACTTTATATATGAAATGTAAAGTCTTTAACTTTTTAATATGACCCTTCTCTCATGTTTTTTTTTCTCTTATCTCTTTGTCTTATGTCCTGATTGGTGGAGCCTTGAGTATTTTTATCATGTCTATAGTCAGCTTCATGTGTGCCTGTGTTTGTGTTCATGTTGAATGTAACTGTAGTTTGTAAATATGGACGTCACCTGAGTGCAAAACAAATCTACCTACGGGTACAAATAAAGGAACCTGAACCTGAATATGTTTGGTGTGAGGATAACAATGTAGAAGCAGAAAAACACTCAAGGAAAGAAAGCTTTTATTTCCAAAATGTGCAAAAACTTCAGACTGCTACATATGAAATATTATGTACACACAGACAAAAATATCAATGCTGTGATAGTAACTTTTTTTACAGTCCCTCAAGCACAGACAACACGTCCCATCAGTCCAACAAGGGTGTTGGTCTGCTTTGCAGCAAAGCGAAGTTCAGCTGCTCCTCCCACCTGCTCTGCTCCTGCTGTCTCATCTGACCGTAGTCAAGAAGGAGGTCCATGTTTGTGTCACACTTCTGTTTCCCTGTTTTAAAGTACAAAAATAAGCAATATAAAATAACCACACACTGAAAAATGCAGGAATCGTCAATCCAAGATTGAATGTGTCTATTCAACATCCATTTACTGTTAGTGGCATCACAACATTCAATTCAAGTGTATAATTGGTTTAATTCACTCCCTCCTTTGTGTGACTGAGTCATGATCCATCCAGGTGGATGCCCTCAATTTCCCCTATGGGGATCAATAATGTACACAAAATCAAAATGATCTGAACATAAATTACCTAATCTGGTCTGATTAGAAGAGCAGGAGGAGGACAAGCTTGGAGCTGGTGAAGGTGAGCTGGACACCACATGTCTGGCTGGTTCTCCCTCATCATCCAGCTGTGATAAATCTATAAAAAAAAAGTGTTTTAGTTTGTGCAGTGAACAACTTAAGCCTTCCATTAAATGTGCAGACATAGAAGACAATTTTATTCAATATCAATGTTAGCAAAGCTTACATGTCTGATTATGGAATAGAAGAATAGGAATAGATGAAACTTCATTGTCACTGTACAATTATACAGTGTGTGGTCTATATTAATCATATATCCCATAACCTACATATGTTTAAGCATGTGAGAGTGTTTAGTGATTACATATGTAAAGCGACTTCACACTTCAGAACAGGACAAAGGGTCTCAACCGCCAGTGAAGATCAAAGAGCATCCAAGGCACTGCGGTGGAGACCGGACGGGTTGCCCTGACCCCCCAGGGCCAGGTGGAGGAGTACGAAGACAAAAGAGGGGATTAAGATAGTGAGGGATGTCAGCTTTTGATATGCATGTCTTTTGTTATGTGCGAGTATAAGTTCGTAGAGCCGAAGGTGTTCGCTCTCTTACTTCTTCTGCTGCTGCACCTAGATGAGACTTGTTAGAGGAGCTGATAATAAACTTTGGTTTATGAATCACATCGCCTCGTTATTTCAAGCTCCTCTACACTGGTGACCCTGACGCGAGAATGGACCAGAGGCGTTCCCCCGCGATCGAATCATCTGTGGCGACCCAGGCAGACGCCGGCGCCCATGCAGACAGGGGAACAGATGGACGACGTTCCCCCATGGCAGAAGTGATAGAGAGGGCTCAACCGAGCACCAGCGCCGCGGAGAGAGCCGAAGCAAGGCACTCTCACCCTGCGGACACATCAGTGACGGTCCACACAAACGGCGTCACCGTCAAGCTGCCGGACTTCTGGCAGGAAGACCCCGCCTCGTGGTTTCAGCAAGCTGAAGCCCAGTTTGCACTTGCGGGCATCACGGCTGACGATACAAAGTTCTATCACATCGTCGCCAAACTCGACGCCGCCACTTCGAGATGTGCGCGGAGCATAATCCAGCGGCCGCCGGCCCAGGACAAATATAAAGAACTGAAAGTGACCATCGTGGCAAATTACGTCCCCTCAGCCGAGGAGAGAGCCGAGAGGATCCTGGCGGTCTACGGCCACAGAGGAGGCAGACCCAAGGCCCTCATGGAGGACTTGCTGCAACTTAAAGAAGAGGACAATGACAACTTCCTCTTCCATTTCATATTCCTCAGTACGCTGCCGCCACACATGAGAGGGACGCTTGCCAACATGCGATGCAGCACCCAGCAAGACTTCCGCACACTGGCTCACGAAGCTCAACGGCTCGTCAACGCCTGCAAGGAGCAGACACCCACAGCAGCATCCGCAGACCTCAACGCTGATGTCCGGAGCCACGAGGAGCCACAAATCACCGAGCAGAATCAGCCCGCGGTGACAGCGACACGGCCAGGACGCAACAGACGGAGCGACGTTTGTTATTGCCACCACCGCTTCGCCGAGAAGGCTTACAAATGCGTTCCCCCCTGCAAATTCACGATTTCGGGAAAACGCCGAAGCCGAGAGCCGTTAACAGCGGCGGTTCTCGGCGAAAAAAGCAAGCTTTTATATGTGACGGACGGACACACCGGCAAGCAGTTCCTTATCGACACGGGAGCTCAACTAAGTTTTGTCATGCCCTCCCAAGCAGACCGGGCCATGGGCCCCCGGGGCAATGGAGCGGTGGCAGCCAACGGCTCCATCATCGACACTTTTGGCGAAAAGAGCCTGCCCCTCTGCATCCACGGCCGCAACTACAGATGGACATTTGTTGTAGTGGCGGTGAGTTTTAACTTGTTGGGCGCAGATTTTTTTGTGTGCACATGGGTTATTAGTTGATCTAGCGAACAGACGCTTGGTTAATGCACTGTCCTTTGCTTCTATTCCCTGCTCAGCTCGACTTTCTCCACCACCTGTGCAGGCCAGCATCACTACAGCAGGAGGTAAGTTTGATCAACTCCTCACCCAATTTCCAGCACTCACAATTCCCAAATTCTCAGCCACAGTGGCTAAACACGGGGTCAAACACTTTATTCCCACAACGGGCCCACCCGTATTCGCCAAAGCTCGGCGCTTAGACGCGACCAAGCTCGCCATAGCTCGGGACGAGTTTGCCACCCTTGAAAAATTAGGCATTATCAGACACTCGAAAAGCCCCTGGGCGTCACCACTTCACATGGTCCCGAAATCCGACGGTTCTTGGAGGCCGTGCGGCGATTACTGCAGATTAAACAATGCGAAAGCGCATGACCGCTACCCAATTCCTCACATTCAAGACTTTTCACTACATCTGGCGGGTGCGCGCATTTTTTCAAAAATAGACCTAGTCTGCGGTTATCATCAAGTCCCAGTTAGAGCAGAGGACATTCCTAAAACAGCTGTAATAACCCCCTTCGGTCTTTTTGAATTTTTGCGGATGCCTTTTGGCCTCAAAGGTGCTGCTCAAACCTTTCAGCGGATGATGGACGCAGTATTACGCGACCTCCCTTTCGTGTTCGTCTACCTCGACGATATGCTGGTAGCCAGCTCGTCTGAGGAAGAACACGAGCAGCATCTCACTATGGTTTTTCAGAGACTAGAAGAGCACGGGTTAGTAATCAATCCAGCCAAATGCAAATTCGGCATGTCACAAATTAATTTTTAAGGACACAGAGTTTCTCCGAAGGGGGCAGTCCCACTGCCAGACAAAGTTCACGCTGTAAAAAGTTTCCCACGGCCACAAACGGTCAAATCGCTGCAAGAATTTTTGGGAATGGTTAATTTTTACAACCGTTTCCTCCCCCACGCAGCTCAGCTCATGCAGCCCCTATATGACGCGCTCAGAAAACAAAAACCTTCCAACGCGGTCGAATGGACCCCGGAGCGCGAACGTGCCTTCGCGGAAGTAAAAAGTGCCCTAGCTAATGCCACATTGTTGGTTCACCCCGATCCCTCGGCCCGCATTGCGCTAACCACAGACGCTTCAGACCTGGCCATAGGGGCAGTTGTAGAACAACACGTCAGCGGAATCTGGCAACCTTTGGCATTCTTCAGCAAATCGCTAAACCAAACTGAGCGTAAATACAGCACTTTTGACAGAGAGCTGCTAGCGCTTCATTTATCCATCCGCCACTTCGCGATTTCAGAGTTCACCACAGACATTCGACATGTGGCAGGCAAACTTAACGTGGTAGCAGACTGCCTCTCTCGCGCTGTGACATCGCCAGAGCGCGAGGAGACAGATTATACTACCTCAGCCACTGAACTCTTCGCCAACGCAGACACATACGCAGCCCCAATCCATGCAGGGATAGATTATGCAGCCATGGCAGAGGAGCAAAGTAGTGACGCGGACGTGCGCGCACTCCTGTCTGGACCAACAGGGTTAAGGCTGGAGGAAAGGGTTTTACGCAACGGTGTGTCCCCCCTAATATGTGACATCTCAACCGGCCGACCTCGCCCGTTAGTCCCAGCTGCATGGCGCCGCCGTATTTTCAACTCGATTCACTCCCTCGCGCACCCAGGTGTGCGCGCTTTGGTTAAAATGGTCGCCGAAAAGTTTGTGTGGCCTGGCCTGCGCAAAAACGTAAAAGAATGGGCAAAGACTTGCATTTCTTGTCAGCGTGCCAAAGTACACAAACACACAAAAGCCCCTCTGGAGCCTTTTCGAATCCCTGCTAGAAGGTTCGACCACGTTCATGTCGACCTCGTGGGGCCACTACCTTCCTCCCAAGGTTTCACACACCTGTTAACAATGATAGACCGCACCACGCGCTGGCCAGAGGCAGTCCCTCTGGCGTCAACCACAGCGGAGGAAGTTGCTCGTGTTTTTTTGACAAACTGGGTGGCACGTTTCGGCGTCCCATCGGACATCACGTCCGATAGGGGGCCTCAATTTGTCTCGGAGCTTTGGTCAGCCATGGCCAGCAGCTTAGGGACGACAATTCACCGCACCACCGCTTATCACTCTCAGGCTAATGGGTTATGCGAGCGTTTTCACAGATCTTTAAAGGCCGCCCTCAGAGCCTCACTAACGGATACAAATTGGGTAAATAAACTTCCCTGGGTTTTATTGGGGTTGCGTGCTGCGCCCAAAGAGGATCTAGACGCCTCCCCAGCAGAATTAGTTTTTGCACAACCTCTCAGGCTCCCAGGTGAATTTTTACCAGAGAACCCAGAGCCAAGGCATCTTCCAGCCCCGAGGTTTTTAGGCAGCAACGGACCGGACTCTCTCCCCGGACCGGCACATCACTCTTTTCCACGGGTTTTTGTCCCCCAAGCTTTAAAAAACGCTGAATTTGTTTTTGTTAGGCATGAAGCTTTAAAACCAACTTTCCGCCCACCATACGATGGACCATTCAGAGTGCTGGAACCTGGTGATAAACATTTTGTGCTTGATTTTGGGGATAGAAAAGAAACAGTCAGCATTGACAGACTTAAACCTGCCTTCTTGTTGAGAGACGAGCCTGCACGGTTGGCGAGAGCACCTCGGCGGGGTAGACCCCCCCAAGAGAAAAGACTCAGCCCCCCTGCAAGGAACAATTAATCACTCTCCTCCCCAAGCTGCAGATTCCTTACAGGAAGGTCCCACCAGGACGCCCAAGCAGACCCACAGCAGATTCGGGAGAATATTAAAACCCAGACGGCACAGAGACTGATGCAAACTACTCAGCAGTTGTTCACTAATTGTGCTGTAACAGTTTGGGACTGATTTGTGATTTTACTATGCTGTTATGATTACCACTGAACTCTCTTAGGAGCATAGCTGCTGGAAAGTTTCTTCTGTGTCAAGAGGTGTAGCAGTTAGTATGTCATAATAATTATCTTAAACTGTGAATTTTTCTATTGTCCTTTTCTTAGTCGTTTGGGGGGGGGGCTGTGGTCTACATTAATCATATATCCCATAACCTACATATGTTTAAGCATGTGAGAGTGTTTAGTGATTACATATGTAAAGCGACTTCACACTTCAGAACAGGACAAAGGGTCTCAACCGCCAGTGAAGATCAAAGAGCATCCGAGGCACTGCGGTGGAGACCGGACGGGTTGCCCTGACCCCCCAGGGCCAGGTGGAGGAGTACGAAGACAAAAGAGGGGATTAAGATAGTGAGGGATGTCAGCTTTTGATATGCATGTCTTTTGTTATGTGCGAGTATAAGTTCGTAGAGCCGAAGGTGTTCTCTCTCTTACTTCTTCTGCTGCTGCACCTAGATGAGACTTGTTAGAGGAGCTGATAATAAACTTTGGTTTATGAATCACATCGCCTCGTTATTTCAAGTCCTCTACACTGGTGACCCTGACGTGAGAATGGACCAGAGGCGTTCCCCCGCGATTGACTCATCTGTGGCGACCCAGGCAGACGCCGGCGCCCATGCAGACAGGGGAACAGATGGACGATGTTCCCCCACGGCAGAAGTGATAGAGAGGGCTCAACAGAGCACCAGTGCCGCGGAGAGAGCCGAAGCAAGGCACTCTCACCCTGCGGACACATCAGTGACGGTCCACACAAACGCCGTCACCGTCAAGCTGCCGGACTTCTGGCAGGAAGACCCCGCCTCGTGCACCTAGATGAGACTTGTTAGAGGAGCTGATAATAAACTTTGGTTTATGAATCACATCGCCTTGTTATTTCAAGCTCCTCTACACAGTGCAATGAAACTGTAGGAACTCCACCAGGCTACTGCGCAATAAAGTAAGAGAAGGATTAGATAAAATACGGCTACACAACATACAATTAAACACGAGTGACATTTTTAAAAAAAAAATGGCCTAAGATTATGGAAATATTACCAAAATAGTAAAAAAAGATGACGCTGCTAGTGTCTGGTAGAAAAATCTCCCATAACACAACACAAGGCACCCATTCATACACAGTATTCATACCACAAAAAACGTATTTTGCGCTGGATGTCTTTATAAAAAAAGTATTCTGCAAGACGCTAAGATTTCTGTTCTAGTTTCTCCAACGCGCATTTCTGCCGAGGAGAAGCGTTCGTGCTAAAAACAGTTAACTTGTTAGCATCGCTAACCGAAAATACTATGGCCAAAAAATTAGTTTAAAAAAAAAAAAAAAATTCGCACTTTGGCCGTTATATATCAATACAAGCGGTATACATCTGTCATTAGAGACGACCTGTTCATTTCTTTATGGCGAGGAGAAACGTTTGTGTCAGGAATCTGAAAGTATTTGAACTCACAAAGACAAAAACATTCCAAATATTTGTCAATCAGATACGAGACATTTATTGCTCATATGAGTCTTTTACTTGTGCACAAGGAGCGTCACTGACCTTCTGTTACAGAATTGGAAGTGAGCGCTGCTGCTCACAGGCAGCATTTCCTTTATATACACAAAGTAAAAGCTGGACATAATTACACAACATTTGCCACACCCTTGTGAGTGGTGCACAGAAATCAGACTTCTCATCACAAGAGTCTATCACAAGATTCTTTAGACAACAACTCAGCAGTTTCCAAACTTAAGTACAGACAGGACAATTATTTTTAACTTTCTTAGTAAGTTCCAGACATCATCAGACATGTTCATTAAAGGGCAATAGTAAACATTAAAGGGCAATAGTAAAAAGGTACAAATCAGCAGGTATAGTCCAAAATCCATTATGAAATGATAACATGTATATACATAATGCATAATATGCATAATTTTCTGACATTCCCTCCTGTTTATCGTTTCATAATATTCTCATCACATGCAAACATCAGTACAATGTAACTTCAGAGCAGATTTTCTCCATTGTCTTCACAAAGCATCATTTCCAAATTTATACAGGAGTACAGTCATCATTGTCTTCAGGTTTGGGGTTATGGCCATTATCAGTCTCATAGCCACCATCAGTCTCTTGGGGCAGTGGGGTATATTGTCCATATTGTCCTTCAGTGGAAATGGCCAAAAGAGTTTGTTGGAACATGAATGCATGCTGTGAAAGGGCGCGAGATATCATGGATCTGATACATGGAATGATACAACAACAGAAAAATGACACACAAATCAGAATCACACCAAGTGGTATAAGACTCCTTAAAAACACCTGCCACCAGGCACCTGAAAAGAACCATTGCAACCAACCTTGATCTGTCACATAATCTGCAGACATGGCTTTTTGAATATTACGTAAAGCAGTAAGCGCATTAGTCATGTTGTTATTATGCACATTATCTGGGACATAAGTACAGCAGGTAAGATTAAATTTAACACATATTCCTCCATCTGCAGCTGTAAGCAAATCTAAGGCCATTTGATGCATCATTATCATTTCCCTAAGAGAATCAATTTCAGCATTTTGTAATTTCACAATATCATAGGAAGCATTAACAAAAAGACCAAGTCTATAGTCTAGTGTCTCCACACGGAGCATTATCTTTGCAACCCCTTCCCAAGGAAACAATGAGAGGGCAATCTTTTGACCAGTAGTCCATAGTTTAAATTCCTCAGGGACATCTGCTCCCCAAATACGATCATGTGTTTTTACTTCTGGTACCTGTCACTTCTGACGTGAGGGCTGTTGTATTTCCTTATCAATTATAAATGTATGATCACTTACAAATATTGGAGCACACACTCCAGTCCAACCTGGTGAAAGGACAGGATAAGCCTTGTGTCCACACAGCCACCATCCCCCTTGAACCCAATAAGTGCCATTACTTGCTTTTCCTAATACTACTGGGGCTCCTTCACCTTGAACTGCAATTTGTTCGCAGTTTTTAGTAGTACCATATGACTCTGTACCTATTGACTGTTTGTAACACATGGGGTAGTCATAACCAGAATACTTCATAACAACCCTTTGTGGTTTAAATCTATGCTTAGTGGTGAACTTCCAATTTACCCAGAATGTTTTATCACATGCACCTTTTTTCAGGCCGCGAGAATAGGGATCTTTATCATCTATTTTAATATAGTAATGCTGATAACCAATTCCAGCCATACTGGCATAACATTTGGCCTGAGATTTATTCATGGGCATTCCATAGATGGTTACCTGTTTAGCTGATTTAGGCATATAAGAGCATACATAACAATTTGACCTGTTAACAGACTTCACAACATTTGAAACATATTGATACCATGAATTAGAATATATTGGGTCAGGTTCATGATCTCCCTCTGTGAGCCACCAATGCTGGGTGTGATAGGTCCATCTCCGCTGTCGTTGTAGAACCGGGAAGGTGGTGAAAACGAAGGCCAGGATCAGAAGTGTAACAGAAACACAGGCCAGAATGCTTCCACAGGTCGCCATGGTGCCTGTTACCCCTGGGAGTGTACCTGTGAACTCAGGTCACTATCTTCACCGGGGTTGAGACAGGTCTTATCCTTAAAAGGACAAGACCCCCCTTTGTAGCCGGACTTACCCTAGGGGTGGCTGGAGGTCACCTATGGGAACCTGAAGTCTCTTAACGTGAGAGAGGTGGATCCAGGATGGTCGTTCAGCAATTCTTACTGCAGTAGGAGTGGTCAACAGTACTTCATACGGTCCTAGCCACCTCACAGAAGTCCAGTTTTGGCGGTGGTGATTTTTGATGAAGATGTGATCACCTGGTTGGAGGGGATTCTCTTGGCCCTCCTGTGGATCAGAGAGAGATCTGACAGATTCAACATAGTCTCTGTTTTGTTTGTGGCCATGCTCTGAAAGGAGAATGTCCACAGCATGTGGCACATGAACGACCAGTGAATGGTACAGGACAATGTCCAGCACCGCATTTACAGCGTCAACCGTGGCAGCAACTGTTTTCATGCACGGTGGAAGGCCCATAGCAACTGAATCTAGTCTTTTGGAATAATATGACAGAGGTTTATATTGCCCAGCATGCAATTGTGTTAGTACAGCTGACATGTGTCCTTCAACAGCATCACAAAACAAATGAAATGTCTCTTCATAATTAGGGATGTGTAGAGCACAAACATCAGATAGCATGGGTTTTAAATGGTTAATAGCTACTTCATGTTCAGGAGTAAGGACAACCGGAGAATGCAGGTTGCCCTGAGGGCCCTGAAGTAAAGCATACAGTGGTGCAGTGTGTTGTGAGAAATTGGGTAACCACTGCCTGCAATAATTCAGGGTGCCTAAGAGTGACATGAGCTCTTTCTTTGTTTTTGGGAGTGGTAGGTTCTGTATTGTACTGATTCGTGATTTTTCTAACATTTTCCCCCCAGCTGACAATGTATGCCCCAGAAATTTGACACTGCTTCTGCAAAATTGCAGTTTTTTCTTGCTGCATTTTAAGCCACTATCAAAGAGGAAGTGAAGCAAAGCCAGAGTGTCTTGTTTACACTGTTCCTCAGTAGTTGACGCCACTAGTATGTCATCCACATACAGGAGGATTTTAGATCCTGCAGGTGGTGAAAACTTAGCTATTAAAGCTGACATTTCTTGTGAAAAAATGGTTGGGCTCTCACAGTAACCCTGTGGCAGTCTGGTGTAAGTGTATCTGTTGCCCTTGAAGGTAAATGCAAACCAAAACTGGCTATCTTCATGTATTGGAATTGTAAAAAATGCATTACTGAGGTCAACCACTGAGAAAACAGATGAATCATGACCCACAGTGTTTAACAATGTATGAGGGTCGGGAACGGAAGGAGCCCTGGCCACAACTGCAGCGTTTACAGCTTGTAAGTCCTGGACTAATCTCCATCCTACACTAGGTGGAGCCTTTTTTTACAGGGAAAAGGGGAGTGTTCACAGGTGAATCGAAACACGGTATGATCATTCCACTTTTCAACAGATCAGAAATGATTGGTTGGATGCCTTCTATTGCTTCTGGTTTTAAAGGATACTGTTTTTTGTAAGGGAATCCTCTCCCATTAGAATGAATTTGGACGGGAGTAGCATTTTTTAATTTACCAACGTCCGCATCTCCTGCAGACCACAAACCTTTTGGTAGAGCTTGTAACTCTCATTCATTAACAAATACAGGAGCAGACGGTACTGTGATTCCTAAAGCATCAGGTGGATGCTCTGTGCCACACAAATAGGTAATGTCAAAATGTAGAAGAATGGACATGTGCATAGGAACACGATACAACATTGTTGTGGGGGAAAATTCAACATTGAGAATGTCGGTGTTCCTCCAGTCTGTTACCTGCTGTCCCTGTTGGACTAATTTACCTGCATCTGCCCAAAAATAATTCTTAGGTCCCCACATAGACATGTGTGGGGGTGTGCCTGTATTATGAAAGGGCAGAAACTTTTGGGGCAGCACTACATCAAGTGCTGCTTCACCCTCAGCTTTAAAGTAAAGATGATTTGTCATTACTGTGATGGTAGGTTCACAGTACAGCGCTTCAGCCAATGCACAATCAAATGGCTCATTACAGCGTGTGTATTTCATGGTAACATGCAATGGTCTTGGTTTTTGGAGATCCTTCACAAGGAACCATGTAAGAATACTTGTCATGTGTCTAGCACTTTCTAACCTGAGCGCAGTTTCTGTTTTGCTGTCAGTTTGGAGGTTATAAGAATATAGGGTACCACATCCGTGGTCGTCACAATCCTCATCATATAAAAAAGCATGCTGGTTTCTGAGAATAGTGTAATCATCCTTAATTTTGTCAGGACCCAGAATAATGTTTAGGTTGAAAAGCACATCTCTTCCCAGTAAGTTCACCGGGCAGGAGGGTGCTACTGCTACTGTGGTGACACAGGTGTGTCCAGTATTTGGGTCAACTATGGTTGCTGGGCCACAAACACTCTCGGTTGTGGTGGTTCCACCAGCATTTTGGATTCTTATAGTTTCACCTGTAGGGAAACACTTTGGTGGAATTTCACGCATTGTTGTTTTTGTGGCTCCTGTGTCACACAGAAATTTTACTTCTTTCCCATTAACCAGTAAAACAATGGTGGGAGCTGAAGTAGTGCTGCAGTACATGTTTAAATTAGTCAAGTCTAAAGTCTCAGTTGGTCTATTTACAGCTGCAGCTAGTCGTCGTTTCTGGTCATTAACAAGTGATTGGTCCTCTGGGGAGAGCGAGTCTTTGTCGGTTAGTCATGCTCTCCTCTCCTGCTGTCCTTGACCCCCTGAGGGTCCTGGGTTTGTGCTCTGTCCTTGTCCTTGAAAAGGCCCTCTGCCTCTTCCTCTCATCCGTCCATCAAACCTTCCTCTCCCTCTGTTTCCTCGTCCACTCTCAAAGAATCCCTGCCTCCTGGACGTGGGGCAATCTCGCCACCAGTGTCCAGGTTGACCACAATTAAAACACACATCCTGATTGCCTTCATCCCTCTCTCTGGTCTGGTACCTATTCCTCGGTCTAGCCCCTCCTCGTGTCATTTGGGCCACATATACAGTGTCTGTATCATTTTCTGAGGAGGCAAAAAGCATAACTGGTTTAACCTGAGTTTTCTTTTTTAGCTTTGCCTCTGCTACATGAAAAACATGATCTTTAAACTCCTCTTGGGTGCATGTTTTAAGTGTCACACATGATACTTTGATTGCCTCTTTAAGTTCTGTGGGTAGTGTGTCTAAAAATGTGTATTTAAACAAGAGGAGCTCTTTTGCAGTGTCTATTTCTCCCACTACATCTGCAAATATCTTATTGAAGCGGCACCAGTATTCCTGTATGTCTTCACCTGGTTTCATCCTGGTCATTGCCACATCTGAGAGGGTTTTAATGGGTTTATAATGGCCTGACATTCTTTCAAGTATTTCTGCTATTAGATAACCAAGAGTAGCTTTGTCTCTCTCTGGTTGATATGCGCCATCTCCCCATGCATGATTCTCCAAATCTTGGCAAAATAGATCAAATTTAGCTCCTAGGATCACTCTGAGAATTTTAATCATTTCCTCAGCACTTGGATTATACATCAGCCTAATCTCATCTATTTCTTCAGTGCACCTTTTTATATCACTCTCTGGTTTGGGTACAGCCTTTGCAATGTTATGCATTTCTGCTAAGGTCCAAGGCTTGTAGGTAGTGGCAGTTCTAATTATACTGGTTTTAATTTTTGTCACCACCGGCCGTTTCATGAGTAATTGGCACACAAATAGGTTTTTCAATAAATGGAAAATTGGCACTTGTTTCTTCTTTTTGTTTAATAACATTTTCTAGTTTATATATATCCGCCACTAATTTAGCATATGGACCCTCTTTAGGATCTCCACAGTCTGTGTTAGCGTAAGGAGGCGGAGGCACGACGCCGCTCTGAACCAGGGGTAAGGGCGGCGCTGAGCTGGAGCAGCCAGCGTTGGCTTGGACATTTATTTTTGCGTCCGCCGCTCCTTTTCCTGCATATTTCTTTTTCCCTTCATCTGCCTTTGTTTTAGCTTCTGCCGCGGCATTTGCCCAAAGTGTAGCACATTGTAATTCTGGGCTTGGTTTGTTGGTCTTTTTATTTTTTCCTCTATTTCTTGACGTCATTTCTATTGTACTCACTAACACTTGACATTCATCCACGCTCAACGTGGGTTTAAATGAGAAATCCTTTTCCCATTTATTTAAATACTTATTGGGATCCTTCACTTTTTCCTTATCCTTTAATTTTTCATTGTAATTTCTTATTGTCCTGCGCGCAATTTCTTCTCTTTTCTTCTGCTTACCTTTCACTTGTCTATCCGGTTTTCCTGTACAATTGCCCATTTTATGTAGCTGTGAAACGCCGTCACACTACCTTCTGAAAATTATTGTGCTCACTTTTTGGATGGAAATAGATTCTCACACAACAATTATTTTTACCACCAGGAAAATTGTGGGTTCCCCTCACAATACCATTACTTAGCGTCAGCTTGACCTGTGGTTACACTGATAACAATTGTATTTCCGCGATTTAGACAAGAAACTTCACTCACTTTAACCTCTGCTAGTGCGGAACGCTGTCACCAGACAGAGGTAGGACGTCGCAGGCTCACAGAGTTCTCTGAAGGCGAGTTTCCAAAACTGACCGGCAGGTCAGACCATGCATGGGTTTCAACCTGGAGCCCGCTCCGTTACTGCCTCTGGCTGGGTTGTTGGCGAACCATCCTCTGCTACCAAGTATGTCAGGAATCTGAAAGTATTTGAACTCAAAGACAAAAACATTCCAAATATTTGTCAATCAGATACGAGACATTTATTGCTCATATGAGTCTTTTACTTGTGCACAAGGAGCGCTCACTTCCAATTCTGTAACAGAAGGTCAGTGACGCTCCTTGTGCACAAGTAAAAGACTCATATGAGCAATAAATGTCTCGTATCTGATTGACAAATATTTGGAATGTTTTTGTCTTTGTGAGTTCAAATACTTTCAGATTCCTGACAGTTTGGTCGTAGTAAAAGTAGTTAGCTTGTTAGCATCGCTAACCGAAAATATCCACAAAAATGAGTTAAAAAAAAAATCCGCACTTTGGCCGTTATATATCAATACAAGCGGGATACATCTGTCATTAGAGACGACCTGTTCATTTCTTTATGGCGAGGAGAAACGTTTGGTCGTAGTAAAACTACTTTTAGCTTGTTAGCATAGCTAACCGAAAATACTATAGCCACAAGTGACTAAATATCCGCACTTGGCCGTTACATATCAATACAAGCGGATATATATGTATACATATATTGGTTAACGTCTGGCATTTTAAAGACAATACACTTACCAGCGTGTTTTAAGCAGTTTGTTGTCCAGACTAATCCAAGGCAGTGACAATGGTCCGGCTGGCTGGCCGATCCTCCAAAACAGCTCAGATGAGTGGCCCCCTCCAGCTGATTTTGTACTTCTGCTTATGTCCATAGAGCCAAGAAATATGTCTCCTCTTCACTCTAAATCTGTTTGGTTTGGGAATCCGTTGCGTGCTCCGCTGTTTGGAAAGCAACATGGCGGTCAGTAATGTTTTGAAGCTGGTCGGTTAACCACGCCCACGGCTGTGGACTTAACCGACGTAAACTGGTGCTGCTGCTGGCCCAGCTAGGAGTTGGGGCCGCGATAGCCCCACTTTTGGGAGCCGGGGACTGGTGCTTTAGTCGGTGGAAACCCAAAGAACTGGTGCTAATGATGCAATAGCTCCAGTTAAGCTCTGGAACCGGTTTGGTGGAAAAGAGCCCTAAGTGTTTCACCATGATGTAACAGACATTGTCTTTCCCAGGGGATGTTAATCCTAATTTGTTGACTGCTCTTTCCATTTCATCTAGAGTGAAAGGAAAATCCAAAGAGCTACTAAAGTCACACCTTTCCTCCAAAACCCCAGGGTGTGCTAAACTCGTCCTACTTCTTCCTCTTTTACCTTCTTCAGTCAAATTGCTTGAGCTATGAATTTGAGTCAGGCTCTTTGCTATCATTGTTGCTTTTTCCTCATCAGTTATTGCAATCTCTCCCCCACTTTTTAGTATTGGATACTGCCATTCCCTCCTGACTCCCCTCATAGCCTTGATCATGCTCCACACATCTCCCACGGCTGTTGATCTACCTACAGTGCTACAGTATCTCTGCCAGCTTTCTCTCTTGGCCCTCCGGATAGTTTTCCTGGCTTTTGCTAGTGCTCTCTTATAATTAATCAAGTTTTGCCAATTATGAGTTCTCCTTAGGACCTTAAGTATCTTATTCCTCACTTTAATAGCTCTAGTGCACTCCTCTGTCCACCAAGGCACTGCTTTCTTTAACCCCTTGCACTCTGGTCAATTTCCCTAAAAACGCCAAAAAATAGCATGCCCAAAGTAAATCAAAAGCTGTTCTTCAACCCTTTGCAGCATCTTCATGGGGTTGGTCTCATTTAAAAGAAAACACTTTGAATTTTTTGGCAAGACAGTCATAATCTCTCTAAGTGCTCCGGCCACTGAGTAACAGTCATCTAAACATAGTGAACTTGAAGGAAATAAATTTTGCCTGGATGTTTTTTTGGATACAAATGCTTGCAAATAACACAGCCTCAGATCCGGGCTGGAAAATGCAACAGAAATGTAGAACCAAGTGTTATCCAGCTGAGGTCAAAATTTTGTAACATTACTACAAAAAATGAATATATTACACAGCTTTGTTCTCAGGTTGTTCCCAGGCGTTTTTGAACTGTGCCAAATTGTGCCAAATGGCAGAGTTTGGAAAAACGTCTGTAACTTTTGAATGATTCAATATAGAAGCTTCATCTTGGGCTCTAATGAAAGGTGACATGCACAGCTGTAATTTACCGATCAGTCAAAAGTCATTTTTGATTACAATTTTCAGTGATAAAGAATAATTTAGCTTATAACACTTACCTGTTCACAACAGCAGCGTAGCTGGCGAACTTCTCTTCCTCATTGTCAGACGAACGTGACGCTGGTCCGCTTGTTACGGACTCGTGGTTCTGGTCTCGCGACCCGGTCAAACCATAATTCCATTATTGCGGTTTTGCGCTTCCATGATTGCGGTTTTGGTGAACGATTTTTCAAAACAAATAAGAACAGTAGTTAGAAAAAAAGACTGGCGAACGCCTGTGTGTCACCCAGCCTTACACAAAACAGCTTTCGAACTTCTGTGCTTCAATTGGCTGGCTGTATTCACAGCCGTTGGTAGGCGGGTCCTTCTTGCTAGGTTTTCAGTCATTGGTTCTTCAAGGTTTCAGAAATCCAATTCAAGGCTCTTATTAGTCGAATGAGAGGTCAATCACATCTAAACCAATCAAAGCACTCCTTTGGCTTTCTGTTCGCGGCTGTGTCTGTAGTGGAAGAACAGAAATGCAGGTGGGCTTTTTTCAGTGCCTCCTAGGACGCACAGTGTGCATACTCGGACGCCCTCGTGCGTCCTGGGACGCAGAGACGTGCCTACCCGCGGTACACCAAAGTGCAACAGGTTAACCTTTTCCCTTTACTTTTAGAGATTGACTGGTTGGCTGCTTCAAGAAAAAAATAGTTTTAATACTTTTCTCCATGCTTTCAATGTCTTCACTGACCTCTACTAGGGGAAGGTCTCTCTCACAAATAAACTTAAATAACTTCCAATTAGCAGTGCTAAAAACCCACCTCCCTTTTTTGTGACCACTTACCCTATTCGCTGAAATGAAAAGATTACAATACACTGGAAAATGATCACTTCCCACCGAAGACTCCTCTAAAACCTCCCACTCACACACACTTGCAATATTATTAGTCACCAACATTAAGTCAAGAACTGAACCACTCCCCGTATGAAAATCAATTCTAGTTGCTCTACCATTGTTTTTCCCTTTCTCTCATCATTCTTTCACAGCCTCCATAGACCACACTGACTCCCGCCACAGTTACACTTAGGCGTTTCTTGCTCACATTCTCCATACTGGTGGTTGCCCCCACACCTTGTGTAACGGATGCCAACTAGTACTGTTCGGCGTAGAACGTTAGTAAACCTCCCTCCCAAAGCCTCATACAGTATCGGTAGCGCTGAGCTATCGGTCGGACCTTTAGCTCAGCACGATCGTGCTGTGTCTCCCATGCTCGAATTGTGTAGTTGACTGAGAGGTCGCGGGTTCGTGTCCCGTGTGGGGCGAACTGCGCAGGATGATCTCTGTCACACTGGTGCCGTGAACCCGGCATGGGAGTGAGGTTTAAGGGGGAGAGTGTAACGGATGCCAACTAGTACTGTTCGGCGTAGAACGTTAGTAAACCTCCCTCCCAAAGCCTCATACAGTATCGGTAGCGCTGAGCTATCGGTCGGACCTTTAGCTCAGCACGATCGTGCTGTGTCTCCCATGCTCGAATTGTGTAGTTGACTGAGAGGTCGCGGGTTCGTGTCCCGTGTGGGGCGAACTGCGAAGGATGATCTCTGTCACACTTGCACACCTTCTTCTCCATCTACAAGTATTAGCTATATGTCCAAATCTTTGGCAATTATAACACCAAATTGGATTAGGAACAAATTCTCTTACCCCATACCTCAAAAAGCCCAAATTTACACTTTTGGGGAGCACTTCTCCTTCAAACTCAATCACCACACCCTCAGTGTCTCTCCTCTGTCCTTCCCGAGTGGCCTGTAGTCTACGAGCTGCTTTTACTACCCCCCCTTTTAAATTAGCTTTAATTTCTTCCATCGTGACTCCTATTGGCAACCCCCCCAAATTACACCCTTGTTCCACTTTGATTCGTTATCAATAAAGCTTGTACTTTTCACTTTGAACCGCCCAACCTCCCTCATTTTATCAGCTCTTTCCCTTTGCTCCTCATTCCTACATACAGTCAGTAGATTTCCATCCCTCAGCACCTTTGCCATGAGTATATCTCCAACCTGGTTTTTCAATATTGTTGTTAATTTAACTGGGCTCATTGTGGATATGTCCTTTTCATCCTCGAACCTCACAATAATTTTGAATTGGGCTCCTTCCTGCCCTCCTCCCTCCGCACCACCACCACTTCCACTACTTCTAGCCTTCTTTGCATTATTTCCAGGAAAGTTATTCTCCCTTTTCTCTCTCCCTTTCCCGCTTCCCTGCCCAGTATCCATACTGTCTTCACTATCCCACAAATCAGAATCACTCCAGTCTGGTCCATTCACGACGCCACTGCACCGACCCGCCACACCTTCCTTTACCACGCTTCTCCTCCTCATTTTCCCATGCCCGCAAACTCCAGTCCCGTCACCCGACCTCCTTGCCAAACCAACCAACAAATTTCTCTGGCCCTCTCTCGGAGATCTAACCATCCGACGCTGTGGACCAAAAAATTTCAAGTCTCAGCACTGTTCAAAAACTCTTTTCAACAACGGCGTTTCAGCCCACTTCACTTCCGTTACTCCTCCTTCATAATAGAAGCCGTTTCCATTCTGTGTACTTTCTCTTTCCAGACTAACACCACAAAAGAGCAAAAACAGGATAAACAAACTAAATTATTCATTAAAATGTTTAAGTATAACATTTAAACTAATCAGTTTGAATAATCATGAAAATTACTTCTCAAATAAAGAAGTGCCTGTTTTCCAAATTTTCCTCTTACATTAGTTTAGCATTAACATCTCCATCAATTCATCTGATTGCTGCGGCTGTTTAACACAACCGGATATCATACACGCTGTTTTCCGGTTTGGTCACGTGACGTTCGGCAAAACCACGATCCAGCAGTTTTTTTTTGTTTTGTTTTGTTTTGTTTTTTACATTTTGGAAAACATTTTTACATATCATAAAACAAATTACATTTACAAAAACAAATTTACATTTCAGAAAGCAAATTAACAAGTGGTGAAACAAATTTTCAAATCCCCAAACATCCGGAAGGGGAACTTTTTTTTTTGTGTGTGTAGTTCAGTCAACAGTCGTACAAGAGGTACGAAGGATAAAATAAAATAGTAAGAGTAGTAAATAATAATAAAATAAAGTAAATAAAAAAATAACAGAGTAGACAGAGAGAGAGAGAGTGAAAGGGGGGGGGGGGGTGCCGATCCAGCAGCTCCTCTCTACTCAGACACTTCCTCGTTTCCTCCCTTCACAGCTGCTCCTTGATAAAAGGTGGAAACGCCACGTCACTGCAGACCCACGTGATTGTGAGGAAGTGAAACTCGGGAGAAATGGCGCAGAAAGGAGTTCAGCTGGACGCAGAAAGGTTCTCCTGTTCCATCTGTCTGGATCTACTGAAGGATCCGGTGATGATTGCCTGTGGACACAACTACTGTATGAACTGTATTAATAAATACTGGGATGATGAGGAGGAGGAGGAAACTCACAGCTGTCCTCAGTGTAAGCAGACCTTCAGACCGAGGCCTGTCCTGGGGAAAAACACCATGTTAGCTGAGTTAGTGGAGGAGCTGAAGAAGACTGGACTCCTGGCTGCTCCTGGTGTCCACTGCTATGCTGGAGCAGAAGATGTGGCCTGTGATTTCTGCACGGGGAGAAAACTGAAAGCCATCAAGTCCTGTTTGGTCTGTCAGGTTTCTTACTGTGAGACACACCTTCAGCCTCACTATGACGTGGCTCCGTTAAAGAAACACAAGCTGGTGGAGCCCTCCAAGAACCTCCAGGAGAACATCTGCTCTCGTCATAATGAGGTGATGAAGATCTTGTGTTGTTCTGATCAGCAGATTATCTGTTATCTCTGCTCCATGGACCATCTCAAAGGCCACAACACAGTCTCAGTTGCAGCAGAAAGGACTGAGAGGCAGAGAGAGGTGGAGGGGAGTCAACGAAACATCCATCAGAGGATCCAGGACCGAGAGGAAGATGTGAAGCTGCTTCATCAGCCGGTGGAGACCATCAATCGGTCTGCTGATAAAACGGTGGAGGACAGTGAGAAGATGTTCACTGAGCTGATCCATCTAATCCAAAAAAGAAGCTCTGATGTGAAGCAGCGGGTCAGATCCCAGCAGGAAACAGAGGTGAGGCGAGTCAAAGATCTTCAGGAGAATGTGGAGCAGGAGATCTCTGAGCTGAAGAGGAGAGACACCGAGCTGGAGCAGCTCTCACGCACTGAAGATGACACCCAGTTTCTGCACAGCTGCCCCTCCCTGTCAGCAGTCTGTGAGTCCACACACTCACCCAGCACCCATGTTCTTTCTCTGAGATACTTTGAGGACGTGACAGCAGCTGTGAAGGAGCTCAGAGACAAAGTACAGGAACTTCTGACAGACACGTGGCCAAACATCTCACTGATAGTCAATGTAGTGGATGATCTACAGCCACAACCAGAGCCAAAGACCAGAGCAGAATTCTTAAAATATTCACAGGAAATCACTCTGGATCCAAACACAGTAAATGAATTTCTGTTACTGTCAGAGGAGAACAGAAAAGTAACAAGAACATCTCGACCACAGTCTTATCCTCCTCATCCAGAAAGATTCACTTATAACTGGCAGGTCCTGAGCAAAGAGAGTCTGAGTGGACGCTGTTACTGGGAGGTGGAGTGGAGCGGGGACATACTTGATCTAGCAGTCACGTATAAGAACATCAGCAGAGGAGGGAATGAAAGTCTATTTGGTTATAATGACAAATCCTGGGCATTAAAGTGTGAACAAAACAGTTTTACATTTATACACAACAGAATCCAAACTCCCATCTCAGATCCTTGGTCCTCCAGGATAGGAGTGTTCCTGGACCACAGCGCAGGTCTTCTGTCCTTCTACAGTGTCTCTGAAACCATGACTCTCCTCCACAGAGTCCAGACCACCTTCACTCAGCCCCTCTATGCTGGACTTAGGGTTTGGCTTTATGGAACCACTGCTGAGTTAGTTAAAGTCAACTAGACTGTAGTCAGTCCAGTGGTGGTGGGTTTAAATCTCTGTTTTTAATTTTTATTTTCTCTCCATCGCTGTTGTGGCATTTCTGCAGAGATCAGCTGTCAGTCAAACACTGTGGGCGGGACCTGGACATCATCTAGTCCTTCTTTTAATCTTTTAGTTTTTTAATGTCAGACGTCTCATAACTGACAGTTTTTTTTATTTCTCGTCAACTTTTTCTCATGACGTTAAAATAGTAAAGTGGTCTGTCAACATGGGTGTGTGGATAGTTTTGGTTTATTATTATTATCTGTGTAACTTTGTGACCTTTACATCTGTAAGCTGTTTTATCTGCAGCTCTGTCACTGTCTACTTCACCATGGAGGCCGTCACTGCTCATGAGGATTTTTACTGACTAATGTGTTTCTCCACATGAAAACGTAAACCGCTGTGTGCTCTAAATGACTGATGATGTGTGTTGTTGTGTTTGTGCACACCTTCATTTATCACACGTTTTGTTCTCCTCCCTTTGTTTAAACTGCTGCATATATAATCTGCTGTGGGCTGTTATAACTCTGTGATTATGACGGTTATGATCCATGATTTTCTTCATTTATTGGGATTCTGAACTGAACAGACTGTTGATGAAATGAAATCACTGGACAGAAGTCATGGAAGACAGCTGATGGGTTCAGTCACGAATAAACTTTTTCTTTAAGACAAACCAAATATTTTCTTCTGTCTTCATTCCACGATCTCACCAAAACTTAATACACATTAATTTAAATCAGTTTTCTGTTTGTTCACCATTAGTTTTCATCTGAGTTTCCCAGGATTTATCTGGATTTCCTTTTAATCCTGTTAATATACGAGTCAACTGTGGCTCTTATACCATGGATCTATAAGTTATGATGATGAATGACACATTTTTATTTAACTACTTCAGTCATGGTTCTATACTGAATCATTTGTTTAACTTCCAGCCTTATAATTATGTAGATAATATTGTAATATGTATAAACACTAAGGATGTGCTTTGGTAAAAAAATGGAACAAATCAGTTGCACATTTTTTTTATACTTGTGATTAATGGCTAAACTTGTGTAAAAGAATCAGTGAAAAAGTATTCTTTAAATTACATTTTCATTCCTACTTGTGACTCTCATGCAACAAAAATGCTGCTAGAGCAACATAAATCACTTGATAATCATGAATGTAAATGCAATTAAAATGTGACAATTTATGGCAGCAATTTTTTTATTTTTCTACAAAGCTATTTTTTAAATATTGTCACATTTCCTGTTTTATTTTTTTAAATAGTCAAAGCAGAAGTGCTTCTAGTTAAGGTAACTTTCCTAATCATCTCAACCTTTAAAAGTCCAAACTGAGCAATTTTAATTGATTTTCAGAGCTCCTGACCTTAATGTAGAGTTTCTGACAGAATCTCTCCCTCTTTTCATACTTTTGAGTGAACAGCCCTAATCAACATCACTGTCTCCCAACCGGTCTGGGAACGCCTTGGTATCCTCTCTGAAGAGCTGGAGCAGGGGGCTGGGGAGAGGGAAGTCTGGGCTTCTCTGCTTGAACTGCTGCCTCTGCGACCCGGACCTCTGGAAAAGAGGTAGAAGATGGATGGATGGATTTGGATGCATAAAGCGGCCCTCTGAAACAGTTCTATGTATCCAAGCTGAAATTATTATTATTATTATTATTTATTTTCAATGTGATTCCACTTTGTGCTGTGTGCTCACTTCATCCTGCCTGTGGAAGTCTGAAGTCTGGAGATGAGAGAAAAATCAGCTGAATAATTCTACCTCCTTTTTGCTCTTCTTCTTTTTTTCTCTTCCCAAGGTCCTGGTCTAGTTAAAAGATCCTTTCAGCTTCCTGATGGCAGCAGCAGCATAACGGTATCATCCTGCAGCAGGACAAACATATGTGGTGGATGAAGCTGCTGTGAAGTGTGCAGCTCATGGCTCTGCTGTTAGAGTGATATCGTTCATTGGTGAGGAGGGAGAATGATTTTTAAAACTATAATTTTATAGTTATCATTACTGTGTTTGGTGTAGAGAGCCCTTTACCTTCTAAATATGTCTTTATAATGTGCTGGTCCAGGGGTGGTAAACATGTGTCTGCGGGCCAAAATCTGTCCACCAGGGTGTCCAAATTTTTCTCAGTGAATTGAAAGCTTTCTTTCTAAATTTCTGACCTTTTTTACTGATTAAAATTGTTCATGTAAATTTGAGACATTTTTCTCCTTGAGATGAAACTTTTTTCATAGTCAGTGACGTAATGGCTGACCCAGGGAACAGACACGGACTCAGAAATGGATTCTTTATTGACCCAGTTTATCGTGTGTGGATGCGTGAATGTGTTATGTTGTGTATGTGAGTGCTGGCTGGAAACTCCGAGCAGCTGGGAGGGAGCAGAGCGCCGTGCAGCCTGGCAACCCTATGGACGGAGCAAGACACACAATTAGCAAGGAGCTAGCTGGGCTTATGCTTAGGTGTAACTGTGGCTTACTTGTTCCAGGCAGATGGTGATCACCCTTTGGCCAGGTAGACAGCACCCACTGTCCCAGCGTCATTGCAACCATGCAGACGGTGGAGAGGAAAGGGTGGAAACCGCCGCCAAGAGAGACGATTCCGCCGCCGGGAGATTCCGCCTGTGCACAGGGGAGTACCGGAAAACAGGTGAGTAAAAGGCTTGGCTTACTTGGTTTTGTGGAGAGATCCTCCGGGAGTTAATGCCAAGGTGGTGAGGTAGAACATCGTGAAGGTGATGGCTAGGAAATCGGGAGATGTGCTTCATAGCCAGGGAGACAGACGGCTCCGTGCAGGCCAGCAGGCTGAGTGGGGTTAAATAGTCCTGTCCTGACGAGGAGCCAGTGTGCACGCAGCTGTGGATGATAATGGCCCAGAGCTAGTCATCACAGTACTCCCCCCCCCACCCCCGAGGGGTGCCTCCTGGCACCCGATCCAGCCTACCTGGGTGCGTCCGATGGAAGTCCCTGATGAGTTGCTTGTCCAACATGAAGGATGGACGCACCCAGGAGCGCCACTCAGGGCCATACCCCTCCCAGTCCACCAGGTACTGCATGCCACGACACCAGCGGCGGACGTCCAGGATGGAGGTGACCTTCCACGCTGGGTCGCCATTGATCACAACTGGTGGAGGTGGACACCTGGGAGGAGGACAGAGAGGGCTGGAAAAAAAGGCTTGATCTGGGACACATGGAAAGTGGGACAGATGTGGAGGGGGGGGGGAGACAGGCGCACAGCTACAGCATTAATAATCTGAGTGATGGGAAATGGGCCAATAAATTGCTGGGATAATTTCCTCCTCTCACCCTTCAGGTTAATGTGTTGTGTTGAGAGCCAAACCTGCTGACCCACCTGGTAGGCTGGAGCCGGCCTTCTGCGGCGATTAGCGACCCTAGAGTTACGCTCCACTGTGCGTTGGAGCGCCGTCTGGACCAACCTCCAAACCCGCCGACAGCGTCTCAGATGAGCCTGGACAGAAGGCATGGCGATGTCCCCCTCCTCTTCGGGAAAGAGCGGGGGGTTGTAGCCCAGGGAGGCCTCAAACGGGGACATGCCGATCGCTGACGACACCGTGGAGTTGTGGGCATACTCGACCCATGGGAGCTGGGCACTCCACGAGGCTGTGTGAGACGAGGCCACACACCACAGCGCAGCCTCCAGCTCCTGGTTGGCTCTCTTGCATTGACCGTTACTCTGGGGGTGGTAGCCGGAGGACAGGCTCACCGTAGCCCCCAGAGCATTACAGAATGACTTCCAGACCTGAGACATGAACTGCGGCCCTCGATCAGAGACATTGTCGGCCTCCGTCGGTCTATGATGACCATGGAAGTGAATCCTAAACGTCTACTCTGCTGGAACAGCACTGCCTGTGGCTGAACAGGCTGATGTGCGAATGGCAGTCCCTGTCACACAGGTCGCACTTGTGGGTGGTCTCCGTGCTGCTGGGTCTGTGGCGGTTCTTCCTGCGGGTCCTTTTTTCATCTGCTGCAGCAGTCAGTCTCTCTTCACCTGCCTTGAGCTGTCTGGTCAGGGTGCCTCTCCATTTGGAGCGGTCCATTGCAAGGTCCTCCCAGCGCTCTGTGTTGATCGCCAGGGCCTTCATGTCTCTCTTGCAGACGTCTCTAAAGCGCAGCTGTGGGCGGCCAACGTCTCTCCTGCCAGTCGCCAGTTCTCCGTAGAGGACGTCTTTGGGGATTCTGCCATCCTCCATACGGTGAACGTGGCCTAGCCAGCAGAGCCTGCGCTGCCTGAGTAGAGTGAACATGGAGGGAAGGCCGGCGCGGGACAGAACTTCTGTGTTGGGCACTTTGTCCTGCCAGGATATGTCCAGGATGTGGCGAACGCAGCGCAAGTGGAAGGAGTTCAGTCTCTTTTCCTGCCGGGCGTATGTTGTCCATGTCTCACTCCCATAGAGCAGTGTGCTGATGACGCAGGCGTTGTACACTGCCATCTTCGTCTTGACATAGAGTTTGGGATTCTCCCACACTCGTGTGGTGAGGCGAGCGAGTGTGAAGGCTGATTTTCCAATCCTCTTGTCAATCTCTGTATCAAGGGAGAGGTTGTTGCTGATCGTGGACCCCAGGTACGTGAACTGATTCATGACCTCCAGCTCGTAGTCGTCGATGGTGATGGTTGGTGGTGCTTCCGTGCCTGGCGCCAAGACGTTAGTCTTCTTCGGGCTGATGAGGCTTCTCTGGGAGAAGCGGTCCATCAGGGTCTGAAGCTCCTGCTGTGTGTGGGTTGCGACTGCAGCGTCATCTGCAAACAGCATGTCTCTGATTAGAGCCTCGCGTACTTTGGTTCTGGCTTTCAGGCGGGCGAGGTTGAAAAGCCTGCCGTCAGATCTTGTGTGCAGGTAGATTCCCTCTGTTGCTGTGCTGAAGGCATGCCTCAGGAGCATAGCAAAGAAAATCCCAAAGAGGGTTGGCGCAAGTACATAGCCCTGTTTCACTCCGCTGCGTATGTTGAATGGCTCTGAGACGTTGCCGTCGTGCTGCACTATCCCCTGCATGTTGGTGTGAAACGATTCGATGAGGATGATATCCACCGGTGTGCCATGGAGCCTGACGACATGCCACACCAGCAGAACTGCCGTCTCCTTCACCGTGGGCAGTCCCAGTAGGGGAATGAAGTGGGCGGCCTTAGAGAAGCGATCCACAATAGTGAGCACGACGGTGTGTTGATCTGACGGGGGGAGGCCGGTCACGAAGTCCAAGGCGATGTGTGACCAAGGTCTGCCAGGAACAAGAAGAGGGTGAAGCAGCCCCGCCGGAGGAGAGGAAGGCGTCTTGCCGGTGGCGCACTGGGGGCAGGTGCGAATGTAATCAGTGAAGTCCTTCTGAAGCGATGGCCACCAAAACGACCTCTGGAGGATCTTGACCGTGCGGGAACACCCCGGATGGCATGCCAGCCTGGAGGAGTGGGTCCAGTGGATAACCTCGCCCCGAACTGAAGATGGAACGAACCATTTGCCCGTTGGCCCCCCACCCGGGTCCGGTTCCACCTCCTGCGCCTTCAGGATCCTCTCCTTGATCTCCCACGAGAGGGCGCCCACGAAACACGAAGGCGGGAAGATGAGGTGAACGGGCGCCTCCGCTCTGTCAGGGGAGAACGGCCTGGACAGCGCATCAGGCTTGGTATTCTTAGACCTGGGGCGATAGGTGATGGTAAAATTGAAACATCCGAAGAATAAGGACCAGTGGGCCTGGTGGGCATTCAGCTTCTTGGCCGTCCTTAAGTGCTCCAGGTTCTTATGATCTGTCCATACAATGAAGGGTTGGGCGGCCCCCTCCAGCCAGTGACGCCACTCCTCCAGCACGAGCTTAACCGCCAGGAGCTCCCTATCCCCGATGTTGTAATTCCTCTCCGCCGGGGACAAACGGCGGGAGAAAAATGCACAGAGCCGGATCTCCCCGTCCACTGGAGAACACTGGGACAACACGGCCCCCACCCCACCAAGCACTGTAGCGCAGGATCCACCTGAGTCAAGATGGGGGAGGACGAAAACCGGGTCTTGAGCTCGGCGATTGTGGCTGCAGCCTCCTCTGTCCACTGGAAAGGCGTCTTCGGAGAGATGAGGCGGGTGAGAGGAAGAGCGATGACACTGTAGTTGTTGATAAAGCACCGGTAAAAGTTGGCGAAACCCAGGAATTGCTGCAGCTGCTTCCTAGAGGTGGGGGGAGGCCAGTCCACAACGGCCTTCACCTTGTCGGGGTCCGTGATGATTTGGTTATGGGTGATGGTGAAGCCGAGAAATTAGGTTTTGGAGGTGTGAAACTCACACTTCTCAGCCTTAACATACAGCTCATTCTCCAGGAGGCGCTGCAAGACCCGTCTCACATGAACGCGGTGATCATCCAGAGATTGGGAGAAGATCAAGATGTCGTTGAGGTACACAAAGACGAAAGAACCCAGGAAGTCATGGAGGACATCGTTGATCAATCTCTGGAAGACGGCCGGAGCGTTGGTTAGCCCAAAGAGCGGCCACTTGGGGTCCAGAAACCAGTCTTCCACTCATCCCCCTCCCTGATGCGCACCAGATGGTAGACGTTCTAGAGGTCCAGCTTGGTAAAGATCGAGGCCCCCTGGAGAGAATCGAAAGCTGTGTCCATCAGAGGCAGCATGTACTTGTCCTTGATGGTGATCTCGTTGAGGGCACAGAAGTCTATGCACAGCCTAAGGGAGCAATCCTTCTTCCCAACGAAAAAGAAACCAGCCCCCACTGCCGAGGACGATGGACGGATAATGCCCGAGCTGAGGGAATCCTTAATATAGGCCTCCATAGCCTCCTGCTCCGGCGCGGACAGGCTGTAGAGGCGGCTCGAAGGCAGCGGGGCCTCAGCCCGGAGGTTAATGGCACAGTCGTAGGGCCGGTGGGGGGGAAGCAACAGTGCCTTGGCCTTGCTGAAAAGTGCCCCTTGATCGTGGTACACAGGGGGCACCCTGGACAGATCAGGAGGAGGTGAGACGGGGGAGACCAATGGCGTGGAGGGAGCACAAGTGGTGGACTGGAGACAAGCGCTGAGGCAGAAGGAGCTCCAGGACACTACGGTTCCTGCGCGCCAGTCAAACGAAGGGTTGTGGAGCCGGAGCCAGGGATAAACCAAGATGACCGGAGAGGAGGCAACTGGCAGGACGGCCAAGCTGAGATCCTCCCGATGATTACCGGAGATGATCACTGAGATGGGCCGTTTGTTTAGTCACTATCGCCAATGGCACTCTGGACAGAGCAATGAGCCGAAGGGGGGCCTTCAAAGGATGGCAGGGAAGCCCCAATTGGGTTGCCAGTTCCCCCGAGATGAAGCTCTGCTCCCCTCCCAAGTCAACCAGGGCATGTGTGCAAAATTCAGTCCTGTTGTGTATGAATCTAATGGGTAATGTGCATTTGGAGAGGGGATTTGGCCGAGGTTGATCCGTGAGTCCCCCTACTGCAGCGCATGGACCCCCTCTTTTTGGCCGCACGGGGCAGGCTTCTAGCTTGTGGTCCTCACTTCCACAATACATGCATAAGCCTAGCTCCCTACGATGCTGTTTCTCTGCTTGGGAATGCTTGGTTCATCCCATAACCATAGACTCCTGTGTGTCAGCTGACTCAAGGGAAGGTAGGGCCAGTAACGGGGTCTGGGGGGAGCGCAGGGTTTGGACACCCAAGCGACTGGACGTTCTCCGCTCAGCTGCCTGCTCCCTCAGCCGATTATCTAAATTGATGGCAAGGGAAATTACTTCAATTCAATTCAATTCAATTCAACTTTATTTATATAGCGCTATTTCACAACAACAGTCATCTCATAGCACTATCAACTGTAGGGGGGAACCCCCACAGTTGCAGAAAGACCCCAGCAATCAGGCGATCCCCTGTGAGCAAGCACTTGGCGACGGTGGAGAGGAAAAACTCCCTTTTAACAGGAAGAAACCTCGAGCAGAACCAGGCTCAGGGAGGGGCAGTCATCTGCTGCGACTGGCTGGGGGGTGAGGGGATAGAGAAGAAGAAAAGAACAGACATGTAGAGAGCAAACAGCACGATGGGGACTCAATCTATGGGAGAGAACAAACAAATGTTAATGACCAGCAAAAAAAAAAAATATTTCATTGAGAGTGAGGAAAGGAGTGAGGCCCAGTGCATTACTGGAGGTTCCCCGGCTGACTAAACCTATTAGCAGCATAACTAAGAGAGGGTTCAGAAACACATGATCCCTCCCTAATTGTAGGCTATATCAAAAAGGAAGGTTTTAACCCTATTCTTAAAAACAGAGATTGAGTCTGACTCCCGAATCCAGATTGGCACCTGATTCCACAGGAGAGGAGCTTGATAACTGAAGGCTCTGCCTCCCATTGTACTTTTGGAGATTCTAGGTATTACAAGTAATCCTGCATTTTGGGAGCGTAGTGCTCTGTTAGGATAATACGGTAGTATCAGATCTTTTAAATAAAAAGGAGCCTGATTGTTTAGAGCTTTGTAAGTAAGAAGAAGGATTTTAAACTTAATTCTAAACTCTATGGGAAGCCAATGAAGGGAGGCCAGAACCGGAGAGATATGATCTCTCTTTCTAGTACCTGTTAAAACTCGTGCTGCAGCATTTTGGATCAGCTGAAGACTTTTTGAAGATGTTTTAGGACAGCCTGATAATAAAGAATTACAATAATCTAATCTCGAGCTAGCAAAAGCGTGGATCAGCTTCTCAGCATCACTCTGAGACAAGATGCTCCTAATCTTGGCAATATTACGCAAATGAGAGAAGGCAGTCTTAGAAACAAATTTAATATGTGAATTGAAGGACAAATCCTGATCAAAAATAACTCCAAGGTTCCTCACAGAGCTATTAAGAGAAAGAGTAACTGCATCCAAACTGAAAGTTTGATTTGGAAGGGAATTTCTAAGGTTTTTTGGACCAACAAGAAGGACTTCAGTCTTATCTGAATTTAATAACAGAAAATTACAAGTCATCCAAGCTTTGATTTCCTTAAGACAGGCTTCTAACTTGGCTAATTGATTACTATCATCTGGCTTCACTGACAGGTATAATTGTGTGTCATCTGCATAACAATGAAAATGTATACAGTGCTTTCTAATAATGTTGCCTAACGGAAGCATATATAAACTAAAAAGAGTAGGGCGTAGCACAGATCCCTGTGGAACTCCATGACTAAGCTTTGAGTTGAAAGAAAACTCATTATTTACATGAACAAACTGGAACCTATCAGATAAAAAAGATCTAAACCATTGCAACGAAGTTCCATTAAGTCCAACATAGTGTTCTAATCTATCAAGTAGAATATTATGATCGATAGTATCAAAAGCTGCACTAAGGTCTAAAAGGACAAGTACAGAAACTAGTCCATTATCAGATGCAATGAGGAGGTCGTTAGTGACCTTCGCCAAGGCTGTTTCAGTACTATGATGGATTCTAAACCCAGATTGAAACTCTTCAAGTAAACCATTTCCCTGCAGGTGGTCAAATAATTGCGTAGCAACAACTCTTTCTAAGATTTTTGAAATGAAAGGGAGATTAGAGATTGGTCTATAGTTAGCTAAAGCTCCTGGATCTAGCGTTGGCTTTTTGAGTAAGGGTTTAATTACAGCCATTTTAAAAGCCTGTGGTACATGGCCTAAAGTTAATGAAGAATTGATTATATGAAGAATAAAGCTACCAATAAGTGTGAAGACTTCTTTAAATAACCTGGTAGGAATAGGGTCTAAAAGACAAGTTGAAGGTTTGGATGAGGAAACTATTTTGTCTAACTCACAAAGGTCGAATGGAGTAAACTCATCAAGACAGACATCAGTAGAAGGAGTTGTAGTAGTTACAGTATTTAAGTTAACTGTGGGAAGAATCTGATTGATTTTATCTCTGATGGATGAAATTTTATTATTGAAAAAGTTCATAAAGTCCTGACTAGTAAGCTCTAAGGGAATGCTAGGATTGACAGAGTCCTGACTCTTTGTCAACCTGGCTACAGTACTGAAAAGAAACCTGGGATTATTCTTGTTCTCTTCTATTAATGCAGAGTAATAACTCGTTCTAGCTTTTCTAAGAGATTTTTTATAAATTAAAAGATGATTTCTCCAAGCTAAATAGATTTCATCTAAATTAGTAGAACGCCATTTTCTTTCTAATTGACGAGTCTTCTGTTTTAAGCTACGAGTTTCTGTGTTGAACCAAGGAGTTAGAAATCTCTGATTAGACTTTTTCTTTTTTAAGGGGGCCACCAAGTCTAGAGCCTGATGCAGAGAAGCTGAAACACTATCCACCATGTTATCAATTACAGAAGGAGCAAGCTGTCTATAGCTTATTTCCGTTGTGTTGACACATGGCATAGAGGAAACAATCTGCATAAATTTGGAAACAGCATCATCTGAGAGGCATCTACTGTAATAATATTTTTCTTTAGGAGCCAAATAGTCAGAAATAGTAAAATCAAAGGTTAACAGACAATGGTCTGACAGTACAGGGTTATGAGGAGACACTACAAGATTTTCTATTTCTATGCCATATGTCAGAACAAGGTCCAATGTATGGTGGAGGTAATGAGTAGAATTTCCTACTTTCTGAGAAAACCCAATCGAGTCTAATATTTAATTAAAAGCCACTTTAAGGCAGTCACTATCTACATCCACATGTATATTAAAGTCCCCTACTATAATTTTTCTATCAGATTTCAGCACTAAATCAGCTAAGAAATCAGCAAATTCGGATAAAAATTCTGAGTAGGTTGATGGGGGACGATAAACTATGGCAAATAAAATTGGGTTTAACCTAAAATTGCTAAAGTGCCCAATACTGAGGACCAGGCCCTCAAAGGAATTATGACATGTTTTTTGCTTTACATTAACTAGTAATTTGGAATGGTAAATTGTTGCTACTCCTCCTCCACGACCAGAACTTCTGGGATTTTGACAGTTTAAATAACCAGAGGGAGTTGATTCATTTAAACCAACATAATCCTCTTGCCCTAACCAAATCTCTGTAAGGGAAATTAAATCAATCTGATGATCAATTAACAGATCATGGACTAACAGAGACTTGGGAGTTAGAGACCTAATATTTAATAAACCACATTTAATTTTTAAATTATGAGGAGGAACAGAGGCCAAATCATTCAATTTAGAGGCTTTATGTTTAATTTGAGTTTTAGCAATATTTTGCTTTATCACTTTGGGATGCTTATACATTATATTTTTATTTACTTTGGTGGGAGCAGACAACGATTCTCTGATGGGGAAGACAGGGGCTAAGCTGAGGGGTGGCGGATGAAGTGGAGCTGCAGAGAGGCGTGTAAGACTGCGACTCTGCTTCCTGGTCCCAACTCTGAGTAGTCAGGGTTTTGGAAATTTGGATAAAAAAGATGCCAGATTGTTAGATAAATGAGAAGCACCATCCAAAGTGGGATGAATGCTGTCTCGTCTCATAAGACCAGGTTTTTCCCAAAAAGAGCTCCAATTGTCAATGTAGCCCACGTCATTTTTAGGACACCACACAGACAGCCAGCGGTTCAAGGATGACGAGCGGCTAAACATGTCATCACTGGTCAGATTGGGGAGGGGCCCAGAGAATACTACAGTGGCAGGCATCGTTTTTGCAAAGTCACACACCGATTCTACATTAAGTTTCGTGACTTCCGACTGCCGGAGACAGATGTCATTAATGCCAGCGTGAATAACAATTGTGGAATATTTACAGTTACTTTTAGCCAGCATTTTCAAATTTGACTCGATGTCACCTGCTCTGGCCCCAGGAATGCATTTGACTATGGCCGCTGGAGTCTCTAGGTTCACGTTTCTGACTACAGAGTCGCCAATGATCAGAGTTTTTTCCTCAGCGGGTGTGTCGCTGAGCGGGGAAAAACGATTAGAAACGTGAACAGGTTGGTGGTGAACCGGGGCTTTGCGACTAGGCTTCCTTCTCACCGTCACCCACCCAGTCTCCTCGCTGCTGAGGAGAACCGAGGGACCACTGACAGGGGGGCCTAAGCTAGCTAGCTCCGCTGCAGCTAATGGGCATCCGTCAAGATTAACTGGCGCAGACGGTGTTTCAATGCAGCGGAGCCGGGATTCCAAATCAGACAACCTCGCCTCGAGCGCCTCAAAAAGACAACATTTATTACATTTACCGTTATCACTAAAAGAGGCAGAGGTGTAGCTAAACATCTGACAGAGAGAGCACACCAGAGGAGGAGAGGAAGGAGAGCTAGTAGCCATAGCTAGTGGCTGGAGAGCAACCACACAGGCAAACCACACAGGCAGACAGCAAAGCAGGAAGTGACGATACGTTACCACAAGGAAGTGACGATCGTCAAGGAAGTCAAGTGACGTTGATTAGCGCCGTAAGCTTCTCTAAGCAGGCCAACTCATCCCACAGGCTAGGGCTCAAGCTCCTGATGAAAATGCTACGCAACGAGGCATCCTCCCACCCCACCTCCGCTGCTACCACCTGGCAATCGACGGCATAGTCAGCCACGGACCTGCCCCCCTGTCGAAGATTTAACAACCGGGTGGTGAGCACATTGTCCCGGTCAGAGTGGTCGAATACCTCGTTGAACTCGCTAACGAACTGGCTATAGGTTAAGCTAGCATAGCTTGCCCTAGCCATCACGGCGTACGCCCAAGCTAGCGCTCGCCCTTCCAAAAGGTTGGTAACATAACCTATCCGGCTGTGCTCTGTTGGAAAGTCCCCTGGTACCGGCTGGAAAACTATCTCACACTGGAGGAGAAACCCACGAGCCTCCCCTAGCTTACCGCTAAAGCGGGAAGGCGTGGGAACAGGAGTGAGTTGGGTCGGGGTAGCTTGGCTAGGCTGGCTAATGGAGGAGCTAGCGGGAGCTGTAGCACCGATGGGCGCCGGAGGAAACGCCTGCTGCCCTGCCAGACGATCCAGCCGGCTGTTAATTTGGGTCAGTTGGTTCAAGATAACCTGCTGCTGGTAAGCAATTTGATCCACACGAGCCTCTAAGTTGTTAAAACGTTGTGCTACCGCGCTATTCGCTGGGTCGTTCTGATGGAGCCGTACTGACATAATGGCTGACCCAGGGAACAGACACGGACTCAGAAATGGATTCAATTATCTTTATTGACCCAGTGTATCGTGTGTGGATGCGTGAATGTGTTATGTTGTGTATGTGAGTGCTGGCTGGAGACTTCGAGCAGCTGGGAGGGAGCAGAGCGCCGTGCAGCCTGGCAACCCTATGGACGGAGCAAGACACACAATTAGCAAGGAGCTAGCTGGGCTCATGCTTAGGTGTAACTGTGGCTTACTTGTTCCAGGCAGATGGTGATCACTCGTTGGCCAGGTAGATAGTGCCCACTGTCCCAGCGTCGTTGCAGTTGTGCAGATGGTGGAGAAGAAAAGGTGGAAACCGCTGCCGAGGGAGAGGATCCGCCGCCGGGAGATTCCGCCTGTGCACAGGGGAGTACCGGAGAACAGGTGAGTAAAAGGCTTGGCTTACTTGGTTTTGTGGAGAGATCCTCCGGGAGTTAATGCCGAGGTGGCGAGGTAGAACGTCGTGAAGGTGATGGCTAGGAAGTCGGGAAATGCGCTTCATAGCCAGGGAGACAGACGGCTCCGTGCAGGCCAGCAGGCTGAGTGGGGTTAAATAGTCCTGTCCTGACGAGGAGCCGGTGTGCGCACAGCAGTGGATGATAATGGCCCAGAGCGAGTCATCACAGTCAGTTTTCCATTCTTTTTCTTCTTTTTTCTGGTGAAAACAGGTAGTGTCCATTTCAGTTCAATCCATCAGCAACTACTCATGACAAAGTGCAGCCTGAATGGATGTCCCAGATATGGGTCATTTTCAGCCCTGAAGGGCCACTGGGTAGGAGGAAGGCTACAATTGAGAATTGGGACGGACCCCAAATCTACCTGGACTTCACTCTCACACTGCAAATATTTTTTTCCACCTTTTTACAGGATTTACTGCTGTTCATAAATAATAAGACTGTAGAGGAAGGATCAGACGAGACACGAGCTGACGACACACAACTTTATTGAATCGCTAAATACAGCCCGGCGAAAGAAATGGGAGGAGACAGTTGCTGACCGGAGCTTTACCCACTCTAGCAGGAAATGTTGGAGCCTCATTCGTCGCCTAGGAGCTGCACAGAAGCCCCCTAGCCAAAGCCGAGCATCCGTCACACCCAACCAAGTTGCATCCCACCTACTGACTATCGCCAAAGCACCCCAAGACAAAGACACCAGAAGAGCAGTTACAACTGAGCTAAAAAAAACACCAAAAAATGCCTGTAGAGGAAACGAACCCTGAACCCTTCGAGGCTACTGAACTGGAGAAAGTCCTACAGGGCCTGAAATGTGGAAAGGCAGCAGGATACGATAACATCTTCCCAGAATTCATGAAAAATCTTGGCCCCCGAGCCCTAACCTGGTTGACACAATTCTACACAAGGATCACACAAACAAACTCGATCCCAAAGAAATGGCGGACAGCAAAGGTCATTGCCATCCCAAAACCTGGCAAAGACCACAAACTACCAGCAAGCTACCGCCCAATCTCCCTACTCAGCGTTCCTTACAAAATCATGGAGCGCCTAATACTGCAACGCATTTCCCCAGAAATAGAGGATATTCTAAGTGTGGATCAAGCAGGCTTCCGCAAGGACCGCAGTACAGGAGAACAAGTACTGGCCCTAACCACCTTCATTGAAAATGGCTTCGAGAGCAGACTGAAGACAGGGGCTGTGTTTCTCGATCTTACAGCCGCCTATGATACGGTCTGGCACAAAGGCCTCCTCCTGAAACTTAAAAAGGCGATCCCTGCTTGGGCAACAGCAATTATAAAAACCCTGCTGACCAACCGAAGGTTCAGAGTCCACCTCAGTCAGAACACAAGTGCATGGAGAATGCAGAAAAACGGACTCCCACAAGGCTCAGTTCTAGCTCCAACTCTGTTCAACCTCTACATAAACGACCTGCCTATTACAAAATCCCGCAAATTCATCTATGCAGACGACATCTGTTTGGCATTCCAAGCACCAGACTTTGAACCACTGGAACGGGTGCTCACGGAAGATCTTGCTAAACTGGACCAGTTCTGCAAAATCTGGCGCCTAAAACCAAGCCCAGCAAAAACCGTCTCCAGTGTATTTCATCTCCACAATGCAAAAGCTGCCAGAGAACTAAACATCCACCTGAGTGGACTCAAGCTTAAGCATGCCCCAAATCCAACTTATCTTGGAGTGACCCTTGATAGGACCTTATCCTTCAAGGAACATCTAAAGGGGACGGCTGCTAAGGTGAAAGTACGAAACAACCTGCTCTGCAAGCTCGCTGGTGCAAAATGGGGGGCGGCAGTCTCCACCCTGCGCACCTCAGCACTGGCCCTTTCATACTCTGTAGCAGAATATTGTGCCCCTGTCTGGTCCAGGTCATCTTACACACACTATGTAGACACCCAGCTCAACTCAACCATGAGAACTATAACTGGAACAATCCGCTCAACACCACTCCCCTGGCTCTCTGTACTGTCAAACATAGCCCCTCCACACATCCGGCGAGCAGCATTAACTCAAAGGATGCTCCAAAAAGTTAAAGATTTTCCTCACTTACCAATCCATGCAGATATCTACACCCCACCCACTGCCCGACTTTCATCCAGACGGCCGATTTGGAAAAACCCTCCCCCAGCTGACTTTACCATCCAGACAGCTTGGCAAGAGGAATGGGAGACCAAGGAGGTCCCAAACAAACAGCTGGTGATAAACCCCAACCAACAGGTCCCGGGCACCAACCTCCCAAGGAGACAGTGGTCTACACTCAATCGCTTCAGGACTGGACATGGCCCCTGCTTGGCCAGCCTTCACAGATGGGGCAGTAGCCCTAGCCCACTGTGCGCATGTGGAGAGGAGCAAACTATGGAACACATCATAGAGACTTGCCCGCTCCAAAGACTGGAAGGAGGATTACACACCCTCCATACAGCAAACCAGGAGGCAACTGCTTGGCTTAAGGACTTTGCATTCGCTAAATAAATAAATAACAACTTTATTTCCTCCAGCAAGCAGAACAGACTGACTCGGGTGCCAGAGCAAATCTCTTTATTACAGCTTTATTCCCGCCCTTGGAACCCGGAGTACACACATTAACAAACACGTCAACAGAGCATGACTCAACACAATGCTTTCGCGCCAAGCATACCCAAGGTATGAACAGTGCCTTCCACCCCACACAACAGGTTCACGCCTGGCATTCCGGAAGCGAAGGCACATCTTCATTTGGTTTATTACCCCCTAGCACTCTGGCGCCCGTCCTTGGTTCCTCTCCCTTCTTCTCCTCATTTCCATCTCTCACCTCCTGCCCCCAATTCCCCAAAGTCCCGAGTGGAGTGCAATCTCCTGTTGTGTCACCACAAGACAGTGTTTCTGTTTTTATGGATGAAGTATAAGGGTCATTTACTTTTAAAAAGGCTGTAAATTTAGTTCAAGTAAATCTTAGCATGCAATAGTCAAATTCAGTTATATTAAACATAATTTTCCAACCACAAAATTGCAGCTGGTGGAAAGGCTGAGTGGCTATTATCTTTGGAAAATCACTAGCCACAGTGGCTTGTGAGCAAAAATGTTATTTTTCTTCAAACTTTATTAAACAAAACAATTTACAAACTCTTGTAGGGCAAACAATATTGCACAAACAACTGAACTTAGAACAACAAAACAATGAGGGTGTTAAAATTCTTCTCCAATGAGGCTAGAATATGAAATCAGAACAAAAGACAGTTAGTGAATGTTTCAAAGAATTCTGAGATTGATCTTTCTGTGCCAAAGTCCTTCAGGAAAGAATGTAGTTTTTCATTTTTAAACCCAGCTAAGGATGGTAATGTGTTCTTCCATTTATTGACATGAATATGGTATTTACCCAAAGTGACAATAATGTTTAGCATTTTCTTATTTGGAATGTTATCCAAGTACAAAAGGATCTGAGATGCCTCAAGAGAAATATCGATGCCAAGACTAATCCATCTAAAAACATCGCTCCAAAACTGAGCAGATCTAGGACAGGAAAAGAACAAATGTTCAATGGTCTCAGGTTCCTCTGCACAGAAAACACATGGCTCCACCTCAAATTTAAATCTTCTCCGTAGAGTCTCTGGGACTGGATAAAAACTATTTATAATCTTAAAATGTGTTTCTTTTGACTGGACTTCCGGTTTGGACGCCATGGTGATAGCAACTTAACGCTGAAGCTCCCAGACCCAATCCAAGGAAAACATCTTCAAAATCAGACTTAACGGATTTTTGGAAGAATAAAAATCAAAAGACAAAAACACCATGCCTAACCAAAAACAGAAGAAACTGACATTCCCCAGGTCAGGACGCGCAGCGGCCGCAGAATCTGAACCGGAGGACCTCCGTTCAGAAGACGAGGAGCTGGACCTAGCTAACAAGAAGGTTAGCTTGAAATCGCTATTTGATGAATTACAACGATTTCGGGCCGAATTTCATGAATTCAGAGAGGAATTAAAAAGGACGAACAGCAGAATGGACCAGGCCGAAAACCGAATCTTGGAAGCCGAAGAAAGAATAAAAGTGCTTGAAGATTCTATGCTGGATTTACACAAAAAACAGTCAAGGCTGGAGGCTAAGCTAACCGACCAAGAAGGAAGACAGAGACGAGACAACATCAGAATTCACGGTCTGAAAGAAGGAGCTGAAGATAGTTTCAACACAATGGCGGAATGCGTGGAATCCTTATTGAGAGAGAAGTTGGATATTCCACAAACCACCGATTTGAAGATAGAAAAGGGCCATCGTACATTAGCCGCAAAGCCAGCGGCAGAAGCGCCCCCACGTTCGGTGGTGGTAAGATTCTCCGATTTCAAAATAAAACAAGAGGTTGTAAGACGGGCTTGGCAGAAAAAAGGATTTATGCATCAAGAGAGAAAAGTCTTCGTGGAGCATGATTACGCCCCGGAGGTTCTTAAAAAGCGACGGGAATATAACGACGCCAAAAAGGTTCTACGGGAACAGAATCTACGCTTTCAGACGCCATTTCCTGCGAAGTTAAGGGTCTTTTGCGGTGAAGAGTCATGTCTCTATAATTCAGCGGAAGAAGCAACAATTGACATGGCGAGAAGAGGGCTCCCGGTATCGGTGTTTAAACCCGCAGCGGATCTGAGCGAGAGGATCAGGGCTCAAACGTGGTCCACTCAGAGACCTTCAAAATCCACGGGCCAGCAGCAGGAAACCCAGCCCCAGAGCTACAAAGATAAGCTTTCCAGTTCCAGGAAGGAATAGCGACCTTTTTGTTTTTTTTCTTTCTTTTCTCTGTCATTCTGCACTTCCATCCCCCCTCCTACAAGGTAACAAACATTAAAGGAGATGCAGAATCAGCATGTGGTAAAACCTTTCATGGAGCAGTTATAGCATTAGAAACAAATGTCTTCTTAATTTAAAGGAAAAAAAAAATCTTGTTAAAATAGAAATGTAACAATGACCCACATGTTCTCCCTACACTAACAAATACTGTATTAGAGTGAATGTTTGCTGTGATGGGGGTGGGAGGGTGCACGCAATCTCATAGGGTATAGGCATAAAAAAAAAAAAAAAAAAAAAAAAAAAAATCATTACAAATTCGGACTGGGATCTGAAATTCACGTTAAAAACATGGACAACTTACAGGGGTAAGAGAGGGCCCTCAACACGTAACAGAGTTTGAGGAATTTCCCTCAGAGCCTACACTCCATCAGGGCTCTTACAGGGTCTTTAAAGAGACCCCAGCTCAGGAAGTTTTTTTTGACAGTTTTTTGTTTTAAAGTTTTGTACACTATGTTCTTAATGTTTTTTATGTTCTTAATGTGCTTTCAGTTTCTGAGTAGCAAAAAAGAGGGCCACCACACTGTTATACTAAATAAGAAAATACAATGGAGAAACAGGGTGTAACCAAAATAGCCTCATATAATGTAAAAGGGATCCTGAATCCAGTTAAAAGATCCAAGATTCTACGCAAAATGAAAAAAGACAAAGCAGAAATAATATTTTTACAAGAAACCCACCTAACAGACGTGGAACACACTAAACTCAATAGACAAGGGTTTAAAATGATCTCTTCATCTTCATATAAGTCAGGGAGGAGGAGGGGAGTAGCGACATTGATATCAACCAAAATTACATTTGAAAAAAAATCAGAACACAAAGATAAAGAAGGGAGGTACAGTTTGGTAATTGGGCGGCTAGAGGGAGAAGATATCACCCTGCTGAATGTATATGCACCACCAGGGGCTAAATGGAAATTTTATAAAAATGTATTCGACCTAATGATAACTAAAGCCCAAGGTTTAGTGATATGTGGTGGAGACTTCAATCTAAGACTGAATCCATACTGGGATGCAACAGGTAATTCTTCACATCAAAATAACACTCAAAATAGGAAAACTCGGATGCTATTAAAAGAAATGGGAATCTGTGATGTATGGAGGGAATTCAACCCCAATGTAAAAGATTATACTTTTTATTCAACGCACATTCATCTCACTCAAGGACTGATTACGTTTTTATGTTTAATAGAGACATTGGAAGAGTAAAAACATGTAAAATAGGACTGATGGATCTCTCTGACCACAGTCCGATCTATATGGACTTAAACATCCAAAAATACACAAATAATACATTTTCCTGGAGGTTGAATTCAAATGTCTTGAAAGGACCACTGAAAGATGAATTGGAATCAGATATTCTCAGATATTTGGAAGAAAACGATAATGGAGAAGTATCCCCTTTAATACTGTGGGATGCGTGCAAAGCTGTAATAAGGGGAAAAATTATTGCAAAACTGGCAACCCAAAAGAAACTGAGACAAGAAAAACTAATCACACTAGAGTCAGAACTCAAGAACCTAGAAAAAGAACACAAAGACAACACTCATTCTAATGGCTCGCTCAAGATTAAAGAAATTAAAAATCAAATAAATGAGATCTACACAATAGAAATCCAGAAGAAACTTACATTTCTCAAACAAAAACACTATGAAGCAGGCAGTAAATCGGCAAAATTACTAGCCTATAAATTGAGGAAACAACAAACAGAAAGAGCAATCTACAAAATCAGAGACCCAGTATCAAAGGAAATAAAATTCAGAATTCAGGATATTCTTAAAAGCTTCGAGAATTACTATAAGAACTTATACTCCCACAAAAAACATAAAAACGCATCCGAGACATTCCTAAACACATTAAACCTTTCCCAACTTACGGAATCACAAAATAAAACACTACTGTCAGAAATACAACTTAAAGAATTGGAAAAAGCAATTATGAAACTTAAAGCTAACAAATCCCCAGGAGCAGATGGCTATACAGCAGAATGGTACAAAACCTTTAAACAGCAACTATCTCCTCTCCTCCTGAAAACATTTAACTATGTCCTCCACACAGGGGAAATCCCCCCCTCCTGGAGAGAAGGGGTCATTGCAGTTATACCTAAACCTGAAAAGGATAAACTAGAATGCTCCAACTACAGACCAATCAGTGTATTAAATCAGGACTATAAGCTTTTTACCATTATCCTTGCCAAAAGGTTAGAAAACATACTGACAGACTTAATTCACTTAGACCAAACAGGTTTTGTAAGACAAAGACAGACACAAGACAACATTCGACGCACTTTACACATAATTCATCATATAAAAAAATATAACTTAAATGCAGTCATATTGGGATTAGATGCTGAAAAAGCATTCGATTCGGTTGACTGGTCTTTCCTATATAGAATCTTATCCAGTTTCAATTTTCATAACAACTTCATTAGAACTATACAGGCATTATATAAAAAACCAACAGCTAAAATAAGGATTAACGGTAATTTATCATCATCTTTTGAGCTGGAAAGAGGATGTCGTCAAGGCTGCCCCCTGTCTCCACTGCTCTTTGCAATCTTCATAGAACCTCTGAGCCAATGGATAAGACAAAATCAAGAAATTCAAGGTATTACACTTGGTCAGAAGGAACATAAAATAGCACTCTTTGCTGATGACATTTTAATATACCTAGGGCAGCCAGACACTTCTTTACCAGAACTAATCTCAGTTTTTTCAGACTATGGAGATTTATCAGGGTACAAATTAAACATGCATAAAACCCAAGTTTTAACATTCATCTATGACCCAAATCATTATTCACTAAGTGAACTCAAAACTAACTGGGAGTTGGAATCTATGAAATATCTGGGGGTCAATATCCCGAAACAACTCAACAAAATTATAACACTAAACTATGATCCACTGGTGACAAAAATAAAATCTGACCTAGCAAGATGGAATATGATACCATTCTTAGGTACTGCACAAAGAATTGAAGCAGTCAAAATGAATATACTTCCACGTCTTCTATACCTTTTCCAAACAATACCGGTAGAACCTCCCAAAAAAACATGGCAGGAGCTGGACAGAAGGATCTCAAGATTCAATATGGCAGGGCAAGAGACCTAGAATCAGATATAGAACCCTACAGCTAAACAAAGACAAAGGTGGGCTCACGCTGCCAAATATCAGGGACTATTTTAAAGCCGCACAAATTAAAACTTTAATAGAGATATGTAACCCAGTCTACACTGCACAATGGAAGGAGATCGAATGCCAAATAACAAGTGACATCCCCCTACAGGCGATAATAGAGAACAATGCCTTACCTAAACTCTTGAATAACACTAACCCGTGGATAGAGACCCCGCTAAAAATTTGGTTTAAGATAGTCAGAGAGAATCAAGCTAAAGAGCCCTATCGACTTCTGCAATGGATTGCCTATGATCAAGACTTTACCCCCAATAAAACAGACACTAGATTTAAAGAGTGGAAAGAGAAAGGGCTGGTAAAATATTACGATTTTTTTAAGGGACAAACTTTAAGAAGTTTTGAAGATTTGAAAAAACAAGGTCTAATAAATCAAGATCTTTACAGGTTCTTTCAGCTTAGACACCACATAAACAATATACTTAAAAAGGAGGATTTGGAAAGGGCCCAGTCAGGTGTTCTGAAGGTCTTCTTAATGGCATATAAAGGGATCCCAGGGATCAGATACATTTCTAAAATATACCAAGGTCTTCAAGACTTAAAAGGAAACAACACATCATATATAAAAGAGAGATGGGAAAAAGAGGGGAATTTCACTTTACAATTGGAAATATGGGAAAAGCTAAATAAACAGCAATGGAAAAGTACCTCATCCCTGCAGTGGAGAGAATTTGGATGGAAAAATTTGGTAAGATTTTTCAGAACACCTGCACAAAACAAATTTACCCATAAGGGGTTGAACTGTTGGCGCTTGTGCGGTGAAAAGACTGCAAATCATTTTCATGTGTTTTGGTCATGCCCAGTTATCCACCAATATTGGACCAATGTACAGACAATATTGGGGAAAATATTCAAAATAACAGTTCCCTTTTCTTTTGTAACTTTGTATTTGGGTTTACTACCGGACTCACTGGAAAGACGAGGAGATAAATACTTATTCAATGTTTTAATATTGGCAAGTAAAAAAGCCCTAACTAAAAAATGGATGCTGAAGGACTGTCCTACACCTGAAGATTGGATTAACGTGATTCAAGACATTTACTCGATGGAAAAGTTGAAATTCACACTGAGACAGGACATGGATGGGCTCATGAACTTTTGGCAACCCTGGATCGCATATGTGTCTTCCATTAGATCTAATCTTTGACAAGTACCATTTCAATAATGGTCCCGCTCTTTGTTCCAATGCTACTCAGATGCTCTTTTACTTTTAATTACTTAATTTTCTGTTTGTTTTTTGCTGTTCTGTTTGTTTGTTCATTTTTTTTTTATTTTATTCTCTTTAATTTCACTTTTTCTTTCACTTTAAAAAAAAGGGGTGTTGTAATAATTATCCTACCAATGTTGTCAAATAGCAAAAAAATAAGGGAACATGTGATGAAAATGTAAACAATGCAATGCTGTAATGACCTGTATACCCTTTACAAAAACTTAAATAAAAAAAAAATGTGTTTCTTTTACCTTAGGTGGAATAGGCCACTTCAGAAAGTTATAATTTTGGTTCTTTGCCAAGCAGTTTTCCAGCAGTTCCAATCTCCTTGGTGTTCCAAAATCTATAAAAAGTTTCCATTTCAATGCATTGCCAATTACTGTGGGCTATATTAATCATATATTCCATAACCTACATATGTTGAAGCATGTGGAAATGTTTGGTAATTACATATGTAAAGCAACTTCACACCTCTGAAAGGACAAAGGCTCTCAACCGCCAAGTGAAGAACAAAGACGTTCCCAGACACTGCGGTGGAGACCGGAGGAGCTACCCTCACCCCCTGGGCGAGGAGAGGAAATACCAAGACAATGGGGGGATTAAGATAATGAGGGAATATCAGCCTTTGTTATGCATGTCTTTTGTTATGTGCAAGTATAAAGTCAGTGAGCCGGAGATATTCAGTCTCTTTTCCTTCTGCTACCTCTGCACTAGAATGAGACTTGTTAGGAGAGCTGATAAATAAACTTTGGTTTATATATCAAATCGCCTCATCATTTCAAGCTCTTCTACAATTACTTTATTATAGCACTCTTTTTTCCAAATCTTAACTCCCCCTATTTTTAACTCTGGTAATTGAGTGGACACCTTGGAATAAGTTAAAATATTCCTGATTAACTGAACCAAGGGAAGTGGAATTGCTTTAAAGACTGAGTTATATTTTCTTACTAAACATTCCAATTTAAAATTTATCAACAAATGATTTACCATCTAAAAAGGTTCCACTTTCATCCATCAAATCAATTCCATTTAATATATTTTTATGTTCCCACTCCTTCTAAAATAGTTTCCCTATTTGATTGTAATAACTCGATTGTTCCACAAGGTGAAGCCATGCAGTGTAAAGTAGTGAGTAAATACAATTTTCCAATAATTCAGAACTTTTTTTATGGAACTCTGAAAACTTCAGGGGTATTTTTCACATTTCAAAAATCACATTTCAGCAAAAATTCCAAACTTCCAACTTTTTCAAACAGGTTTTTTATTATGTGGAACCAAAGGGAATCAGGATGAGACAGAAATTGTTTCATCCACTTCAGTCTGAGCATCCCAATGACAGATTCAATTCAGCTGCTTTTAGCACACCATTTTGCTAGTCCTTATTTATATATGATTCCTTTAAATAATGGGTCTTGTTTTTCCAAAACAAGTTAAAAATTATTGAATTTATTTTTTAATCAATTGAGGAGGACATACAAGGTTAATGCAGTGGTTCAAAAATATAAATTATCTCTAAATTAGAAAAAAACACCCAAAGATTATGTTGTTTGGAAATTATTAAATCAATCATGAAATAATGGTAATGATAGACGATACCAGAACTGAAATATTACAGGAAAATAAGTTTCTGGGGGTGACGCTAGACACTAAAACCTGCTGGAAACCTCACATCAGTCACATCCGGGCCAAGTTGGCAAAATGTATAGAGATACTGGGGAAGACAAGATACATTTTGGACTATGAATTATTATACTTACTGTACAATTCACTTATTGATCATATCTTAACTACTGTGTTGAGATCTGGGGAAACACCTCCAAAACCAACCTACAGCCAATATGCACATTACAAAAAAAGCTATAAGGATAATAAATAATGTAGGATATAAAGACCATACCAACTCACTGCTTTTAAAGTCACATGCTATAAAGTTCATGGATTTAGTTAAATTTAAGACAGCACAAATAATGTACAGGGCAATTAATAAGAAACTTCCAACTAATAAACAAAAAATATTCAAAAAAAGAGAATGATTACAATTTGAGAAGAGACTAAAACTTTACAAAACCGAAGGTTTGAGCAGCAAAGAAAAGTATGTGCATATCTGTCTGTGGGGTGGATTTGTGGAACAGTCTGGAGCTGGAAGTGAAACTATGTACCAATAGAAACCAATTCAAAAAGAGGTATTGTGGAAGATGAAAGCAGACGAGGCAGCGAGCTGACGACACATGAACTTTATTCACCTTCCAACATCATGCACAGAAAATACTCTCTTCCTCCAGCAACTCTGGTGTCTCCTGAACTCCACGGGGGGGCGGATAGTCCTTTCTGTTATGTCTGAGACCCCCCGGTGCCACTTCCTCCTTCAGTCCTTTGTTCCATCTCAACCTGGCTTCCAACTCTGGGTAGAGAACCCCCCACACAGTACCACCACACAGCCACCCCTCTTCCCGAACACCCAGAAAAAGAACTACTCCCCCCCATCCTTTGGGTTTGAGCCGACGCCCATAGCGGCTGTAGCGGAGGGGTCGCCGGTCTGGTTGAAACACCCTGCTAGCAAGGTGTGCATGCGGGCATATTAGCCTGTGAAGGGGAAAACATGTTAGCTTCACGAGCACAGGTCTGTACTGAAGGAACACCAAATTGCGGAGCCATCGATGGTGGGCATCAGTGCCGGGAAGCTTGGGCCAACACCACCTGCTCCTCTGGCAACACAAAAGCAGGCTTCAGCCTGTCGATGCAGATGTCTCCCTATTGCCCCCCCACCCCCCAAGTCTAACACAAAATGCCTCGCCCCAGTTTCCAGCACCCTGAACGGTCCGTCGTACGGTGGACGCAGCGGGGTCCGACCTGCATTGTGCCTGATAAAAACAAACCTGGCGCTCTGTAAGCTTTTTGGGGCAAAGGTGCGGTGAAAACAATGGTAGACCAGGCCCGGCACTTTAACAGCCGCCGTACTGTCTAAAAATTGCACGGGCGGATTGGCCCCGGGCGCAGGGTTTTCTGGTAAAAACTCCCCGGGGATCCGCAGCGGCTGAGAAAAAACAAGTTCTGCAGGGGAGGCTGCTAGATCTTCCTTAGGCGAGGAGCGCAACCTTAAAGAACCCAGGGCAGGCGGTCGACCCGATTTACAACTGTGACCGAAGCGCTGAGCGCTGCCTTAAGCGACCTATGAAAACATTTGCATAACCCATTAGCCTGGGGGTTGTATGTGGTAGTGTGGTGGAGTTTGACCCCTAGGCTCTGGGCCATTGTGGACCATAGCTCCAAAATGAATTGTGGATCCCTGCCGGAAGTGATGTCCGACGGGGATCTGAAACGTGCAACCCAAGCCGACAAAAAAATTGCAAACCACTTCCGCGGACGTGACGGAAGCCAGCGGGACCACTTCAGGCCAATGCGTGGTGTGGTCCACGATTGTCAAAAGGTGTGTGAAACCTTGCAATGGCGGGAGGGGTCCTACCAACTTCCACATGAATGTGGTCGAACCTTCTTGCCGGGATTTGGAACGGCTCAAGGGAGGCTCTGGTGTGCTTGTGCACTTTGGCCCGCTGGCACGCGACACACGCTGCAGCCCACTCTTTCACATCCTTGCACAAGTGAGGCCAGAGAAATTTCACCTCCACCAGTTTAACCAAGGCGCACACTCTGGGATGCGAAAGGGAGTGGACTGACTCAAAAATGCGGCGGCGCCAAGAGCTTGGAACCACCAGGAGCAGGCGACTGGTGGAGACGTCGCAGAGAAAGGGAGGGCACCCTTCTTGCACCACCCTGCTCTCCAGCTTTAACCCAGTAGGTGCAGACTGGAGCGTGCAAATGTTCGTGTCCCCGGTTTGCTATGCGGCCACGGCAGGGAAATCTATTCCCATGTAGACCGGGGAGGCTAACACGCGCGACAGGCAATTGGCCACGACGTTGAGCTTACTGGCATTGTGTTGAATGTCAGTCGTGAACTCCGAGATCATGGCCAAATGCCGTTGCTGCCGGGCTGACCACAGTTCCGAGACCTTGGACATCGCATATGTTAGTGGTTTATGATCCACGAACGCAGTGAACTCACACCCTTCTAGCCAAAACTGGAAATGGCATGTTGCCAGGTGGACGGCAAACAATTCTATGTCGAACGTACTGCATTTGCTTTCATGGTCACGCAAAATATGACTGAAAAATGCAAGCGGCTGCCACGAACCGGAGACATACTGCTCCACCACCGCTCCTATGGCAACGTCAGATGCGTCCGTGGTGAGCACTATCTGCGCCAACGGGGCAGGGTGGGCTAGAAAAGCGTAATAAGCGAGCGCTGTTTTGGCGTTTGCGAAAGCTTGGACTCACTCGGGGGTCCAGTCGATGTTTTCTGCTGGCATCTTTTTCTTAAGCGCTGCAGCAGCTGGGCTGCCCAGGGGAGGAAACGGTTACAAAAGTTGACCATGCCCCCAAATTCCTGTAGGGCCCTCACGGTCTGCGGACGCGGAAAGTCCGACACAACACGCACTTTATCAGGTAGTGGAATCGCACCCTCCGGTGAAATGTGGTGACCCAAAAAATCGATCACTGGCATGCCGAACTGGAACGTTGCCAGGTTAACGATAAGCCCCTGCACTTCCAACATCTGGAAAACCATTTTGAGATGGGGGAGGTGCTCCTCCTCAGACGCGCTAGCCACCTGAATGTTGTCTAAGTAGACAAAAATGAAAGGCAGGCCACGGAGCACCACATCCATCATTCTCTGGAAGGTTTGCGCGGCACCCTTTAACCCGGATGGCATGCGTAAAAACTCAAAAAGGCCAAAAGGAGTTGTTACTGCTGTTTTGGGAACGTCCTCCGCACGCACCGGGACCTGGTGGTAACCACGGACCAGATCCACTTTCGAAAAAACACGCATCCCAGCTAGGTGCATGGAAAAATCCTGGATGTGCAGGATGGGATACCGATCATGTTCCGTGGCGTTGTTCAAGCGCTGGAAATCACCACACGGTCGCCACAACCCATCGGCCTTAGGCACCATGTGTAGCAGGGATGCCCACAGGCTGTTGGAGCACCTAACGATGCCCAGCTGCTCCAAGTTGGCATATTCCTTGCGCGTGCTGGCCAGTTTAGCTACGTCCAGGCGCCGAGGTTGTACGAACACTGGCGGGCCTTTTGTGGTTATGAAATGTTCGACCCCGTGTTTGGTTACCATAGACAAAAAAGTTGGGACCGTGAGTGCTGGGAACTGTGAAAGTAAATGATGGTACTTACCCCCTGGAGCTATAACATTAGCCAGTGTTTTTGACCTCACTCCCTGAGCTGTGCAGGGCAGGGAGGTGAAAGAGACAGCGTCCACTAAACGTCTGTTGATAACATCGACTAAGAACCCATAAGCACATAAAAAATCTGTGCCTAAAATGGGGGCAGAGCACACAGCTACCACAAAGTCCCACTAATAATTGCATCCATGCAAGCATATCGTCAGCATCCATTCCCCAAACGTCCTGATGGTGGATCCGTTGGCAGGCGTGAGCTTGGTACTGCTGCCTCCTGCCGACCTGTCTGCACTGACCAACAGGATGAGGCTGTTCTGGGAGCCAGAGTCCACCAAAAACCGTCTCCCTGAATGTGTGTCCGTGATAAACAGCAGCTTGTTCCTGTTGCCAGCAGTTGCAACTGCTACTGACTGCTGACCGTGCCGTCCTCCCGGCTTCTTGAATTGGCACAGCGGCAGACAGCGTTGGGCATCTGAGCCAAAATGGCGATGATAGAAACGGATCGCCCAGTTCCTGTGTCTCTTGACGTCCGTCCCGGCTACCATCAACGGCTCCTCGACCTTGCTTGAGTCCCTCACGGATGCCGGTGCCGCTGCACGCTGAGAGCTCTGGTTGTTAAAATGATGCAGTCTGCTTCCTGCGCCAGGGCACGGTAGTCCTTGGTCACCAGCAGTGGCGAGTTGGCCAGGATCGCCCTCGCTGTAGCAGGTAGGTTCCTGAGGAACAGGTGGGTGAACAGGAAAGATTTGTCGTTCTTCCCCCTCAGCACTAACATACTTTCCATGAGCTCCACAGCTGATCTGTCACCTAACTCTGAACGTGTTAGGAGTCTCTCCGCCCTCTCACTGTCAGACAGGGTATGACGCTGGAGTAGCATCCGCTTGAGCGCTTCATATTTCCCCTGGGCCGGTGGATCCTGGAGCAGGTTCGTTACCTGTTGCGTGGCGCACACATCCAGTGCAGCAACCACATGGTAATATTTTGTGTCATCTGTTGTGATCCTGCGGAGTGCGAACTGGGCTTCTACATGCAAGAACCACGCGGCCGGGTTGTGAAGCCAGAAGTCTGGGAGCTTGACTGTGCCAGCACATGCGGTGCTGTTGTTCTCCCTCTGGGTTGACTCCGGGGTGGTGCTCGGCTCGTTCTCCATTGCACGTCTTAGGGTCACTAATGTGGAAGATGAAAGCAGATGAGGCAGAGAGCTGGACGACACATGAACTTTATTCACTTTCCAACATCATGGACAGAAAATACTCTCTTCCTCTAGTGACTCCGGTGCCTCCTGAACTCCCCGAGGTGCGGATAGTCCTTTCTGTTTCATCTGAGACCCCCCGGTGCCACTTCTTCCTTCAGTCCTTTGTTCCATCTCCCCCCGGCTTCCGACTCTGGGTGGAGAACCCCTCACACACTGCCACCACAGTATAAACATTATTTGCTAAAAGGATATATGTTAAAGTTCATCCATCCATCCATCCATCTTCTACCGCTTTTCCGGAGGTCCAGGTCACGGAGGCAGCAGTTCAAGCAGAGAAGCCCAGACCTCCCTCTCCCCCACCACCTGCTCTAGCTCCTCAGAGAGGACACCAAGGCGTTCCCAGACCAGCTCGGAGACATAGTCTCTCCACCGAGTCCTGGGTCTGCCCCGGGGTCTCCTCCCAGTGGAACGTGCCTGAAACACCTCAAGTGGGAGGCGTCCAGGAGGCATCCTAATCAGATGCCCATACCACCTCAACTGACTCCTTTCAATGTGGAGGAGCAGCGGTTCTACTCTGAGCCTCTCCTGGATGACTGAGCTCCTCACCCTATCTCTGAGGGTGAGTCCAGCAATCCTATGGAGAAAGCTCATTTCAGCCGCTTGTATCTGCAATCTCGTTCTTTCGGTCATTACACAAAGCTCGTGACCATAGGTGAGAGTAGGAATGTAGATTGACTGGTAAATCGACAGCTTTGCCTTAGAACTCAGCTTCCTCTTCACCACAACAGACCGGTACAATGTCCGCATCACTGCAGATGCTGCTCCAATCCGTCTGTCGATCTCTCGCTCCATTTTCCCCTCACTCGTGAACAAGACCCCAAGATACTTAAACTCCTCCACTTGGGGCAGGAGCCTGTCCCCAACCCAGAGAGGACAATCCACCTTTTTCCGGCTGAGGACCATGGACTCGGACTTGGAGGTGCTGATTCTCATCCCAGCCGCTTCACACTCAGCGGCAAACCGTCCCAGCAAGAGCTGTAGGTCATTGCTGGATGAAGCCAACAGGACAACATCATCTGCAAACAACAGAGATGAGATCCTGTGGTCACCAAGCATGACACCCTCCATTCCCTGGCTGCGCCTAGAAATCCTGTCCATAAAAATTATGAACAGGATCGGTGACAAAGGGCAGCCCTGGCGGAGTCCAACTCTCACTGGGAATGAATCCGACCGAGTGTTGGCAATACGAACCAAACTCTCACAATGATCGTACAGAGACCGAATAGCTCGTAACAACAAGCCCGATACCCCATACTCCCGAAGCACCCCCCACAAAAATCCACGAGGGTCGTGGTCAAATGCCTTCTCCAAGTCCACAAAACACATGTAAACTGGTTGGGCAAACTCCCACGAACCCTCAAGAATTCTCGAGAGGGTAAAGAGCTGGTCCGATGTGCCATGGCCAGGACGAAAACCACATTGCTCCTCCTGAATCTGAGGTTTGACCAACGGCTGAAGTCTCCTCTCCAGTACCTTGGCATAGGCCTTCCCAGGGAGGCTGAGGAGTGTGATCCCTCTAAAGTTGGAGCACACCCTCCGGTCCCCTTTTTTGAAGAGAGGAACCACCACCCCGGTTTGCCATGCCAAAGGCACTGCCCCCGACCTCCACGCAATGTTGCAGAGGTGTGTCAACCATGACAGCCCAACAACATCCAGGGCCTTGAGGTACTCAGGGCAAATCTCGTCCACCCCCGGGGCCCAGCCACCAAGGAGATTTTTAACCACCTTGGTGACCTCAGCCCCTGTGATAGGTAAGTCATCCCCCTCGTCCCCAAACCCTGCTTCCTCTGTGGAAGGCGTATCAGTGGGATTGAGGAGATCCTCGAAGTATTCCGTCCACCGCCCAACGATATCCCCAGTCGAAGTCAACAGTGTCCCATCCGCACCATACACAGTGTGGACGGGGAGCTGCTTTCCTCTCCTGAGCCACTGGACAGTTTGCCAGAATCTCTTCGAGGCTGACCGAAAGTCTTGTTCCATGGCCTCACCGAACTCCTCCCATACCCGGGTTTTTGCTTCAGCAACCACCCGAGCTGCACTCCACTTGGCCTGCCGGTACATCTCAGCTGCTTCGGGGGTCCCACAAGCCAACCAATCTTGATAAGACTCCTTCTTCAGCTTAATGGCCCCCCTCACCACTGGTGTCCACCACTTGGTTCGGGGGTTGCCACCACGAGATGCACCGACCACCTTGCGGCCGCTGCTCTAGGCCGCCGCTTCAACAACAGAGGTGGAGAACATGGCCCATTCAGACTCCATGTCTCCAGACTCCCTCGGAATGTGGTTGAGGTTCTTCTGGAGGTGGGAATTGAAGACCTCCCACACAGGGGCCTCAGCCAGACGTTCCCAGCACACCCTCACTATACGTTTGGGTCTACCAGGTCTGAATGGCTTCCTCCCCTGCCATCGGATCCAACTCACCACCAGGTGGTGATCAGTTGACAGCTCTGCACCTCTCTTTACTCGGGTGTCCAAGACATACAGTCGCAGGTCTGATGACACGATAACAAAATCGATCATCAACCTGCGACCTAGGGTGTTCTGGTGCCAGGTGCACATATGGACACCCTTATGCTTGAACATGGTGTTCGTTATGGACAGACTGTGGTTAGCACAGAAGTCCAATAACTGAACACCACTCGGGTTCAGATCGGGCAGGCTGTTCCTCCCAATCACCCCTCTCCAGGTTTCACTGTCATTGCCCACGTGCGCATTAAAGTCCCCCAGTAGGACAATGGAGTCTCCAAGAGGAGCACCCTCCAGCACCCCAGTCACACACTCCAAAAAGGGTGGGTACTCTGAAACATCATTTGGTGCATAGGCACAAATGATGGTCAGGACCTGTTTCCCAACCCAAAGGCGCAGGGAAGCAACCCTTTCGTCCACTGGGGAAAACTCCAATATAGAGGCAGCAAGGTGGGGAGATACAAGAATACCCACCCCAGCTCGTCGCCTCTCGCCTGGGGAAACTCCAGAAAAGGCCAAGCTCCAGCCCCTCTCCAGGAGACTGTTTCCGGAACCGGAGCTGTGTGTTGAGGTGAGGCCGACTATATCTAGCCGGTATCTCTCAACCTCGTACACCAGCTCAGGCTCCTTCCCCACCAGAGAGGTGACATTCCACGTACCAAAAGCCAGTTTAGAAAGCTTGGGATCAGTCCGCCAAGGTCTCCGCCTTTGACCGCCACCTAATCCACATAGCACCGGACCCCCATGATCCCTCCTGCAGGTGGTGAGCCCACTGGAGGGCGGACCCATGTAACTCCTTCGGGCTGAGCCTGGCCGGGTCCCATGGGTGGAAACCCGGCCACCAGACGCTAGCCCTCGAGCCCCTCCCCCAGGCCTGGCTCCAGGGTGGGGCCCCGGTAACCCCATACCGGGCGGGGTACACTGAATCCTTGATATAGAATTTATCATGAGAGTCTGTTGGATTGTTCTTAGTCTGGCCCTTCACCCAGGACCAGTTTGTCTTGGGTGACCCTATCAGAGGCAAATTGCCCCGGACAACATAGCTCCTGCGATCACTGGGGCACGCAACCCCCACCCCCCCTCCACCAAGATAATCAGAATCAGAATCAGAATCAGAAAAGATTTATTGCCAAGTACATTAACAGATCACTGATAACATACGAGAGAATTTGACTTGACACAGAAAATGAACCTGCATTTCCAGTGACGCGGCTGCATCAGAGATGCGCCTGCCAACAGGATAGTGGGTACAAGCATAAGAATAAGAATAATACGGGGAACAATAGGAAGGAGCAAAAAAATCATTGATTCAAAATACTGGTTACATAATTAATCAATATTAAGATTTCAAGGGAAAAAAAAGCTCTCGATGCACATTCGCTACACAGGATTCACAAGACACAAGAGAGCAGTGTGTGTATCTTTATTCAGTTCATGGATCAATGTGTGTGCGGTGTTGAGCAGTGTTGATGATAATAAGAGAGACAACAAGGACACTTGGCAGGAGATGTTTTGTCTGGCTGCCGCCAAGTCCTCATCTTGGCAGGCTGTGCAGATGGCTGTCCAAGGCCTTATGCTCGATGATTTTGAAAACACAGACTGCAGACAGCCAGGAGGAATTTTCATGGGGAAATTGAGCCAAATCGGACTGATCACAGAGAAGGCTTTTTATTTCTTCTGTAGATTCAGTACTTAATCCTTCATTGCGGGGCTTTAAATCCATCGTGGAAAGACCTAAGCGAGACCATGATGTAATCAACCTTCCGAAACAGTTCTCCATTTGTCGCTATCAGGGTCTTCTCCAATTTTTCAATTTGACAGATGCACCTCGCCTGGCCAGCATTTTGATAGGTTGTATCCATCTTCAGCAATTTGCGGTACACCAGGACAATCCCAGTTCCAATCAGAAAGATCCCGATCACCATTACCACGAAGACATACAAATCTTCAATATCTTCGATAGAGAGATTAGTGAGACACAAGATTTTCCAATTACTTGTGTCACGTAAATAGCCCGCTGGAGCCGTACCTGCGGGGCAAACAGCTTCCCCCGGAGCACTTTTCCTTGTTGAAAAAATAGTGTCAATTGTGTTCAAAGCCCAGCTTATTAACTCCATAATTTCTTTCTTTCGACGGTCGCAGTTAGACGCAGACAGACAACAGCAAGCTGGGATCCAGTAGTTGGGGGGGGAGGAAAAAAAAGTCAGAGCAGGAGAGGAGGAAAAAGCGTCTACTCTCTTGGGAGGGCGGAAGTGAGAAAGGTGACGATCCATGAGGGGGATATGTTAAAGTTGTAGAATTAATATGAAAGATGCACTAAACTCACTCTGGAACACTATGGTATGGTAGGTGTAATGGCACTGTGTATATCTATGTTGTTTGGGGCTGGGTATAGATGTATGTATATGTGTGGACTGCATGTATGTAGGGATGGATGGGTGTCAGTGTTGATATGTATAAAATATAGTTAATTGTCTACTTGGGGTTCTTAATAGAGGAAATATGTATATACACTACCGTTCAAAAGTTTGGGGTCACCCAGACAATTATTTTGTGTTTTCCATGAAAAGTTACACTTATTTACCACCATGAGTTGTAAAATGAATAGACAATATAGTCAAGACATTGACAAGGTTAGAAATAATGATTTGTATTTGAAATAATAATTTTTTCCTTCAAACTTTGCTTTCGTCAAAGAATCCTCCATTTGCAGCAATTGCAACATTGCAGACCTAACATGATTGCACAAGGGTTTTCTAATCATCCATTAGCCTTCTGATGCAATGAGCAAACACATTGTACCATTAGAACACTGGAGTGATAGTTGCTGGAAATGGGCCTCTATACACCTATGTAGATATTGCACCAAAAACCAGACATTTGCAGCTATAATAGTCATTTACCACCTTAGCAATGTATAGAGTGTATTTCTGATTAGTTTAAAGTTATCTTCATTGAAAAAAGTGCTTTTCTTTCAAAAATAAGGAAATTTCTAAGTGACCCCAAACTTTTGAACGGTAGTGTATTTCACATGGGTTGTATTTAGGGAAAAGAGGAGTTGGAGTAAATAAGTATTAACTTCTTCCTTCTCCTGTTGGAGCACTGAACACTGTTACTTTTATTGCACTTGTCATTTGTTTGTTTTTGCTTTATTGTTCGAACTAAAGTATCTCATCATCATCATCATTATCAATCCTGTGACAATGGGATGTCACCACTGTATGTCTGTTATATTGTGTAATTATGTGTATCTGTATTGTTGTAATGTTGTATGATTGTTGGTTAAGATGCACATAATGGTTTATGATTTGTCTTGGTTAATTTGAATGCCCTGGGAGATAATTAGTATGATTAAGAATCTGGTAAAATAATAGTTAAAAGATTTATTGCACATACCTTTGCCAACATACTTCCTGTGGGTGTCCAGGCAAAGACTCCATTAGGAGTTGAAGGCCTTATATAGGACACTAGCAGGGAGCAAATATGTATGGTTAGTCATAGGGGTGGTTTAATATTTGTAAATAGGGGTTAAGGTTATTTATGGAACTACTTATATGACTATTTATTGTGTGTTATTTATATATTTATATTGTGTATGTCTGGGGAAAGTTATTTATGTATTTTTATATATTAGTGGGTATGTGTTTAGTATAAGGAATGAAGTGGTTAACCTGGGATTATGGTAGGGGCTAATTACCTCTAATTGATTTGTCCACTATATAACAGGTGTGAGATATCAGTAGTATGTTGTTGTATATTGATGAAGTTGATTATTGATGAAAATGATTATGGAGGAATGTCTATTGCTTGATATGCTTCTTTTGAGAAAGTCCATTTTGTTTGAAACTGTGTCAGAAGATTTATCCTGAGAGACTGGAGATTATCTGAACTGGAGATTACCTGAACTGGATATTATTTGTGAGTTAAAAAATAAATTGAACAAATTGAAAAACTTTTGGCCTCGCTCCCCGCTGTCATACCACGCTTACATTTGGTGGCAGCAGTGGTCCGTTACATCGATGTCGTAGCGTTTGGTGGACGGAGGGACTCATGGCGAAGAAGGAAAGTGAAGAAAGAGGAGCAGTCTGACCTGGAACGATTTACATCGGTAGAGAATCATATTCATTGGAAGGAGTCGCAGGTTGCGGAATTGAGAGAGGACTATGGGAGCCGGGCTGAGCATAGTGGTGATGACGGCACTTCGAGGGAGGATCCTAGGGTGACGGCCAGTTGGGTCGGCCTGCGAGAGGATGATTTGCCGCTGCAGGTGCAGCCAAGGAGGCAACGAACGCATCATGAGCCCAGGCTGAACCCTCTCTCTTCCGAGGATGACATCGAACTGCCTGGCGTCGTTCGAGGGGATTGCTGCGGTCGGCCGCTGGTGTGAAGAGGAGTGGGCTGTTCATCTGGCTCCTCTACTCGCAGGTAAAGTGTGGACCGCATATGTTCTGATGGCTATCATGGACACAGATAATTACGGGAAAGTGGAGGAAGCTGTCTTAAATAAATGTGAAATTGCATCTGACACGTATAGGAGGAGTTTTCGGTCCCTGGACGTTTATGAGGACGAAACCCCTCAAGAATTATAGGTATGTCTGAAAGACCTGTTTTGTAAATGGATGAAACTAGAGACCTTAACGATAGAAGACATTATGGAACAATTAATTTTGGAACAATTTTTGCGCATGGTGAACCCGGAACTGGGAGTCTGGATACAAGAGCGGGACCCGAAGACTGCAGAGGGCGCTGCTCGTCTGGTGGAGGTTTTTCTGTCGGCCAACAGGAGAACCACCCTCGGCCGTGGCAGCTTTTTCATCTCTTTCAGGAATGAGTTTAATGGGGGTGAAAGGGGTGGTCCAGCTCAGGTTAGATATTTCAATTCCAGACAGTTTTAAATGGCAGACATAATAGAAAGGTAATGTCTTGCTATGAAATGGGCAATAGGGTCCCTTAAGTATTATTTATTAGGGCGTCATTTTTTGTTAGAGACAGATCATCGGGCCCTACAGTGGTTGGACAGAATGAAGGATATAAATAGTCGTCTCACAGGGTGGTATGTGTCCCTCCAACCTTATAATTTTACTGTTCGGTATGTGGCAGGGTAACCAACCTTGTGGCTGATAGCCTCTCTAGAATACATGACTCATAGAGTACTGTATTCTCGGGAAAGGGGGGAGGAAATGTGACGATGGGATGTCACCACTGTATGTCTGTTATATTGTATGATTGTGTATCTGTATTGTTGTAATGTTGTATGATTGTTGGTTAAGATGCACATAATGGTTTATGATTTGTCTTGGTTAATTTGAATGCCCTGGGAGATAATTAGTATGATTAAGAATCTGGTAAAATAATAGTTAAAAGATTTATTGCACATACCTTTGCCAACATGCTTCCTGTGGGTGTCCAGGCAAAAGACTCTGTTAGGAGTTGAAGGCCTTATATAGGACACTAGCAGGGAGCAAATATGTATGGTTAGTCATAGGGGTGGTTTAATATTTGTAAATAGGGGTTAAGGTTATTTATGGAACTGTGGTGCACATATGTGGGTTTCATATGCTTCACATGTGTATTACTGTATGCTTATTGTATGCTTCACGTCTCAGAGGAACAAGAGGTCTGAACCTCCTAGGGGTAACAGGAGGATGTGAAGTCTGGCCTTTTGTATGCGAAGAGATGGCCTTGAGGGATTTCCCGACCACCAGGACTTTAGGTGGAGACGAGAAGACCTGGAGGGGGGTGCATTGTGATTTGGGATTAAAAGACAATGTGACTGTGTGCTTTGATGTCCTGGGGTATTAAAGGGACAGATGTTGGGGGATTCCTCTCTCTTTCTGCTTTTGGATGTTGGAGAATGTGATTGTGAATAAAATTAGACTTGAGAAATAAACTCAGCCTCGTCCTTCCCACACTTCTCCACACTGGTGACCCTAAGACGTATCATGAGCGGAGACGAATCTCCCGAGCCAGACTCGGCAGGAGCCAGCCAAACAAATGCAGCCACAGTTCAGCTACCGGACTTCTGGCCAAACAATCCGCGCTCCTGGTTTAACGCAGTCGAGGCACAGTTCCACCTCCGGAGGATTTCGGTGGACGCCACAAAGTTCTACCATGTGGTTGCAAAGCTGGATAACCACACAGCCCAGCGGGTGGAGAGCCTGATCAACCACCCGCCGGACAGCGACAAGTACAGCACATTGAAGGCCGCACTCATCCGTTACTTCACCTCCTTGGTGGAGGAGCGAGCACAGAGGCTCCTGTCGCTGACTGAATTTGAGAGCGACAGACCTGCAGACCTGATGGGGAAGATGTTGAGTTTGAGAGACTCTGAAGATGATAACTTCATCTTTACCCACCTTTTCCTCAGGACCCTACCATCAGCGGTGAGAGTGACCCTGGCCAGTTCACCACTGTTGGCCCGACGAGACTACCACGAGCTGGGCCAGGAGGCACAACGACTCGTCGACGCCAATAAACAGTGCGCGGCTACAGCAGCGGCGCTAGGCACAACATCTGGAGATAGCAGGGGGCCAGAGGCTGCAGCACCAGACTCACCGACGACGGCGGCGGCAGGGGCCAGGAAACACGGAGCAGACGACGTCCTTTGCTTCTACCATCGCCGCTTCGCAGAGAGGGCACGCAAGTGCATTCCACCGTGCCATTTCAAGCGCTCGGGAAACGCCAAGACCGGGAGTCGGTAGCAGCTGCGGCCCTCGGAGAGGAGAACAAGCTGCTCTATTTGAGGGATGCGCGCTCGGGGAGGCATTTCCTCGTGGACACAGGCTCCCAGCTGAGCTTCTTTACACCTTCCTACGCTGACCGGCTGGCGCCTTCCAGTGGTCCCGGGGTGTCAGCAGCGAACGGCTCGGCGATGAAGACCTTCGGTGAGAGGACTCTGCTTCTGTCTTTACACGGCCGTACATTCGAGTGGACTTTCGTCATAGCGGCAGTCAATTTCAACATGTTAGGGGCTGATTTTTTGTGCTCACAGTTTGTTGGTCGATCTTGCTAACAGACGCCTGGTTAATGCACTCTCTTTTTATTCTATTCCCTGTACAGCTCGAGTGGCCCCGCCAACAGCACAAGCCAACGTCACAGCTGCAGGTGGTAAGTTCCACACACTCCTCACTCAGTTCCCAGCACTCACGGTCCCAACATTTTCGGTGGCCGTGGCTAAACACGGGGTGGAACATTTTATTACTATCACTGGACCGCCCGTTTTTGCAAAAGCTCGGCGCTTGGATTCAGCTAAACTGACCATAGCGCGCAAGGAGTTTGCCAACCTGGAAAGGCTGGGCATCATCAGACGTTCGAAGAGCCCATGGGCTTCACCGCTTCACATGGTCCCGAAAGCTGACGGCTCGTGGCGACCTTGCGGTGATTTCCGCAGGTTGAACAACGCTACAGCGCACGACCGCGACCCGATCCCGCACATCCAAGATTTTTCAGTTCATTTGGGGGGGGGGGGCGCGCGTTTTTTCTAAAATAGACTTGGTACGCGGTTACCACCAGGTCCCAGTGCATGCTGAGGACATACCCAAAACAGCGGTAATAACTCCTTTCGGGCTTTTCGAATTTTTGCGCATGCCATTTGGGCTTAAAGGCGCGGCGCAGAAGTTCCAACGCATGATGGACGAGGTCTTGTGCGATCTCCCCTTCGTGTTCATCTACCTGGACGACATATTGGTAGCCAGCGCGTCCGAAGACGAACACGAAAAACACCTCACGGCAGTTTTCCGGAGGCTGGCAGAGCATGGGTTAATAATCAACCCAGGGAAGTGTCAGTTCGGGGTGACGCAGATTGATTTTTTGGGGCATCACATCTCCCCAGAAGGAGCGGTTCCTCTGCCCGACAAAATGCGCGCACTAACAAATTTTCCCCAACCACAAACGTCCAAAGCGTTACAGGAGTTTTTGAGAATGGTGAATTTTTATAACCGTTTCCTCCCCCGCGCAGCACAGCTCATGCAACTATTGTATGCTGCACTAAAAAAACAAAAGCCCACAAATAAAGTCGAATGGTCTCCGGAGTGAGAGCGCGCATTCTCTGAAGTCAAAACAGCCCTGGCAAACGCTGCGTTGTTGGCACATCCAGTCCCAACGGCCCGCATAGCGCTCACTACTGACGCGTCAGATGTGGCCATAGGGGCGGTCGTGGAACAGTATGTAGCCGGAGCCTGGCAACTGCTCGCTTTTTTCAGCAAGACCCTGCGCGATAACGAACGAAAATACAACGCATTCGACAGGGAGTTGTTAGCTCTACACTTGGCCATTCGCCATTTCCAGTTCTGGCTGGAAGGACGCCGTTTCACCGCGTTCATTGACCACAAGCCGCTGACTTTCGCGATGGCCAAGATTTCAGAACCTTGGTCGGGCCGGCAGCAGAGACAGCTGGCCGCGATATCGGAGTTTACTACCGATATCCAGCATGTTGCGGGTAAACTTAATGTAGTGGCGGACTGCCTCTCGCGCGCCGTGGTGGCTCCAACCCGCGTAGGGGTAGATTCTGCAGCCATGGCCGCGGAGCAGGTTAGCGACCCGGAAGTGCGCGCGGCCCCAGTCCGCGTGGGGATAGATTATACAGCCATGGCCACGGAGCAGGTTAGCGACGCGGATGTGCGCACGCTCCAGTCTGGACCAACAGGGTTAAGGCTGGAGAACAGGGTGCTGCAAGACGGTATGCCCCCCCTAATCTGCGATGTCTCCACGGGGCGACCGCGTCCTGTGGTACCAGCCGCGTGGCGCCGCTGCGTTTTTGACTCGATCCATTCTCTGGCGCACCCGGGAGTGCGCGCGTCGGTCAAAATGGTAGGAGAGAAATTTGTATGGCCGAGCCTGCGCAAACAAGTTAGAGAGTGGGCGGCAGCCTGCATGGCTTGTCAACGAGCCAAGGTCCATAGACACACGAGAGCTCCCTTGGAGCCATTTCACATTCCAGCTAAAAGGTTTGATCACGTCCACGTGGACCTCGTAGGCCCCCTCCCACCCTCACAAGGGTGCACACATCTTCTGACAATGGTTGACCGCACCACGCGCTGGCCGGAAGTGGTTCCGCTTTCGTCAACCACAGCCGAGGAGGTGGCGCGCGCGTTTTTAACGGCATGGGTAGCGCGTTTTGGAGTCCCGTTGGACATTATGTCCGACAGAGGCCCTCAATTTGTTTCCGAACTTTGGTCAGCAATGGCCCACAGCCTGGGGGCAACGATCCACCGCACGACCGTGTACAACCCGCAGGCTAACGGGTTATGCGAACGTTTTCACAGGTCATTGAAGGCGGCTCTCAGAGCGTCGCTTACGGATACAAATTGGGTGGACAAGCTACCATGTGTTTTATTGGGGTTGCGTTCTGCACCTAAAGAGGATTTAGAAGCCTCCCCAGCTGAGCTAGTTTTCGCACAGCCACTTTGGCTGCCCGGGGAATTTCTCCCAGATAATCCAGCACCAGAGTGCTCCCCGGCTCAGCGGTTACAGAATAGCACGGGCCCGAGCACGCTACCGGGCCCCGTTCACGACAGTTTTCCACATGTTTTTGTGCCTAAGGCTTTAAAAAATGCGGAGTTTGTTTTTGTCAGACATGATGCCCATCGCCCACCTTTACGCCCACCTTATGACGGACCATATAGAGTGCTGGAAACAGGGGATAAGCATTTTTTGCTAGATTTTGGGGGCAGAAAAGAAATGATTGGCATAAACAGGCTCAAACCCGCTTTTGTGATAGCTGACGAAGCTGTGCAGTTGGCTAAGGCTCCTCGGCGTGGCAGACCCCCTAGAGAGCATTCCCCAGAACACCCACAGAGATTGACTAACAGTTCTCACCCCCAGGCAGCAGCCCCACAGCAGGAAGACGCCGCAGAAGTGGTACAGCCTGCTTACAGCAAATACGGGAGAAGGTTGAGGCCCAAGCGGCACGTGGACTGATATGTAGTGATTTTATTAGGACATGCAATCTGTGGTTATGTGGTTCCATCTTAGACATTTGGGGGGGGGGTCATGTGGTGCATATATGTGGGTTTCATATGCTTCACATGTGCATTACTATATGCTTATTGTATGCTTCACGTCTCAGAGGAACAAGAGGTCTGAACCTCCTAGGGGTAACAGGAGGATGTGAAGTCTGGCCTTTTGTATGCGAAGAGATGGCCTTGAGGGATTTCCCGACCACCAGGACTTTAGGTGGAGACGAGAAGACCTGGAGGGGGGTGCATTGTGATTTGGGATTAAAAGACAATGTGACTGTGTGCTTTGATGTCCTGGGGTATTAAAGGGACAGATGTTGGGGGATTCTTCTCTCTTTCTGCTTTTGGATGTTGGAGAATGTGATTGTGAATAAAATTAGACTTGAGAAATAAACTCAGCCTCGTCCTTCCCACACTTCTCCACAGAACTATTTATATGACTATTTATTGTGTGTTATTTATATATTTATATTGTGTATGTCTGGGGAAAGTTATTTATGTATTTTTATATATTAGTGGGTATGTGTTTAGTATAAGGAATGAAGTGTTTTACCTGGGATAATGGTAGGGGCTAATTACCTCTAATTGATTTGTCCACTATATAACAGGTGTGAGATATCAGTAGTATGTTATTGTATATTGATGAAGTTGATTATTGATGAAAACGATTATGGAGGAATGTCTATTGCTTGATATGCTTCTTTTGAGAAAGTCCATTTTGTTTGAAACTGTGTCAGAAGATTTATCCTGAGAGACTGGAGATTATCTGAACTGGAGATTACCTGAACTGGATATTATTTGTGAGTTAAAAAATAAATTGAACAAATTGAAAAACTTTTGGCCTCGCTCCCCGCTGTCATCGCACGTTCACAAATCCATGTTGTGTTTATTTTCCCTACAGGATATTATATTTATACCCAGTCACGTTAAAGCAGGACCGTAGCTGCTTTACCACATATTTGGTCTGCTGTTTACATGATGGGGATCACTTTAGAGGGCGTGTTTTAGAGAAAGATTTCACAGATTGGGGGAAGTAAAGTTGGAAACTGACCAGAAAAAAATCTTAAATTTGCAAGAAAAAGTGTCTCAAATGAAAGACTAAAATCTTACAAATTTATGACAATAAAGTCTGAAATTAAGGAGAAAATGTCACAAATTTACTAGGAAAAAACTGCACATTTACGAGAAAAAGTTGCAAATTTATGATAAAAAATTAGCAAATTACGTGACAAGTTTTGCAAATATATCACCAAACAAATGCTGCAGCTCGGTGTTCGAAAACCTGCTGCTCTTCGCCCTGGAATGAGGAAAGTCTGGTTTGTAACCCAGCAGCTTGTTTCTGCTCAGACACTTCAGGAAGATAAACTCAGACTCTAAGAGGAGAAATGGTGCAGAAAATTGGCAAATATATGAAAAAAAAGTGTACATTTATGAGAAAAGGGTTACAAATTTATAAGGAAAAAAACTGCAAATTTATAAGAAAAAATGAGACATTAATGAGAGAAAAGTTGCAACTTTATGAGAAAAAATCAGATTTATGAGGAAAAAAGTGTCAAATTTATGAGAAAAAAATCAAATTTATGTGAAAAAAGTTGTATATTTATGATAAAAAAAAGTCTGAAAATTTATGAGGGAAGTGTTGCAAATTCATGAGATAAATGTGACAAATTTACAAGAAAAAAGTTGCAAATTTATGAGACAAAAAGGTGCAAATGTATAGAGTGAAGAAAAGGTCATTTTCAGTGTCCCTCCAGAAAAGGTTGAGGGTGAACTTGTGTTGTCGGGGCCCTGCAGCATTGAGCGCTCTACTTTATCGCCACCAACAGCTCTCCATGTGGCTCCAGAGCCGCGGGTTGTGGACCCCTGCATCAGACTAAATGTGTCCTGACAACCAGAGACAAAAACAGCCACACACAGAGAGACAGAACGGTGGTTTATGAGCACGGACATGTGGACCACGGCGGGTCGGCCATGATGGACTACAGAGACCGGTTACGGGTCAGGGGTCTGCAGCCTTTACTACAGCTACAGTCATTTATGGCAAAATCTGAATGGAGCTACGACACGTGGAAAGGTAAAACTGCTGAGTCATGACTACAAACACTTTCTGCAGTTTGTAACTTTTCTGAAAATTAAAAATCTTTTTACAATTGTGAATTTGTGATCATTTTCTTATAATTTTTCTGAATTTGTCACATAAATTGTCAACTGTTTTCCTCCAAATTTGCCACTTTCTTCTCATTAATGTGTGTTCAGCTTTTCCATATAATTACTGTGGCAGAACCAAATTATGATCAGCCCATCATGCACGAATATACAACAAAGTTTACAACCCGTAGTTGTAGGTCAGGATCCTGAGGTGAAGTTTGGTGGCCCGAGCTTTCTTTGTTGTTGAAATATAGCTAATAAGCCATTTGGATGTTGGCCTTTGACCTTGTGAAACCATGAGGTGCGAGAAAAAAGCGAGGTCTTTTTTCTCTGTGACACTATGTCTTAGATTTGTTTTTGAATAGTAACCGCTTAACTTAGACTAGCTCAGTTTTCTTTTTCTCTCAGTCATATTTTGTCTTAGCCTCATTTTAAATTGTAATCGCTCTTGTCTTGTTTTCTCTTTTTTCTCCTTTGAATTCTTGGATGGAATATGGGTGGGCAATATAAGCTGCGGCTTCAGCCATCACCCATTTCGGATAACTCACGTGGAATTGTATAGTAGAAGGAGTCTTTGTCTAATTTGACCTTGTTGTTATATTATACAGTTTCTTTTAACCTGTAATGTACTATCCGAAATAAATAAATTCATTCATTCATTCATTCATTCATTCATTCATTCAGGTTCCAAACCGAAGGGAGCCAAGGGTCTTCACTTCCAAGGGAACTGAGAAGTGAGCAGGGAAGAAGTCAACAACCGTACATCACTTCACCGGGAGTTGACAAGATTACCCAGAAGTCCCTGCAGCTCAGACATGAGTAAAACAAACTGTTGTCGCTAACGTTGTTAACAAGCTAAACTGATGGTGGTTATTGCTTCTATCAGCTGATAGTGAAAACAATACTGTATATTTGGATTTTATTTAAGCTGTATAAAATGTCCACAGTAGTATCAGTACGTGTCCATGGTTGCCGTGGTAATGCTGCAGGGTGTTTCAAAGGGAGAAATTTAGTGAAGGGGAGTTCACTTGACTGATATTCCCTGAGAAGGGAGCAGGGAGTAGGGAGCAGAGTTGAAGTAGACTGTGGAGCAGAACGGAGCTGCAGTCACACTTCAGGCTGACTGTAGCTCTGTTAGATTATTTTACTGGATATAAGATAAGATAAGATAAGATAAGATAAGCCTTTATTAGTCCCACAACGGGGAAATTCCAGGATTGCAACAGCACAGGGATAGCAACACTCAGAACAATAATTTAGAAGATAAGAAAATAAGAGATCAGAAGGCAAGAAAAAAACAAGCAAGCAAGAGCAGCTAATATACATATGTACGTATTACTATAAAATATATATATATACACACACACACAGACACACAGTGCAGAGCATTGTAGCTGGATGGAATAAATATATGAATATATGAACACACAGTGCAGAGCATTGTAGCTAGATGGAATAAATATGTAAATATATAAACACCCACAGTACGGAGCATTGCAGCTAGGTGGAATAAATATGCAAGTATATAAACACACACAGTGCGGAGCAATGTAGCTAGATGGAATAATATGTAGATATATAAATATATAAACACACCCAGTGCTGAGCATTGTAGCTAGATGGAATAAATATGTAAATATATAAACACACACAGTGCAGAGCATTGTTGCTAGATGGAATGAAACCGTCTACTTAGTTATCCTACATGGTATGATTATGTGCCCATACATATTCTCACCCTCCATAGCGACCGGTATGTTCCTAGTTGTATGCCGGAGGGGACCATTGTGTAAGTCTATTGCATCTTTTGCATTCAAAAAACTATTAGTTTGTTACGTCTTTTTGCTATCTCTGCGAGCAGCCCTGCTTAGGTTGTACAGTCTGACAGCCGTTGGTAGGAAGGACCTACGAAACCTCTCGGTTGTGCACCTGGGATGATGTAGTCTGCTGCTAAATGAGCTCCTCAGTGCATTCAGTATGTCCTGCATAGGGTGGAACTCGGACTCCAGCAGAGATGACAGTTTAGCCACCGTCCTTCTCTCTCCTATCTCCTCCATCGGATCAAGGCGCTGCCCCAGGACAGAGCTAGCTTTCTTAATCAGTTTGTTCAGTCTCTTCCTATCGGCTGCAGTAATGCCACTGCCCCAGCAGACCACTCCAAAAGTGATGGCTGATGCCACCACCGTGTCATAGAATGACTTCAGCAGCGCCCCTTGTACACCAAAAGACCTGAGTCTCCTCAGCAGGAACAGCCTGCGCTGTCCCTTCTTGTAGAGTGCATCAGTATTGTGTGACCAGTCTAGTTTATTGTTCAGATGAATACCCAGGTACTTATAGGATGTCACCATCTCGATGTCTGTTCCCTGTATATTTACTGGTACTGTGAGGGGCTGCCCATGCCTGCGGCAGTCCACCACCAGCTCCGTAGTTTTCCTCGCGTTGATCTGGAGGCAGTTCCGATGGCACCAGTCCACGAAGTCCTGGATAAGCCCTCTGTACTCAGCTTCATCTCCATTGGAGATGAGGCCAACGATCGCAGAGTCATCAGAGAACTTCTGTAGATGGCAGTGTGTTGTGTTGTGTGAGAAGTCCGCAGTATAAAGAGTGAACAGGAAGGGAGCCAGCACCGTTCCCTGGGGGGCCCCCGTGCTACTGATGATCGTGTCGGACACACAGTCCCGGGTTCTCACAAACTGAGGCCGGTTCGTGAGGTAGTCCAGGATCCATGATGACAGGTGCTGGTCCACCCCTGCGCGCAGCAGCTTGTCCTTCAGGATCATCGGTTGGATGGTGTTGAAAGCACTGGAGAAGTCAAAGAACATGATCCTCACCATATTCCCGGGCTTCTCCAGGTGGGACAGAGAACGGTGAAGGAGGAAGATCACCGCATCCTCCACCCCAATGCCATGCTGGTAGGCGAACTGGAGTGGATCCATCGCTGGTTCCACCAGGGGGCGGAGGTGAGCAAGGAGCAGTCTCTCCAGGGTCTTCATCAAGTGGGACGTCAAGGCCACCGGTCTGTAGCTGTTCAGGTCTTTGGGGTGGGAAGTTTTTGGTACAGGTACCACACAAGATGTTTTCCACAGCTGTGGTACCCTCCCCAGTTTCAGGCTCATGTTGAAGATATACGTCACAATCCCACACAGCTGGTCTGCACAGGACTTGAGGAGCTTTGCGCTGATGCCGTCCGGTCCCGGCGCCTTCCTCGCCTTGATCTTCCTCAGCTCCGTCCTCACCTGGGTCCTGGTCAGGGTCAGGATGGGGGGCTGTGTGTTGGGAGTGGGGGGGTGTTGGTGGAGTGGGGAGTGGGCAGCAGGACTTGATTTCTTTAGAGGCAGCAGTGGTTGTTGTGCAGTCAGGGGGGAGGGCGGTTGGTCAAATCTATTGAAAAACAGATTCAGGTTGTTCGCCCACTCCCTGCCCCCTGTGGCCTGGGGGGAGGTATTCTGGAACCCCGAGATGGTTTTGAGGTTTCTCCAGACCCCGCTGATGTCGCTCTGTTGCAGCTTGTCCTCCATCTTCTTCCTGAAGCTGTCCTTGCCTTCTCTGATCTTTCTCCTCAGCTCCCTCTGTACGGACTTCAGCATCCCCCTGTTCCCTGACCTGAAGATCCTCTTCTTCTCTCTCAGAAGTGTTTTTATCTCAGGGTTGATCCAGGGTTTGTTGTTTGAGTGACGCCGTATGGTCTTGGTGGGAACGGATTTGTCCACACAGAAGCTGAGGTAGCCCGTGAAGGTGTGAATGAGGCCATCGATGTCCTCACCATGTGGATCGCAGAACTGCTTCCAGGCGGTGGCTTCAAAACAGCCCTTTAGGGTGTCCATTGTCTCCTCAGACCATAACTCCACAGTGTGCATGGCCGGAGGTTGTCTGTGCACTAGGGGTTTGTACACCGGCCGGAGATGAACCAAGTTGTGATCCGATCTCCCGAGTGGGGGGAGTTGTGATGAGGTGTACGCCTCCTTAGTGTTTGCGTAGAATAAATCCAGTGTTTTATTGTCTCTAGTGTGGCATGTGACATACTGGGTGAACGTGGGTAGAATGGGAGACAGTGAAACATGGTTGAAATCGCCTGAGATGAGGAGAAGAGCATCTGGGTGTTCTGTCTGCAGCCTGCTGGTTACTGAATGGATGACGTCACGTGCTGTCCCAGCGTTCGCCGTCGGATTTGCATAAACAACAATGCAGATCACGTGTGAGTGTTCTCTCGGGAGATATGTAGGCCTCATGCTAACAGCTAGCAACTCAATGTCTTTGCTGCAGTGTCGTTGTTTAACAGTGATATGTCCCGGTCTGCACCAGTTGTTGTTAACATACATTATCACTCCACCGCCCCTAGCCTTGCCACTGTCTGGTGTTCGGTCAGCTCGTATCATGTGAAAACCCTCCAGCTCAATGTTAGCATCTGCTGCTAGTTCAGTTAGCCACGTCTCAGTAAACAAAAGGAGAGAGCACTCCCGGTATGTGCTATCATAACGGGAGATAGCCGCTAGCTCATCTAACTTTCCCAGTATCGACAGTACATTTCCCATGACAACAGATGGAAGGGAGGGTCTGTACCTTATATTTTTTGTCCTCCGCCTTACTCCAGCCCGGCAGCCGCGGCGTTTTCGCCTCAGTTCTCTCGGTATGTCGAGTTTTTCCAATGGGACCGGGTGGCGGTTGAATGCTAGCAGCTGTTCTCTGCTGTATCGTATCCTGCTATAAACAGTGGCTCCGTCCACCGGCTCAGGAGACATTTAGGACGATCTGTGTGTCCGTGATATAAGTGGGGTGAAAAAAAAAGACGGATCAAAAGAGAGAGGAAGGGAAAAAGACTCGGAATCGAGCCGCTGTTGCAAAAGGCAGCCTACTCGTGTGGCGCCGAGAGAAAAAAAAAAAAAAAAAAATATGAAGGAACAATGATGAGACTGATTTCATTTTCCTGATGTGGTGATTTTCTTTGTCATGTAACGGGGAGGTGTTTTGATCAGCGTCTGCTTCAGCCTACACCCTTTCACTTTATCATGCTTTTCCTTTACTTTACCTCATCTTGTTTTGGATTTTAATGAACCACACTGAATGAAGAAATAAAGAAATAAACCTGTGTACCAGGTTTGGTGACCCTAGCTTTACTGCTTTTATAGTAATAGTAAATGTAGCATTTACCATAGTGCAACTGCAATGTTAACTTTGACCTTTGACCCCTTGACCCCAAACCCAGAGTCAGGTCAGGGTGTAAAAGGTCCAAGATGTGTCTTAGATACAACTACTGTATCGATTTGAAAAGCCTCCATCATTTCTTTCACTAGTTACTGTGTTTAGAAGATTGAGGCAAAATCTGACCTTTGACCTCAAGGTCATCTGACGAGAGTCAAATTACAATATGCGCATCATCAGAGTCTATCAAAGCATGGTACCAAGTTTCAAAACAATCTGAACCAAACTGTAGGAGGAGTTGATTTCACCAAAGTGGGACAGACAGACGGACTGATCCAGAACAGAATCCTCCTTCGGTCTTCACCCTACGGGCTCTTCAACACTTTTGGGCTTCATAAAGCAGGGATGGAAAATTACTAATTTATGAGGAAAAAGTAGGAAATTCAGAAGAAAAAAATGCAAATTTATGAGAAAAAATTTAAAAGTTATAAGAAAAGTTATTATTTTACAGGAAAAAAATCCAAATTTATGAGAAATTAACTTGCAAATTTTTGAGAAAAAAGTGTTAAATTTATAAGAAGAAATTTACAAAATTATGAGAAAAAAATGTAAATTTATGAGAAAAGTGTTGGAAATTCATAACAAAAATGTGACAAATTTTCAAGTAAAAAGATACACATTTATGATAAAAATCTGCACATTTCCGATAAAAAAGTTGCAAATTTATGAAAAAAATCAGCAAATTCATGAGAAAAAAATGGCAAATTCATGAGAGAACAGCTTCAACCTTATGAGGAAAAAGCACCAAATTAATCAGACAAAAGTTCCAAATTTATGCAAAAAAGATGGACATTCATGTGAAAAAGTTGTAAATTTATAACAAAAAAATCAGCAAATTTCTGAGGGAAGTGTTGCACATTCATCAAAAAAATGTGACAAATTTCCAAGAAAAAAATTCCAAATTCATGAGAAAATAACTTGCAAATTTTTGAGAAAAAAGTGTTAAATTTGGATTAAGACCCTTCTATTTACCCCATGAATTTGGTTGCATTTTGCTATTTATGGTTTATGCTCCACCAAGCAGCAAAGTACACCACGCTGCAAATGGAATAGTGGACTGTGTATGCAATTTGCAGCAGCAATTTCTGATGTTCCTGCCATTGTCCTTGGAGATTTCAACACCTGCAACCTGGAGAAAGCCCTGCCAGGGTTTCATCAGGTTGTAAAATGTGGCACAAGGAAAGAGGATATATTGGACAAATGTTACGTACATATCAGAGATGCCTATCAGTCTAGAAGCAAGCCACCAGTCGCCACTTCAGACCATAATGCAGTGCATCTTATTCCAACCTACCTGACCAAGCTGAAAAGTAGTAAACCCCAGGAAAAGGTGGTAAGGTTCTGGAATCCAGATAACAAAGAGGCTCTGGGAGCATGTTTTGACTGCACTGACTGGGAAGTGCTGAGGGAGGGCACTGTAGACTCTGCATGTACAGTTACAACTGACTATATTAACTTCTGTGTAGAGTCCATTATTCCTACTAAAACAGTGAAGATGTATCCAAACAATAAAATCTGCATCACCAAAGACATCAAACAAATCTTAAATCACAAGAAAGCAACTTTCAGAAAGGGGGACACAGTGGAACTGCGCAGGGTAAATAAGGAGCTGAGGGACAAAATTAAGAAGGCAAAAGAGGTTCATCAGAGACACTTGGAGAGCCTGTTTAAGGCTGGTGACTCCAGAAGGATGTGGAAGAGCATGAAGGCCATGGCTGGAATGCCAAGCAAGCAATCTAAACCTGTCATCTTGAATGACGAGCTGACAATTGCGTCTGGGTTAAACACCTTTTTCACCAGGTTTGAGACCATCAGGATGGAGGAGAGACGTGAAGAGGTGTTGAGGTCCATTTCTGTTCAGCCAGAGGACAGAATGGAAATTTCATTAGAACAGGTGGTCAGCGTGTTTCGACATCTCAATGCACACAAGGCCTCCGGGCCTGACAATACTGGTGCCTCCCTCCTCAGGACCTACAGTGAAGAGCTAGCCCAGGTGTGGCAGCCCATCTTCCAGCTGTCACTGGACACCTACACCATCCCTAAGGCCTGGAAAATGTCACACATCATCCCAGTCCCAAAGAAATCTTGTCCCAGGAAGTGCAATGATTTCCGTCCAGTGGGGCTAACTTCCATTTTGATGAAGTCATTGGAGAAAATTCTTTCATTTTTGCTTTCCAGCTCCATACAGGACAAACTGGATCCTTATCAAATTGCTTACAAGAGTGAATGCAGCACTGAAGATGCCATTGCCACCCTTACACACCTGACTTCAATACATCTGGATTCATCAAAACAGGGGCCATATGCCAGAGTTCTGTTTATTGATTTTTCTTTTTCTTTTTTTTTTTTGTACTCATAGGTAGATTTGTTTTGCAGTCTGGTGACAAGCCACCAGCTGCCGGTCGCTGCGTGCGCAAGCGCCCCGTATCCCTAACCTGCATGTTTTTAGCATGCGGGAGGAAACCGGAGAAATCCCGGAGTAAACCCACGCAACACAGGGAGAACATGCAAACTCCACACAGATCACTGTTGGCCGGGGGCAGGGATCGATCCCCCGGCCAAGGGTAAACTGTGCTGCCGCAGTGCTAACCACTGCGCCACCGTGCACCACCTGGAAATTAACTCATATCTTATCCATTGGTATCATTCTTTTCTCATCAATTGACAGCTACTGGTCAGGGTTAAGAACACATGCTCTTCTCTGCTAAAAACAAGTACTGGTGCCCCACAAGGATGTGTTAGCTCTCCATTACGTTTTACCATTTATACTAATGACTGTGTCACTTATGTGCCTGACCATTATCTCATTAAGTATTCTGATGACACTGCTTTGGTAGCACTCATGACAGGGGAGCTACAACCAGAAATTTACTTTGAGTGTGGATCAGGTACTGCAGTGGTGTGAGCAGAACTCCCTCATTATGAATACAATGAAAACAGAGGAAATGATCTTTGGAAACATCCATTTTAATCCTGCTCCAATCTTTATTGACAATGAACTCATAAAACAGTCTCCCTCTTTTAAATATCTGGGAGTGCATGTGGACAGTGCCCTCTCCTGGTCAATCCATGTTGACTACATCTGTAAAAATGTTCAACAGAGCATCTGTTCTACTGTTCCACAGTTCAAAGTGTCCTTCTGTATGGAAGTCAAGTCTGATTCTGGGGTCGTACTGTACAGCTGAAAGCCAGGATACAAAGAGTGCTGAACATCTGCTCTAAGTTGGTGGGCCACTCAGTGGAGAGTGGATTTTTCCACAGCAGTACTGATCACTGTCTGAGACTGGCAAATAAGATTGCTGTGGATCTGTCACATGTCTTGTACGAGGAGTATCAGCTTCTGCCCTCTGGGAAACGTTTCAGGATACCAAGAAGCAAAAGGAATAGACACAAGTACTCCTTCATTCCTTACTCCACAACCTTATTGAATAAACAGTGGAGCATAAAGAGATGACCTCCCCCTCCTCCCCTTCCATTGCACACACATATATACACATACATATATCTATGCATGCAGACACGTATAAATGTATACACACAAACACAACATAGGACTTCTGTTATGTCTGTAATCTAGGAATGACAAGTGAGTCTCACCTTGGTTAACAGGGTTTATTCAGGATAACACACAGACTATGTACAGAGGCTTACGGCACTCTCCTGCTGGCCAGGTGGCTCCACAATGAAAGAGGCAGAGCCTCTTCCACCCACTCTTTTATACCCTGGGCGGCGTCACCACAGGAAACCGGCAGTAGCCACCCTGGTCTGTCCCATGACCAACCCGGCCACCATCTTGGTCATACCAGCCTATTTACATACATAACATGCCCCCCCTCAAAAAAATGCCAAGTACACAAATAACCCACCCAAATTTATCCCCCGACACACGCACTAATCCAAAAATATGTACAGAAAATAAACAAAACACCTATCCACTCACACAACTAAGGCTGAGGGGCTGGATAGACCACCAGCACCCCCTACACGGCTGAGCGGATTATTCTGCCGCTTGGAATGGGGGAACATAAAAACAAAATAACAACAATAAGCCGTGTTTCTAACTGAAAATAACCCCTTAAAACACACTAAATAACACATACAATAAAACACAAGACATTTCCTACAGGCGGCCCCCCACCCCAACTGCCACCCCACAATGGGCACACAGAGTAAAATGTACAAAAGGGGCAACACAAATAAAACAATTCAATTAAACCAAATTCCAACAAATACTTAAAACCCAATCAAAACAAGTCATTCGAGCCAGGCAAACTCTAGAAAATACTAACATAAATCCACACAAGAAGCCACTGGCCAGATCAAGTAAACCAAAATTTGATGCAAAACCCAATTCTCTAAAATAATCAGAGGTATAGTGCATACACCAGGCATCTACACATGACATGTAAAATGGACAAAAATGCTATCAAACATCAAACGGACGCCTCCCGCACTCACACTCACTCTGAATTTGACACCTTTCTTCACTCTCTTTTTTTTTTTTTTCAAAATTTACCGGGGCACCAAATAGGAAAACCAATATTAAAACAGGACTGAAGAAACAACACAAATATGCAAAATAAACCCCTCAGTCCCCGGATGGATCCCTTTCCAGGCGTCTCCGTCTCTTCACATCAGGGCTCCTGCTGCACCGTCTCCTCACCACCTCCAGCAGCTGCAGATCCCTCGGGTGTCTCCAGACATGAATAGACCTGCGCCCATCTTCCTCCATCCGACCAGGCTCCACCTGGAATCGCCTCTGGTTGTCCCACTGTTCGCGTGGACTGTGATCTCTACATACTCGAGCATCAACCTTGGTCTTCGAGGAAGCCCACTTCCTCTTCATCAGATCACCGTTCCTGCGACTGGCCCCTGACTCCAGCTGCTTCAACAGGCGGGCTCTCCTGGGTCTCCTCTTGGCAGGTCGTCACTAGGAGCGCTTTACGATAACCACGCTCTGCGGTCTATCCCCGTTTTCTGCTGGCGTTGGCACCTCATCCTGATGAGCCTCATCGGGGGTCCCGCCGTGCCGTCCGGCACCCTCGTCCAGGGCATCCTGCGTGATGGCATCGGGTCCATCCTGAAAGGTCTCTGCGTGGCGCAGTGTGTGCACTCCCAAAGTCACATTGACCATCCAGTCCGAATCCCACACCTCAGCACCCTCTATGGCAGGAACAGGTCGGCCCCACAGTCCGCATTCAGACTATTCTTCACCCGAGACGTTCATAATGGAGAACCCAAGGCTGTTAAATAGGTTGCAACCCATAACGTTAACACCGGATGCAGAAACGTTAATGCGAACACTGGGCGCCACGCTGTCCTTATATCGGGCCTCCATCTCGACGTAGCCCAATATAGCCAACCTGTTCCGTCCATAACCATAATATTCCACTTGTTGCCTTCTTATCTGTCGGTGGGGAAACAGTCTATCCATGGTTTCAAGATTCAGGACAGAAATCACCGCTCCCGTGTCCACTAGGAGCGGGACCTCGACTCCATCCAACGTGACGGTGCAACTAATCCTCCCTGTCATCTCCGGGGAGACAGTTTGCACAACTGTCAGAGTCTTCTGCGCAGTACCTGGTTCTCTCCCACGGTTCCTGCGTACGAAGTTTTCGCACACCCTGGCAGAATGGTTTAAAAGACCGCATTTGCCACAACACTTTCCTTTCGGCAGGCACACTCTGGACTTATAGCGGTGCTCAGTGGACCCACATCCATAACATTTTGGCGTACCAGGGGCAGACCTTATCCTGACCACGGAGGCAAAATCATTCTCTCCACATTCGCCATCACAAGGGTCCAGGCTCAGTGCCTTAGTGCAAGACTTATTCTTCTCCAGAGAAGCCCATTCAGTAAGGCCCCTCACGATGGTTTCTGCTGCCTCGTACTGTTGGGCAAGCTCGACAGCCTCAGCTAACGTCATCTCTCCTGGGTGCGTCAACAATCTGGACCGGGCCGCTGTGCAACAGACGTGCTCTGCCAACTGGTCCCCAATCATCTCGTCCTCCAGGGCCCCGAATCTGCATTCCCTCGCCAGCTCTTGAAGGCCCTCCACAAATCTTTGCACGGGTTCTCCCGACTGCTGGCGGCGCTGTCGGAATTGAATGCGTCTCACAATGACGTTCTCCAGCGCCTTAAAGTATCGCGCAATTAGCTGCACCACTTTGTCAAAACTGTCCGCACCTCCAAGATTCTCCAGAATCCTCTGCCCTTCCATTCCTAAATTATGTACTAACACAGCTCACGCACGGAGCTTCTCCATATCTCCCAAACTCAGGACAACAAGATAGTTGGTAAAGGCAGTGAACCACCTAGGCTACGGCACGAGTGGCTCGCCCGGAGCCTCGAGGAATGGCCGAAAGCTAGCAATAGAGTGTTCCATTACTGCTTTTACCTTGTTGCCATTTGTTATGTCCATAATGTAGAAATGACGAGTGAGTCTCACCTCGGTTAACAGGGTTTATTCAGGAAAACACACAGACTATGTACAGAGGCTTACGGCATTCTCCTGCTGGCCAGGTGGCTCCACAACGAAAGAGGCAGAGCCTCTTCCGCCCACTCTTTTATACCCTGGGCGGCGTCACCACCGGAAACTGGCAGTAGCCACCCCGGTCTGTCCCATGACCAACCCGGCCGCCATCTTGGTTGTACCAGCCTATTTACATACATAACAACTTCCTTTTCCCTTTCCCCATCCATCTCCCAATTTGGGTTTGGACTGTCTTGGTGTTTTTTGACTATGAGTCTTTTATGTATTTTGTTTTCATGTATTTTAACGAACGGGTGCTGCAATACAAATTTCTGTGTAAATGGACAATAAAGATCTTATCTTAAATTTATAAGAAAAAAAATTACAAAATGAGCAAAAAATTGCAAACCTTATGAGAAGTGTTGCAAATTCTTAACAAAAATATGATACATTTACAAGAAAAAGATGCACATTTATAATAAAAAAGCTGCACATTTCCGAGAAAATAGTTGCAAATTTATGAAAAAAAATCGGAAAATTTATGAGAAAAAAATTGAAAATTTCAAATTACTGAGAGAACAGTTGCAACTTTATGAGGATAAAGTGTCAAATTAATGAGACAAAAGTTTCAAATTTATGCAAAAAAGCTGCACATTAATGTGAAAAAGTTGTAAATTTATGATTAAAAAAAATCAGCAAATTTTTGAGTGTTTCAAACTGATGAGAAAAATGTGAGAAATGTCCCCGCTGTGCTGCTGGGACGAGGTGATGATGGATGAGGAAGAGTTCAGGTCTTAGATGCTGCTGAAGAAGATGGAGCAAGAGAAGGTGAAAAGTCAAACCTGCATCAGTGAGGCGTCACCTCCAGAGCTGCATTATACCACCAGTTTGTTCAAGGCAGAAGAAATGAAAACTAAATGTTGTCAAACACTGAATAATGGGGCTAAAACTTCATCTGAGGCTTGATTCACTCTAACTGCGCCTGTTCAGCATCATTACTAAGAGGCTGATTTATTTCCAGACGCCCACAGATACAGACGACGGCGCTCTATCGGCCACACGGAGGAAATCATGTGAGGAACTCCACTGTGAAGGTGACAGGCTGCCGCTGAACGCTGCTATGAAAGTCAGCTGACTGTGCTGGTTGGGCTTGTAGACGGCCCATTTTAACGCCGCCATGACTGCGAGGGCCATCTTGTTAGCTACGTTCTGAGCGGGACGTGTGGTGCTCGGCAGCAGATGAGCCGCTCAGAGGAAAGCAGACCGTGCGTCATCTTCATTCTGACATCAGCACGTCACACTGACAGGGATCAGACAGGACTGCATTTCTGAGACTCCTGTTCATTTTCACACTTAACCCTTAGCATTCCAGACAGTTTCCCTGAGTTTACCATACGCTAAGAAAATCAAATTCTGTCTCTACTGAGCGGCAGGAGAAAACCTGAAACGTCCCGCAGGTGGAAGAGCAGAATTTAAGAGGTTTTAAATTTGCAACTTTTTTCCTGTAAATTTGCAACTATTTTCTTATAGATTTGAAACTTTTCCTCTTAAAATTCCAGAACACTGGAATTTTAAGACTTGTGTTAACTTGGTTTTGACTTGGTGTAAACGGAGCTTAGGAGAGACCGCGTGAACGCTGACGCCAAACCCCGAACGCGCCACTCATGACAGACTTACAGTGATGTGACACGCTGCTGCCCCCTGCAGGCGTGGAGATCACCGTAGCCGTGACAGTGGAGTGGGAGCCCAGGGCCTTTGACTCCTACAATGACAGCGGTTTGAGCGTGCTGATGGACGTAGGAGGCTCCGGGAAGCTGGAGAGGGAGGTGGTCAAGCTGGGGACAGCGTCCGCCTCTGGTCCTCCGGTGTCCGGTGGAATTTCAACCAGAGGTGGCGACGTCTCTGATACGTTTTCTCTGGGTGCAGCTGCAAGAAAAAAAAAAAGAATAAACAGAAATATTGAATTTTTGCTATAATTTACCATGAAATTAAAAAGCTTCATGTTACTAATACTGCCTCTACACAGGAGTGGAGATCGTTGAGAGATCACTTCCCTTTGGAGATCGATGAGAGATTGTTTTCAAAGTCAAAACAATCTCTCAAGTGTGGAGACTGTGGAAGTCACTGGAAGATCATTGACAGATCTTGTCGATCACTGAGAGATCATTTAAAGTTTGTTGACAGATCTGACCATTTTTTTAATCTTTCAACAATCTCTCATTGATCTCCACACCTGTGTAAAGAGGGGAGAAGAGCACTAGAAACCTCTCAGATATGCAAACACCTCTTTGATCCCCAACAAACTCTCAATGATCCTTCAGTGACCTCTCCTTTCTCCTAGTGATCTCTCAAGGATCTTTCAAAGATCTCAATAATTGATAATTTTACAACAATCCCCCAAACATGTACAGAGAAACTGCTTTTTTGAGGCTTTAGGAGATAGTTGAGAGATCAGCTCAATTTCTGATCTCTGAATGGTCACCCCACGATCTCCATCTGTGTGAAGGGGTCCAAACATGAGCGGTTAAAGTGATCAGAAACAGCTGTTTACACTGAATCCCCTTATTGATGCGGTTTAATATTCCTGAACTTGTGAACAGTCGCCGTCTTACCGTGAGGTGCTGTCAGTCATCAAATCAACCTCACCTGGCACACAGCCTCTCATATCCGGCCCCAGGTCCTGTCCGTCTGGGCAGGTGCAGGTGTATTTGGGCGAGTGTTCGGTGATCTGCGGGGCCTTCAGACACAAGTACTGGCAGCTGCCGTTGGCTACGCTGTCCAGGTTACAGCTGTCGGGGCCTGCAGGAAAAGAGGCAGAGGTGGAGAATCAGAATCAGCGCAGTGACAGTGGCATGACTGAGATCAGCATTAGACAGCAGAATCAGAGGGACACAGTCGTCTGCTGAATCCCTTTAATCGAAGATGGTTAATCTGTGTGCACAAAGTAACGTGATTTAATCTGTAACGTGAACAGTTTGATGTTGGTTTACAAGGTGCATCGACTCCACTGGGGTCTGTCCTGGATCTAGTTTGCGTTAATAAATGTCCCTTGTTGATCTGGAGAATGAATAAAGGTGCAGAGTCAAAGATGCCTTTTACAACTTGGTCAAGAGGGAAAATGTCATGTCCCACACACAGGCGAGCACCACGAGAAGATTCAAAGTCTCGGAACAGAGCAGAGAGATTTAATACAACAGACCAAACAGATAAGCTTTGTTTGGAGAACGCTGAGTCAGCAGTGTTCAAGGCTGGGCTGGAGCCTTGCTGTCTCATGGGAACAGTACTGGGTGTGATGTCACTTATGATTAAGGGAGACAGAATGAATGGACAATAATAAAAATTGTCCTGACAGGTTCTTTGGACAAAATCAAGACTAGGACATATGAAGAACCAACTGGGAAAATGAATAGAAAAGAAAAGTATAGAATGTTGTCAGAAAACACAACACAATCGAAATAAAGCACTTGGACACTGTCACCTTTCAAATGAAAAAAAGTGATTAATGGTTCTAGGTCTGTGTCCCCCAACAGGTCTGATGCTGCTTTATCTTTTATTACTATATAAATGAAGTGTTACTACAGACAGCAAATGAACTAATTCCTGACACTGACTTTCCTTGAGAATCAATATCAGGATCCCTTTCATTCGTCCCTCTGGAAAGGTCACCAAACAAATGCTGCAGCTAAGAGTTAGAAAACCTGCTGTTCCTCGCCCTGGAATGAGGAAAGTCTGGTTTTTAATAGGGGTTATGCGCAACACACTTCCACATTCTGTGAAACAAGACGCTTCATTTCCGGTTCAGGTTCCCTGCCCTGTATTTCTGTTAAATGGCGCTATTCTACTCAAGATGCTTTCAAGAGCTACCAAAGTTGAGCTTAACTGATGTTCATCACATATGCAGGTTGACATCTAAAGCACCTGCCACCAAAATGGACAAGGAATTTAAACTGTATGTTTCCTCCTACATATACGATGAGGGTACGCGTGTATCTGCTAATCCTAGCTAACTGTTCTGAGCAGGAATGTCTCTCGCAAGCTAACGCTAATTAATCTTACCATATATTAAGCATGCCGTTTTGTATACTATATGCATTTTTGTTTCGGGCTGCATAATCACGTTGTCACACATTTTTTACAGTTTCAAGGAAGACGGGCTAACAGGTACCGTCAGTATCAGGGCAGCCTGTTACAGGTCAGTGAGGAACAATGAGAAGCCTCACAGCTTGAAAGTAATGTTAGGGATGGTTTGGGTGTTCTGTTCAAGTTCAGAAGTATGTTTCAGTTCAGGAACAATTATCAAGCCTCTCAATGTATGAGTAAGTTTAGATTAACCCCTTGCACTCTAGTCAATTTCCCTAAAAACGCCTAAAAATAATGTACCCAAAGTAAATCAAAAGCTGTTCTTCAACCCTTTGCAGCAACCCTTTGGTCTCATTTAAAAGAAAACACTTTGAATTTTTTGGCAAAACAGTCATAATCTCTCTAAGTGCTCCTGCCACTGAGTAACAGTCATCTAAACATACTGAACTTGAAGAAAATACAGTTCGCCTGGGTGTTTTTTGGATACAAATGCTTGCAAATAACACACAGCTGTCAGATCCGGGCTGGAAAATGCAACAGAAATGTAGAACCAAGTGTTATCCAGCTGAGGTCAAACCAGCTGAGGTTTGTTCATTCATTCATGAATGAACAAACAAGCCCCCACACACAAAGAAGCATGCCACGTAAAAAATGTGTGGCTTTTTTTTACAAGAAAAAATAACCTACAGTACACTAAAAATTATACTAAAATATCTAATGTAGAGGATAACAACTCCCCCCCCCCGCTACAGAGGACGGACATCGTCCATCGCCACATGACGGACAGCGGGGACGGTGCGCCGCGGTCTCCTACGCGCAGTTGTACTAAAATATCTGCAATATATCTGCAATCCGCTACAGAAGAGTAGCGGGGGGGGGGCGTTCACGGTCCGGACACGGCGCACGGACCTGTCCGTCATGTGGCGATGACGCACAGTTGTAATATACCGATCGGTCAAAAGTCATTTTGATTACAATTTTCAGGGATAAAGAATAATTTAGCTTTTAACACTTACCTGTCCACAACAGCAGTGTCGCTGGCAAACTTCTCTTCCTCATTGTCAGACGAACATGACGCTGGTCCGCTTGTTACGACTCGTGGTTCTAGTCACGTGACCCGGTCAAACCATGATTCCATTATTGCGGTTTTGCGCTTCCATGATTGCGGTTTTGGCGAACGATTTTTCAAAACAAATAAGAACAGTAGTAAGAAAAAAAGACTGGCGAACGCGTGTGTGTCACCCAGCGGCTTACACAAAACAGATTTTACGCACGGGACGCACGCTTTCAATCGTTGAACTTCTCTGCTTCAATTGGCTCGCTGTATTCGCAGCCTTTGGTAGGCGGGTCCTTCTTGCTAGGTTTTCAGTCATTGGTTCTTCAAGGTTACAGAAACCCAATTCAAGGCTCTTATTAGTCGAATGAGAGGTCAATCAAATCTAAACCAATCAAAGCACTCCTTTGGCTTTCTGTTTGCGGCTGTGTCTGTAGTGGAAGAACGGAAATGCAGCTTTTTTTTTCAGTGCGCTCTGAGACGCACAGTGTGCGTCCTAGTGTGCACGAGGGCGCGCTAGGACGCAGAGACGTGACCGCCCGCGGTATCCCGGAGTGCAAAAGGTTAATTAATCACGATCAGATCCCATTGACCCATAATCAGCAATGAGCCACCACATTCTGAGAGGCTTGGTAAATGCATGAACTGGTCCACATTCATTTTTGTCTTGTTCAAAGTCAAGGATATAGAGGTCACTGGGGTATAAATGGCACAAGCTACAAAACGTTTCCTTTTAAATGTTTTTTCATCATACCATATAATTCATAATAAGGCCTTCTTATATTAAAAAAATGGTCTAAGTATAAACAAATCCTGGCTTTGTAATTTCATTGCTAATCTTGCCCCAGAAACCTGTTGAAACTGCATGTTGTAACTACTTTTTATGTAGAACAAATAAAACTATGTTCTCTCAGTTGAGGTGTGGTTGTAAAACTTTCTCTCCATGTACTTTGAACAGATAGAGCTTCATGATTCAGACCCTGTCATCCTAATATCACATCGGTGTACCCGTGTTGCTGCCACTGCAGTGTGGAACCACACAGCTGCTTTGCTCTTTCAAACTGCCCACTACTCAGAGCTGAATCTGCAGGTTGTGCCTCCAGTCCACTCCTGCACTGAGACAGAGCAGCAGTGGCACAAGCCCAGGGTAGAGGTCAGGGTAAAGACTTATTAACATGCTGAATAGTTGAGGAATTTATGATATACCGAGGGGGTGTGTGTGTGAAAAGTTCATAGTGGTCAAATCTAACTAAATGTGTTTTATTTTTCAGCACAGTCTCCCCTTCGGTCCACACACTTCTTCCATCGGTCTTGCAGCGCTTGGATCCCTGTGGTTGAAAAATAAACCACATTTGGTCAGATTTTACCACTATGAACTTTTCAGCCCCCTCTCGTAGTATTATAGAAAAAGGTACAATGGAACAACTGTATCGGATGCATGATTTCAGTATTCACTGATGTTTTACAAGATCAGGAAATTTAGAAAGGGAGCAAAATATTGTTATAGTTAATTATACTGGAATATATCTTTTTGGTATTTCTGATATCTGACATTGTCTTTTCTTTTTCAGGGAGTGAAACCTGGACCAGTAAACAAACTGGTCATCACCAGACCAAGACTCAACCGCATCATGGAGGGAGGAATCAGGTGAGGTCGTGATCTGCTAGAACAGCAATTACTCTAAGAAATTTTAGGGATGAGGTATATTAATGAATGCAAACAGAACAATCAGAACAAAGTAACTAAATATATGGACTCAACTGCTGTTATTTTGACAACGTTTTGATTGTGTTACCTTTTATTTATACTTAACCATATTTAGAAGCATGTGGGACAATTTGTGTATTTGTACAAGCACCGTTACAGATTAAAGCACTTGGCACATTATATTAAAAAGCAAAACATGGTCAGATTTTCTGAGGTCCAGAACAATATTCAAATACCAAGAAAAAAACAGTAGGCTCAAATGCCTGAAATGTTAGCTTTTTCATCTCTAGTACCCCTGCGCAATACTAATACTTATTAAGAATGCTTTTATTCCAACAATCATCAAATATACAGTTTCATGGTATAGGTGTCATGGTCTGAGTGCTGATTCTGTCTGCGCTCGGGTTGTCCAGTATTTTCCCCGTTTCATCCCATTCCGGGCCGTGTTTATGGCCTTCTAGTGCTTTTGTTGTGACAGCATCACGGCGGGACTTCCGGCTGTTAGAGCCGAGCTGCGCCGTGACAGCTGAATTACATTCCCTAATTACATTCTCAGTTCTGATTAGCCAGATGGCATTATTTAAGGGAGCAGCTGAGGTTACTCCTGGCTGTGACCTCGCATAACGTTGGACCCACACAACGTTCGGCTGGAGTCCCTAACCCCGACTCCAGAGTCTGGTTTTCCTCACAGTCTGTTATCCAATGTCTAAGTCTATGTTTGTGTTTTTGCCCCACATGGCTGTTCATTTTGTCATTTGTACCTTTTGTTAATAAATTTGCAAACTCATCGGCTGGCCTATAGCGTCTCATTGATGTCCCACGAGGGCCATCCATGACAATAGGACGCAGCCAAAATGAGACGCCGGTCACCGTGAGTTTATTTTTTTGGGCTTGTAGTTTTTCCTTTTTCCATGTACCAGCGTATTAGGAGATGGCATCGCCAGGAAAAGGCTATCCTGGGAACTTGGGCTATGAGCTGATCGTGTTCCTTATAGAGCTAGATGGCCTGCTCTCCAGCGCTCGCTGCAACGCCACTCCTGATGGCCCACGCTGATACTTGGACGTTGCAGAGGCGGCAATTAACCGCAATCCTCGCCATGCCGACCACGCCGAAGTCAGCAAGAGGATTGCGGAAATTACGGCACTCTGGGAGAAGACCCATGGACTGGAGGGGAATGCCGGCAGGAAGCCGAAGGTGAGGCATCCCTGCTCCTTGCCTCGAGGTCCGGTTCCTGTCACCCATCCAGCCCAGGAGTCTATGTCAAACAAGTGCCGTTCCCATCCACAGCGGAGGAGGAAGTCAGCCGGGATTTCCCGAGAAGAGACGCAGTGGGCAGCTGAGCTCATCCGGGGCCGTGTGGTTGAGGCTCGTTCTTCCTTCCATCCAATGCAAATCTTGAAGCATGTGGTGGCGGCAGTCAGACTGGTGGAGTCCCATCCCGAACTCAATGATTTCTCTGAGTACGCCGAGCTGCTAGCCTCCGTCTCTGAAGCAGTCTGGGAAGAAGTCTGGGAAGCAGCGCTTCCCAGACGTGACTCTAGTCTTGCCCTCTGCCAGTAAACATCGTCACTCTGCTCATACTCAGCCTCAGTGAGATCCCCGTCCGGATCCAGTTCCGGGCCGCCGAGAGAACTCTGCCTCCCAGCCAGCTGTTGCCCCTGCGTCACGACAGAAGGGAAAGACAGCAGCCTCTTCCTCCGGGCTTCTGTTCCCGCTGTTCCATCAGCTCCTCGTCCCCGGACTGCCTCAGCTGCTCCTCCCTCCTCCTCGACGCTCTCTCCAGCTGCTGTGAGCTCCCCGAGTCCTGCCCTGGCTGTGCCCGTCACTGATCCTGTGCGAGCGGCTCCTCTTCGTCTTCCCGGGGGGGCCTCCGTCACCATCCATAGGGGAAAGGGGAGAACCAAGCCCACTGCAGCAGTTTCCATCGGCCCTTAGGTGAACAGGCAAGTGCTGTTTGATTCTCTTCCTCCATATTATGAATTGCCTGACTCCTGGGGGTGGAGTTCAGGGTTCACAGTCCCCCGAGCTTCTTCCACCTGCTGTAGCTATTGACAGCGAACCTGCATCTTGCTTGTCTCCTTTCCCTCTCGGTGAGTGTCCCCTGGTGCCAGGAATACACCACCAGATGAAGAAGGAGCCTGCGGCCCTGGAGAGCCTGGTACCAGTCCTGCAGCCGCATCACGGGCAGGGGAGGAGGGCGGACTGCTGTTTGGAGCCTGCGCCGACGATCAAGCGTCCCCAGGTCCCCACGGAGGAGCAGACCGACCCACCAGGCCATGGATCCCCTGCCACCATGCTGTGCGGGCCTTCAGCGTGGACTTCAGCGCCAGGGAGTTCCCAGACTGTGACAACCATCATGCCAGCTGCAGAGCCTGCCGCAGTTGAGTCGGGGCCAGGAATGGACCTCCAGATAATTGAGCCTGGATCGTTAGAGTTTGGGACAACGGTGGAGCCCAAGATCAGGCAAGTGCTCTATTTTGTCTTTTTCTTCTCTGTTCTGGAGCATTATTGCCGGTCTCTCGGGGAAACGAGCCGGGTGCAGCCGTCCGCTGCATCCGAGCTTGTCTCGCCGGGCTCTGCCGCTGCCGGTGATCCTGATCCCGGTTCTTTTTTGTTCTCTGAGGGTCACCAGTGACGAATCGGTTCCTGTCGTCGTCTTGGAGGTTCCAGGGTGATGCTCAGAGGTCATCCCTGGTGCTGCGCCGGCCCAGTCGGGGTCTGTTGTGGGTGCTGTTCCGACCTAATCAGGGTCCATCGTGGGTGCTGTTCCGACCCAATAGGGGTCCGTCGTGGGTGCTGCTCCGACCCAATCGGGGTCCGTCGTGGGTGCTGCGCCGACCCAATCGGGTTCGGTTCGAGGTCGGTGAAGGAGCTGCAGATTCTCTGCCATCTGACGCCGGACTGGCCCCTCATCTTTCCCCCTATCCTTCTCCACCGGGTGCCGCTGGGGTTTCCCGTTTTAGGCTCGGCTTTCCCTCGCTATCCCTCTCAGTAGGGAGGCCGCCACCGAGTTCTCCCCTCCGGTCCTGGTGGCCAAAAGACGCGGGTTGGCCTCTTGGGAGACTTCTTCGCCGGTTCGGCGTTCTGGGTCAGCCACCCGAAGGACTGCCTTGTTTGTTTGGCGACCTGGTCCGGCCGCCAGAGGTACTGTTTCTCCGGGCCTGGGACTGGGGTAGGCCGCCCGAACTGTTTTTCTTTTTCCCCTGCCAGCGATTTGGACTCTGGGTGTGCTCTACCTGCCAGCATCCCTGTAAGTGGTGGTTTTTGTTTTTTTTTTCCTCTCCTCTGTAGTTTGAAGGGATGCTCTTTTTGTTTTTTGTCTCTGCTGGGTTGTAATTTTGGACTATATTAGTAATATTGCTGCTCTCCTCTGTAGTTTTTTGATTTTTTTTTCCCTGGTGTTTTTTAGGGTGCTGTGTGGAGGAACGAATAAGTTCAGGTGAGACGCTACGAGCTGGAAGGTTTAAGAGTTTTATTCCTCCATCATCATGAGACACTGCAGCGCTGTGCTGTGTGTGATGTGTGTGTGTGCGTGTGTGTGTGTGCTCCTGTGAGTGCGCTAAGTGAGGCGTGTAAAGTCAGCTCTTTTATACAGACAAGAGAGAATGCATGGCACATTTGCATATTGATATACATATCAGTCAATACATATCAATGGCGTGATTAACTGGCGCTGGACTTCCTCTCCTTAATCCAGGGATGTATAACAATAGTCATTGTTCTGATCGTCTCCTAGGGGCTCGCTGTCCGTATGCAAATTGCTCTGCTTTCTGCCGCCTAGCTGAGTGTGATGGCTGAATGTCCATGTAGATTGTGGTGGGTCACTACAACTGTGTATTTTTATGTACCTGTATTTTAGTCGTGTACGAATTAGTCGTATTCGTGTCTCAGTAAGTGTTTTCCTCAGAGTCTGTTATCCAGTGTCTAAGTCTGTGTTCGTGTTTTTGCCCCACGTGGCTGTTCATTTTGTCATTTGTACCTTTTGTTAATAAATATGCAAACTCATCGGCTGGCCTATAACGTCTCATTGATGTCCCGCCAGGGCCATCCATAACAATAGGTGGTACATATGTAATTAAGTGATGCAGACAGTGTTTTTTCCCTAAATATGAGTGTAATGTCTAACATTACTACTGTCTTTCACAGACGTACACTCTACAAGGGCATAGTTGGGGACCCACTTGACCTTTCCCTGCTACAGACTGCAGACATATACAAAGACTTTGATATAACGGAGAAACCTTTAGCTGCAACCGTGGTCATCAGTGATGAGAAGCCCCTTGTTGAAGCAGCCTTTGGTTTGGCACAATAGGGGAGTGTGCTCTCATACCAGCAGCCCATTTTGCCAACTAAGTCTGTCAAGATGCACCCAGATTCTCCACCTTACCCACAGCTTCCGCTTGTGGATTCCAGGCTTGCCCCAACAGAATGTGTACATGTGTGCACTGAGGAAGGGCACTTTCTTCTTCAAAGCATCACTGTCTCACTGGACATGGCTCACAGGATTGAGGTGGCAACAAGGGACCACCTCACTAGCATGCAGTGGTGTGACTTTGTGATTGGTGCTCAGGAAGATATGCTAGTGCAGCGTATCCATGTCGACTCAAAGGTCACCACAATCATCAGAGAGAGGGCGGACCTGTTCTACTTTCATGTGGACATTCAGAAGCATCTTTCAATTTCCAAAAGATGCAACTGATTGATACCAGAGACTTGACATGGAAGTGTGACTGTGAAGAGAAAATAAATGACACATTATTAAATTGGATTTCAAAAAGTACGAGGAAAACACATTTGATGCCTTATATCAGAATTCTAAACAACTGTAATCATTTCAGAATTTCTAGTTTAGCTTCGAGTTTTTAGCGTACTCATAAGATACAGAAAACTTTATACAAAGTAGAACAAATGAACATGACACACACCATTTACTCACTATTGCCTGTTACTACATTGTAGAACATTGCTGAGATTCTTCAAACAAGGGAACCATTTACATGTTCAATGTTTATGTTCTAAAATGAGACCAGAGCCTTGATGTGAGCTCTGATAAGCACTTACTGTATGGATTACTGAAATAAACATTTTTTCTGCAGTCCACCAATATATCTGAGATTAAGATGTGTGTTAATCTAATGGTTTTATAATTTTCCTTTAAGCAGGTAATATACTGTACAATTTGCAATGAACAGTTTTTCCACACAAAGGTTTATTGGTGAAATCATCTCATTTACAATTCTTCTCATGTTGAGTTTTTAATAGTTTTGCTTGTCTTATTTAATTTTAGATAATAATATAACAGAAAATAGCAGCTGTCATTTTGATTTTTTTAAACAATTCAAAGTCAAAATTATGTGAGATGTAATGCTACATTTCATTCTATTTGCATTACTAAATAAATTATCTCAGGGCACTTTACATAGAAACAAAGTAATACAAGAAAACGGAACACTGTTTGAATATGTACAATAAATCTAGTCTCATTTGGCCAAAAGATTTCAAGACATACAAAGGTTTACACTAAGCACTGACTTTGTCTTGAAGAAGCCACTTCTTTAACTATATACAACTTTGGAAAGATGTTCCCTCTGTTTTCTCGTTGGATTATAGTGAAGGGAACTATATGTAGACGGTCAATGGTCTGATCATAGTGCACTATGACCTATAATCTAGGTCATAGTGCACTCTATTTACATATCAAATAATGATATGTAATCATAATTTAATCAGCTAAGTTGACTTGGTAACACCAAATCAATTTGGCTGCTATTGCCATAGTGGTGTATTAGCAAGATAATAGTAAAGGTCAATAACAGATCATGATTTAATAAAATGATTAATTTAATCTTAATAAAGGATAATTATTTTTCTTTAACTCCTAGATTTGCCATCTACTGTCATTTTGGAGACAGACTGACCCTGCAACAAGGAGATGTGTGCGGTCTGGCTCACCTTCCTCCACTTGCAGCACAATAGCAGCTCCTGACAAGGGCACTGATCCTCCTCGTAGACGGGTACGCGTCATGTGGTTTACATCCTTTTTTGTGTTTGATTAATCAACACAGTGCAAAAATACACTTGTCTAATTAAAACAAATGCAGTACCTCCAGAATTTTTAGACTTTTAATCTTTTCAGTTTGCAGTGGCATGTTTTATTGAAATATTCAACTTCAGTTCAATTCAACTTTATTTATATAGCGCCATTTCACAACAAGTCATCTCATAGCACTTTCAACCGTAGGGGGAACCCCCACAGTTGCAGAAAGACCCCAGCAATCAGGCGATCCCCTGTGAGCAAGTGCTTGGCGATGGTGGAGAGGAAAAACTACCCTTTAACAGGAAGAAACCTCCAGCAGAACCAGGCTCAGGGAGGGGCAGTCATCTGCTGCGACTGGCTGGGGGGTGAGGGGATAGAGAAGATGAAAAGAACAGACATGTAGAGAGCAAACAGCACGATGGGGACTCAATCTATGGGAGAGAACAAACAGATGTTAATGAGCAGCAAAAAAAAAAAAAAATTCACTGAGAGTGAAGAAAGGAGTGAGGCCCAGTGTATGCTGCCTCCATGTATTAAGTTAAGCAGTTCCCATTACAGCATTTCATGTAAGGGAGTTTGGCTCCCTCTAGTGGTGCAGTGAAAGCATCGTTTTAAACTGATACACAAGGTGTTGCACATGCGCAGTAATGATATAACCGGAGACCGGAGCAGAGCGTCACTCATTGTACGAACGCTGTGAATGTTGTTTAATTATCGGCACCTTGGACATCATTAGTCCGTGAGTATCTGCATGGTTTGACAGTGTTAACAGCTACAATGAGAACTGCATGGTTGCATTGGTGTATTTTAAGCGATCTGACTCTAGTCCGTTGCCATCATTGTTACCAAGCTAAGCTAGAGCTAATGCTAACATGTGCTAAGCTAATCACGATGACTATATCATTGACGGCGTATATATGTCTACTTTGTTGCAGTTTTACACGGATGTAGGAACAAATGTAAACGGATGTAAAACCCAAAAGACGAGTGTAGATCACGTTGAGTTCCTTGTGGGGTAGCTTCAATAAACGAGATAAAAAGAAACATCTTGTCATCATTGAGGCCTGCACCACACGTGTTAGCTCGCTGTCTACCAGTCGAAAACTGGGAAACTCGATGGGAGGGCAGTAAAATAAAAGGACTAAAAGTGCGGCGGGCCCAATAAACAAACAACGAGCAGCAATGAGCCTCAGGGCAGGAGAGCAGCACCAGCCAACTCCCCAACTCAGAAGTGAAGTTATGGAGACCGATCACACAGCTCCCTTGGCCACAGCTGCGCGAGCTAGCTCATTATACTCCCGTAGCTTCAAGTCAAGCAAGGCTTCTTCAGCTACCTCCTCAGCCATAAGAGCTAGAGCCAAAGCAGATGCTGCACGAGCTGAATTAGCTTATTCAGAGAAAGAAGCAGCCCTCATCACGCAGAAAGCTAATTTTGAAGCACAGAAAGCTAATCTTGAAGCACAAATGCACATTTTGAACCATCAGAAGGCTGTTGCAGCTGCAGAAGCTGAAGCCGCGGCCTATGAAGAAGCAGAGGAATGTGCAAGGAGTGAATTCAGTCAAGCATTAATGGACTTGCCAGTTGGCTCAGCACAACACACACCTGAGTATGTACAGAAACACTTTGATGTGCGCCTTGAGGAAACTCCATTTAAAACTGATCCAGCCACCCCCTCCAAGATCCAGTGTGAACAGTTGGAAATGGCCACAAATGCACCATTCATCTCATCTAATGCTGTAGATGGTAAGAGCAGGGTCAGTGTCAACTTGGAGGAGGAGCATGGAGCTACAGAGACAATTAATCCCCCGACGTTACAACCCTATTATGCCCCCGCAACACATTACGCGGAAGCACAAAGCATTCAGGATCAACCCAAAAGCAGCCCTCAACTTAGTCTGGGGAAGGCTAGAAGAGTGTTATGGGTCACCCGAAGCAATAGAAAATGCACTGTTAAAAAAGCTTGATGATTTTCCCAAAATCGGCAACAAAGATGCACTCAAGCTGAGAGAACTTGGTGACGTTCTACAGGAGCTCGAATGTGCAAAGGATGGCGGATACCTACCTGGGCTCGCATCCCTGGACACAGCCCATGGAGTGAATCCTGTTGTCGAGAAACTGCCCTACAGCCTACAGGAGAAGTGGATTGCGGCAGGCGCCAAATACAAAGAAACACACAAAGTCGCCTTTCCTCCTTTCAGCTTTTTTTCCAGCTACATCAGACGACAAGCCAAAATAAGAAACGACCCAAGTTTCAGTTTCTCTCCACCGGCCCACATGAACACCAGAGTTGAAAAAGCCCCCAAGTTCGCCAGTGAGCACCTCATCAGTGTCCACAAAACAGACATCCCACCAGCTTCACCCGCAGCTACAGGTAACCACACACGTGAAAGAACAGAAAGCCCAGATAAACAATGTCCCATACACAGAAGGCCACACCCATTAAAGAAATGTAAAACGTTTAGAGCCAAACCAATAGAAGAACGCAAACTGTTCTTGAGAGAGAATCACATCTGCTTTAAGTGTTGTGGCTCCACTCAGCATCTGGCAAAAGACTGTAAACAGTCAATCCAGTGCTCTGACTGTGGTAGTGATAGACATGTAGCAGCACTACATCCTGGCCCCTCTCCTCCTCCCATGGAGCCTCAGGAAGCTGAGACAGATCATGGCGGGGAGTACCATGATTATGAGGGCACACTAGTCACGTCTAGATGCACATAAGTTTGCGGTAATGCAGAAAACCCACGATCCTGCTCAAAAATTAGCCCTGTGTTAGTTTATCCTGCAGGACACAGAGAGGAAGCCCAGAAAATGTATGCAGTGCTCGATGAACAAAGCAACAGATCACTCGCTAAATCAGAGTTTTTCCAGCTGTTCAACATTAGAGCACCTTCCGACCCTTATACACTGAAAACGTGCTCAGGGGCTACTACGGTTTGGGGGCGGAGAGCTCCAAACTTCATGATAGAATCAATGGATGGAAAAGTACAGCTCCAGCTTCCAAAATTGATCGAGTGTGACATGATCCCCGATGACAGGAGGGAGATTCCATCTCCAAAGGACGCGCTTGTGCATCCACACCTGAGAAAAGTCGCAGACAAGATTCCACCTGTAGATGGACATGCTCCCATCCTCCTACTGCTGGGAAGAGACATCCTACAGGTACACAAGGTGAGGGAACAAATAAATGGGCCCCACAGTACGCCCTATGCACAGCGCTTGGACTTGGGATGGGTTATTGTGGGAGAAACATGTTCAGGGACAACACACAAGCCTTCGACTGTTAACGTGCTAAAGACACAAGTGCTCTACAATGGTCGTGCATCATCCCTCAGCCCATGCCCAAACACATTTCTTGTCAAAGAGGTTTCAGGTTGCTCCACCTCACGCTCCAACAGCATACTACCATATGCCTCGCAGGGTGAGAGAAACACAGACCACTTAGGAAACACAGTCTTTGATAAAACAAAGGACGACGATAAACCAGCGCTGTCAATAGAAGATCAAGTTTTTATTGACATCATGGACAAAGAAGTAAGAGACTACAGAAAGAAAGTGCATGTGTTCGGCAATAGCCCTTCTCCAGCCGTGGCTGTCTACTGCATGAGACGTGCTGCAGCTGAAGGTGAGAAAGAGCATGGACATGACACAACACAGTTCATAATGAGACATTTCTATGTAGATGATGGATTAGCCTCCACAGCCACACCAGAAGAAGCTTTTGACATCCTGACAAATGCACAAAAGATGTTAGCACAATCCAATCTCAAATTACACAAAATAGCATCTAATGACTGCAGGGTCATGGAAGCCTTTCCGGCGAATGAAAGAGCAAAGGACTTAAAAGACTTAGATCTCAAACGTGACGAGCTCCCACTTCAATGGAGTTTAGGGGTGCCTTGGAATCTTGAGATTGACAGTTTTATGTTTCAGGTGTCCATCAACAGGAAGCCCTGCACACGAAGGGGAGTCTTAGCGACGGTCAGCAGCCTTATGATCCCCTAAGGTTTGTGGCGCCTATCACGATGCAGGGGAAGAACCTCCTGCGTGAACTGTCAACAGAACATGGCGACTGGGATGAACCACTTCCCGCTGAGAGAGAAGAGGTATGGAACAAATGTAAGGAACTGAGAATTGAGCACAGTGATGCAGCATTAACGAGTTACCTACAAGAAAAGGGTTGCAAATGGTTTTTTAACCCACCTCATGCATCACACGTGGGTGGATCCTGGGAAAGACTCATTGGAGTTGCCAGGCGGATTTTAGATGCACTATTTCTCAAGAACAAACTACGGCTCATGCATGAGGTACTGAGCACCTTAATGGCGGCGGTTATGGCAGTGATGAATGCAAGACTACTTGTGCCGGTCTCAACAGATCCTGACAATCCAACCATCCTAACCCCAGCAATGCTACTGATGCAAAAAAACAACCCCTTGACAGCACCATCGGGAACTTTCGCTGCACCAGAACTTCATGCATGTCAGTGGAAACAAGTGCAGGCTCTTGCGGACAGTTTTTGGAAACAATGGAGACAAGAGTATCTTGTGACTCTTCAGAGCCAAAGAAAATGGTCTGATGAGAAACCGAACATCAATGTTGGAGATGTCGTTTTGCTCAAGGATGGGCAAGCACACAGAAATAACTGGCCCATGGGGCGGATTGTGAAGACATTTCACGGAAGGGACAATAAAGTACGAAAAGCGGAGGTGAAGATAATAAGAGATGGGACTGTTAAAGTGTTTCTGAGACCAATTACAGAAATGGTTTTACTGATAGCAGAAGGGGAATAACAGATAATGATATTTATTAACATTGTTATGCACTGTTGTTTGAAATGTTGTAAGGCTAAATAGTGGTACAATGTTATTGCACCAGACGGGGAGTATGCTGCCTCCATGTATTAAGTTAAGCAGTTCCCATTACAGCATTTCATGTAAGGGAGTTTGGCTCCCTCTAGTGGTGTAGTGAAAGCATCGTTTTGAACTGATACACAAGGTGTTGCACATGCGCAGTAATGATATAACCGGAGACCGGAGCAGAGCGTCACTCATTGTACGAACGCTGTGAATGTTGTTTAATTATCGGCGCCTTGGACATCATTAGTCCGTGAGTATCTGCATGGTTTGACAGTGTTAACAACTACAATGAGAACTGCATGGTTGCATTGGTGTATTTTAAGCGATCTGACTCTAGTCCGTTGCCAGCATTGTTACCAAGCTAAGCTAGAGCTAATGCTAACATGTGCTAAGCTAATCACGATGACTATATCATTGACGGCGTATATATGTCTACTTTGTTGCAGTTTTACACGGATGTAGGAACAAATGTAAACGGATGTAAAACCCAAAAGACGAGTGTACATCACGTTGAGTTCCTTGTGGGGTAGCTTCAATAAACGAGATAAAAGGAAATATCTTGTCATCATTGAGGCCTGCACCACACGTGTTAGCTCGTTGTCTACCAGTCGAAAACTGGGAAACTCGATGGGAGGGCAGTAAACAGTGCATTATTGGAGGTCCCCCGGCTGACTAAACCTATTAGCAGCATAACTAAGGGAGGGTTCAGAAACACATGATCCCTCCCTAATTGTAGGCTATATCAAAAAGGAAGGTTTTAACCCTATTCTTAAAAACAGAGATCGAGTCTGACTCCCGAATCCAGATTGGCAGCTGGTTCCACAGGAGAGGAGCTTGATAACTGAAGGCTCTGCCTCCCATTGAACTTTTGGAGATTCTAGGTATTACAAGTAATCCTGCATTTTGGGAGTGTAGCGCTCTGTTAGGATAATACGGTAGTATCAGATCTTTTAAATAAAGAGGGGCCTGATTGTTTAGAGCTTTGTAAGTAAGAAGAAGGATTTTAAACTTAATTCTAAACTCTATGGGAAGCCAATGAAGAGAGGCCAGAACCGGAGAGATATGATCTTTCTTTCTAGTACCTGTTAAAACGCTTGCTGCAGCATTTTAGATCAGCTGAAGACTTTTTAAAGATGTTTTAGGACAACCTGATAATAAAGAAATACAATAATCTGATCTAGAGCTAACAAAAGCGTGGATCAGTTTCTCAGCATCACTCTGAGACAAGATGCTCCTAATCTTGGCAATATTATGCAAATGATAGAAGGCAGTCTTAGAAACAAATTTAATATGTGAATTGAAAAACAGATCTTGATCAAAAATAATTCCAAGGTTCCTCACAGAGCTATTAAGAGAAAGAGTAACCACATCCAAACTGAAAGTTTGATTTGGAAAGGTATTTTTAAGGTTTTCTGGACCAACAAGAATGACTTCAGTCTTATCTGAATTTAATAGCAGGAAATTACAAGTCATCCAGGCTTTGATTTCCTTAAGACAGGCTTCCAACTTGGCTAATTGATTACTATCATCTGGCTTCATTGACAGGTATAATTGTGCGTCATCTGCATAACAATGAAAATGTATACCGTGCTTTCTAATAATGTTGCCTAACAGAAACATATATATACTAAAAAGAGTAGGGCCTAGCACAGATCCCTGTGGAACTCCATGACTGAGCTTTGAGTTGAAAGGAAACTCATTACTGACATGAACAAACTGGAACCTATCAGATAAATAAGATCTAAACCACTGCAACAAAGTTCCATTAAGTCCAACATAGTGTTCTAATCTATCAAGTAGAATATTATGATCGATAGTATCAAAAGCTGCACTAAGGTCTAAAAGGACAAGTACAGAAACAAGTCCATTATCAGATCCGATGAGGAGGTCGTTAGTGACCTTTGCTAAGGCTGTTTCAGTACTATGATGGATTCTAAACCCAGATTGAAACTCTTCAAGTAAATCATTTCCCTGCAAGTGGTCAAATAATTGCGTAGCAACAACTCTTTCTAAGATTTTTGAAATGAAAGGGAGATTAGAGATTGGTCTATAGTTAGCTAAAACTCCTGGATCCAGCGTTGGCTTTTTGAGCAAGGGTTTAATTACAGCCGTTTTAAAAGCCTGCGGTACATGGCCTAAAGTTAATGAAGAATTGATTATATGAAGAATAAAGCTACCAATAAGTGTGAAGACTTCTTTAAATAACCTGGTAGGAATAGGGTCTAAAAGACAAGTTGAAGGCTTGGATGAGGAAACTATTTTGTCTAACTCTAAAAGGTCAATTGGAGTAAATTCATCAAGACAGATATCAGTTGAAGGAGTTGTAGTAGTTACTGTATTCAAGTTAACGGTGGGAAGAATCTGATTGATATTATCTCTGATGGATGAAATTTTATTATTGAAAAAGTTCATAAAGTCCTCACTAGTAAGCTCTAAGGGAATGCTAGGATTGACAGAGTCCTGACTCTTTGTCAACCTGGCTACAGTGCTGAAAAGAAACCTGGGATTATTCTTGTTCTTTTCTATTAATGCAGAGTAATAACTCGTTCTAGCTTTTCTCAGAGATTTTTTATAAATTAAAAGATGATTTCTCCAACCTAAATAGATTTCATCTAAATTAGTGGAGTGCCATTTTCTTTCTAATTGACGAGTCTTCTGTTTTAAGCTACGAGTTTCTGTCTGATTAGACTTTTTTTTTCACCCTTATTGTCATTCAACCATACAACCAATCGTGTACAGCAGAACGAGATTGTGCTTTACCTATCTACTGTGTTAATCACACACACCCCAAGTGCAGAATCAGAGGGCCACTGCCATGCAAGGCGCCGCCACAGAGTTCCCTCCTCCATTCCATTTATTGCTGAGCACCAAGCTGGACGGCAGGAAGTTCCACTTTTATATGGTCTTTGGCATGACCCGGCCGGGATTTGAACCCCTGCCTCCTGGGTGTGGGGCGGATGCTCTACCAACTGAGCCACCACTCCGGTGGCTTTTAAGGGGGCCACCATGTCTAGAGTCTGATGCAGAGAAGCTGTAACACTATCTACCATGCTATCAATTACAGAAAGAGCAAGCTGTCTATAGCTTATTTCCGTTGTGTTGACACATGGCATAGATGAAACAATCTGCATAAATTTGGTAACAACACCATCTGAGAAGCATCTACTGTAGTAATATTTTTCTTTAGGAGCCAAATGTCAGAAATAGTAAAATCAAAGGTTAACAGACAATGGTCTGACAGTACAGGGTTATGAGGAGACACTACCAGATTTTCTATTTCTATGCCATATGTCAGAACAAGGTCCAGCGTATGGTGGAGATAATGAGTAGAATTTCCTACTTTCTGAGAAAACCCCGAGTCTAATATTGAATTAAATGCCACATTAAGGCAGTCACTATCTACATCTACATGTATATTAAAGTCCCCTACTATAATTATTCTATCTCATTTCAGCACTAAATCAGCTAAGAATTTGGCAAATTTGGATAAGAATTCTGTGTAGGTTGATGAAGGACGATAAACTATGGCAAATAAAGTTGGGCTTAGCCTAAAATTGCTCAAGTGCCCAATACTGAGGACCAGGCCCGCAAAGGAATTATAACATGTTTTTTGCTTTACATTAATTACCCTTTATACTGCGGACTTCTCACACAACACAACACACTGCCATCTACAGAAGTTCTCTGACAACTCTGCAATTGTCGGCCTCATCTCCAACGGAGATGAAGCTGAGTACAGAGGACTTATCCAGGACTTCGTGGACTGGTGCCATCGGAACTGCCTCCAGATCAATGCGAGGAAAACTAAGGTGCTGGTGGTGGACTGCCGCAGGCGAGGACAACCCCTCACAGCACCAGTAAACATCCAGGGAACACACATTGAGATGGTGACATCCTACAAGTACCTGGGTGTTCATCTGAACAATAAACTAGACTGGTCACACAATACCGACGCACTCTACAAGAAGAGACAGTGCAGGCTGTTCCTACTGAGGAGGCTCAGGTCTTTTGGTGTACAAGGGGTGCTCTTGAAGACATTCTATGACACAGTGGTGGCATCAGCCATCACTTTTGGAGTGGTCTGCTGGGGCAACGGCATTACAGCAGCTGATAGGAAGAGACTGAACAAACTAATCAAGAAAGCTAGCTCTGTCCTGGGGAAACGCCTTGACCCAGTGGAGGAGATAGGAGAGAGAAGGATGGTGGCTAAACTGTCATCTCTGCTGGAGTCCGAGTCCCACCCTATGCAGGACATACTGAATGCACTGAGGAGCTCATTTAGCAGTAGACTATATCATCCTAGGTGCGTGACTGAGAGGTTTCGCAGGTCCTTCCTACCTACGGCTGTCAGACTGTATAACCTAAGTAGGGCTTGTCATGGTCCGAGCACCGATTTCGTCCGCGCTCGGGCCATGCATCATCTCTGCCAGGTTTGACAGCAGTGTTTACCTTCTGGTTCCCCGAGCTGTTATTGTGACAGCGCTCGGAGGGGCTTCCTGCTGTCAAAGCCTGACAGCTGTGCTGCATTTGCGGCTCATCAGCAGCCCTGTATTTAAGCGGGCACTGGGAGCAGAATGATGCAGCAGTCTCGTCAACGAAACGTCAATGGATCGTTAACGATCATTCCTTGCCAGACGTTGAGCGAGCGTTTCTCACCTCAGACGTCAACCTTGCCTTTCATGGTCTGGCTTATCAACCATCCATGGGTTTTGTCCGTAAGTGTACTTCTCGTTTTCCTCATGTTCAAGTATTGGTAGTGTAGTGTGTTTAGCCCACCGTGGCTCATTACTTTGTGTGTTCTTTTGTTAATAATAAACATCTATGCAAACCTCACCGGCGACTCTTGGCGTCTTATGGTGGCTCGCGAGGGCCACCACATAACAGGGCTTCTTGCAGAGATAGCAAAAAAATGTGACGACCGTCATTGTCGTCGGCTCCAGCTCGTGTCCGAGCATAGGGTTGCTCCCGTTCCAGAAATCACTTGTGCTTGTGACGGATGTGGCTCTGTAGCCCGAGCCGGTGATGGAAGAGGCGTGGGCAGAGACCGCAGGGAAGTGACGGTGGAGGCCGCTGCTGCTGCGAGCGCTCCTTCCTTCTTCTTCGCTTCTCCTCTTCAAATGCACATCTGTTTCTCTCAAAGGCTATAGTGCCATTGTGGATAGCTTCTCTCCATACCATTCTCTCCTTTGCTAGGTGTTCCCATCTGTGGATGTTGGTTTGGGCCAAGGTGGACTTTAGTTGGTCTTTATAGCGCAGTTTTGGTCTGCCTAGTGGTCTTGTTCCTGAGGTGAGTTCTCCATAGAGCAGAATTTTCGGTAGACGATTTGAGTCCATTCGTTGTACATGGCCTGCCCAGCGGAGACGGTGCTGAATAATGGTAGCTTCAACACTAGGTAGTGCAGCGCGGGCGAGAACTGCGGTGTTTGTTACCCGGTCTGTCCATTTGGTTTTAAGGATTTGTCTAAGCTTCAGCTGTTGGAAGTGCTCAAGACGTTTGATTTGGCGACGGTAGAGAGTCCAGGTCTCGCAGGCATAGAGAAGGGTAGACAGAACTACAGCCCTGAAAACCATGATCTTTGTTTTGATAGTCAGTGTGTGGTTGTTGAAGACTCAACGATTAAGACGTCCAAAAGCGGAGTGAGCTGCCCTTACGCGATTCTCCACGTCCTGATCGCATGTAGGTGTCTTTGATAGAATGCTTCCTAGATAACAGAAATGATCCGCTTTTTCCAGAGGCTTTTCATCAATAGTGATGATTGTGTCAGGGAGCATGCAGCCTGGGGGTGGTTGGATGAGGACTTTGGTCTTGTCAGTATTCACCTCCATTCCAAAACGCTCTTAAGCATTATTGTAGAGGTCAGCCATTCTCTGTAGATCTTCAGCAGTTAAGCTAGGGGTAGTGTTGTCATCTGCATACTGCAGCTCGTGGACTGTGGTGGTTAACATTCTTGTTTTTGCTTGGAGTCGACTGAGATTGAAGAGGCCTCCGTTCATGCGATATCGTACGTCAATAGAAGGGGTGTCTGGTGGGATTTCATTGAGCATTGCCGCCAGGTACAGTGAGAAGCAGGTTGGGGCTAGAATGCAGCCTTGCTTGAGTCCTCCTGTTATGGGAAAAGGGTCAGAGAGAGCTTTTTGATGGCATACTCTGCCCACCATTCCATCATGAAGTGAGCGGATCGGCATAATGAAGTCATCTGGGCAGCCAAATCTTGCCAAGACTGCTCACATAGCCGGCCGTGGGACCTTATCGAAGGCTTTCTTTAGGTCCCAGAAGAAGAGCATAAGTGGCTGTTGCTGTTCTTGACATTTCTCCTGCAGTTGTCGGGCACAGAAGATCATGTCTATTGTCCCGCGGGAAGATCGGAAACCGCACTGTGATTCAGGAAGTATTTCCTCTGCGATGACAAGGAGGCGGTTGAGGAGGATGCGTGCAAAGATCTTACTTGCTATGCATAGCAGTGAAATGCCACGGTAGTTTTCACAGTTTTCTCAATCTCCCTTTTTGAAGATGGTGATAATATTTGCATTGCGGAAGTCACTAGGGACTGTCTTTGTTTCCCAGATTTTTAGGATGAGGTTCAGCAGTCAGTTCTTAAGTTCCGGGCCACCATGAGTGATTAGCTCTAGTGGGATGTTGTCTGGTCCCAGTGCCTTGCCTGGTTTCATGTGCTTGATGGCTTTGTTCATTTCCTCAGAGGAAGGTGGAAGAGACATCCAGTAGTGAACAGGATGTTGTGGCGTTTTACAGAGAAGGTCGTCTGGTGTGCGCGAATGATCATTGAGAAGGCTTTCAAAGTGGGATCTCCATCGGTTTAAAATTCCCTGGGTGTCATTGATGACAGTGGAGCCATCTGCATCCTTCAGACTGCAGGCAGTTGACCTTGTAGGGCAGAAGATTTCCTTTGTTGCGGCATAAAAGCGGCGCATGTCACGTTGGTCTGCAAAGCTTTGGATCTCCTCCGATTTCTGTTGCCACCAGTTGTTCTGAGCAGCACGAATTTCTCTCTGACAGTTTGCAAGTGCTTGTTTATATTTTTGTTTGTTCTGTGTGGATGGCTGGTTTTCAAAAGTGAGCCTTGCCTGACGTTTAGCTTCAACAAGGTTTGTGATGACTTCGTCATTTTCATCAAACCAGTCTTGGGTCTTCTTCTGAGATAAACCTATTGTCTTTTCTGCAGCGTCAAGCACTGCGTCACGAAGGGTGGTCCAGTTATCTTCCACCTGTGGTGGTTCTGGAAGATCCGCTATGTTCTTTTCTACGGCTTTCTTAAAGTCTTGAGATGTCTGTGGATTGCGTAGTTTTGCATAGTCAAAGCAATGATGAGGAGCGCTTGATGAGGTCCGTTTTGGTGGATGATGGACTTTGATTTGGAGTCGTGAGATAAGCAATCTGTGGTCTGTCCAACAGTCATCTGTACCAGGCATGGAGCGAGTGATGTGCACGTCTGTTTTGTCTCTGGCTCTAGTTAGAATGTAGTCAAGGATATGCCAGTGTTTGGATCTTGGGTGTTTCCAGGTTGCTTTTTGACGAGATGGTAGCTGGAAGAGGGAATTGGTGATGACCAATTCATGTTCAGCACAAAGGCCAAGGAGGAGTTGGCCATTGGAGTTGCAGTTTCCAATTCCATGATGTCCAAGGACGCCTTTCCAGAGATTGTGATCTCTGCCTTCTCTGGCATTAAAGTCGCCCAAGATGACAAGTTTGTCCTGTCTTGGGACACTTTGGATGGTACAGTTAAGCAGGTCGTAAAAGGAGGCTTTTTCATCATCCTCTGAGGTGAGCGTTGGAGCATACACAGATATCAGTGGTTCCAAGGTTGTCATAGCCAGGAGCAGCACTGGGGTTAAGCTCCCAGTGCTCATAAAATGCTCCTTACGGCGTGCGTCTTGAAAAGCCTCTGACAACTAAGTCCAACTCCTAGCCTGCCCGTGTGGTTTAGTCTCTAAGCCCGGCGGAACTGCTTTTACTAATAGGAGAAGGGGCGAGGGCGGATCTCTGGCGCCTTAAAACCAGATGCTTCGGGTAGATGGTGGCTCGTCAACCTGGGAAGGTAGCCCATCTAGGGGAAAGTAAACCCTGATTTCAAACCTCCGTTGCCTTCCGGCACACCCGGTCACGAGAAAGGCTTCGGGAGTCAACCCTGAGGAAAAATCCGGAGTCGGAGCCCCTAAGGCAGTTTTCTGTTGTGCTCAACATCGTTCTGGCAGCTCCTGCGATGGCGCTGGTGCCAAACTATAGCAGCCCTGCTGTTCCTTTGGATTCATCAGTGACGTGGAGAGGGGGAACATGCTGCATGGGTAACATCTTGTCCTCCATATCTTCCTGCCCAGGCTTGAATCCTACCAACGCCCAACGCTGGAAGGTAGAACACCGGTGCGCATCGGCCTGTTCAGTCACAGGCGGTGCTGTTCCAGCAGAGTAGACGTTTAAGATTCTCTTCCATGGTCATCATAGACCGACGGAGGCCGACGAGATATAAGAGTGAGAAATCTGTTTTGGACAAGAGGGATTCTGACTTTCATCATGCGTTCCACTGATGGCCGTAGGGACGAGGTTGTGTTGGTCAACGAGTTTCGATCTTATAGCAAAGCCAACTCCGTGAATACGTGGTTCTGTGACGATCTAATAGCATTGAATGCAAAAGACGCAACAGACTTACACAAATGGTCCCCTCCAGTATACAACTAGGACAATATCAGTCGCTATGGAGGGTGACAATATGTATGGGTACATATTCATACCATGTAGGGTAACTAAATAGACGGTTATGCTGTTTAGTCCATCTAGCTACAATGCTCCACACTGTGTGTATATACTGTATATATACAGTATGTACATATGTATATTCACTGCTCTTATTTTCTTATCTTCTAAATTATTGTTCTGAGTGTTGCTGTCCCTGTGCTGTTGCAATCCTGGAATTTCCCCATTGTGGGACTAATAAAGGCTTATCTTATCTAACTAGTAATTTTCAATGGTAAATTGTCGCTACTCCTCCTCCACGACCAGAACTTCTGAGATTTTGACAGTGTAAATAACCAGAGGGAGTTGATTCATTTAAACCAACATAATCCTCTTGCCCTATCCAAGTCTCTGTAAGGGATATTAAATCAATCTGATGATCAATTAACAGATCATGGACTAACAGAGACTTGGGAGTTAGAGACCTAATATTTAATAAACCGCATTTAATTTTTAAATTATGAGGAGGAAGAGAGGCCAAATCATTCAATTTAGAGGCTTCATGTTTAATTTGAGTATTACCAAGTTTTTGTTTAATCACTTTGGGATGCTTATACATTATGTTTTTATTTGCTTTGGAGGGAGCAGACAATGATTCTCTGATGGGGACGACAGGGGCTAAGTTGAGGGGTGGCGGATGAAGAGGAGCTGCAGAGAGGTGTGTAAGACTGTGACTCTGCTTCCTGGTCCCAACTCTGAGTTGTCAAGATTTTGGAAATTTGGATAAAAAAGATGCCAGATTGTTAGATAAATGAGACGCACCATCCAAAGTGGGATGGACGCCGTCTCGTCTAATAAGACCAGGTTTTCCCCAAAATGAGCTCCAATTGTCAATGTAGCCCACATTGTTTGCAGGACACCACACAGACAGCTAGCGGTTGAAGGATGACAAGTGGCTAAACATGTCATCACTGGTCAGATTGGGAAGGGGCCCAGAGAATACTACAGAGGCAGACATTGTTTTGGCAAAGTCACACACCAATTTTGCTGAATATATTGACTCCTTTTCTTTTTCTATCTAAATGAAAAACATACTGTTAAGCATTTGTGCAGTCAAAGTAAAATTGTATATCCTGTTGTTAATGAAGAAAAAAATGTTTTTCTTAGTTAACCCCTTGCACTCTGGTCAATTTCCCTAAAAACGCCAAAAAAATATTGTGCCCAAATTAAATCCAAAGCTGTTCTTCAACCCTTTTGCAGCATCTTCATGGGGTTGGTCTCATTTAAAAGAAAACACTTTGAATTCTTTTGCAAAACAGTCATAATCTCTCTATGTGCTCCGGCCACTGAGTTACAGTCATCTAAACATAGTGAACTTGAAGAAAATAAATTTGGCCTGGGTATTTTTTTGGATACAAATGCTTGCAAATAACACACAGCTTCAGATCCGGGCTGGAAAATGCAACAGAAATGTAGAACCAAGTGTTATCCAGCTGAGGTCCAAATTTTGCAACAATACCACAAAAAATGAATATATTACACAGCTTTTTCCTCAGGTTGTTCCCAGGCGTTTTTGAACTGTGCCAAATTGTGCCAAATGGCACAGTCTGGAAAAACGTCTGTAACTTTTGAATGCTTCAATGTAGAAGCTTCATTTTGGGCTCTAATGAAAGGTCACACTCAGGGCTGTGTCTGTGTGTGTGGGGGGGGTGGGAGGTTGCCCCCCCCCTTGCTACAGAAGATGGACATCGGCCATCGCTACATGACGGATTAGCCTCATGTGGCGATGTGGGACAGCAGCGCAGTCACCGCGGCTTCCCCCCCCCTCGCTACAGAAGAATAGCGGGGGGGGGGCGGCGTTCATGGTCTGGACGCGGCGAACGACCCCTTGTACCACGGCGCACGAACTTCAGACTTCAGAACTTCAGACTTCGTGTACAGTTGTAATTTACCGATTGGTCAAAAGTCATTTTGGATAACAATTTTCAGGGATAAAGAATAATTAAGCTTATAACACCTTACCTCTTCACAGCAGCAGAGTCCTGGCGAACTTCTCTTCCTCATTGTCAGACGAACGCGACGCTGGTCCGCTCGTGGTTCTGGTCTCGCAACCCGATCAAAACATAATTCCATTATTGCAGTTTTGTGCTTCCATGATTGCGGTTTTTGGCGAACGATTTTTCAAAACAAATAACAGTAGTAATTAAAAAAAGACTGGCGAAGGCGTGTGTGTCACTCAGCCTTCGTCGTCAGCCTCCGTCGGTCTATGACCATGGAAGAAATCATAACGTCTACTCTGCTGGAACAAAAACAAAATAAGCACCGCCTGTGGCCGAACATGCCGATGCGTGAATGGCAGTCGCTGTCACACAGGTTGCATTTGTGGGTGGTCTACGTGCTGCTGGGTCTGTGACGGTTCTTCCTGCGGGTCCTTTTTAGATCCGCTGCAGCAGTCAGTCTTCACCCAGCCTTAAAAAAAACAGCTCACGAACTTCTCTGCTTCAATTGGCTCACTGCATTCACAGCATTGGTAGGCGGGTCCTTCTTGCTAGGTTTTCAGTCATTGGTTCTTCAAGGTTTCAGAAACCCAATTCAAGACTCTTATTAGTCGAATGAGAGGTCAATCAGATGAACTAATCTCTTCGCGGCTGTGTCTGCAGCTTTTATTTTCAGTGCGCGCTTGGACACCATCACCATCTCCATCTCCATCATGCGTCCTAGAGCGCACGAGGGCACATGAGAGTGCCCTCGTGCGCTCTGGGATGCAGAGACTTGCCTGTCCGCGGTACAACGGAGTGCAAGAGGTTAACTAATTTGTTAATTATTGGCGAAAGTGACGAATAGACCACACAGCAGCCCACAACTCCCTGTCATAGGTGGACCAGCGTCTCTCAGTCCGTGTCAGGACATGGCTACCATAGGCAATGACTTTCTCCATATTACAGTCATTAACCTGTGATAACACACACCCGATGGCTGTGTTGGATGCATCCGTAAAGAGCAGGAATTCTCCTGACAAATCTGGGTAGGAGAGGATGGGTGTGTGAGTTAGGGCATGGCGAAGGCAGTCAAAAGCAAACTGTTCAATTTCAGTCCAGACAAATGGTTTCCCTTTCTGAGTGAGGCTATGCAGAGGTTCAGACAGCTTAGCATATTGATAGATGAAACGGCGGTAATATGAGCATAAGCCGAGAAACGCTCTGACTTCAGTGGGCTTCTCAGGAGTGGGCCACTCCTGTACTTTCTGAATGTTTTTGGGGTCAGGTTTCAGACCAGCTGCAGAGACTACATGCCCTAGAAATGACACTTCTTCTTGAGCAAAGTAACACGTTGATGATTTGAGTTTTAAATTAGCTGCTCTTAGCCGATCAAACACCTCTCTAATGGCACTTTTCAACTAGTACCCAGTCGGCCCTACTCAACTCTGTTCGGTTCGGTTGTGTTTCCATTGCAGCTGGGTACAGCTGGGTACGCCTGGGGTGGGTGGGATTTTTTTACAGCAAGGCGGCACCACACCCCCGTGATGTAAAACACACGACCCAAGCAAAACATAACATTGTTGCTGTACAAGGCGACTCCTCGGTCTCTGGCTTTTTGTCACTGTAAAGGCCAAAAAGGACCGCCAGACAAGGGTACAGGCAGAGAGATGAAACACTCTGGAAAAGCACTGCGTCTTGGAAGCCATAGAGCAGAAGACGTGAGGATACGAACTAGATCATACATGACGGTAAGATAATGATTGCTAATGCTAGTTTGCTTTAAGTACGTCGTACTACACTGTAATGTCTGCAAGTTATCGCTATTAGGTACAAAAATATGTATGCTGTGTGTGTGTGCTTCAGATGGCTCTGTTGTGGGAAAATTATCGCTTCAAACCGTGGGTCTGGGCGTTCAACAAAGCCTCTCACTGATGTCACCCCAGCTTCACAAACGCTCAGTGGTTATAGAGCTTAAGCATGTCTGTAGAAACGTTTAGCTTCCTGTGCAACAAATTGCTCTGATCTGTGTGAAAATCATGGAGAGATTGTTGAGACATCATGTCATGTACCTGCTCCAGCTGCACTGAGTCTGTGGTAGTGTCCAAAAGCTGTTCAGCTGACACAACTTGATCGCCAGGTTGTAGTTATGGGGTTATATTAGCCACAAAATATATATTCTAAAGGTAAACAGTACTGAGTTAGGTATAATAAGATATATTTGACAATTGTGATGCATTTTAGGCCAAAACAAACTTGATCTAGGATTAAAAGCAACTAAAATGAAACAGTCACAAGGTTACATGGAGAAATACTTGATTTACTAGATACATGTACTGTAGAAATATATATTTTCTGCATCAACAATGTACTATACATGTATTCATGTAGTATTGCACCGAGAATACTGGGAATTGCACTGACAATAAACCTCTGAAATTTTTGCAGATGTGTCGCTTTTGTTTTATGTGTGAAGGTTACCACCAAGTGACATAAATTAAATACTAAAAGATTGGAAAAGCTAAGAACAATCCAGCAGTTTGAGAAATCACTTCTGGTTTGGTGTAAGTCTGTCAACAGAATTATGAACCATAAAGACGTTTGTGTTAAAATGTTAAATCCCATTAAACCCTAACTCAGGGGTGTCCAACCATGTGCCATGGAGGGCCAAGACCCTGCAGGTTCTGTCTTCTACCCAGTCTCTTCAGCAGGTGTTTTCACTGATCAACAATCAGTGGGAAGAAATTCAGTGGAATCTGCTGTTGAAGACTCTGTTTGGAGGTAAAGCCTGCAGGGTCTTGGCCCTGCATGGCACATGATTGGACACCCCTGCCCTAACCCATTATGGTAAAGTACAGATGCTAATATGGCCCAGAATTCCTCCATATACTGGTACTGTCACTAAAGTGTGCAGGGTCTTCTGCGGTGGCACATCCAACAATACAGTCTTCAGTAAATAAAGTAATTGTTTTGGTTACTTTTTCTTAAAAATGAGCCATTATTTTCAAAGTCACCGATAAATGGTTTGTACTGTCGACTCTTTTCCCACCGGTGTCTTAACAGACAAAATAGAAAATCATGATGCAAACACATAAGTCACTAAATTGTTTATTACAATCAGCAGCAAATTCCAGATTATTCAGAATGTGCAAAATTTAGAATGGGTCACACACGCTGGCCACACTGCCTCACTGAGAAGCAGCTGGGATGTGCCGCTCAAGCTGGTCCCAGTTCAGCAAGTCTTCAGCCTGCATCTCTGTAAATAGTAAGGCAAGGTCCGGTTTGGGGTGGATCATTTCCCTCTTGCCTAGACAAAAGACAGAAATGGATGGTGGTTAATTAATGCAAGTTTAAAACATATTTGGGAAATATACTTGTTGCTAAAAGCCAGTGGTGGAATGTGACAATAAAGTACTTCGTTGTTGTATTTAACCACAATTTTCATGTAGCTGCGCTTCAGTAAAGTAGATTTTACAAGGGCAGGGTTACGTTTAAAATCATTTGTTTTTACTGTGGCCTCAGCAATCAGAATGAATTAATACATTCACTTGAATGGAATCTAGTACTTTAACTGACAGTGTGCATCACCGAGTATGGAGTCGCTCAGTCAAAATATGGAATTTTTATCAATAAAAGTTTAGCCACTGCTCTGTCACCGCTGTGTCTCTTCTTGGCCTGGCTTCAAGTGTGGGCGGTGTTTTGTACTTGTATTGCTAAAATATAAAAGGATGCACTACAATGGGTCTCAAATATTTGTAATGTGTCCTGCTATTATAATACTGCATTAGATTATTGATGATAGACTATAAACTACACATATAAACTGAATTATATTGATGACTGAACAACTCTCATTCCCCAAAGTGCAACATACAGTTATGAACATAACTCACAAAGGATCACACAAATGATCTGACAAAAAAAATAAACACATTAATAAGCGGTTTATTTTACAGTTGATGTGCCATTCATTTTCAATTATTCTGTAATTAATATTCACACAATCAAATAAATCTCAGTTCAGTCCCTTTTATATTAAGTGGAAATTGTGCTACTTTGGTTTTGGCACTTTACCGAAAAAGCAAAGGATTTCAGTACTTTCCACAGTGGCAAGGTCCGTTGTGGGGTGGCTGCTTTTCCTTTCCACTTGCCTAGACCAAAGACAGACATGGATGGTGGTTAGTTAAAGCAAGTTCAACACATATACAGGTACATCTCAAAAAATTAGAATATCATGAAAATTCAATATTTTTTGTCACTCATTTCAGAAAGTGAAACCCATATAGAGATTTATTGCACAGACAGTGATATATTGCAAGTGTTTATTGTAATTTTGAAGATTATGGCTACAGCCCATGTTAACCAACATTTCAACGGCCAACATTTCTATTAACCCCTTGCACTTCGGTCAATTTTCCTAAAAACGCCAAAAAATAATGTGCCCAAAGTAAATCGAAAGCTGTTATTCAACCCTTTGCAGCATCTTCATGGGGTTGGTCTCATTTAAAAGAAAACACTTTGAATGTTTTGGCAAAAAAAACATGATCTCTCTAAGTGCTCCGGCCACTGAGTTAGAGTCATCTAAACATAGTGAACTTGAAGAAAATAAATTTGGCCTGGGTGTTTTTTTGGATACAAATGCTTGCAAATAACACACAGCTTCAGATCCGGGCTGGAAAATGCAACAGAAATGTAGAACCAAGTGTTATCCAGCTGAGGTCCAAATTTTGTAACAATACCACAAAAAATGAATATTTTACACAGCTTTGTTCTCAGGTAGTTCCCAGGCGTTTTCGAACTGTGCCAAATTGTGCCAAATGGCACAGTCTGGAAAAACGTCTGTAACTTGAATGATTCAATATAGAAGCTTCATCTTGGGCTCAAATGAAAGGTCACATTCAGGGCTGTGTCTGTGTGTGTGTGTGTGTGTGTGTGGGGTTGTCCCCTCACCCCCCCGCTACAAAGGACTGAGATCCGCCCTCGCTACATGATGGATTACACTCGGATAAGACATGTTTCCACAGCAGCGCCGTCACCGAGGCTCCCCCCCCCCGCCGCCGCTACAGAATCGTAGAGGCGGGGGGGGGGGGCGTTCACGGTCCGGAGGCGGCGAAGAACCGTGTAACGCGGCGCACGCACTTCGTACTTCGTGCGCCGTACAGTTGTAATTTACCGATCGGTCAAAAGTCATTTTTTGATTACAATTTTAAGATAAGATAAGATAAGATAAGATAAGCCTTTATTAGTCCCACAATGGGGAAATTCCAGGATTGCAACAGCACAGGGATAGCAACACTCAGAGCAACAATCAGAAGGCAAGAAAAAACAACATCTAGTAAACATATGTCCATATTACTATAAATGTATATATATAGACACACAGTGCAGAGCATTATGGTTGGTTGGTGAATGTGCAGCAGAGGGATAAATTTTCAGGGATAAATAAACGTTTAAACGTTAAACGTTATAACACCTTACCTCTTCACAGCCACATTGTTCTGGCGAACTTCTCTTCCCCATTGTCAGACGAACGTGACGCTGGTCCGCTCGTGGATCCCGGTCAAAACATAATTCCACTATTGCGGTTTTGGCGAATGATTTACGACCTTTGTCGTCGGCCTCCATCGGTCTATGATGATGGAAGAGAATCCTAAACGTCTATTCTGCTGGAATGAGTGCAGGTCGCACTTGTGGGTGGCCTCCGTGCTGCGGGGTCTGCAGCAGGTTCTTCCTGCATCCTTTTTTTTCATCTGTGGGAGCAGTAAGTCTCTCTTCACCCAGCCCGAACTTCTGTGCTTCAATTGGCTCCGGCATTCACAGTAGGCGGGTCCTCCTTCATAGGTTTTCATTCATTGGTTCTTCAAGGTTTCAGAAACCCAATTCAAGGCTCTTATTAGTCGAATGAGAGGTCAATCAGACGAACTAATCTCTTCGCGGCTGTGTCTGCAGCTTTTATTTTCAGTGCGCGCTTGGACGCCATCACCACCTACATCACCACCATCAGGATCATGCGTCCTAGGGCGCTCTCGTGCGCCCTCGTGCGCACTAGGATGCAGAGACTTGCCCGTACGCGGTACAACAGAGCGCAAGAGGTTAAAAAACTATTTTTCAAAATTAATTTTATGTAATAGTCAAATTTTTTGAGAAACTGAATTTGGGGTTTTCAGGGGCTGTAAGCCGTAATCATCAAAATTAAAATAAATAAACGCTTGAAATATATCACTGTCTGTGTAATGAATCTACAGTATATCAGGGTTTCCTCTGGTAACATTTCCCCATGGCGGCCCGCCTCACCAGAAATCGTACCGCCACGCCAAGCCGATATGATTTTATTAATAAAAATATATGAAGCAATGACTTTCCGCAAGCGCGCACACGAACAATGCACATGGCCATCATCTGCGTGGAGTTAAGAAGCGCCCCACTCACACGAGGTTCCAGTCAGTCAGCAGTCTCGCTAAGCGTGACTGTTCGACAGAAACATGAGTTTATTAAAGTACTTTAAATGCGGAAAAAAATCATAAGAGGTATGTAAACACTGGCGTTTATCATGATTTTAACCCTCTGGAAACGGGAGCCATAATGGAAGAGTCGCTTAGCTAAGAGATGCGGTTAGAATCCAGATGCAGCCGGCTTCATATGAATGGTAAACGGCATTCACTTATAAAGCGCTTTTATTCTCATCTCTAGATGACAAAAGCGTTTTACAGATCCTGCTATCCACCCATTCACTCACACATTCACACACTGGTGGCGGCAGTGAAGGGAAAGGCAAGGAGCTGATGAATTGCTGAGGATATATTTCACCAGCCACTACGATATTAAGTTATCAGACTGGCAATTTCTCTCTTTTCTCGCACAAGCAGGCGTGCCATTTTTATTCTCCAGCGGCAGTGACAAAGCAACAGCTAAAAACGCTAGCTCTAAACTGACGTCCTTCAGCGGCTGCCTAGAGAGGTGCCTGATGAGAAAGCCTGAGCGCATAACTAGCAATGACCGGGAGCTGGCCACTTATGTCTGCATTACGTGGCCAGGAGCCACTTAGTGAATGAAAAACCCACGTGCAGGAGGGGTTTCATGCGTTGTATTGAACAAAACCCCAAAACGTGTTAATGGGAATGAATGAAGTGTGGATGTGTAATGTGTGTGAAACACCCGAGCTGTCGGACCCAAAGGGCTCCCTGATGCGCCTGACGGAAAATAAATAAATATGTGCATCTTTTTTTTAACCTAATAGCCAAACTAAGAGGTATTTACTTGTATTATTAGCATATTTGTAATTTGTGTGTATTGTGTGTATTTTCTACTATTGAATAAAAAAAAAGAATCAAATTGTAGGCGCTTACCAGCCAGATATTGTGATACTAGGAGACCGGCCGTGTAGACATTTCGCAACTGCCTTAACAGATCATTCTGTACATGAACACATATTGTAGTGAATTATGACTTTAGAGACGCTACAGTTCCCCATTATGTACCTGGCAGGTTAAGATGACCGAAATTCACTAAGTCAATGTCTTTAATCTGTCAGCAGCCTTCAGACAAACTAAACGTGTCAACATTTGATTTCAAAATAAGGGAAGTTTTTCCTGCTGTCTGGGAGGTGAGGAGATTAAAAAAAAAAAAAAACTATAAATATAAAGAAATATTATAACAGAAATAACTGCATCCTTGGTCATTTAAGTTAATAAAATTGTATTTAATGAAATAAATTAATATTTTTTCTTTGTAATCAGAGTTAAATTATTGTTCTGTTCTGACTGCAAAATTATGGTCAAGAACATAAATTGTTATAAGGAAAAAGTAAAAAAAAATTACCACAGTGTTTCAAATTTATCTAAAAAAAAACAACAGTAATTTTATTTAAAAAAAAACAGACAAAAATTTGTCATAAAATAATCCACAAATTTATAATAAAGTTTCAAATGTACAAGAAAAGTCAATTTTAAAAGAGGAAATTACAAATTTGAGGAACATGGTTTCAACTTTAGATTTACAGAGAAAAGTAGAAAACTATATGAAAATTGTTATAAATTTTTGAGAAAAACCTCAAACCTTGAAGATTGAAGTCATTACTCAAGTTTTTACAGTGGGGCAAAAAAGTATTTAGTCAGCCACCAATTGTGCAAGTTCTCCCACTTAAAAGATGAGAGAGGTCTCCAATTTTCATCATAGGTATACCTCAACTATGAGAGACAAAATGAGAAAAAAAAAATCCAGAAAATCACATTGAAGGATTTTTAATGAATTAATTGGTAAATTCCTTGGTAAAATAAATATTTGGTCACCTACAAACAAGCAAGATTTCTGGCTCTCACGGACCTGTAACTTCTCCTTTAAGAGGCTCCTCTGTCCTCCACTCGTTACCTGTATTAATGGCACCTGTTTGAACTCATTATCAGTATAAAAGACACCTGTCCACAACCTCAAACAGTCAGACTCCAAACTCCACTATGGCCAAGACCAAACAGCTGTCAAAGGACACCAGAAACAAAATTGTAGACCTGCACCAGGCTGGGAAGACTGAATCTGCAATAGGTAAGCAGCTTGGTGTGAAGAAATCAACTGTGGGAGCAATTATTAGAAAATGGAAGACATACAAGATCACTGATAATCTCCCTCGATCTGAGGCTCCACGCAAGATCTCACCCTGTAGGGTCAAAATGATCAAGAGAACGGTGAGCAAAAATCCCAGAACCACACGGGGGGACCTAGTGAATGACCTGCAGAGAGCTGGGACCAAAGTAACAAAGGCTACATCAGTAACATACTACGCCGCCAGGGACTCAAATCCTGCAGTGCCAGACGTGTCCCCCTGCTTAAGCCAGTACACATCCAGGCCCATCTGAAGTTTGCTAGAGAGCATTTGGATGATCCAGAAGAGGATTGGGAGAATGTCATATGGTCAGATGAAACCAAAATAGAACTTTTTGGTAAAAACTCAACTTGTTGTGTTTGGAGGAGAAAGAACACCATACCTACTGTGAAGCATGGGGCTGGAAACATCATGCTTTGGGGCTGTTTTTCTGCAAAGGGACCAGCACGACTGATCCGTGTAAAGGAAAGAATGAATGGGGCCATGTATCGTGAGATTTTGAGTGAAAACCTCCTTCCATCAGCAAGGGCATTGAAGATGAAACGTGGCTGGGTCTTTCAGCATGACAATGATCCCAAACACACCGCCCGGGCAATGAAGGAGTGGCTTCGTAAGAAGCATTTCAAGGTCCTGGAGGGCCTAGCCAGTCTCTAGATCTCAACCCCATAGAAAATCTTTGGAGGGAGTTGAAAATCTGTGTTGCCCAGCGATAGCCCCAAAACATCACTGAGGAGATCTGCATGGAGGAATGGGCCAAAATACCAGCAACAGTGTGTGAAAACCTTGTGAAGACTTACAGAAAACGTTTGACCTCTGTCATTGCCAACAAAGGGTATATAACAAAGTATTGAGATGAACTTTTGTTATTGACCAAATACTTATTTTACCGAGGAATTTACCAATTAATTCATTAAAAATCCTTCATTGTGATTTTCTGGAATTTTTTTTCCTCATTTTGTCTCTCATAGTTGAGGTATACCTATGATGAAAATTGGAGACCTCTCTCATCTTTTAAGTGGGAGAACTTGCACAATTGGTGGCTGACTAAATACTTTTTTGCCCCACTGTAAGTGGGTGCTCTTTGTACCCTTAACTCAGTTAGAAGTTTTTGGTTGCCTGCTTTTAATTATTAATTTCAAAGCACTGCTTTTACATGAGTAGAATTTCTGGTTACTATACCCACCTGATCGTATAATTTAAGTATGCATGAGTACATTACTATTATGAATGTTTTTTTTTTCCCTTCCCTACTCTCTCAATGGAAAAAAAGAAACACTAGAATAAAAATACAAAAAATACACACATTTTTGTCATTTATGTAAACCATGACAAAAAAATCCTTCAGGACAAAACATGACACTTGATATTTTCAAATCTGTTTGTATACCACCATAGACAGAGAGAGAACCTGAATTAGACAGAGCTCAGAGAGGGCAAGATGAGACAGAAGACAGGAGCCAAGGAGAGGAAGTGTTCAGGCAGAGGAAGGAGAGAAGGATAACACCACTAAAAAGTCAAAACACAGGATGTCTGGGTGGGACCCCAACTGGCCCAATATTCAACCTTCGACTGTACAGTACTTCAATGGTAAGTTCCATATGCAACGTTACATTGACATGGACACTGATTTTTATTTGAACATTCTAAAAAAAAAAAGAAGAGAATTCAAAACAAAACAAAAAAGACAAGCCAAAAATAAAATGTTCAAAAGGAGTGGGAAGAAGCCAATGCTTATATAGTCCCACCCCTTTTCCATACCCAACAAATTACAGTATCACTCATAATCATCATTATCCCACAACCACATTCACCATAATACACCCATAGTCAAATTATACAACAAAAATGACAACAATGACAGTCCATATTGACAACAATACCAACATCCAACAATATTACAACAACAATAAACATACACTTCTGGCATGTTCAATACAAACACAGACAACACCATCACCTTCACAATCACCATAACACAACAACAACCTTCCCTCACTGAAGACACAATGTAACATCACTGCCCTTCATTCTCATACTGCTCAAAAATCATTTCTTTATATGTTGATTTAAATATGTGGATGTTTGGACATTGCCTGTGTTTCTCCCCCAACCCATTCCACAATTTTACCCCACACACAGACACACAAAAACTCTTCCAAGTAGATCTTACTAAGTGCATTTTAAATTTTGTATTCCCCCGTAAATTGTATTTCCCTCCTCTCTCCCTGAAAAGATTTTGTATATTGTGTGGCAAGAGGTTTTTGCTGTCTTTAAACATTAATTGTGCTGTGTAATAATGAACCAGATCCCATAATTTCAATAATTTTGAATGTAAAAACAATAAATTAGTATGTTCGAGGTACCCGACTTTGTGTATAACACGGACTGCCCTTTTTTGTAATATTAACAATGAATTAAGTTTACTTTTATAACTGTTACCCCAAACCTCTATACAATAAGTCAAGTATGGAAGTACTAATGAGCAATACAAGATATGAAGTGATTTATAATCTAGGACCTGCTTAATTTTATTTATAATTGCAATATTTTTTGCAACTTTGTTTTGTATGTATCTGACATGTGGTTTCCAACTAATTTTATCATCCAGTATTACACCCAAAAACTTGATCTCCTTAACTTTTTCAATAACTACATTATCTATATGAATATGTATATCTTCTTTATTTTTACAATTACCAAATATCATTACCTTAGTTTTATCTATATTTAGTGATAATTTATTACAATCCATCCATTTTTTAAGCTTATTTAATTCATTATTCAGAGTATGGATTAGTTGATTATAATTATTTCCAGAATAAAATATATTAGTATCATCAGCAAATAATATTATTTTTAATAATTTAGAAACTTGGAATATATCATTTATATATATGTTAAATAATTTGGGGCCCAATACTGACCCCTGGGGGATCCCACAGGCAATTCCCATACACCCAGACAGATATTCTCCCATCTTCACAAATTGTTGTCTCTCAGATAGATAACTTGGAACCCATTTCAGAGCCATTCCCCTAATACCATACATTTGCAATTTATTAAGAAGTATTGAATGATTTATTGTATCAAATGCTTTTCTAAAATCTATAAACACACCAATTGCATATTTTCCTTGATCTAATGCATTTATTATTTCCTCTGTTGCATCCATTATCGCCAACGATGTTGTACTCTTGGCTCTAAACCCATATTAGTTCTGATTCAGCACATCTTGTTTATTTAAAAAGTTTTCTAATCTGTTGTTGAAAAGTTTTTCCAGAATCTTTGAAAACTGTGGGAGAAGTGATACTGGTCTGTAGTTTGTGTATTGGTGTTTATTTCCTTGCTTGAATAATGGTATTACTTTTGCTATTTTCATTTTCTGTGGGAATGAGCCAGTTTGAAATGATAAATTACAAATATATGTGAATGGTTTTAATATACCATCAACAGTTCTTTTTACTAGTGCCATATCAATACCATCACAATCAGTAGATAATTTATTTTTACACTTTTTCAACAATAGATTTTACCTCTAGTTCATCCACCGCTGTAAGAAAAATTGACCGAGGGTTACTTCCAATCAAATTCTCACTCACGGTGTCTCTTCCTTGGATTGGAATTTTTGCTGCCAGCTCTGGCCCAACATTTACAAAAAATTTATTCATTTTATTTACTACCATATTCTTATCATAAATATCACCACAATTATCAGTAAAATACTCTGGATATATCCTTTTCTTAGTTCCATTTTTCCTTAATTTATTTAATATATCCCAAACTCCTTTTATATTATTTTTATTTTCATTTAACATTTTCCTATAGTATAATTTTTTACTAGTTCGTATTATTTCAGTTAATTTATTTTTATATGTTTTATATCTTTTTTCAGATTTTTTAGTTCTTAATTTAATGAAATTTTTATAGAGATAATTTTTCTTTTTACAAGCATTTTGTAACCCCTTGGTTAACCATGGGCAATTTTTGTATATGTGTTTTTTATTAATTTCTTTAATTGGACAGTTTTTATCATATAATGATTTAAATATATCAATAAATTTATCATATGCCAAGTCCACATTTTTCTCTCTATGGACAACATCCCAATTCTGTAACATTAAGTCTTCTTTTAAATCACTGATTCTGTCTTCTGTTCGTATTCTTTTATAGATAATCTTTTTACATAGTTTATTATTATTCTTACTCTCATTAGCCCCATAATGAATGAATGAATGAATCTTTATTTCGGATAGATTAAAAGTACAGGTTAAAAGAAACTGGATAATATAACAAAGGGGGAAAGAAAATCCAACAAGGTCAAATTAGACAATAACTCCTCTGATTATACAGTTCAACATAAGTTATCCGAAATGGGTGATGGCTGAAGCCGCAGCTTATATTGCCCACCCATATTCCATCCAAGAATTCAAAAGAAAACAAAACAAGAGCGATTACAATTCAGAACAAAGCTAAGACAAAATGTGACAAAAAAAAAACAACTAAGCTACAACACAACGCAGGCTGGATATGACAATCCTTATGTGATTTTATATGTCATCTTGTATATATGTTTGGAGTATTTCTTCCTTTAGTTTTTGTTTAAATTGTCCAAGCGTTGTACATGATTTTAATTCAGGTCCAAAATCGTTCCATAATCTGACTCCTTGCACTGAAACACAGTGTTGCTTGGTGGTAGTTCTCACTCAAGGTTTTTGAAATATACATGTTCCTCTGAAATGATATTGTTTCTCCCTTATTTGGAACAACTTTTGGATATTTGCGGGCAGTGATAGATTCTTCACTTTAAACATTATTACTGCAGTTTTAAAGTCAACCATATCTTTCAACTTGAGAGCTTTTAATTTAAGAAAAAGTGGGTTTGTTGGTTCCCTGTAAGCAGCTTTGTTTATTATTCTAATAGCTCTCTTCTGAAGCATAAAGACTGGATATTGTCACCATGGGATGAGATGCCGTCTCAGCGCTCAGCCCATGTTTTCCTTCATCCCTGCTTCTCATTGAGCAGCGTCTCAGCAGGCTCCCTGCTGGCAGCATTACGGACGGCTGGGGCCAATTAGTCCTCATCAGCTGGGGCGCTGCCAATGAGAATAAATAGGAGCAGCCTCGATGACTCGGGGCTGCGACATAAGCACTGCTAGGCTGAAGCCCTTTCGTCTGGTGTCAGCCTCTACTCCCCTTACAGCATTCCTGTGATTTTAACCCGCTGTGAGTATGTATGTCTTGTTACCCCTATGTCCGGTACGAGCTCCCTGCTCCTGCACTGCGCAACTTGTGAGTGAACCTCTGTACGAGTATCTGTGCTTTCCTCATCCCTCACCCCCTTCCTTTAATAAAACATCACGACTCACTGGCTTGCCCTTGGCTCTTATTGCGCGGCTCCCTAAAGCCGCGCGTGACAGTATGTCGCAGCCAGACGAGTTACCGGCTGCCGTGAGTCGCTGTGGAATTGTACCTTTCTGTCCGGGTGTCAGCGCTGCTAGCATGCCGTTTCCCAGGAGTCACTCCCGGCGCCAGGGCGACGAGCTGAGGTCCATCTCGGGGGCTGTCGACGGGACGCTCTTCACCCTGCACGACGCCTCCAACGCGAGACGCTGGCATCCGGGCTGTGCTGAGGAACTCCTGGACTGTTACCCTCATTCTGTGTTCCATCTCGAGGACAGTGCCAGGATAGACGCCACAGGTACACAGCGAGAGAAGCTCCCCGGGTTGGATGGAAATCCCGGCAGGAAGCCCAAGTGGATGACGTTGCCCCCCGCTTCGGGATCCCGTTCCTGCTGCCATTCCAGTCCGGGAGTTCGCGCCAACCAGAGGGCTTCCCCCGACCTGCGCCACGTCACTCGGGATTCCCTTCAAGGAGCCGCAGCTGACAGCAGTTACGTCTGGGGCCGAGTGGCTGTCGCGAGCTCCACTGTGTGTCCTGTCACCATCTTCAGGCATGTGGCGGCGGCAGTGAGATTGGTGGAGAGGACTCCAGGGCTACAAAGTTTTCCCGTGCTCAACGCCTTCCTCGCCTCGATCTCCGATCAGGAGCGGCGATTCCTGGGTTCCCCCCTCGCTTCGTCCCCTGGGAATAGCCGTCATCACATCGCCGAGTCACCTCTGCATGAACCTCGTCCGGATCCAGTTCTGGGCTGCCGCCAGGACCGTTCCCCCCACGCAGCTGTCACCTCCTTGTCTCGTCAGTGTGGAGATTTCACAGCCTCGTTCCCTGAGCCTCGTTCCCCCGCTGTCATTCCTGGACATTTGGGCTGGCTCACCCTGGCTGTTTCCCCCTCCTCCTCGACGCGCTTCCTGACTGCTGTGTGTGCCTGGAATCCCGGCCTGGTGAGCTCTCTGCTGGAGACTACGCGAGCGACCCTCAGACAGTTCCCCAGGGGGTCCTCCGTTATCGCCGGGCGGGGAGAGGAAGAAGCGGTATCCACCACAGCAGGCGATATTCAACCTCCAGGAGACAGGCAAGTCATAGTCTTTTCACATCTGCTTAATGATTTGCTCTGTCACATTCCTGGAGGAGGAGTTCAGGGTTTGCAGCTCCCTGAACTCCCCCCACCTGCTGTAACCTGTGTTCCTAATCCTGCATCCTCTGTGTCTCTCTCCGCCGAGCGATCCCCGGCTCCGGGTCAACGTGGTGGGATAAGGAGAGGGCCTGTGGTTCCGCAGCTACGTTGCGGACGGAGGAGGGGGACTGACTGCTGCGTGGAGTCTGCGCCGACGACTAAGCGTCCCCGGGTCTCCACGGAGGAGCGGTTCGGTCCAGCGGGACGAGATTCTTCTGGCTTCATGCCGAGTGGATCGTCGGCGGGGTTACCGGAGCTGGAGGAACCTCAAGCTGCGCTGACCATCGTGCTGGCTGCGGGGCCCGACGCGGCTGGATGGGAGCCTGACAACGACCTCCTGACGACGGATCCTGGATCTTCGCAGTCCTGGACGGCGTCAGAACCCGAGATCAGGCGAGTGCTCTCCTTTCTTTTCTCCCTTTATATCTTTGAGCACTTCAGCCTGTCTCTAGGGGAGATGAGCCGGGTGCAGCCGCCCGCTGCGTCTGAGCTCGTCTCGCCGGGTTCTGGCGCTGCCGGTGATCCTGATCCTGGTTCTGTTTTCTCTTCTGAGCCTTCTCCCAGGGTCACCGGCGAGGAGTTGCTGTTCCTCGTGGTGCTGGAGGGTCCAGGTCAACGTTGGAGGTCGGTTCTGGTGCGGTGTCCAACGTGGGTTCGCCCGAGACCCAATCGGGGTCCAATGTGGGTGCTGCTCCAGCGGCATCCAACGTGGGTTCGCCCTAGACCCAATCGGGGTCCGACGTGGGTGCTGCTCCAGCGGTGTCCGACGTGGGTTCGCCTAAGGCCCGATCGGGGTCTGACGTGGGTGCTGCCCCAGTGTTGTCCAGGTCCGGTGAGGAGGTGGCCGCTTCCCTGCGGCCTGACGCTCGTCACCCTCGTCATCGGCTCTCCCCTGAGCCTCTTCTACCGGGACCCGTTTTGACCCTTCGTCCGTCTCAACGGTCCTGGTGGTTGAGTGATGCGGGTCGATGACCCGACCCGCAAGACTTTCGGTTCGGTGATCTGGTTCCCCCCGATGATCTGTGTTTGCCTCTGGGTGGCCTGGTTCGGCTGCCGGTGGACTGGGTTCCTGGGATCTGGGTCCGGAGTTCGCCATCCGAACATTTCCCTTTCCCCGGTTCGCCAACTGGACAATGGGCGGGGAGACCTCCGGAGCCACCTCGGCCATTTTGGACTCTTCCTGTCATATTCCTCGGGTGCCGCTTATTTTTGTTATGGTCACTCGGGTGAAATATTTTGTCCTTTTGGTAAATATATATTCATAGTGCTGTGTATTGTTTTTTTTCCCCCGTATTAACCGTACTCAGCATCTTATCCCATTGTTCTTATGTACCTGTCACCAGTGTTTCCCTAGGTGGCCCCCCGTATATTTGCCGCCGTGTATTGTGTTCTCTCCTTATCAACCGTACTCGGCATCTTACCTCATAATCTTGTGAACCTGTCCCCATTTTCCCTCTAGGGGACCTCCTGTAGATTTCGCGCTATGTATTGTGTTTTCCCCTTAACCATACTCAGCTTTTTACCTTATTGTTGTTCTTTTACCCTGTCACCGTTATTCTCCTAGGTGTCCCTCTTTGTATTTGGCGCCGGGTATTCTGTTAGCTTTTTATTTACCGGTGCATGTCATTCCCATTATTTTTGTCCTGTTGGTGGATATACGTATATTCATAGTCCTGTGTGTTTTCCATTTCCCGTACTCAGCATTTTCCTTTTTGTGCCTTGTTTTTAGCTTTGTCTGTGCATTATAGAGTTATGTGTTTTGTTTTCCATCAAACCATGCTCTGTAGTTGTCCGTTTGTCCCAGTCACTTTCACTCCTTTAGGTGACTGTGCGTGTTGATATATACGTATATATATATATATATATATATATATATATGGTGCTGTGTATTGTGGGTTTTTTTTCTCCCTCTTCATTACCCGTACTCAGCGTTTTTTATCACTCTTGTCCTGTTCTTAGTTTTGTTTGCATTATGGAGTAGTGTTTGTTCTGTTAGCCACACTCTGTAATTGCTTTATCCGTTTTTTGTCATTCTTTTGGTGGGTTATCTGTTCCCGTGTTCTGTATTCTCCCCATCTGTGCCCTGTTTTTTGTTTTTGTTTTTGTTTTTTTCTCTTTTTTGGTGCGATGTAGAGTACTGTATTTGGGTTTTTTTTTTTGCCCTGTTACCCTACATTGGTCTGTTGGTGTTGTCCTTCCCTTTGCTTCTTCCCCTCCGGTCCTGCCTCCCTTCCTCCCACCCTAGGTGGGGGGAGGGGGGGGCTAGGATGTTCCTGGTCGTTCAGGAGCCCGACCTTGAGGGGGAGGCTCTGTCACCATGGGATGAGATGCCGTCTCAGCGCTCAGCCCATGTTTTCCTTCATCCCTGCTTCTCATTGAGCAGCGTCTCAGCAGGCTCCCAGCTGGCAGCATTACGGACGGCTGGGGCCAATTAGTCCTCATCAGCTGGGGCGCTGCCAATGAGAATAAATAGGAGCAGCCTCGATGACTCGGGGCTGCAACATAAGCACTGCTAGGCTGAAGCCCCTTCGTCTGGTGTCAGCCTCTACTCCCCTTACAGCATTCCTGTGATTGTAACCCGCTGTGAGTATGTATGTCTTGTTACCCCTATGTCCGGTACGAGCTCCCTGCTCCTGCGCTGCGCAACTTGTGAGTGAACCTCTGTACGAGTATCTGTGCTTTCCTCATCCCTCACCCCCTTCCTTTAATAAAAAACATCACGACTCACTGGCTCGCCCTTGGGTCTTATTGCGCGGCTCCCTAGAGCCGCGCGTGACAGATATATGTTTGTTTTATATGTATTTCCCCATACTTCAGTACAATATGTCATGTATGGGAGTATTAATGAATGATACAAGGTATATAGTGTGGGTTGATTCAGCAAATATTTCACTCTGTGTAGTATTGCAATTGATTTGGATATTTTACCTTTAATATAATTAATATGTGACTTCCAACACAGTTTATTATCAATTATTACTCCAAGAAATTTAGTTTCGGATACCCTTTCAATCTCTACACCATTTACACTGAGCTTAGATACTAAGTTGTTGTGATGGTTGTTAAAGACTATAAATTTTGTCTTACTTAAATTGAGCGTTAATTTGTTTGAATCAAACCACAGTTTAAGCTTTCCTAATTCCTTTCCGAGTGTATCCAAAAGTTGTTCCAAATTGCTTCCACTGCATAATAGATTAGTGTCATCGGCAAACAATATTAAGTCCATTTTTTCTGAAACTTTACATATATCATTTATATACATATTGAATAACAATGGCCCCAAAACTGAACCCTGTGGGACTCCACAAGTAACCTTCAGTAACTGTGAGTTTTTGTTACCAACACATACATACTGATATCTATTCTTTAAGTAACTACATAACCAGGACAGTGCTACCCCTCTAATACCACAATTTTGTAGTTTCTTTAATAATAAATTATGATCCACTGTATCAAATGCTTTTTTAAGATCCAGGAATACCCCAACTGAATACTCTTTATTTTCAATGGCAGTTGATATTTTTTCTATAAATTCCATTAGAGCAAATGCAGTTGTCCTCTTGTGTCTGAACCCATATTGCTGCTCACACAATAAATTATTCTTCAGTATGAAGTTGTCAATTCTCTCATAGAATATTTTTTCCAGTATCTTGGAAAATTGTGGCAATAGTGAAATTGGTCTATAGTTTGAGAATTCCCCTCTGTCACCCGTCTTGTATATCGGAATTACTTTAGCTATTTTCATTGCATTGGGAAATATACCTGTTAGGAGAGACAGGTTACAGATATATGTCAGTGGTTTCACTAAGCATTCAATAATAGTTTTGACTAAGAGCATGTCAGTACCATCACAGTCCGTAGATGTTGTACTTTTAAACGATTTAACAATTTCAATGACCTCTCTCTCGTCTGTGTTCTTTATGAAAATGGAGTCTTTTAAAGCAGTGTTTTTGCTTATTGTATCACCTGTAGGCGCCGTAATGGGTATTTCTCAAGCCAAATTAGGACCAATGTTAACAAAAAAGTTATTAAATTCATCTGCAGGTGAAGCTGCATTCACACTCTGAGTCGTTTTATTATTTTTTGAAAAATCGGTTGGGTAGCTTGTATTTCTGCTTTTATTTCCAAGAATAATGTTAAGTATTGTCCATGTATTTTTAATATTGTCTCTGTTTTTCTCCAGTTCTTTACTGTAATAGTCTCTCTTACTACATCTTATTATATATGTTAACTTATTTTTGTATGTTTTATACCGCTGCTCTACTTCTTTTGTCCTTTTCTTTAGGAAAGCTTTATATGATAAATTTTCTTTATACACGCCTCTTGTAATCCTTTGGTTAACCATGGCTTATCGGCAAATTTATGTTTAAGCTTTTTCTTTACTAATGGACAATTTTTTTCATAAAGAGTGGTTACAATGTTTATAAATGTGTCATAGGCTTCATTTACATCTGATACATAGACTTTTGTCCAGTCCTGCTTCAGCAAGTCTTCTTTAAAAGAACTGATTGCATTTTGTGATTTGTATCTGAACGATTTTAAATTTTTTTCTGTATTGGCCCCTGTGTGGCCATGGATAAGTGCAAAGGTTGGCAAGTGGTCACTTATATCATTTATCAATAATCCACTTTCTATTTCCTTATCAATAATATTAACAAACAGGTTGTCAATAAGTGTAGCAGTGTGAACTGTGATTCTACTGGGATGTGTTATTGTGGGATATAGACTCATGCTGTACATAGAGTTCATGAACTCTGTAATTACATTTTGTTGATATGGATTTAGTAGATCAATATTGAAATCTCCACAAATTACTACCATTTTCTTACTAGTAATATTATTGTACAGCTCGACTAATTTATCTCTCAATGTCTCAATGCAAGTTCCCGACGTTCTATATATACAACTTATAATTAGATTTTTCGTTTTATCTTGGTCAATCTCAACAGTAACACATTCCAAAATCCCTGGTAGTGCAAAGGACATTCCATTTACAAGCTTACACCTATACAGGTCATCAATATACAGTGCAACACCACCACCCTTTTTTCGAGATCTGTTAATATGAAACATCTGATATCCCTCTATTGCCATCAGGGGAGCCTGCTCTTCATTAAGCCAAGTTTCAGAGACTGCGATAGCTGTAAATTTTCTGTCTAGCTGTTTTAAATAGTCCTGAATCTGTGGAAAGTTTTTGTTAAGACTTCTGCTGTTGAAGTGTATTATTGATAGTTTACCATCTAGTTGCACTTGACTTTTGAATTGCTTTTCATTGTAATATTCACAATGGTTATGAATATTATTCAATTCAACTTTATTTATACAGCGCCATTTCACAACAACAGTCATCTCATAGCACTATCAACTGTAGGGGGGGAACCCCCACAGTTGCAGAAAGACCCCAGCAATCAGGCGATCCCCTGTGAGCAAGCACTTGGCGACGGTGGAGAGGAAAAACTCCCTTTTAACAGGAAGAAACCTCCAGCAGAACCAGGCTTAGGGAGGGGCAGTCATCTGCTGCGACTGGCTGGGGGGTGAAGGGATAGAGAAGAAGAAAAGAACAGACATGTAGAGAGCAAACAGCACGATGGGGACTCAATCTATGGGAGAGAACAAACAGATGTTAATGACCAGCAAAAAAAAAAATATTTCATTGAAAGTGAAGAAAGGAGTGAGGCCCAGTGCATTACTGGAGGTCCCCCGGCTGATTAAACCTATTAGCAGCATAACTAAGGGAGGGTTCAGAAACACATGATCCCTCCCTAATTGTAGGCTATATCAAAAACGTAGGTTTTAGCCCTATTCTTAAAAACAGAGATCGAGTCTGACTCCCGAATCCAGATTGGCAGCTGATTCCACAGGAGAGGAGCTTGATAACTGAAGGCTCTGCCTCCCATTGTACTTTTGGAGATTCTAGGTATTACAAGTAATCCTGCATTTTGGGAGCGTAGTGCTCTGTTAGAATAATACGGTAGTATCAGATCTTTTAAATAAAAAGGAGCCTGATTGTTTAGAGCTTTGTAAGTAAGAAGAAGGATTTTAAACTTAATTCTAAACTCTATGGGAAGCCAATGAAGGGAGGCCAGAACCGGAGAGATATGATCTCTCTTTCTAGTACCTGTTAAAACTCTTGCTGCAGCATTTTGGATCAGCTGAAGACTTTTTAAAGATGTTTTAGGACAGCCTGATAATAAAGAATTACAATAATCTAATCTCGAGCTAACAAAAGCGTGGATCAGTTTCTCAGCATCACTCTGAGACAAGATGCTCCTAATCTTGGCAATATTACGCAAATGATAGAAGGCAGTCTTAGAAACAAATTTAATATGTGAATTGAAGGACAAATCCTGATCAAAAATAACTCCAAGGTTCCTCACAGAGCTATTAAGAGAAAGAGTAACCGCATCCAAACTGAAAGTTTGATTTGGAAAGGAATTTCTAAGGTTTTTTGGACCAACAAGAATGACTTCAGTCTTATCTGAATTTAATAGCAGGAAATTACAAGTCATCCAAGCTTTGATTTCCTTAAGACAGGCTTCTAACTTGGCTAATTGATTACTATCATCTGGCTACATTGACAGGTATAATTGTGTGTCATCTGCATAACAATGAAAATGTATACAGTGCTTTCTAATAATGTTGCCTAACGGAAGCATATATAAACTAAAAAGAGTAGGGCCTAGCACAGATCCCTGTGGAACTCCATGACTAAGCTTTGAGTTGAAAGAAAACTCATTATTTACATGAACAAACTGGAACCTATCAGATAAATAAGATCTAAACCATTGCAACGAAGTTCCATTAAGTCCAACATAGTGATCTAATCTATCAAGTAGAATATTATGATCGATAGTATCAAAAGCTGCACTAAGGTCTAAAAGGACAAGTACAGAAACTAGTCCATTATCAGATGCAATGAGGAGGTCGTTAGTGACCTTCGCTAAGGCTGTTTCAGTACTATGATGGATTCTAAACCCAGATTGAAACTCTTCAAGTAAACCATTTCCCTGCAGGTGGTCAAATAATTGCGTAGCAACAACTCTTTCTAAGATTTTTGAAATGAAAGGGAGATTAGAGATTGGTCTATAGTTAGCTAAAGCTCCTGGATCTAGCGTTGGCTTTTTGAGTAAGGGTTTAATTACAGCCATTTTAAAAGCCTGCGGTACATGGCCTAAAGTTAATGAAGAATTGATTATATGAAGAATAAAGCTACCAATAAGTGGGAAGACTTCTTTAAATAACCTGGTAGGAATAGGGTCTAAAAGACAAGTTGAAGGTTTGGATGAGGAAACTATTTTGTCTAACTCACAAAGGTCGATTGGAGTAAACTCATCAAGACAGAGATCAATAGAAGGAGTTGTAGTAGTTACAGTATTTAAGTTAACTGTGGGAAGAATCTGATTGATTTTATCTCTGATGGATGAAATTTTATTATTGAAAAAGTTCATAAAGTCCTGACTAGTAAGCTCTAAGGGAATGCTAGGATTGACAGAGTCCTGACTCTTTGTCAACCTGGCTACAGTACTGAAAAGAAACCTGGGATTATTCTTGTTCTCTTCTATTAATGCAGAGTAATAACTCGTTCTAGCTTTTCTAAGAGATTTTTTATAAATTAAAAGATGATTTCTCCAAGCTAAATAGATTTCATCTAAATTAGTAGAGCGCCATTTTCTTTCTAATTGACGAGTCTTCTGTTTTAAGGTACGAGTTTCTGTGTTGAACCAAGGAGTTAGAAATCTCTGATTAGACTTTTTCTTTTTTAAGGGGGCCACCAAGTCTAGAGTCTGATGCAGAGAAGCTGAAACACTATCCACCATGTTATCAATTACAGAAGGAGCAAGCTGTCTATAGCTTATTTCCGTTGTGTTGACACATGGCATAGAGGAAACAATCTGCATAAATTTGGAAACAGCATCATCTGAGAGGCATCTACTGTAATAATATTTTTCTTTAGGAGCCAAATAGTCAGAAATAGTAAAATCAAAGGTTAACAGACAATGGTCTGACAGTACAGGGTTATGAGGAGACACTACAAGATTTTCTATTTCTATGCCATATGTCAAAACAAGGTCCAATGTATGGTGGAGGTAATGAGTAGAATTTCCTACTTTCTGAGAAAACCCAATCGAGTCCAATACTGAATTGAATGCCACATTAAGGCAGTCACTATCTACATCCACATGTATATTAAAGTCCCCTACTATAATTATTCTATCAGATTTCAGCACTAAATCAGCTAAGAAATCAGCAAATTCGGATAAAAATTCTGAGTAGGTTGATGGGGGACGATAAACTATGGCAAATAAAATTGGGTTTAACCTAAAATTGCTAAAGTGCCCAATACTGAGGACCAGGCTCTCAAAGGAATTATAACATGTTTTTTGCTTTACATTAACTAATAATTTGGAATGGTAAATTGTTGCTACTCCTCCTCCATGACCAGAACTTCTGGGATTTTGACAGTTTAAATAACCAGAGGGAGTTGATTCATTTAAACCAACATAATCCTCTTGCCCTAACCAAGTCTCTGTAAGGGAAATTAAATCAATCTGATGATCAATTAACAAATCATGGACTAACAGAGACTTGGGAGTTAGAGACCTAATATTTAATAAACCACATTTAATTTTTAAATTATGAGGAGGAACAGAGGCCAAATCATTCAATTTAGAGGCTTTATGTTTAATTTGAGTTTTACCAATATTTTGCTTTATCACTTTGGGATGCTTATGCATTATATTTTTATTCACTTTGGAGGGAGCAGACAACGATTCTCTGATGGGGAAGACAGGGGCTAAGCTGAGGGGTGGCGGATGAAGAGGAGCTGCAGAGAGGCATGTAAGACTGCGACTCTGCTTCCTGGTCCCAACTCTGAGTAGTCATGGTTTTGGAAATTTGGATAAAAAAGATGCCAGATTGTTAGATAAATGAGAAGCACCATCCAAAGTGGGATGAATGCTGTCTCGTCTCATAAGACCAGGTTTTCCCCAAAAAGAGCTCCAATTGTCAATGTAGCCCACGTCATTTTTAGGACACCACACAGACAGCCAGCGGTTCAAGGATGACGAGCGGCTAAACATGTCATCACTGGTCAGATTGGGGAGGGGCCCAGAGAATACTACAGTGGCAGACATCGTTTTTGCAAAGTCACACACCGATTCTATATTAAGTTTCGTGACTTCCGACTGCCGGAGACGGATGTCATTAATGCCGGAGTGAATAACAATTGTGGAATATTTAGAGTTACTTTTTGCCACCATTTTCAAATTTGACTCGATGTCGCCTGCTCTGGCCCCAGGGATGCATTGGACTATGGCCGCTGGAGTCTCTAGGTTCACGTTTCTGACTACAGAGTCGCCAATGATCAGAGTTTTTTCCTCAGCGGGTGTGTCGCTGAGCGGGGAAAAACGATTAGAAATGTGAACAGGTTGGTGGTGAACCGGGGCTTTGCGACTAGGCTTCCTTCTCACCGTCACCCACCCAGTCTCCTCGCTGCTGAGGAGAGCCGAGGGACCGCTGACAGGGGGGCCTAAGCTAGCTAGCTCCGCTGCAGCTAATGGGCATCCGTCAAGATTAACTGGCGCAGACGGTGTTTCAATGCAGCGGAGCCGGGATTCCAAATCAGACAACCTCGCCTCGAGCGCCTCAAAAAGACAACATTTATTACATTTACCGTTATCACTAAAAGAGGCAGAGGTGTAGGTCTCATCTGACAGAGAGAGCACACCAGAGGAGGAGAGGAAGGAGAGCTAGTAGCCATAGCTAACGGCTGGAGAGCAAACCACAAAGCAAACCACACAGGCAGACAGCAAAACAGGAAGTGACGATACGTTACCACAAGGAAGTGACGATCCTTGTGGATTATTGACAAAGTGGTTATCAGGATCAATATCATTCTCCATCTCTTGTAGTTTATGTTCATCATAATGGCATATTTTCAGAGTTTCAGTTTCCTCACTCTGTGTCAAATGACTTCCTCCAACTGGGGATAACTGATGTCTACTCAAGTCAGTCATAAGTTTTTTGTTTGTTTTGCTTATTTTTTTTTTTAAAGTACATTGACATAGTATGTCAAAAGAACTATTCTTGTTGTGTGTGTGTGGATATGGATTATCATTGTCTCTTAATTTTCTTAATCAGTGTTCATCTGTATTTATTTAAGTCAGTAACATCTCTGATCATTATGCTCTTTGCTTGCTCAGGTGTTCCATTTAGTTTGATCCAAACGCTACAATTTCTTGTCCATGTTGCCTGTATCTTATTTTGTCTTTTCAGCATCCGTGCTTGCAGTGCTATTTCAGCATTTGTTTTTGTTAGGTGTTCATTTAGGTAAACTTCTGTTCCCTGGAGCTTTCTGGCCTGCCTCAGTATGTCATTCTTTACCCTTCCGTTCACAAAGCGCATCACAATTGATTTCTTTGTTTTATTATCTTTTCTGGGTAAAGCATAACAGGCTGAAATTGCATTTGCTTCGACCTTTATATCTCTACTGTCAAGGAACTGAAGCACCTGGTTTTCCAGGGAGACTGATTCACTCAGGGGAGCCTCCTCACCTCTCAGTCCTGTTGTAGCATGAGCGTATGATTGATATTTGATGTCTAGTCCACTTATAATTACATCATCCATACGAGAACATTGTTCAAGATCCTCGACGCGTCGCTCCAAGTCCGTAATTTTTTTGTCTCTTTCCTGAATTGTTAGTTTTAATTCTCAGACTTCTTCCATTAGGCCTGTTATTTTGGCCTGCTGGCTAACCATTTTGGTCACTTCTTCTGACAAGAAGTTCAGAGATTTTTTGATCTCTTCCATTTCCTCCTTCTTTGGTGGCATTTTTACTGACCTGTGGATAGCAAAACAATCTCTGCTGGTGTCGCCGGTATCCAACCCGACCGACCTCGATTCCAGCTGGGCCTCAGCTAGCCCCCTCCGCTGCTAGTCCCGCTGCTTACCGCCGCCGTAACCGAGCTCCTCCACTGAGTCCTGCCGCACACCGCTGCTGTAGCCGAGCTCCGATCCTGCTTCTGTCCGGCTGGGGTCCCGGTAGATCCTCCGCTGAGCCCCGCCACCTACCGCCGTCTGCCTCAGTAGTTCTTCCGCTGGGCCCCGCCGCTGTAACTGGGCTCCGACTCAGGCTATTGTCTGGCTGGGGCCCGGTGGTCCTCCACTGGTCCCCGTCTCCCACCACCACTGCACCCGAACTCCGATCCGGCTCCCGTCCAACTGTTGCCTCAGTTAGTTCCTCCGGCGAGCCCCAATCACCGGGACAGAGTCGCTTTGTGTCGGTGTTAGGTGCTACGACTAGCGTTAGCTTAGCAAACGCTTCGGGTAAAGCGTAGCAGCGAACCACAAAAAGAAACGCTAATCATAATTAACATCTAAAGAAACAAATACAGGCAGGTGGTCACTAATATCATTTATTATTATACCACTCACCATATTATATTCAATAATATTGGTAAAAATGTTGTCTATCAGGGTAGCACAGTGTGTCGTTATTCTCGTAGGTTTTGTAATCTTTGGAAATAAGGTTAAGCTATACATTGTATCTAAGAAATCATCAGTTGGTTTGTGTTGTTTTGTTTTCATTAAATCTATATTAAAGTCACCACAAATAAAGATATCTTTTTGTCTTATTTTTGCATACATCTTTTCCATCCCATTTTTAAATTTTTCCATATCAGATCCCGGTGCTCTATATATACAACTTACTATTATATTTTTTCTTTTTTCCATCGTAATCTCAATTGTTAAACATTCCATACTTTCATTCACTGCTGATGTCATGCTGTCCACTTTTTTACTTTTTAATTTTCTATCAACATACAGTGCTACCCCACCACCACTTTTACATTTCCTATTTTGTGTGTACATCTTATATCCATATAGTTCAAAATTTACATCTTTTTCTTCATTAATCCATGTTTCACTTATTGCAATAATCCTAAATGGCGTATTAAATTGATTTAAAAACTCCTTAATACTATCAAAGTTTGCATAGAGACTCCTACTATTAATATGTATTATTGTTAATGTTTGATCCAAATTCATAATTCCATTTAATTGTTGTTCTTCATAATAAACACACTTATTATTAATATGATTAAAATAGTTATTGTCTGGGTCAATATTTCCTAAAATGCCTTGTGGTTGCTGCTCATTACTGACAAAGTTTCCAGCTTCAATTTGCCCCACTACACTTTCATCATCAAATGAGGAGGGATGATTGGTTAAAGTATTAATCATAAATTATGACAACCATGTACACCAAAAGGAAAAAAGGTAAAGAACACAAAATTTCCACTCATGATCCTACTGCACCGTTATTCCTGAATCAGGGCTAAGGTTTAAATCTGTCCAATTCCTCCATTTCTCTAATCATTATTACTTTAGCGTCTTCTGGAGTGCCAAGCAGTTTTATCCACACCTTACAGTTTCTTGTCCATGTCGACTGTATTTTTCCTTGTTTTCTGAGGGCCCTGGCTTGTCTAGCTATTTCGGAGTTCTTTTTTGTTAAATGTTCATTTATGTAGACAGCCGTTCCTCTCAGTTTTTTTTGCTTGTCGCAGAAGATCAGTTTTTGCTTTCCTACTGACGAATCGGATGATGATCGCTGGTTTTTCCTTTACTGTTTTTTTTGGGTAATGTGTGGCAAGCCGAAATAGTCTCATTGTCCACAACAATGTTTTTAGAATTGAAAAAGGTTAATACCTGCTGCTCAAGAGTGTGTGATTCAGCCAGTGTCTCATCCTGCCCATCCTGATTACCAACTCCAGCTGTCACACGTGCATAGGAGCGGTGTCTGGTGTTCAGACCGCTCACAATGACGTCATCCATTCTTGTATGTTGTTCTAATTCATCCACACATTTTTCTAAGAATTTAATTTTCTTGTCCTTGTCCATAATTTCAGCCTTTAACTCACGCACTTGTTCCACAAGGTTAACAAGCAGCGTTTGGTGTTTAGCTATTTTAGATATTTCTTCAGACATAAAGTTTAGTGAGAGTTTAATCTCCTCCAGTTTCTCTCCATGTGTCTGATTCTTTTTTGGAGGCATAATGACTAGTTTGATTAGGATCAAGGGAGAAGCTTACCTGTTGACTAGTAATTGGGTAACTGGATCTGCCGGTGAAGCCAAGGAGGCCCATGCTCCCTCGGTTGCTAGTGGAGGCCTCCAGCTAGCGTTGTTCTATCAGGCGGTGAATCCGAAGCTCTCCCGGTGGCTAACGGAGACCGTTAGCTTGGGTCGTAGCCTGGTAGCAGGTATCTGACAGTAAAGCCAAAGCTCTCCCGGTGGATCCTGCAGCTGACGATAGCAGGATAATTTCTGGTGCTACCAGTATCTGGTCCAGCCGACCTCGGATCCGGTTGAAGCCTCAGTTAGCTCCTCCGCTGAGCTCCGCTGCTATAGTTGAGGTCCAATCCGGCCGGAGTCTCGGTCAGCTTCTCCGCTGTTAACTCCGCCGCTTACCACCGCACGGTGAAGGTGTCCCGCAGCTCAGACGATCCGCTGCAAAACTCCTGTTGCAGGTAGCAGGACGTTGCAGGACAATGCTGAGTTGTGCTGTATTGAGCGCTGTATATGGAGGGAGGGGAGATTGAATCAGTGGCCTTCACAGTGTGAAAGTGCAGCTAGATTCATAAAAGGTGCAGGGAACGCATTGGCAAAGGCTTCCCAAATAGCTGGTGAGGACGATTAACCCAACCTGGAACCCAACCTGGAACTAGGGTCTGTGGCTAGGCATGGCCTGCAAATATTCTGTACCTCAATCCCATTGAAAATCTATGGTGGAAATTGAAGAAAATGGTCCATGACAAGACTTTATGGTGTAAAATTTTAAAAAGAAATAAACAGTATAAAATTAACATATTCCGGTATGTTTACCCCCCCCACACACACACACACACTCCTGGGGGGGGGGGGGGTTACCAGTTACTAATTCCTGGTACCAGGTACTAATGGAAAAGGTCGAGTGGGTACTAGTGGTAAAGGGCCATAAGATGCTGCAAATGTGTGGAAAAACTGGGGCTGTACACAATAATGTCATCTAAATAAGCGAGACATGTTTTCCACGAGAGGCCTTGTAATACCAGCTGCATCAACTGCTGAAATGTGGGTGGAGCATTCACAAGACCCATGGGCATAACACAGAACTGGTAAAGACCCCTACCAGTAGTAAAAGCTGTTTTGGCTTTGTCTTGCTCATCCAACTGCACCTGCCAATACCCTGATGAAAGGTCCATGGTACTGAACACTGATGAGCCCCGTAATGCATCCAAGGTATCATCTGTTCTGGGCAAAGGATGAGCATCTTTCGTGGTCACAGCATTCAAACCACTATAATCAACACAAAAACACCATGAGCCATCCTTTTTTCGCACCATTACAAACAGGGGCTGCTCAGGGACTATGGCTGATTTCAATAAGGCCTTTGTCTAACATGTTGTTCACCTGTGACTGGATCACCTCCTGCATCTGGGGTGAGGTGCGATAGGCACGTTTTCTAATGGGGGGGAGGGGGAGGGTGAAGCACTTGTGTGGATTTTGTGTTTGACAATGTCAGTTCTGCCAAAATCTGTAGGGCTTTTACTGAACACATCATGATAACACAGGAGCAGTTTGGTCAGTTGAGACCTCTCAGAGGCAGTCAGAGCACCACACTGAACATCAAATGGCAATTTGTCAGAGATTTGGGCTGTGTTTGTTGCCTTGTGTGATTGTAAAGGGCAGCTGGATACATTGCATACAGGGGCAGACTGACACTACGCCATCTTGTGGCACAGGGATGAACTGTCTTATGTGCATACCTGGCTGCAGGGTGATGGGACTATCCGTCGGATTCAGAAGGCGCACTGTAGTCACACCATTTTACCATTACGGTTGTGCATTCCATAACCTTTGCCGTACAGTTATCAGGGGCCAGCTGTATAGTTTTTAACAGTGGCAGTTCCTCCCCATAAAGACTACATACACCCTTGCCCATATCCAAGGCGACCTTATGGAGCTGAAGAAAGTCTAAGCCCAACAGTGTGCTTTGAGTAAGATTTCTTATCAACTGCATGTTATGATGGAACGTATGGGAGCTTCATTTCACAGCCACATCAATGGTGCCCAAAGTATCTAAACTGTGCCCAGTTACTGCTTTAGACAGAATACAGCGCTTCATAAGAGGCTTTTTGGCTAGTACTGAAATGGACATTCTGGTTGCTTCACTGATAAATGAGATATGGGAGCCTGAATCTAACAGAATGTGTACATCTGTACCCTCAACAAGTCCATTTACCTATGAAGAAAAGGGGATCTCATTTACCACTGCAACAGTGTTTTGATTTTCAGGAGGGGAAAATGTAGTACCTCTGTTGCAGGGATGAAAATGGGGTTTTTGAAAAAAAGAGGAAACTTAGCCAGGGGTCTTGGGGGACGTAGGCCCCCAAGCCGGATCCAAGGCGGAGCGTTGGTGGGGGGTCTGGGGGGCGTTGCCCCCCAGAAACTAACAAAATCTGGTGTTTTACAATGCTCAAATGTGGTCTTATATTTAAAGTTAGAAGTAAGTACAAATGCATTTATAGTTTATCTTTTTAATCTGCTGCTGCATCACATGTGTAATCATGTTCAATACTATTTTGATTCAGTGTCACACTTTATTGAGAAACAGAAAATGTCACTTCCATATTTACATGCCTGTGCTACTACTCTATGAACTTATGTACAAGTCAACGTATTCTTCACATCTAATTGTGCAATTTTTTCTTCTTGGCTACCAAAGCCTGGAGCCGTTCTGTAGCCTTCCTCTTCTCTGATTTTCTGTGGGCAAGCAGTGCCTGTTTAGCTGCAGCTTCTCTCTTCTTTTTCATGGCTGCCTTGCTTGCCACATAATCATGTTGAAGATCGAGTTCTTTCTGTTTCATTTCCTTCTCTTTCCTTTTTTCTTCCTTTTCATGCCTGTAGGCACTTAATTTGACCGTGTCCATCGATCGTTTTGAATGCAGCATCGAGCAAGTAGTTCGATCTCTTGTAAGCACAATTTTGAGATGTTTCTGTTTTGAACAGTGTTCAACTAAGGCAACACAACCATGAGATCCATAACTCAAGAAATTGTTGCAATAAACACACTGGGCTTTCCCTGGTACTTTGCATTTTGCTATGAAGTCGGCCATTTTTTCAACCACAAACTAAAGTGAAACACAGTACATATGTATTAAATTTATGATATCTGAATAGTATGTTGATGTAATAATACTAAATTATATTTTACTACTATCTAATATGTTTAGAACTGACACAGAATTACATTTACATAGTTCTAGAACAGACAAAATAATTTAACCAAGTAAAATAAATTATAAATATTAACAAAATTCCATCACCAAGTCCATCACTCATTTATTAAAATATACTGACATTCTGCAAACATTTTGATTTATTAATGTGTGCATTTGTTAGTGTTACTAGGAATATAAAAAAGTTGCATATCAGTATATTTTAAGCCCTTGAATTCTTGTGAATTCAGAGGGCGGTCACATCTCTGCATCTCAGTGCGCACTGAAAGAAAAAAAAAAAAAAGGCTGCATTTCCGGTCTTCCAGTACAGACACAGCCTTGTTACAACCTCAGAAAAAAGCTGTGTAATATATCCATTTTTTGTGGTATTTTTACAAAATTCTGACCTGAGCTTAAAAACAGTTGGTTCTACATTTCTGTTGTGTTTTCCAGCCAGTATCTGACAGCTGTATGTTATTTGCAAGCATTTGTATCTAAAAAAAAAAACCACCCAGGCGAACTTTCCTGTTACTTCAAAACAGGCATGCCATCACAACTTACACATGCTATTTCATAACAAATTCATTACGCGAAAATTCTCAAGTACATTACTTAAACAAGAAAAAAAAAAAATCTTACCTCGGAATATGTCATCCGATCACTAATTACTGTAATCGGGGCTGGCTGTGATGAACTTTGACTGACTGGCATCTGAGTTTGACCGTGTCCATCGATCGTTTTGAATGCAGCACCGAGTGAGTAGTTCGATCTCCTTGTAGCCACAATTTTGAGATGTTTCTGTTTTGAACAGTGCTCAACAAAGGCAACATAACCACGAGATCCATAACTCAAGAAATCGTTGCAATAAACACACTGGTACTTCGCATTTCGCTATGAAATCGGCCATTTTTTCAACCACAACTTCAGTATTTTTACCAATCTTTACAGTCATTGACACAGTTTTTTCAAGCCATTCCCAACGAAACTTGTTCTTTATCCCTTTGTCGATTTCTAAAATTCTTGCTTTGTTCTCTTTCATGAGTTTTAGGCTCACCATTTTGACGAAATCGGGAAAACTCGGTTGATTGAACTGATTGAACTGTCCGCCACTTGCATTTCGCTCCGCGTGTTATCCGGATATGAAAAAAGAAATCTAACAAAATTGCCAATTGGTTGCTTCAATAAGTATCAGCCTATCAGTGGCCTTGTTACATTACATTACTGATCTCGCTGGGTAGCGCGTTCTGCGCGGTGTATTTTCACAGCCGATCGAAAATACGACTCGCCGCCAGACGCCCCCCCCCCTAAAATTTTCTCCTCGAATTTAGACAATTCACGAGAATGACCCGAGACATGATCAAATCCGAGGAATTCCTGGGATCAGAGGAAGATTCTCATCCCTACTGTTGTCACTAGAGGGAAGCAAAGCAGCACTGATGTGTGGTGCAGATTTATCAGTTTCATTTGGGGCTCCTAAGGGCCCAGCTGAAGAGTGCCCCACGTCTTCAGCTAGCGTCCGTTTCCCTGATGAGAGGTTTGTGGGCCCAGGTAGTCATAGTTTGAGTGCTGCTGATGGCCATGAACCAGGTGTTGGAATCCATGGCTGCCCCTCTGATGGTCCTGGAATGAAACATGTTTACGCCGGGGACTTGGGCTCCTCTGACGCAAACTCAAAGGGGGCCCTGAAGGAGAGCGGTGAGCTCCACTTCTGTTATCATACTGTTTGGGAGAATAATAGGATTTTTGGCTACGTGACTTGTCCGCTGAGTGTGAAGCAGCTGGGATGAGAATCAGCACCTCCAAGTCCGAGTCCATGGTCCTCAGCCGGAAAAAGGTGGATTGTCCTCTCTGGGTTGGGGACAGGCTCCTGCCCTAAGTGGAGGAGTTTAAGTATCTTGGGGTCTTGTTCACGAGTGAGGGGAGAATGGAGCGAGAGATCGACAGACGGATTGGAGCAGCATCTGCAGTGATGCGGACGTTGTACCGGTCTGTTGTGGTGAAGAGGGAGCTTAGTTCTAAGACAAAGCTGTCGATTTATCAGTCAATCTACGTTCCTACTCTCACCTATGGTCACGAGCTTTGGGTAATGACCGAAAGAACGAGATCGCGGATACAAGCGGCTGAAATGAGCTTTCTCCGTAGGATTGCTGGACTCACCCTCAGAGATAGGGTGAGGAGCTCAGTCATCCGGGAGAGGCTCAGAGTAGAACCGCTGCTCCTCCACATTGAAAGGAGTCAGTTGAGGTGGTATGGGCATCTGATTAGGATGCCTCCTGGACGCCTCCCACTTGAGGTGTTTCAGGCACGTCCCACTGGGAGGAGACCCCGGGGCAGACCCAGGACTCGGTGGAGAGACTATGTCTCCCAGCTGGTCTGGGAACGCCTTGGTATCCCCTCTGAAGAGCTGGAGCAGGTGGCTGGGGAGAGGGAAGTCTGGGCTTCTCTGCTTGAACTGCTGCCTCCGCGACCCGGACCTCCGGAAAAGCGGTAGAAGATGGATGGATGGATGGATGGACTTGTCCGCTGAATATGTTGCTGCATTTGGGCTATACGAGCGCTGGAATTTTTCAGCTCTGTAACTGTGGGTTGGTGAACGCCGATAGTTAAATTCAAGTAAGGAGGAGGGACAGCGTCTTGAGGAGAGACGTGCATTGCGGGTCTCAGTGTATCTAGCTGGATTACGCCCATAACATAACATAAAGGAGACCTGTGAGAGTGTCTGTAGCCATGCATTTCTGGCTGGTACATTCTGCGTTGCTCTTCCAGTTTTAGCTTCAGTGCAACAAGATCTTTGCTCAAATTTTGGACGGTGGCTGTGAGGTCCTGAACAGCCGTTCTCACATACATGTCATTATCAGTCACAGAATTAACTGACTGGGTTGTGCTGCCAACATCTCTGGTAGTGACATTATGTGGGCAGACTGGTGTCACTAACTTTGCAGCCTGGCGAGCACGCTCAGCTAGAGTGGCTACTTCCACAGCCTCTTGAAAACTTTTCACTCCTCTCTCATCACACTGAATTTGGAGCAATTCCAACCCAGCAATGAAGCCTGACATTTTCATGAACTCGGATGCATTGTATTCAAAATCAGGGAAAGCCTCCTTCACAAGTCTGCACACATCCGCAGCATAAACCTCCATGGCCTAATTTGGTTTTCTACTGCGGGCATTTGGGAATGTCTGAAAAGAAGCGATAACGTCCTTTTGACCAAAAGCAGCCTGAAGATCTTTCTTTGTATCTGCATAGGAACGCTGTGTGGTGGAAGGCAGGTTGTCCCATACAATAAACAGTTCAGGCGGCAGTCTTGTGGGTAGCTCCAATGCCAATACTGCATCCAAATCAACATTGCAATCCTTGTACCGGGCGGCCCGAATTACCTCATAGTGGAGAGCCCATAATTGGAAGGACTCCCGACCATCATTGCAGAATGGCGGGGGCAGCGAAATTCCTCCGGGTGGATCCTGCACTGCTGCAGGTGAAACCGGGGCAGACTGCCTGCTGCGTTGTCTCATACTGGTGTCTGGTGACTCCCTGTCAGACATAGTGGCGTGGTGTCCACTCCAGAAGGAGAAAGCAATAAGATAAGATAAGATAAGATAAGATAAGCCTTTATTAGTCCCACAACGGGGAAATTCCAGGATTGCAACAGCACAGGGATAGCAACACTCAGAGCAACAATCAGAAGGCAAGAAAAAAAACAAGCAAGCAAGAGCAGCTAATAAACATATGTACGTATTACTATAAAATATATATATATATACACACACACACAGACACACAGTGCAGAGCATTGTAGCTGGATGGAATAAATATATGAATATATGAACACACAGTGCAGAGCATTGTAGCTAGATGGAATAAATATGTAAATATATAAACACCCACAGTACGGAGCATTGCAGCTAGGTGGAATAAATATGCAAGTATATAAACACACACAGTGCGGAGCAATGTAGCTAGATGGAATAATATGTAGATATATAAATATATAAACACACCCAGTGCTGAGCATTGTAGCTAGATGGAATAAATATGCAAATATATAAACACACACAGTGCAGAGCATTGTTGCTAGATGGAATGAAACAGCATAACCGTCTACTTAGTTATCCTACATGGTATGATTATGTGCCCATACATATTCTCACCCTCCATAGCGACCGGTATGTTCCTAGTTGTATGCCGGAGGGGACCATTGTGTAAGTCTATTGCATCTTTTGCATTCAAAAAACTATTAGTTTGTTACGTCTTTTTGCTATCTCTGCGAGCAGCAATAGGTACATGATGCCTAATAACACTGAGCTACAAAACAATGAAACGGAATTGGTGGCAACTAGCTCACTGTACGTAGCCATTAGCTTAGCTTGTAGTTAGCCTCCAACTGTCGGATTGTTAAATAGGCTCACCAAGTTGAGAAGAGTCCTCAAAAACCAACACTGCTGCCACCAGTGTAAGCTTGCGTGGATGATAGTTGAAGGTTAGTCCTTCTGCCACAAGAACAAGACCATTTGAGCTCTTCCCATAACTTTAATATCCAGCCATAGCTGCACCCAACGCTCCATTTACAAAAACATCCCCCCACTTCACTTCCTTCTTCTTCTTCTTCTGTTTTTGGCGGGGGCACCCAACTTAAAGGCGCATTACCGCCATCCAGCGTTGGCGTGTGGACCAGACATTGTACCCCAAACACCCTCCAATTAAAAAAAAACAAAAAAAAAACTATATCCTATTAATTAAACCCGTATCTTTAAGGTAAACCAACAACTTTCTTACCCCGACCCCCACCATCATGCTTAAGTTAGCATCACCCACCCCTAATTCTCTAATTCCCTCCACTAATCTGTCTCTCTCCTGGGTATACTTCTGGCAGTGGAAAATGACATGTTCCACACTTTCTTCCTCCCACTCACAATAATCGCACATCCCTGTCGGGTGCTTACCTACCAAAGGCAAAGTTTTGTTTAACCTAGTGTGCCCCATCCTTAGCCTAGATAAAATATTCTCTTCCTTTGTATTTCTTGTCCCCATCCTGCCCTTCACTCCAACCGCACTCTGGATAGCACACAAATGTCGCCCTGTTTCCCCTGTGTCCCACCTATGCTGCCACTCCTGCCTAATACACTCTTTAATCAGCGTTTTTGCCTCAAATTTACTCAATGAAATATCCCACACCTCCCAGTGCCCCAGAGCCTGTTTAGCCAATTTATCTGCGGCCTCGTTGCCCTTTACCCCCCTGTGAGCTGGAATCCACATAAACACCACAGCCACCCCTTTGTTTCTGAGTCTATACAAAGTCTCATATATCTCATAGACCAAGTCCTGTCTGCTATCAGATGACCCTGATTTTATTGACAGCAAGGCTGCACTGGAATCCGAACAAAGGACAAAATCCTTGATCGTCAGCTCCTGAATCCTCTGCAATGCAGTCACCAAAGCCAACATTTCGACTGTATATACAGACAGATGGGAAGATGTTCTTCTATTAACAGATATTTTCAAGGCAGGGATATGGAAAGCAAACCCAGTGCAGCCCGTGTCAGGATCCTTTGATCCATCCGCGAATACTGGGGTAAGGGAGTGATATATTGTTCCCAACCGATCCTCTACTAAAACTGCGGTGTTTCCAAATTTTCTGCCCCCTCGCATCTTTTCCAAAAAATACAAATCAACCGACACTGGATAGAAAAACCATGGAGGAGTGACTGGCAAAGGAACTGATGGAATATATGTTCTATCACATAGCTTCATATCCCTGGCTACTCTCCCAGAGTAAAATGCAAAATTCTCCCTTCTAACTCTTTCCCCCTCCCAACAAGGCAACAACACTCTAACTGTAGAGTGTTTCTCTTGAGCGTGCCCCTGCAGATTGACCCAATAGCTCATCATCATCTGTTTACGCCTGATATTTAATGGCATTTCCCCCATTTCCCCCTGGAGAGCAGCAACAGGAGTTGTTTTAAAAGCCCCACAGCAGATCCTCAGTGCTTGGGCCTGGATGACATCTAACTTGCTCAACGTGGTTTTGGAAGCAGATCCATATACAATACACCCATAAGCCAATACAGACCTAATTAACGCAACATAAATGTTTTTCATAACCATTCTACTAGCACCCCACTCAGTCCCTGTCAAACACCTCATCACATTCAGTACCTTTCTGCACTTAGCTGACACCTTCTGAATATGCTCCCTCCAAGTTAGATTAACATCATACCAGACACCCAGAAACCTGAAAACTTTAACTTGTTCTAATTCCTGAGCATACAATGTTAACTGGGCATCAGCTACCCTTTTCCTTGTGAATACCACCACCTTTGTTTTCTCAACAGAGAATTTAAATCCCCAGGAATATGACCACCCCATCCACTGCACTTATCGCTTCTTGTATTTTCCCTCTTATATACTTAAAATTACTCCCTCTTTTCCATAATGCCCCATCATCAGCAAATAAAGAACGGCCAATATTGTTGTTCACAACAGAAAAAACATCATTTATCATAATAGAAAAAAGTACTGGGCTTATAACACTACCCTGGGGGGTGCCATTTTCCACCAAGTACCTATCTGACAAGGCTCTGCCCACTCTAACTTGAATGTGCCTATTAAACAAAAAATCTTTTATCCAGTTAAATGTTCTCCCAGATATTCCTATCATACTTAGCTTTATCATTAGCCCCTCCTTCCACAACATGTCATATGCCTTTTCCACGTCAAGAACACTGCAATTACCGACTCTCTGTTTACTTGAGCCTTCCGTACCTCTGTCTCCAAACACACAACAGGATCCATAGTTCCCCTTCCTTTTCTAAATCCACTCTGATGTGGTGACAAAATTCCCCTACTTTCAAGATAGAAAGCAATCCTATCTGTAATCATTCTCTCCATTATTTTTCCCAAATGCGATGTTAGAGCTATAGGCCTGTAGCTCAATGGGTCTGAGGGATCCTTTCCAGGTTTTCTTATAGGAACAATCACTGCCTCTTTCCATGCAGTTGGGAGCTTTCCCTTTTCCCACACTTTGTTGTAGACTTCCAATAGCTTCCTCCTTGCCAAAGTCCCTAAGTGTTTCACCATGCCATCTTCCGGCTTCTAGAGAGAGAGCAGATGCCTTTCCTTCCCTCTCCTCTCCTTTACTATTCCCTGCTTGCGATGTCTGTCTTTCGCTCTTCTTCTGGCTGAATCTTAATCCAAATGGAAATTATGGATCTGGAAAAGCGGCTTTTATGCGATTGTCACCACTTTAAAAGAAGAAAATCGGGTCAGGGGGAACCCAAGGAAGACTCATGGCATTGGAATTCATGTGTCTGTGTGATTCGACTGAAGACTGAACTGATCACAGGTTTTTTCTGTTTGGCCCCTGGAGTTCCTGTGTATCGAAATTATTTGGGTGAGCTAATCAAATGCGGACCCCGGCGTAGCTCCCTCAACAAATTCAACAATTCGTCCAGCTGGGGGGAGCACTGACTGTCAGCTGCAAATAGGATTAGCATGGAATTTACCACCTGGCATGCATTGAATAGAGAACGGACTCTCTTGGACATGTTTACCTATGTTTCGGTAGGTGGATAACATCTGAGGATCGCTGAGTGCTCTCCAGAGAATGATCTAAAGCATGATTCAAGCCTGTATGAAATTATGAAGCACAGAATCAAAGAGAGGGAAATTCTATTCTCTGAGGGCACTGTGCAGATTTGACCTTGTTTTGGTGCCCTTGTTTACATTCCTCCTTGATGAAGATAAGGCTGGAGAAGGTGGCTTACCCAAACATTCGACAATTGTTATTGTTTCAGCAGACAGAGCTCCAAGGACAGCGTTATCATGTGTCTGGACTACAGAACACATGACTGAATCATATATATCCGTTGCCAGAGGGTGCCCTCTGCTGTTCACTAGCAATGACACACCTACATTACACTGCATTCAACATTACATGAATGACTGATACACGTAAACTGACACAAATATACACTACCGTTCAAAAGTTTGGGGTCACCCAGACAATTATTTTGTGTTTTCCATGAAAAGTCACACTTATTTACCACCATGAGTTGTAAAATGAATAGAAAATATAGTCAAGACATTGACAAGGTTAGAAATAATGATTTGTATTTGAAATAATAATTTTTTCCAGATACTCAACCTGCTCAAAGGAAGGTCAGTTTTATAGCTTTTCTAACCAGCTAAACTGTTTTCAGCTGTGCTAACATGATTGCACAAGGGTTTTCTAATCATCCATTAGCCTTCTGATGCAATGAGCAAACACATTGTACCATTAGAACACTGGAGTGATAGTTGCTGGAAATGGGCCTCTATACACCTATGTAGATATTGCACCAAAAACCAGACATTTGCAGCTAGAATGGTCATTTACCACATTAGCAATGTATATTAGATATTAGAGTGTATTTCTGATTAGTTTAAAGTTATCTTCATTGAAAAAAACAGTGCTTTTCTTTCAAAAATAAGGAAATTTCTAAGTGACCCCAAACTTTTGAACGGTAGTGTACATACACTGACTCTCTCAATTCTCCTGCTTTGTTAATGTGTGATCTATCGTCTGCTAATTGTGCATAGAGGGTTTTTTTCTGTGTAATCAAAATTTGGCTCATTTGAGCTTTATATGAGCTTATACGAGCGTTATTCTGATTAACTATGTTTTTTCTCTCTGCCTATTGTGTTCCCCTCCCCCCCTTCCCCTCTTTACCCCCACTGTATGACAGGCGCCTCGCATGGCTGCCGCGTCATTGGATGCGCCTAACGTGCGTGCCCAGTGTCAAGTCAAATTCCTCGTATGTTTACTTGTAAATATACTTGGCAATAAAGCTGATTCTGATGATGTAACAGACATTGTCTTTCCCAGGGGATGTTAATCCTAATTTGTTGCCTGCTCTTTCCATTTCATCTAGAGTGAAAGGAAAATCCAAAGAGCTACTAAAGTCACACCTTTCCTCCAAAACCCCAGGGTGTGCTAAACTCGTCCTACTTCTTCCTCTTTTACCTTCTTCAGTCAAATTGCTTGAGCTATGAATTTGAGTCAGGCTCTTTGCTATCATTGTTGCTTTTTCCTCATCAGTTATTGCAATCTCTCCCCCACTTTTTAGTATTGGATACTGCCATTCCCTCCTGACTCCCCTCATAGCCTTGATCATGCTCCACACATCTCCCACGGCTGTTGATCTACCTACAGTGCTACAGTATCTCTGCCAGCTTTCTCTCTTGGCCCTCCGGATAGTTTTCCTGGCTTTTGCTAGTGCTCTCTTATAATTAAGTTTTGCCAATTATGAGTTCTCCTTAGGACCTTAAGTATCTTATTCCTCACTTTAATAGCTCTAGTGCACTCCTCTGTCCACCAAGGCACTGCTTTCTTTAACCCCTTGCACTCTGGTCAATTTCCCTAAAAACGCCAAAAAATAACGTGCCCAAAGTAAATCAAAAGCTGTTCTTCAACCCTTTGCAGCATCTTCATGGGGTTGGTCTCATTTAAAAGAAAACACTTTGAATTTTTTGGCAAGACAGTCATAATCTCTCTACGTGCTCCAGCCACTGAGTAACAGTCATCTAAACATAGTGAACTTGAAGGAAATAAATTTCGCCTGGGTGTTTTTTTGGATACAAATGCTTGCAAATAACACACAGCTTCAGATCCGGGCTGGAAAATGCAACAGAAATGTAGAACCAAGTGTTATCCAGCTGAGGTCAAAATTTTGTAACATTACCACAAAAAATGAATATATTACACAGCTTTGTTCTCAGGTTGTTCCCAGGCGTTTTTGAACTGTGCCAAATTGTGCCAAATGGCACAGTTTGGAAAAATGTCTGTAACTTTTGAATGATTCAATATAGAAGCTTCATCTTGGGCTCTAATGAAAGGTGACATGCACAGCTGTAATTTACCGATCGGTCAAAAGTCATTTTTGATTACAATTTTCAGTGATAAAGAATAATTTAGCTTATAACACTTACCTGTTCACAACAGCAGCGTAGCTGGCGAACTTCTCTTCCTCATTGTCAGACGAACGTGACGCTGGTCCGCTTGTTACGGACTCGTGGTTCTGGTCTCGCGACCCAGTCAAACCATAATTCCATTATTGCGGTTTTGCGCTTTCATGATTGCGGTTTTGGTAAACGATTTTTCAAAACAAATAAGAACAGTAGTTAGAAAAAAAGACTGGCGAACGCCTGTGTGTCACCCAGCCTTACACAAAACAGCTTTCGAACTTCTGTGCTTCAATTGGTTGGCTGTATTCACAGCCGTTGGTAGGCAGGTCCTTCTTGCTAGGTTTTCAGTCATTGGTTCTTCAAGGTTTCAGAAACCCAATTCAAGGCTCTTATTAGTCGAATGAGAGGTCAATCACATCTAAACCAATCAAAGCACTCCTTTGGCTTTCTGTTTGTGGCTGTGTCTGTAGTGGAAGAACAGAAATGCAGGTGGTTTTTTTTCAGTGCCTCCTAGGACGCACAGTGTGCGTACTCGGACGCCCTCGTGCGTCCTAGGACGCAGAGACGTGCCTGCCCGCGGTACACCGAAGTGCAACAGGTTAACCTTTTCCCTTTACTTTTAGAGATTGACTGGTTGGCTGCTTCAAGAAAAAATAGTTTTTGTAGAGGAGCTTGGAAATGAAGAGGCGATTTGGTTTATAAGCAAAGTTTTAATATTCAGCTCTTCTAACAAGTCTCATCTGGTGCAGAGAGTGGCAGAAGGGAAAAGAGACAGAAAGTCTCCAGCTCACTGACTTTGTACTGGCACACAACAAAAGAGATGCATAACAAAGGCTGACATCCCTCATTATCTTAATCCCCCCCATTGTCTTGGTATTTCCTCTCCTCGTCTTAGGGGGTGAGGGTGGCTCCTCCGGTCTCCTCCGGTCTCCTCCGCCGCGTCCGGGAGCGTCTTTGTTCTTCACTCGGCGGGTGAGAGCCCTTTGTCCTTTCAGAGGTGTGAAGTCCTTTACATATGTAATCACCAAACATTTCCACATGCTTCAACATATGTAGGTTATGGAATATATGGTTAATATAGACCACAGGCCCCCCAAACAACTAAGAAAGGACAACAGGAAGGTTCACAGTCTAAGATAGTTATTATGACATACTAAGTGTTACATCTGTTGCCACGGAAGAAACTTTCTAGCAGCCATGCTCCTAAGAGAGTTCAGTGGTAATTATAACAGCATAGTAAAATCATAAGTCACTCCTAAACTGTTGCAGCACAATTAGTGAAAAATTGTGGAGTGGTTTGTATCAGTCCCTGTGCTGTCTGGGTTTTAATCTTCTCCCAAAACTGCTGTAGGTTGGTTTAGGCGCCCTGCTGGGACCTTCTTGAGAGGGATCTGCAGTGTGGGAAGGAGAGAGGTTAATTGTTCCCTGCTGGGGGGCTGAGTCTTTTCTCTTGGGGGGTCTACCCCGCCGAGGTGCTCTCGCCAACTGTGCAGGCTCGTCTTTCAACAAGAAGGCAGGTTTAAGTCTGTCAATGCTGACTGTTTCTTTTCTGTCCCCAAAATCAAGCACAAAGTGTTTATCACCATGTTCCAGCACTCTGTATGGCCCATCGTATGCTGGGCGAAAGGTAGGTTTTAAAGCTTCATGCTTAACAAAAACAAACTCAGCGTTTTTTAAAGCCTGAGGGACAAAAACCCGTGGGAAGGAGTGATGAGCTGGACCAGGGAGAGAGTTCGGTCCGTTGTTGCCTAAAAACCTTGGGACTGGAAGGCGCCCTGGCTCTGGGTTCTCTGGTAAAAATTCACCTGGGAGCCTGAGAGGTTGTGCAAAGACTAATTCTGCGGGGGAGGCGTCTAGATCCTCTTTAGGCGCAGCACGCAACCCCAATAAAACCCAGGGAAGTTTATTTACCCAATTTGTGTCCGTTAGTGAGGCTCTGAGGGCAGCCTTTAAAGACCTGTGAAAACGCTCGCATAACCCATTAGCCTGAGGGTGATGAGCGGTGGTGCGGTGAATTGTTGCCCATAAGCTGTTGGACATGGCTGACCAGAGCTCTGAGACAAATTGAGGCCCCCTATCGGACGTGATGTCCGATGGGACGCCGAAACGTGCCACCCAGTTTGTCAAAAAAACGTGAGCGACTTCCTCCGCTGTGGTTGCCGCTAGAGGGACTGCTTCTGGCCAGCGCGTGGTGCGGTTTATCATTGTTAACAGGTGTGTGAAACCCTGGGAGGAAGGTAGTGGCCCCACGAGGTCGACATGAACGTGGTCGAACCTTCTAGCAGGGATTGGAAAAGGCTCCAGAGGGGCTTTTGTGTGCCTGTGTATTTTGGCGCGTTGACAAGAAATGCAAGTTTTTGCCCATTCTTTTACGTTTTTGCGCAGGCCTGGCCACACAAACTTTTCGGCGACCATTTTAACCGAGGCGTGCACACCTGGGTGCGCGAGGGAGTGAATTGCGTCGAAAATGCGGCGGCGCCATGTAGCTGGTACTAACGGGCGAGATCGGCCGGTTGAAACATCGCATATTAGGGGGGGCACACCGTCGCGTAAACCCTTTTTCCTCCAGCCTTAACCCTGTTGGTCCAGACAGGAGCGCGCGCACGTCTGCGTCACTGCTCTGTTCCTCTGTCATGGCTGCATAATCTGTCCCTGCATGGATAGGTGCTGCGTATGTGTCTGCGTTAGTGAAGAGTTCTGCTGCTGAGGCAGTATAATCTGTCTCCCCGCGCTCTGGTGGTGTCACAGCGCAAGAGAGATAGTCCGCTACTACGTTAAGTTTGCCTGCCACGTGTCGAATGTCTGTGGTGAACTCTGAAATCGCAGCTAGCTGTCTTTGTTGCCTGCCTGACCATGGTTCTGAAATTTTAGCCATAGCAAATGTGAGCGGTTTATGGTCTACAAAAGCCATGAAACTCCGCCCTTCTAACCAGAACTGGAAGTGGCGGACGGATAAATGAAGCGCCAGCAGCTCTCTGTCAAAAGTGCTGTATTTACGTTCAGTTTGGTTTAGCGATTTGCTAAAAAATGCTAAAGGTTGCCAGACCCCGCTGACAAGTTGTTCTACAACTGCCCCTATAGCTAGGTCTGAAGCATCTGTGGTTAGTGCGATGCGGGCCGAGGGATCTGGGTGAACTAACAATGTGGTGTTAGCTAGGGCGCTTTTTACTTCCGCGAAAGCGCGTTCGCGCTCCGGGGTCCATTCAACCGTGTTGGAAGCTTTCTTTTTTTTGAGCGCGTCATATAGGGGCTGCATGAGCTGAGCTGCGTGGGGGAGGAAGCGGTTGTAAAAATTAACCATCCCTAAAAATTCCTGTAGCGATTTGACCGTTTGTGGCCGTGGGAAATTTTCTATCACGTGAACTTTGTCTGGAAGTGGAACTGCCCCCTTCAGAGAGACTTTGTGTCCTAAAAAATCAATTTGTGACACGCCGAATTTGCATTTGGCCGGATTGATTATTAGCCCGTGCTCTTCCAGCCTCTGAAAAACCGTAGTGAGGTGCTGCTCGTGTTCTTCCTCAGACGAGCTGGCTACCAGCATGTCGTCGAGGTAGACGAAAACAAAAGGAAGGTCGCGTAGGACCGCGTCCATCATTCGTTGAAAAGTTTGAGCAGCGCCTTTGAGGCCGAAAGGCATTCGCAGGAATTCAAAAAGGCCGAAAGGGGTTATTACCGCTGTTTTAGGAATGTCTTCTGCTCGGACTGGGACTTGGTGATAACCGCGGACTAAGTCTATTTTTGAAAAAATGCGCGCACCCGCTAGATGTAGTGAAAAATCTTGAATGTGAGGGATTGGGTAACAGTCATGCGCTGTAGCGTTGTTTAATCTGCGGTAATCTCCGCACGGTCTCCAAGAACCGTCGGATTTCGGAACCATGTGAAGTGGTGAGGCCCAGGGGCTCTTCGAGCGTCTAACAATGCCCAATTTTTCAAGAGTTGTAAATTCGTCCCGTGCTGTGTTGAGCTTGGCCGCGTCTAAGCGGCGAGCTTTGGCAAAAACGGGAGGTCCAGTTGTGGGAATGAAGTGTTCAACCCCGTGTTTAGCCACAGTGGCTGAGAATTTGGGAATTGTGAGTGCTGGAAATTGGGTGAGGAGTTGCTCAAACTTACCTCCTGCCGTGGTGACGTTGGCCTGCACAGGTGGTGGAGAAACTCGGGCCGAGCATGGAATAGAAGCAAAGGACAGTGCATTAACCAGGCGCCTATTTGCTAGATCCACTAATAACCCATGTGCACACAAAAAATCTGCGCCTAATAAGTTAAAACTCACTGCCGCTACAACAAATGTCCATCTGTAGCTGCGGCCGTGGATGAGGAGGTGCAGGCTCTTTTCGCCGAACGTGTCGATGCTAGAGCCGTTGGCTGCCACAGCGCCGTTGCCCCGGGTGCCCTTGGCTCGATCTGTGTGGGAGGGCATGACGAAACTCAGCTGGGCTCCTGTGTCGATGAGGAACTGCTTGCCTGTGTGTCCATCCGTCACGTACAACAACTTGTTTTTCTCGCCGAGAACCGCTGCTGTTAACGGCTCTCGGCTTGGCGTTTTCCCGAAATCGCAAATTTGCAGGGGGGAACGCATTTGCGGGCCTTCTCAGCGAAGCGGTGGTGATAATAACAGACGTCACTCTGACTGTTACGTCTTGGCCGTGTTGCTGTCACCGTGGGCTGGTTCTGCTCCGTGGGTTGCGGTTCCTCGTGGTTCGGGGCGTCAGCTTTGAGGTCTGCGGATGCTGCTGTGGGTGTCAGCTCCTTGCAGGCGTTGACGAGCCGATGAGCTTCATTGGCCAGCGTGCGGAAGTCTTGGTGGTTGTTGCACTTCATGCTGGCGAGTGTCCCTCTCATGTGTGGCGGCAGCGTGCTGAGGAAAATAAACTGGAAGAGGAAGTTGTCATTGTCCTCTTCTTTGAGCTGTAGCAAATCCTCCATGAGGGCTTTAGGTTTGCACCCTCTGTGGCCGTAGACCGCCAGGATCTTCTCGGCTCTCTCTTCCGCTGATGGAACGTAGTTCGCCACGATGGTTGCTTTGAGCGTCTCGTATTTGTCCCGGGCCGGTGGTCGCCGGATCATGCTCCGCACACACTTCGAAGTGGCGGCGTCGAGTTTGGAGACGATATGATAAAATTTGGTATCATCAGCCGTGATGCCCGCCAGTGTGAACTGGGCTTCAGCCTGCTGAAACCAAGAGGTGGGGTCTTCTTGCCAGAAGTCTGGCAGCTTGACAGCGACGGCATTCATGCACACCATCACTGCTGTGCCCGCCGGGTGAGAGTGCCCTGCCTCGGCTCTCACGGCGGTGCTGGTGCTCGGTTGAGCCCTCTCAATCTGTTCTGCCGGGGGGAACAGTTGTCCATCTGTTCCCTCGTCTGCGTGGCCGCTGGCGTCTGCCTGGGTCGCCACGGATGAGTCGCTTGCGGGGGAACGCCTCCGGTCCATACTCGCGTCAAGGTCACCAGTGTAGAGGAGCTTGGAAATGAAGAGGCGATTTGGTTTATAAGCAAAGTTTTAATATTCAGCTCTTCTAACAAGTCTCATCTGGTGCAGAGAGTGGCAGAAGGGAAAAGAGACAGAAAGTCTCCAGCTCACTGACTTTGTACTGGCACACAACAAAAGAGATGCATAACAAAGGCTGACATCGCTCATTATCTTAATCCCCCCATTGTCTTGGTATTTCCTCTCCTCGCCTTAGGGGGTGAGGGTGGCTCCTCCGGTCTCCTCCGCCGTGTCCGGGAACGTCTTTGTTCTTCACTCGGCGGGTGAGAGCCCTTTGTCCTTTCAGAGGTGTGAAGTCCTTTACATATGTAATCACCAAACATTTCCACATGCTTCAACATATGTAGGTTATGGAATATATGGTTAATATAGACCACAGTTTTAATACTTTTCTCCATGCTTTCAATGTCTTCACTGACCTCTACTAGGGGAAGGTCTCTCTCACAAATAAACTTAAATAACTTCCAATTAGCAGTGCTAAAAACCCACCTCCCTTTTTTGTGACCACTTACCCTATTTGCTGAAATGAAAAGATTACAATACACTGGAAAATGATCACTTCCCACCAAAGACTCCTCTAAAACCTCCCACTCACACACACTTGCAATATTATTAGTCACCAACGTTATGTCAAGAACTGAACCACTCCCCGTATGGACATCAATTCTAGTTGCTCTACCATTGTTTAAACATACTAGATTCTTCTCTTCCAAGACTTCTTCAATAATCTCACCATTTGTCTGTATAATTTGCCCCCCATAACACATTATGGGCATTAAAGTCCCCACAAACTACCACCCTGTTCCCATCTATCCACTCCATCTGAGTTAATTGACTCAATATCAACCTCTTACAAGGATTGTACAAATTAACAACTACTAATTCCCCCTCTTTAGTCCAAATTTCAACTACCATGTATTCCAGTTCAGCCCCTTTACCTATCTCTCTAAACTGAATTCCCTCCCTCACAAATGTTGCACACCCACCTCCCATTCCCTCCTTTCTATCATTCCGAATAGAAACATATCCCACTATTTTAAAATCCAGATTGGGTTTCAACCACGTCTCCTGAACACAAATAACATCTGGTTTGTCTGACAGTTCCTCAATATATCTTTTGAATTCCTGTCCATTTGCCAACAAACTTCTTGCATTCCATTGAATCAATATGACCATCCTCACAATTCCTATCCAGTCGATGCTTGGTCCTGACTTGTCTGGCTACTAAGCCCACTCCTCACCTCCTCCCAAGTTAAACCACTGAAACCAAGATGATTAGCTGCTGCTTTCACTATTATTTGAATTCTTTCAGTTTTAGACTTGACTTCCATTGTGGCATTCACAACTCCTGCTATAAAAATAACCAGTCTCTTCAGATCAACCTGGATTTTCCCATTCCGTACCAGTTCTCTTTCCCCTACAGGCAGCCTCCCCCAAGTCCTTTGCCCATTCCCTCCTCTCTGGTCCGTCCTTTTCACTGCTTCGGCATAAGAAACTTTATTCTGCACTCTGACTCGCTGAATTTCCCTTTCTCTCATCATTCTTTCACAGCCTCCATAGGCCACACTATGACTCCCGCCACAGTTACACTTAGGCGTTTCTTGCTCACATTCTCCATACTGGTGGTTGCCTCCACACCTTGCACACCTTCTTCTCCATCTACAAGTATTAGCTATATGTCCAAATGTTTGGCAATTATAACACCAAATTGGATTAGGAACAAATTCTCTTACCCCATACCTCAAAAAGCCCCAATTTACACTTCTGGGGAGCACTTCTCCTTCAAACTCAATCACCACACCCTCAGTGTCTCTCCTCTGTCCTTCCCGAGTGGCCTGTAGTCTACGAGCTGCTTTTACTACCCCCCCCCCCCTTTTAAATTAGCTTTAATTTCTTCCATTGTGACTTCTATTGGCACCCCCCCCCCCAAATTACACCCTTGTTCCACTTTGATCCGTTATCAATAAAGCTTGTACTTTTCACTTTGAACCGCCCAACCTCCCTCATTTTGTCAGCTCTTTCCTTTTGCTCCTCATTCCTACATACAATCAGCAGATTTCCATCCCTCAGTACCTTTGCCATGAGTATATCTCCAACCTGGTTTTTCAGTATTGTTGTCAATTTAACTGGGCTCATTGTAGATATCCCCTTTTCATCCTCGAACCTCACAATAATTTTGAATTCGGCTCCTTCCTGCCCTCCTCCCTCCGCACCACCACCACTTCCACCACTTCTAGCCTTCTTTGCATTATTTCCAGGAAAGTTATTCTCCCTTTTCTCTCTCCCTTTCCCGCTTCCCTGCCCAGTATCCATACTGTCTTCACTATCCCACAAATCAGAATCACTCCAGTCTGGTCCATTCACAACGCCGCTGCGCCGACCCGCCACACCTTCCTTTACCACGCTTCTCCTCCTCATTTTCCCATGCCCGCAAACTCCAGTCCCGTCACCCAACCTCCTTGCCAAACCAACCGACAAATTTCTCTGGCCCTCTCTTGGAGATCTAACCATCCGACGCTGTGGACCAAAAAATTTCAAGTCTCAGCACTGTTCAAAAACTCTTTTCAACAACGGCGTTTCAGCCCACTTCACTTCCGTTACTCCTCCTTCATAATAGAAGCCTTTTCCATTCTGTGTACTTTCTCTTTCCAGACTAACACCACAAAAGAGCAAAAACAGGCTAAACAAATTAAATTATTCATTAAAATGTTTAAGTATAACATTTAAACTAATCAGTTTGAATAATCATGAAAATTACTTCTCAAATAAAGAACTGCCTGTGTTGTGTTGGGTTCTTTTATAAATAAAGACTGCTGCTTTGGGTGAACACGGAGCCTCCTTTATTGACTGGCTGGAACAACATTAACACACGAACTCCGCCATATTGTTATCCATCCTGTTGTACTCCTGACAACATCCGGTCTGTGTCGCCCCCTAGTGGCTCCACATATGTAATGCCTAGATTACACCACATCCCCCTTACTGAAGCCAGGTTGACCCCTTTTAGCTGAAAACACAAAATACATTCTTATTTCCATTCCCTTTTGTCAGCTAACTATGACAGCATAGATTTAACACATCACCCCCTTTTACAAATCTATAACATTTCTTTTTTTTTTTTTTCAACACTGTTGCCATGTAAGGACATATTATGCAAAGGCCTCTTATTTTCTATTTAAAGAAGGCATTTTCAGAACTCAACTCTGTTTTCACAAATATTAACATGCAACTCTACAGATCCAGTCTCTTTGGTTTTATCACTTCTCTACCAGACCTGGTTCTAACAACACCTGGTGTTTCCTGTGCATTGGGCTCAGAAACAGTTTCTGTAGGAGTGTCTTTTCCATTTGACTGGGTCCGTTGTGGTTCCATCTCAGTCTGTGGTATCGACATAGGCACAAGATGAGTGCGATTCCTCCTGATTGTCCCTTGTGGTCCACTGATGACATAGGACCGTGGAGTTTTGTGGACAGATGTCACTGTGCCCTGTGCTTTTGCATCTGTAATCCAAACAGAGTTTCCGGGTAACAGTTTATCCAAATCTCTCGTTCTGTGTCTTTTGTTGAAACATTCTGTTTGCCTCATCCGTCTCTCCTTTTCCACGTGACGAATTTGTTGCAGATTCGGCACGCATGGCTGCAAGGCCTCTGGAAGCATTGGCAGGGTGGTACGAAGTCTACGCCCCATGAGAAGCTGTGCTGGGCTGTAGCCATTTGCCAACGCTGTGGTTCTGTAGGCTAACAGTGCTCGGTATGGATCACTGGCTTTCTTAATAAGATTTTTGACTGTTCTGACAGCTCTTTCTGCCTCACCGTTACTTTGGGGGTACCTGGGACTACTGGTCACGTGCTCAAAACAGTACTCCTTTGCAAAGTCTTCCATTTCCTGACTTGCGAACTGCGGGCCGTTATCCGTGATCAGTATCTCTGGTATTCCGTGACGTGCAAACATAGACTTTAAATGCACAATGACATTGGCAGAGCGAGTTGGGCTGAGCTGGGCAATCTCTATATACCTAGAGAAGTAGTCCACTAATAACAGGTAGTTTTTGTCTTGTAGCGTGAACAAATCAGCTCCCAACTTCTGCCATGGCCTTTCTGGTAAATCTGTGGGCATTAAAGGCTCTCTCACATTAACTCTTTCCTGTATGCACTTTCTGCATTTGAGTACAATTTCACTAATCTGGTTGCTTAAACCTGGCCACCATACAGCCTGACGGGCGCGCTCTCTGCATTTAACCACCCCCTGGTGGCCCTCATGTATCTTATCCAAAACTGCATTTCTCATGTTAGCAGGGATAACTAACCTCATGCCTCTCAGTAGTAGTCCGTTATGCACACTCAAAACGGCTCTCTCAGACCAGTAGTGCTTCACCGCTCCCTGTAGCTGGTTACGATCCGGCCAGCCTTCTGTGCAGTATTTCATGACTTGTGAACAGACGCTGTCGGACTGCAGTTGCTCTTGGAGATCTGCAAGATATTTGCTGCTTGTAGGGAGTCCCTCTAGCACAGAGTCAACATAAATGTTAGTGTCCTCCATAAGATCTGTGTCTGTGTGAGTAACACTGTTTGTGAGCGGTAAGTGTGAGAGTGTGTCGGCAGTGGTGAGACTTTTGCCCGAGATGTGCTTTATAGTGTATGAGTACCTCATTAGGCGCATACGAAATCTCTGTATACGCGGTGGAAGCGCATCCAAAGCTTGTCCTCCCAGTAGGCTCACTAGTGGCTTATGATCAGTTTCTAGTTCAAAGTGCAGACCCAGGATAAAGTCATTGAATCTTTCACAGGCCCACGTGAGAGCCAGCGCTTCTTTTTCCAGCTGTGCGTAGCACTGCTCTGTAGGTGTCAATGATCAGGAAGCGTAAGCAACTGGTGACCACACGTCTCTCTCCTTCTGTAGCATGACTGCCCCCAATCTGTATGAAGAGGCATCTGCAGATATTTTCTGTGGTTTGTTTGGGTCATAGAGCTGCAATACAGGAGCAGAGGACAGTTCTTGTTTGAGATTACAAAACACATTTTGTTGTTCATGCCCCCAGTACCACATGTTCTTTGTTGAAAGCAAGTCTCTCAGTGGTTTGTCCTTTTCAGAAAGGTTCAGAATGAACTTCCCCAGCTGGTTCACCATTCCGAGAAAGCTCCTGAGCTCACTCATGTTGCTTGGCTCTTTCATGTCCTGAACAGCTTGGGTTTTGTCTGGATCTGGCCTCATTCCTTCTGCTGAAACAATAAACCCAAGAAATTTAACCTCTCTTTTGCCAAACTCACATTTTGACATATTCAACGTAACGCCGGCTTTCTCCGCGCGCTTCAAGACAGCGTGCAGTCTTGCGTCGTGCTGCTCCTTCATGGATCCCCAGACCAGGATATCGTCCACGTGACAGACGACTCCGTCGAGACCCGATGTGACCTCTGTCACCATCATGTTTTGGAAATGTTCAGGAGCACTGGAAATACCAAATGGCAAACGGTTGAAGTGGTATCTGCCAAATGGCGTAATGAATGTGGTGAGAAAGGCTGACTCTTTAGACAGTGGTATTTGCCAAAATCCCATATTTGCATCAAGTTTTGAAAAATACTGAGCACCTGTGAGCATGCCTAGCGTTTGGTCCACAGACGGGAGGATGTATCTTTCGCGACACACTGACTCGTTCAATCTGTTGGCTGCTCCACGCGACTGATGACTCCCAACTTTTCCATCCTCTCGAGCTCTTCTTTCACTTTACCCATGAGCGGCAGTGGCACACGCCTTGGCACCTTGAGCGAAAAGGGCTTAGCATCAGGTTTCACTTTAATTGTGTATGGCTTTTGAACAAGCCCAAGTCCACTGCATAACTTGGGGTACGCTTTTCTCACTGTCTCTTGGTCTATAGTGTCAATTCTGGCAATTAGTTTCAGTCTCACGGAAGCTGTTCTACTCAGTAGTGCCATGCGCAGATTTTTGACAACATAGATTTTCTCAGTAGCGCTCTTGTCACCGTATGTAATAGTCTCTGTCATAGACCCCAACACGGTTAGTGCAGTTCCACCCGGTCCGTAGAGTGGTTTTTGTGCCTTTTCCAACTGTTCATTTTTCTTCTTGAAGATTTCGAATGTTTGGTCAGAAACCGCTGTGACGTCCGCTCCGGAATCTAACTTAAAAGTCACTTTATTTCCTCTCACGTTTATGTCTGCCAGCCACGGATCCTCCCCTAGATCCACTTCACCCAGAAAAAGTCTGTCTGCATTGTCAGTGACCTCATTCACAGTTGGGTTGGACCTACAGACTCTAATATAGTGTCCACGTTTTTTACAGTTATGGCATTCCGCGTTTTTAGCTGGGCACTGTACTGCTGCATGTGCTGGTGCTTTGCCACACTTGGAACAAACTTTACGGTCTTGTTTTGTCTGCTGAGGCCTTGAGGACTTAATCTGTTTTTGTTCCTTGATTATGAACTTGTTTGGCTTGGCTTTTCTGATGTGTACCGCATCCACGGCTGTTCTGTTAATGCTAGTTTCACCTCTTAGGTCAGTTTGTTGTCGTTTTATTTCTTCAGATTGTCTTGCCATTGTTATAGCTTTAGCTAGGGTAAGATCTTTGTCAAGCTGCATTCTTTCTGACAGCGACGAATCTTTCAGACCCACTACAAGCCTGTCTCTCAAGAGGTCATCATGAAGTGCACCGTACTCACAGTTTTCTGCCAGTGCATAGAGTGCTGTTATGAACGAGTCTACTGGTTCTGCCGGCTGTTGCACTCGCTTGTTGAATTTTGCTCGTTCATAAATCACGTTCTTTCTGGGAACGAAATGTCTATCAAAGCCTGTTTTAACGGCATCGTACTGCTGGCGCTGCACACTCGTTAGCTCGAGCCCTCTTAGCACGTCGTCAGCCTCATCTCCCATGCAATAAACCAGTGTATTTACTTGGTTCGCCTCAGCTGAGTTATTCAGGTTACTTGCCAGTCTAAAACGCTCAAAACGTCTTATCCACCTTTCCCACTCTTGGGGTCTCGCAAAGTCGAAGGGCTCCGTTGGTTTAATGGTGAAGGTTGCCGCTGGAGTAGCCGCCGCCATTACTGGATCAGTTGGCCCAGCTGCAGCCCTTTGAACTTCGTCTGGCATAGCCACTAGCCGGTTGCAAAGCTGACTTTTCTCACCTCAAAGCGCACCAACTTCTGACACCATGTTGTGTTGGGTTCTTTTATAAATAAAGACTGCTGCTTTGGGTGAACACGGAGCCTCCTTTATTGACTGGCTGGAACAACATTAACACACGAACTCCGCCATATTGTTATCCATCCTGTTGTACTCCTGACAACATCCGGTCTGTGTCGCCCCCTAGTGGCTCCACATATGTAATGCCTAGATTACACCACAGCCTGTTTTCCAAATTTTCCTCTTACATTAGTTTAGCATTAATATCTCCATCAATTCATCTGATTGCTGCGGCTGTTTAACACAACCGGATATCATACACACTGTTTTCCGGTTTGGTCACGTGACGTTCGGCATAACCACGATCCAGCAGGTTTTTTTGGGTTTTTTTGTTTTGTTTTTTACATTTTGGAAAACATTTTTACATATCATAAAGCAAATTACATTTACAAAAACAAATTTACATTTCAGAAAGCAAATTAACAAGTGGTGAAACCAATTTACAAATCCCCAAACATCCGGAAGGGGAACTTTTTTTTTTTTTTGTGTAGTTCAGTCAACAGTCGTACAAGAGGTACGAAGGATAAAATAAAATAGTAAGAGTAGTAAATAATAATAAAATAAAGTAAATTAAAAAATAACAGAGTAGACAGAGAGAGAGAGAGAGAGAGAAAGGGGGGGGGGGGGGTGCCGATCCAGCAGCTCCTCTCTGCTCAGACACTTCCTCGTTTCCTGGCTTAAACTGAATCTAGGTAAATGTGAATTATTACCTATTCATGATTGCAGTCTATCAGCCATTCATACCATTCCCGTCAAACAAACAGTGAAATATTTGGGCATGCATATCACTAAAGATGTTGATCAATTAGTCAAGCTCAATATATGGAATTGCTTGGAGAAATCAAAAACTTATCTCAACTCCTGGTCTCAAAGAGATATTTCCATCATAGGAAGAACATTTCTGACAAAAATGGAATGCATCTCCCGATTTATTTATCCAGCCCATTCATTACCAATGCCCAAAGATGCCGTTAAAGCCATCAATCAAACCATTTTCAATTATATCTGGAAAGGGAAAACACATTATATTAAAAAAGGTACCATGATTCAAGAATATGAGGAAGGTGGTGTTAAAGCTATAGACTTTGAATGCATTAATGGCACCATCAAAATTAACTGGCTGAGACAATTTATTAAACAACCCAAACATTTCTGGTTTCATATTCCCAATGAAATTTTTGCTAAATTTGGGGGCATTGAATTCCTGCTCAGATGTGACTATGACCTAAAAAAGCTCCCCTATAAACTCTCCTCATTTCATCAACAGGTCTTACTATATTGGAGATTGATTTATAAACATAATTTTAGCCCTCATATGACCCCTCTGTGGAATTGTAGATATGTACTATATAAACACAAATCAATATTCCTACAAAACTGGCAAAATAAGGGCATTTGGTCTGTACTACACTTATTAGACGGCACAGGGAATATTTTAACTTTTGAGAATTTCTGTGCTAAATATAACATAAATGATAAACGAGAATATAACCAAGTAATGGAGGCAATACCTCAGACAGTTATACTAATGGCCTCAACTTTAAATAGATTTGGCTCTTGCCCAAACCTCCCTTTGCTTTTGGTGAATGGTTTCCGCCTAGATGACTCAAAATTAAACAATTTAACGATTAGGAAAATATTTAATAAAGAAATCTTCCCAGCAACAGTTTCTAGAGCTGCTATTCTTAATTTTTTCTCCAAAAAAGAAGCTCAAATTCTAAGATCTAAATTCTTTAAATTTCCTATTTCACCAAAAGCAAAAGAGATCCACTATAAAGTTTTAAATGGAATTTATCCTTCTGCTGAGTTTCTAAGTAAACGCTTTGGCTTTGAGAACAATAACTGTTCCTTTTGTAATGAACATATAGAAAGTACAGATCACATTTTCTTTTACTGTATGTACACCATTGCGTTTTGGGATGATTTTCATCACTGGTTATCTAAACATGTACCAACCCCTGTTTTTTACTGTCAGAATATTTTGTATGGCTTTATTATTAAGAACTCATTGCATGATATGTCTATTAACACCCTCGTAATCTTGGGAAAATTTTATGTACACAAAAATAGATTTTTAAAATGCAAGCCAAATTTTAATGTATTTCATAAAGAACTCTGCCTTTTTTTCTCATCACTGAAACACATGAAGAAGCGGAATGCTGTGAAACTCCACTGTTTGGTCGATGATCGGAAACTCATGGAAAACCCCGAGAACTCTGGACACTCTGGACTGAAAAGAACCCCCCGTTTCTCTTTTTGTCTACTTTTATTATGCTTTTAGTTACTTTATCTTATTATTATTTACTATTCTTACTACTTTATTTTATCCTTCTTACCTCTTGTAAGACTGTTGACTGAACTACACAATTTAGATAAAAAATTGTTAATTGCCATGTTTATCACATCTACGTCAAAACTTTGTACTTTCACCTTGTTCTTAATAAAGTTTTGGAAAAAAAAAAAAACTTCCTCGTTTCCTCCCTTCACAGCTGCTCCTTGATAAAAGGTGGAAACGCCACGTCACTGCAGACCCACGTGATTGTGAGGAAGTGAAACTCGGGAGAAATGGCGCAGAAAGGAGTTCAGCTGGACGCAGAAAGGTTCTCCTGTTCCATCTGTCTGGATCTACTGAAGGATCCGGTGATGATTGCCTGTGGACACAACTACTGTATGAACTGTATTAATAAATACTGGGATGATGATGAGGAGGAGGAAACTCACAGCTGTCCTCAGTGTCAGCAGACCTTCAGACCGAGGCCTGTCCTGGGGAAAAACACCATGTTAGCTGAGTTAGTGGAGGAGCTGAAGAAGACTGGACTCCTGGCTGCTCCTGGTGTCCACTGCTATGCTGGAGCAGAAGATGTGGCCTGTGATTTCTGCACGGGGAGAAAACTGAAAGCCATCAAGTCCTGTTTGGTCTGTCAGGTTTCTTGCTGTGAGACACACCTTCAGCCTCATTATGACGTGGCTCCATTAAAGAAACACAAGCTGGTGGAGCCCTCCAAGAACCTCCAGGAGAACATCTGCTCTCGTCATAATGAGGTGATGAAGATCTTGTGTTGTTCTGATCAGCAGATTATCTGTTATCTCTGCTCCATGGACCATCTCAAAGGCCACGACACGGTCTCAGCTGCAGCAGAAAGGACTGAGAGGCAGAGAGAGGTGGAGGGGAGTCAACGAAACATCCATCAGAGGATCCAGGACAGAGAGGAAGATGTGAAGCTGCTTCATCAGCCGGTGGAGGCCATTAATCGGTCTGCTGATAAAACGGTGGAGGACAGTGAGAAGATGTTGACTGAGCTGAACCATCTAATCCAGAAAAGAAGCTCTGATGTGGAGCAGCAGGTCAGATCCCAGCAGGAAACAGAGGTGAGTCGAGTCAAAGATCTTCAGGAGAATGTGGAGCAGGAGATCTCTGAGCTGAAGAGGAGAGACGCCGAGCTGGAGCAGCTCTCAGGCACTGAAGATGACACCCAGTTTCTGCACAGCTGCCCCTCCCTGTCAGCAGTCTGTGAGTCCACACACTCACCCAGCACCCATGTTCTTCCTCTGAGATACTTTGAGGGCATGACAGCAGCTGTGAAGGAGCTCCGAGACAAAGTACAGGAACTTCTGACAGACACGTGGCCAAACATCTCACTGATGGTCAATGTAGTGGATGATCTACAGCCACAACCAGAGCCGAAGACCAGAGCAGAATTCTTAAAATATTCACAGGAAATCACTCTGGATCCAAACACAGTAAATGAATTTCTGTTATTGTCAGAGGAGAACAGAAAAGTAACAAGAACATCTCGACCACAGTCTTATCCTCCTCATCCAGAAAGATTCACTTATAACTGGCAGGTCCTGAGCAAAGAGAGTCTGAGTGGACGCTGTTACTGGGAGGTGGAGTGGAGCGGGTACAGACTTGATCTAGCAGTCACGTATAAGAACATCAGCAGAGGAGGGAATGAAAGTCTATTTGGTTATAATGACAAATCCTGGGCATTAAAGTGTGAACAAAACAGTTTTACATTTATACACAACAGAATCCAAACTCCCGTCTCAGATCCTCGGTCCTCCAGGATCGGAGTGTTCCTGGACCACAGCGCAGGTCTTCTGTCCTTCTACAGCGTCTCTGAAACCATGACTCTCCTCCACAGAGTCCAGACCACCTTCACTCAGCCCCTCTATGCTGGAATTAGGGTTTGGATTTCTGGAACCACTGCTGAGTTAGTTAAAGTCAACTAGACTGAAGTCGGTCCAGTGGTGGTGGGTTTAAATCTCTGTTTTTAATTTTTATTTTCTCTCCATCGTTGTTGTGGCATTTCTGCAGATATCAGCTGTCAGTCAAACACTGTGGGCGGGACCTGGACATCATCTAGTCCTTCTTTTAATCTTTTAGTTTTTTAATGTCAGACGTCTCATAACTGACAGTTTTTTTTATTTCTCGTCAACTTTTTCTCATGACGTTAAAATAACAAAGTGGTCTGTCAACATGGGTGTGTGGATAGTTTTGGTTTATTATTATTATCTGTGTAACTTTGTGACCTTTACATCTGTGAGCTGTTTTATCTGCAGCTCTGTCAGTGTCTACTTCACCATGGAGGCCGTCACTGCTCATGAGGATTTTTACTGACTAATGTGTTTCTCCACATGAAAACGTAAACCGCTGTGTGCTCTAAATGACTGATGATGTGTGTTGTTGTGTTTGTGCACACCTTCATTTATCACACGTTTTGTTCTCCTCCCTTTGTTTAAACTGCTGCATATATAATCTGCTGTGGGCTGTTATAACTCTGTGATTATGACGGTTATGATCCACGATTTTCTTCATTTATTGGGATTCTGAACTGAACAGACTGTTGATGAAATGAAATCACTGGACAGAAGTCATGGAAGACAGCTGATGGGTTCAGTCACGAATAAACTTTTTCTTTAAGACAAACCAAATATTTTCTTCTGTCTTCATTCCACGATCTCACCAAAACTTAATACACATTAATTTAAATCAGTTTTCTGTTTGTTCACCATTAGTTTTCATCTGAGTTTCCCAGGATTTATCTGGATTTCCTTTTAATCCTGTTAATATACGAGTCAACTGTGGCTCTTATACCACGGATCTATAAGTTATGATGATGAATGACACATTTTTATTTAACTACTTCAGTCATGGTTCTATACTGAATCATTTGTTTAACTTCCAGCCTTATAATTATGTAGATAATATTGTAATATGTGTAAACACTAAGGATGTGCTTTGGTAAAAAAATGGAACAAATCAGTTGCACATTTTTTTTATACTTGTGATTAATGGCTAAACTTGTGTAAAAGAATCAGTGAAAAAGTATTCTTTAAATTACATTTTCATTCCTACTTGTGACTCTCATGCAACAAAAATGCTGTTAGAGCAACATAAATCACTTGATAATCATGAATGTAAATGCAATTAAAATGTGACAATTTATGGCAGCAATTTTCTTTTTCTACAAAGCTATTTTTTAAATATTGTCACATTTCCTGTTTTATTTTTTAAATAGTCAAAGCAGAAGTGCTTCTAGTTAAGGTAACTTTCCTAATCATCTCAACCTTTAGAAGTCCAAACTGAGCAATTTTAATTGATTTTCAGAGCTCCTGACCTTAATGGAGAGTTTCTGACACAATCTCTCCCTCTTTTCATACTTTTGAGTGAACAGCCCTAATCAACGTCACTATGTCTCCCAGCCGGTCTGGGAACGCCTTGGTATCCTCTCTGAAGAGCTGGAGCAGGGGGCTGGGGAGAGGGAAGTCTGGGCTTCTCTGCTTGAACTGCTGCCTCTGCGACCCGGACCTCTGGAAAAGAGGTAGAAGATGGATGGATGGATTTGGATGCATAAAGCGGCCCTCTGAAACAGTTCTATGTATCCAAGCTGAAATTATTATTATTATTATTTATTTTCAATGTGATTCCACTTTGTGCTGTGTGCTCACTTCATCCTGCCTGTGGAAGTCTGAAGTCTGGAGATGAGAGAAAAATCAGCTGAATAATTCTACCTCCTTTTTGCTCTTCTTCTTTTTTTCTCTTCCCAAGGTCCTGGTCTAGTTAAAAAAGCCTTTCAGATTCCTGATGGCAGCAGCAGCATAAATGGTCTCATCCTGCAGCAGACAAACATATATGTGGTGGATGAAGCTGCTGTGAAGTGTGCAGCTCATGGCTCTGCTGTTAGAGTGATATCGTTCATTGGTGAGGAGGGAGAATGATTTTTAAAACTATAATTTTATAGTTATCATTACTGTGTTTGGTGTAGAGAGCCCTTTACCTTCTAAATATGTCTTTATAATGTGCTGGTTCAGGGGTGGTAAACATGTGTCTGCGGGCCAAAATCTGTCCACCAGGGTGTCCAAATTTTTCTCAGTGAATTGAAAGCTTTCTTTCTAAATTTCTGACCTTTTTTACTGATTAAAATTGTTCATGTAAATTTGAGACATTTTTCTCCTTGAGATGAAACTTTTTTCATAGTCAGTGACGTAATGGCTGACCCAGGGAACAGACATAGACTCAGAAATGGATTCTTTATTGACCCAGTTTATCGTGTGTGGATGCGTGAATGTGTTATGTTGTGTATGTGAGTGCTGGCTGGAAACTCCGAGCAGCTGGGAGGGAGCAGAGCGCCGTGCAGCCTGGCAACCCTATGGACGGAGCAAGACACACAATTAGCGAGGAGCTAGCTGGGCTCATGCTTAGGTGTAACTGTGGCTTACTTGTTCCAGGCAGATGGTGATCACCCTTTGGCCAGGTAGACAGCACCCACTGTCCCAGCGTCATTGCAACCATGCAGACGGTGGAGAGGAAAGGGTGGAAACCGCCGCCAAGGGAGACGATTCCGCCGCCGGGAGATTCCGCCTGTGCACAGGGGAGTACCGGAAAACAGGTGAGTAAAAGGCTTGGCTTACTTGGTTTTGTGGAGAGATCCTCCGGGAGTTAATGCCAAGGTGGTGAGGTAGAACATCGTGAAGGTGATGGCTAGGAAGTCGGGAGATGTGCTTCATAGCCAGGGAGACAGACGGCTCCGTGCAGGCCAGCAGGCTGAGTGGGGTTAAATAGTCCTGTCCTGACGAGGAGCCAGTGTGCACGCAGCTGTGGATGATAATGGCCCAGAGCTAGTCATCACAGTACTCCCCCCCACACCCCCGAGGGGTGCCTCCTGGCACCCGATCCAGCCTACCTGGGTGCGTCCAATGGAAGTCCCTGATGAGTTGCTTGTCCAACATGAAGGATGGACGCACCCAGGAGCGCCACTCAGGGCCATACCCCTCCCAGTCCACCAGGTACTGCATGCCACGACACCAGCGGCGGACATCCAGGATGGAGGTGACCTTCCACGCTGGGTCGCCATTGATCACAACTGGTGGAGGTGGACACCTGGGAGGAGGACAGAGAGGGCTGGAAAAAAAGGCTTGATCTGGGACACATGGAAAGTGGGACAGATGCGGAGGGAGGGGGGGAGGACAGGCGCACAGCTACAGCATTAATAATCTGAGTGATGGGAAATGGGCCAATAAATCGCTGGGATAATTTCCTCCTCTCACCCTTCAGGTTAATGTGTTGTGTTGAGAGCCAAACCTGCTGACCCACCTGGTAGGCTGGAGCCGGCCTTCTGCGGCGATTAGCGACCCTAGAGTTACGCTCCACTGTGCGTTGGAGCGCCGTCTGGACCAACCTCCAAACCCGCCGGCAGCGTCTCAGATGAGCCTGGACAGAAGGCATGGCGATGTCCCCCTCCTCTTCGGGAAAGAGCGGGGGGTTGTAGCCCAGGGAGGCCTCAAACGGGGACATGCCGATCGCTGACGACACCGTGGAGTTGTGGGCATACTCGACCCATGGGAGCTGGGCACTCCACGAGGCTGTGTGAGACGAGGCCACACACCACAGCGCAGCCTCCAGCTCCTGGTTGGCTCTCTTGCATTGACCGTTACTCTGGGGGTGGTAGCCGGAGGACAGGCTCACCGTAGCCCCCAGAGCATTACAGAATGACTTCCAGACCTGAGACACGAACTGCGGCCCTCGATCAGAGACGTCGTCGGCCTCCGTCGGTCTATGATGACCATGGAAAAGAATCCTAAACGTCTACTCTGCTGGAACAGCACCGCCTGTGGCTGAACAGGCCGATGCGCGAATGGCAGTCCCTGTCACACAGGTCGCACTTGTGGGTGGTCTCCGTGCTGCTGGGTCTGTGGCGGTTCTTCCTGCGGGTCCTTTTTTCATCTGCTGCAGCAGTCAGTCTCTCTTCACCCGCCTTGAGCTGTCTGGTCAGGGTGCCTCTCCATTTGGAGCGGTCCATTGCAAGGTCCTCCCAGCGCTCTGTGTTGATCTCCAGGGCCTTCATGCTTCTCTTGCAGACGTCTCTAAAGTGCAGCTGTGGGCGGCCAACGTCTCTCCTGCCAGTCGCCAGTTCTCCGTAGAGGACGTCTTTGGGGATTCTGCCATCCTCCATACGGTGAACGTGGCCTAGCCAGCAGAGCCTGCGCTGCCTGAGTAGAGTGAACATGGAGGGAAGGCCGGCGCGGGACAGAACTTCTGTGTTGGGCACTTTGTCCTGCCAGGATATGTCCAGGATGTGGCGAACGCAGCGCAAGTGGAAGGAGTTCAGTCTCTTTTCCTGCCGGGCGTATGTTGTCCATGTCTCACTCCCATAGAGCAGTGTGCTGATGACGCAGGCGTTGTACACTGCCATCTTCGTCTTGACAGAGAGTTTGGGATTCTCCCACACTCGTGTGGTGAGGCGAGCGAGTGTGAAGGCTGATTTTCCAATCCTCTTGTTGATCTCTGTATCAAGGGAGAGGTTGTTGCTGATCGTGGACCCCAGGTACGTGAACTGATTCCCGACCTCCAGCTCGTAGTCGTCGATGGTGATGGTTGGTGGTGCTTCCGTGCCTGGCGCCAAGACGTTAGTCTTCTTCGGGCTGATGAGGCTTCTCTGGGAGAAGCGGTCCATCAGGGTCTGAAGCTCCTGCTGTGTGTGGGTTGCGACTGCAGCGTCGTCTGCAAACAGCATGTCTCTGATTAGAGCCTCGCGTACTTTGGTTCTGGCTTTCAGGCGGGCGAGGTTGAAAAGCCTGCCGTCAGATCTTGTGTGCAGGTAGATTCCCTCTGTTGCTGTGCTGAAGGCATGCCTCAGGAGCATAGCAAAGAAAATCCCAAAGAGGGTTGGCGCAAGTACATAGCCCTGTTTCACTCCGCTGCGTATGTTGAATGGCTCTGAGACGTTGCCGTCGTGCTGCACTATCCCCTGCATGTTGGTGTGAAACGATTCGATGAGGACGATATCCACCGGTGTGCCATGGAGCCTGACGACATGCCGCACCAGCAGAACTGCCGTCTCCTTCGCCGTGGGCAGTCCCAGTAGGGGAATGAAGTGGGCGGCCTTAGAGAAGCGATCCACAATAGTGAGCACGACGGTGTGTTGATCTGACGGGGGGAGGCCGGTCACGAAGTCCAAGGCGATGTGTGACCAAGGTCTGCCAGGAACAAGAAGAGGGTGAAGCAGCCCCGCCGGAGGAGAGGAAGGCGTCTTGCCAGTGGCGCACTGGGGGCAGGTGCGAATGTAATCGGCGAAGTCCTTCCGAAGCGATGGCCACTAAAACGACCTCTGGAGGATCTTGACCGTGCGGGAACCCCCCGGATGGCATGCCAGCCTGGAGGAGTGGGTCCAGTGGATAACCTCGCCCCGAACTGAAGATGGAACGAACCATTTGCCCGTTGGCCCCCCACCCGGGTCCGGTTCCACCTCCTGCGCCTTCAGGATCCTCTCCTTGATCTCCCACGAGAGGGCGCCCACGAAACACGAAGGCGGGAAGATGAGGTGAACGGGCGCCTCCGCTCTGTCAGGGGAGAACTGCCTGGACAGCACATCAGGCTTGGTATTCTTAGACCTGGGGCGATAGGTGATGGTAAAATTGAAACATCCGAAGAATAAGGACCAGTGGGCCTGGTGGGCATTCAGCTTCTTGGCCGTCCTTAAGTGCTCCAGGTTCTTATGATCTGTCCATACAATGAAGGGTTGGGCGGCCCCCTCCAGCCAGTGACGCCACTCCTCCAGCACGAGCTTAACCGCCAGGAGCTCCCTATCCCCGATGTTGTAATTCCTCTCCGCCGGGGACAAACGGCGGGAGAAAAATGCACAGAGCCGGATCTCCCCGTCCACTGGAGAACGCTGAGACAACACGGCCCCCACCCCACCAAGCACTGTAGTGCAGGATCCACCTGAGTCAAGATGGGGAGGACGAAAACCGGGTCTTGAGCTCGGCGATTGTGGCTGCAGCCTCCTCTGTCCACTGGAAAGGCGTCTTCGGAGAGATGAGGCGGGTGAGAGGAAGAGCGATGACACTGTAGTTGTTGATAAAGCACCGGTAAAAGTTGGCGAAACCCAGGAATTGCTGCAGCTGCTTCCTAGAGGTGGGGGGAGGCCAGTCCACAACGGCCTTCACCTTGTCGGGGTCCGTGATGATTTGGTTATGGGTGATGGTGAAGCCGAGAAATGAGGTTTTGGAGGTGTGAAACTCACACTTCTCAGCCTTAACATACAGCTCATTCTCCAGGAGGCGCTGCAAGACCCGTCTCACGTGAACGCGGTGATCATCCAGAGATTGGGAGAAGATCAAGATGTCGTTGAGGTACACAAAGACGAAAGAACCCAGGAAGTCATGGAGGACATCGTTGATCAATCTCTGGAAGATGGCCGGAGCGTTGGTTAGCCCAAACGGCGGCCACTTGGGGTCCAGAAACCAGTCTTCCACTCATCCCCCTCCCTGATGCGCACCAGATGGTAGACGTTCCAGAGGTCCAGCTTGGTAAAGATCGAGGCCCCCTGGAGAGAATCGAAAGCTGTGTCCATCAGAGGCAGGGTGTACTTGTCCTTGATGGTGATCTCGCTGAGGGCACAGAAGTCTATGCACAGCCTAAGGGAGCCATCCTTCTTCCCAACGAAAAAGAAACCGGCCCCCACTGCCGAGGACGATGGACGGATAATGCCCGAGCTGAGGGAATCCTTAATATAGGCCTCCATAGCCTCCTGCTCCGGCACGGACAGGCTGTAGAGGCGGCTCGAAGGCAGCGGGGCCTCAGCCCGGAGGTTAATGGCACAGTCGTAGGGCCGGTGGGGGGGAAGCGACAGCGCCTTGGCCTTGCTGAAAAGTGCCCCTTGATCGTGGTACACAGGGGGCACCCTGGACAGATCAGGAGGAGGTGAGACGGGGGAGACCAATGGCGTGGAGGGAGCACAAGTGGTGGACTGGAGACAAGCGCTGAGGCAGAAGGAGCTCCAGGACACTACGGTTCCTGCGCGCCAGTCAAACGAAGGGTTGTGGAGCCGGAGCCAGGGATAAACCAAGATGACCGGAGAGGAGGCAACTGGCAGGACGGCCAAGCTGAGATCCTCCCGATGATTACCGGAGATGATCACTGAGATGGGCCGTTTGTTTAGTCACTATCGCCAATGGCACTCTGGACAGAGCAATGAGCCGAAGGGGGGCCTTCAAAGGACGGCAGGGAAGCCCCAATCGGGTTGCCAGTTCCCCCGAGATGAAGCTCTGCTCCGCTCCCGAGTCAACCAGGGCATGTGTGCAAAATTCAGTCCTGTTGTGTATGAATCTAATGGGTAATGTGCATTTGGAGAGGGGATTTGGCCGAGGTTGATCCGTGAGTCCCCCTACTGCAGCGCATGGACCCCCTCTTTTTGGCCGCACGGGGCAGGCTTCTAGCTTGTGGTCCTCACTTCCACAATACATGCATAAGCCTAGCTCCCTACGATGCTGTTTCTCTGCTTGGGAATGCTTGGTTCATCCCATAACCATAGACTCCTGTGTGTCAGCTGACTCAAGGGAAGGTAGGGCCAGTAACGGGGTCTGGGGGGAGCGCAGGGTTTGGACACCCAAGCGACTGGACGTTCTCCGCTCAGCTGCCTGCTCCCTCAGCCGATTATCTAAATTGATGGCAAGGGAAATTACTTCAATTCAATTCAATTCAATTCAACTTTATTTATATAGCGCTATTTCACAACAACAGTCATCTCATAGCACTATCAACTGTAGGGGGGAACCCCCACAGTTGCAGAAAGACCCCAGCAATCAGGCGATCCCCTGTGAGCAAGCACTTGGCGACGGTGGAGAGGAAAAACTCCCTTTTAACAGGAAGAAACCTCCAGCAGAACCAGGCTCAGGGAGGGGCAGTCATCTGCTGCGACTGGCTGGGGGGTGAGGGGATAGAGAAGAAGAAAAGAACAGACATGTAGAGAGCAAATAGCACGATGGGGACTCAATCTATGGGAGAGAACAAACAAATGTTAATGACCAGCAAAAAAAAAAAAATATTTCATAGAGAGTGAGGAAAGGAGTGAGGCCCAGTGCATTACTGGAGGTCCCCCGGCTGACTAAACCTATTAGCAGCATAACTAAGAGAGGGTTCAGAAACACATGATCCCTCCCTAATTGTAGGCTATATCAAAAAGGAAGGTTTTAACCCTATTCTTAAAAACAGAGATTGAGTCTGACTCCCGAATCCAGATTGGCACCTGATTCCACAGGAGAGGAGCTTGATAACTGAAGGCTCTGCCTCCCATTGTACTTTTGGAGATTCTAGGTATTACATGTAATCCTGCATTTTGGGAGCGTAGTGCTCTATTAGGATAATACGGTAGTATCAGATCTTTTAAATAAAAAGGAGCCTGATTGTTTAGAGCTTTGTAAGTAAGAAGAAGGATTTTAAACTTAATTCTAAACTCTATGGGAAGCCAATGAAGGGAGGCCAGAACCGGAGAGATATGATCTCTCTTTCTAGTACCTGTTAAAATTCTTGCTGCAGCATTTTGGATCAGCTGAAGACTTTTTGAAGATGTTTTAGGACAGCCTGATAATAAAGAATTACAATAATCTAATCTCGAGCTAGCAAAAGCGTGGATCAGCTTCTCAGCATCACTCTGAGACAAGATGCTCCTAATCTTGGCAATATTACGCAAATGAGAGAAGGCAGTCTTAGAAACAAATTTAATATGTGAATTGAAGGACAAATCCTGATCAAAAATAACTCCAAGGTTCCTCACAGAGCTATTAAGAGAAAGAGTAACTGCATCCAAACTGAAAGTTTGATTTGGAAGGGAATTTCTAAGGTTTTTTGGAGCAACAAGAATGACTTCAGTCTTATCTGAATTTAATAACAGAAAATTACAAGTCATCCAAGCTTTGACTTCCTTAAGACAGGCTTCTAACTTGGCTAATTGATTACTATCATCTGGCTTCACTGACAGGTATAATTGTGTGTCATCTGCATAACAATGAAAATGTATACAGTGCTTTCTAATAATGTTGCCTAACGGAAGCATATATAAACTAAAAAGAGTAGGGCATAGCACAGATCCCTGTGGAACTCCATGACTAAGCTTTGAGTTGAAAGAAAACTCATTATTTACATGAACAAACTGGAACCTATCAGATAAAAAAGATCTAAACCATTGCAACGAAGTTCCATTAAGTCCAACATAGTGTTCTAATCTATCAAGTAGAATATTATGATCGATAGTATCAAAAGCTGCACTAAGGTCTAAAAGGACAAGTACAGAAACTAGTCCATTATCAGATGCAATGAGGAGGTCGTTAGTGACCTTCGCCAAGGCTGTTTCAGTACTATGATGGATTCTAAACCCAGATTGAAACTCTTCAAGTAAACCATTTCCCTGCAGGTGGTCAAATAATTGCGTAGCAACAACTCTTTCTAAGATTTTTGAAATGAAAGGGAGATTAGAGATTGGTCTATAGTTAGCTAAAGCTCCTGGATCTAGCGTTGGCTTTTTGAGTAAGGGTTTAATTACAGCCGTTTTAAAAGCCTGCGGTACATGGCCTAAAGTTAATGAAGAATTGATTATATGAAGAATAAAGCTACCAATAAGTGGGAAGACTTCTTTAAATAACCTGGTAGGAATAGGGTCTAAAAGACAAGTTGAAGGTTTGGATGAGGAAACTATTTTGTCTAACTCACAAAGGTCGATTGGAGTAAACTCATCAAGACAGACATCAGTAGAAGGAGTTGTAGTAGTTACAGTATTTAAGTTAACTGTGGGAAGAATCTGATTGATTTTATCTCTGATGGATGAAATTTTATTATTGAAAAAGTTCATAAAGTCCTGACTAGTAAGCTCTAAGGGAATGCTAGGATTGACAGAGTCCTGACTCTTTGTCAACCTGGCTACAGTACTGAAAAGAAACCTGGGATTATTCTTGTCTCTTCTATTAATGCAGAGTAATAACTCGTTCTAGCTTTTCTAAGAGATTTTTTATAAATTAAAAGATGATTTCTCCAACCTAAATAGATTTCATCTAAATAGTAGAACGCCATTTTCTTTCTAATTGACGAGTCTTCTGTTTTAAGCTACGAGTTTCTGTGTTGAACCAAGGAGTTAGAAATCTCTGATTAGACTTTTTCTTTTTTAAGGGGGCCACCAAGTCTAGAGCCTGATGCAGAGAAGCTGAAACACTATCCACCATGTTATCAATTACAGAAGGAGCAAGCTGTCTATAGCTTATTTCCGTTGTGTTGACACATGGCATAGAGGAAACAATCTGCATAAATTTGGAAACAGCATCATCTGAGAGGCATCTACTGTAATAATATTTTTCTTTAGGAGCCAAATAGTCAGAAATAGTAAAATCAAAGGTTAACAGACAATGGTCTGACAGTACAGGGTTATGAGGAGACACTACAAGATTTTCTATTTCTATGCCATATGTCAGAACAAGGTCCAATGTATGGTGGAGGTAATGAGTAGAATTTCCTACTTTCTGAGAAAACCCAATCGAGTCTAATATTTAATTAAAAGCCACTTTAAGGCAGTCACTATCTACATCCACATGTATATTAAAGTCCCCTACTATAATTATTCTATCAGATTTCAGCACTAAATCAGCTCAGAAATCAGCAAATTCGGATAAAAATTCTGAGTAGGTTGATGGGGGACGATAAACTATGGCAAATAAAATTGGGTTTAACCTAAAATTGCTAAAGTGCCCAACACTGAGGACCAGGCCCTCAAAAGAATTATAACATGTTTTTTGCTTTACATTAACTAGTAATTTGGAATGGTAAATTGTTGCTACTCCTCCTCCACGACCAGAACTTCTGGGATTTTGACAGTTTAAATAACCAGAGGGAGTTGATTCATTTAAACCAACATAATCCTCTTGCCCTAACCAAATCTCTGTAAGGGAAATTAAATCAATCTGATGATCAATTAACAGATCATGGACTAACAGAGACTTGGGAGTTAGAGACCTAATATTTAATAAACCACATTTAATTTTTAAATTATGAGGAGGAACAGAGGCCAAATCATTCAATTTAGAGGCTTTATGTTTAATTTGAGTTTTAGCAATATTTTGCTTTATCACTTTGGGATGCTTATACATTATATTTTTATTTACTTTGGTGGGAGCAGACAACGATTCTCTGATGGGGAAGACAGGGGCTAAGCTGAGGGGTGGCGGATGAAGTGGAGCTGCAGAGAGGCGTGTAAGACTGCAACTCTGCTTCCTGGTCCCAACTCTGAGTAGTCAGGGTTTTGGAAATTTGGATAAAAAAGATGCCAGATTGTTAGATAAATGAGAAGCACCATCCAAAGTGGGATGAATGCTGTCTCGTCTCATAAGACCAGGTTTTCCCCAAAAAGAGCTCCAATTGTCAATGTAGCCCACGTCATTTTTAGGACACCACACAGACAGCCAGCGGTTCAAGGATGACGAGCGGCTAAACATGTCATCACTGGTCAGATTGGGGAGGGGCCCAGAGAATACTACAGTGGCAGACATCGTTTTTGCAAAGTCACACACCGATTCTACATTAAGTTTCGTGACTTCCGACTGCCGGAGACGGATGTCATTAATGCCGGCGGGAATAACAATTGTGGAATATTTACAGTTACTTTTAGCCAGCATTTTCAAATTTGACTCGATGTCGCCTGCTCTGGCCCCAGGAATGCATTTGACTATGGCCGCTGGAGTCTCTAGGTTCACGTTTCTGACTACAGAGTCGCCAATGATCAGAGTTTTTTCCTCAGCGGGTGTGTCGCTGAGCGGGGAAAAACGATTAGAAACGTGAACAGGTTGGTGGTGAACCGGGGCTTTGCGACTAGGCTTCCTTCTCACCGTCACCCACCCAGTCTCCTCGCTGCTGAGGAGAACCGAGGGACCGCTGACAGGGGGGCCTAAGCTAGCTAGCTCCGCTGCAGCTAATGGGCGTCCGTCAAGATTAACTGGCGCAGACGGTGTTTCAATGCAGCGGAGCCGGGATTCCAAATCAGACAACCTCGCCTCGAGCGCCTCAAAAACACAACATTTATTACATTTACCGTTATCACTAAAAGAGGCAGAGGTGTAGCTAAACATCTGACAGAGAGAGCACACCAGAGGAGGAGAGGAAGGAGAGCTAGTAGCCATAGCTAGTGGCTGGAGAGCAACCACACAGGCAAACCACACAGGCAGACAGCAAAACAGGAAGTGACGATACGTTACCACAAGGAAGTGACGATCGTCAAGGAAGTCAAGTGACGTTGATTAGCGCCGTAAGCTTCTCTAAGCAGGCCAACTCATCCCACAGGCTAGGGCTCAAGCTCCTGATGAAAATGCTACACAATGAGGCATCCTCCCACCCCACCTCCGCTGCTACCACCTGGCAATCGACGGCATAGTCAGCCACGGACCTGCCCCCCTGTCGAAGATTTAACAACCGGATGGTGAGCACATTGTCCCGGTCAGAGTGGTCGAATACCTCGTTGAACTCGCTAACGAACTGGCTATAGGTTAAGCTAGCATAGCTTGCCCTAGCCATCACGGCGTACGCCCAAGCTAGCGCTCGCCCTTCCAAAAGGTTGGTAACATAACCTATCCGGCTGTGCTCTGTTGGAAAGTCCCCTGGTACCGGCTGGAAAACTATCTCACACTGGAGGAGAAACCCACGAGCCTCCCCTAGCTTACCGCTAAAGCGGGAAGGCGTGGGAACAGGAGTGAGTTGGGTCAGGGTAGCTTGGCTAGGCTGGCTAATGGAGGAGCTAGCGGGAGCTGTAGCACCGATTGGCATAACCTGCTGCTGGTAAGCAATTTGATCCACATGAGCCTCTAAGTTGTTAAAACGTTGTGCTACCGCGCTGTTCGCTGGGTCGTTCTGACGGAGCCGTACTGACATAATGGCTGACCCAGGGAACAGACACGGACTCAGAAATGGATTCAATTATCTTTATTGACCCAGTGTATCGTGTGTGGATGCGTGAATGTGTTATGTTGTGTATGTGAGTGCTGGCTGGAGACTTCGAGCAGCTGGGAGGGAGCAGAGCGCCGTGCAGCCTGGCAACCCTATGGACGGAGCAAGACACACAATTAGCAAGGAGCTAGCTGGGCTCATGCTTAGGTGTAACTGTGGCTTACTTGTTCCAGGCAGATGGTGATCACTCGTTGGCCAGGTAGATAGCGCCCACTGTCCCAGCGTCGTTGCAGTTGTGCAGATGGTGGAGAAGAAAAGGTGGAAACCGCTGCCGAGGGAGAGGATTCCGCCGCCGGGAGATTCCGCCTGTGCACAGGGGAGTACCGGAGAACAGGTGAGTAAAAGGCTTGGCTTACTTGGTTTTGTGGAGAGATCCTCCGGGAGTTAATGCCGAGGTGGCGAGGTAGAACGTCGTGAAGGTGATGGCTAGGAAGTCGGGAAATGCGCTTCATAGCCAGGGAGACAGACGGCTCCGTGCAGGCCAGCAGGCTGAGTGGGGTTAAATAGTCCTGTCCTGACGAGGAGCCGGTGTGCGCACAGCAGTGGATGATAATGGCCCAGAGCGAGTCATCACAGTCAGTTTTCCATTCTTTTTCTTCTTTTTTCTGGTGAAAACAGGTAGTGTCCATTTCAGTTCAATCCATCAGCAACTACTCATGACAAAGTGCAGCCTGAATGGATGTCCCAGATATGGGTCATTTTCAGCCCTGAAGGGCCACTGGGTAGGAGGAAGGCTACAAATGAGAATTGGGACGGACCCCAAATCTACCTGGACTTCACTCTCACACTGCAAATATTTTTTTCCACCTTTTAACAGGATTTACTGCTGTTCATAAATAAGACTGTAGAGGAAGGATCAGACGAGACACGAGCTGACGACACACAACTTTATTTCCTCCAGCAAGCAGAACAGACTGACTCGGGTGCCAGAGCAAATCTCTTTATTACAGCTTTATTCCCGCCCTTGGAACCCGGAGTACACACATTAACAAACACGTCAACAGAGCATGACTCAACACAATGCTTTCGCGCCAAGCATACCCAAGGTATGAACAGTGCCTTCCACCCCACACAACAGGTTCACGCCTGGCATTCCGGAAGCGAAGGCACATCTTCATTTGGTTTATTACCCCCTAGCGCTCTGGCGCCCGTCCTTGGTTCCTCTCCCTTCTTCTCCTCATTTCCATCTCTCACCTCCTGCCCCCAATTCCCCAAAGTCCTGAGTGGAGTGCAATCTCCTGTTGTGTCACCACAAGACAGTGTTTCTGTTTTTATGGATGAAGTATAAGGGTCATTTACTTTTAAAAAGGTTGTAAATTTAGTTCAAGTAAATTTTAGCATGCAATAGTCAAATTCAATTATATTAAACATAATTTTCCAACCACAAAATTGCAGCTGGTGGAAAGGCTGAGTGGCTATTATCTTTGGAAAATCACTAGCCACAGTGACTTGTGAGTAAAAATGTTATTTTTCTTCAAACTTTATTAAACAAAACAATTTACAAACTCTTGTAGGGCAAACAATACTGCACAAACAACTGAACTTAGAACAACAAAACAATGAGGGTGTTAAAATTCTTCTCCAATGAGGCTACAATATGAAATCAGAACAAAAGACAGTTAGTGAATGTTTCAAAGAATTCTGAGATTGATCTTTCTGTGCCAAAGTCTTTCAGGAAAGAATGTAGTTTTTCATTTTTAAACCCAGCTAAGGATGGTAATGTGTTCTTCCATTTATTGACATGAATATGGTATTTACCCAAAGTGACAATAATGTTTAGCATTTTCTTATTTGGAATGTTATCCAAGTACAAAAGGATCTGAGATGCCTCAAGAGGAATATCGATGCCAAGACTAATCCATCTAAAAACATCGCTCCAAAACTGAGCAGATCTAGGACAGGAAAAGAACAAATGTTCAATGGTCTCAGGTTCCTCTGCACAGAAAACACATGGCTCCACCTCAAATTTAAATCTTCTCCGTAGAGTCTCTGGGACTGGATAAAAACTATTTATAATCTTAAAATGTGTTTCTTTTGACTGGACTTCCGGTTTGGACGCCATGGTGATAGCAACTTAACGCTGAAGCTCCCAGACCCAATCCAAGGAAAACATCTTCAAAATCAGACTTAACGGATTTTTGGAAGAATAAAAATCAAAAGACAAAAACACCATGCCTAACCAAAAACAGAAGAAACTGACATTCCCCAGGTCAGGACGCGCAGCGGCCGCAGAATCTGAACCGGAGGACCTCTGTTCAGAAGACGAGGAGCTGGACCTAGCTAACAAAAAGGTTAGCTTGAAATCGCTATTTGATGAATTACAACGATTTCGGGCCGAATTTCATGAATTCAGAGAGGAATTAAAAAGGACGAACAGCAGAATGGACCAGGCCGAAAACCGAATCTTGGAAGCCGAAGAAAAAATAAAAGTGCGTGAAGATTCTATGCTGGATTTACACAAAAAAACAGTCAAGGCTGGAGGCTAAGCTAACCGACCAAGAAGGAAGACAGAGACGAGACAACATCAGAATTCACGGTCTGAAAGAAGGAGCTGAAGATAGTTTCAACACAATGGCGGAATGCGTGGAATCCTTATTGAGAGAGAAGTTGGATATTCCACAAACCACCGATTTGAAGATAGAAAAGGGCCATCGTACATTAGCCGCAAAGCCAGCGGCAGAAGCGCCCCCACGTTCGGTGGTGGTAAGATTCTCCGATTTCAAAATAAAACAAGAGGTTGTAAGACGGGCTTGGCAGAAAAAAGGATTTATGCATCAAGAGAGAAAAGTCTTCGTGGAGCATGATTACACCCCGGAGGTTCTTAAAAAGCGACGGGAATATAACGACGCCAAAAAGGTTCTACGGGAACAGAATCTACGCTTTCAGACGCCATTTCCTGCGAAGTTAAGGGTCTTTTGCGGTGAAGAGTCATGTCTCTATAATTCAGCGGAAGAAGCAACAATTGACATGGCGAGAAGATGGCTCCCGGTATCGGTGTTTAAACCCGCAGCGGATCTGAGCGAGAGGATCAGGGCTCAAACGTGGTCCACTCAGAGACCTTCAAAATCCACGGGCCAGCAGCAGGAAACCCAGCCCCAGAGCTACAAAGAAAAGCTTTCCAGTTCCAGGAAGGAATAGCAACCTTTTTGTTTTTTTTCTTTTCAGTCATTCTGCACTTCCATCCCCCCTCCTACAAGGTAACAAACATTAAAGGAGATGCAGAATCAGCATGTGGTAAAACCTTTCATGGAGCAGTTATAGCATTAGAAACAAATGTCTTCTTAATTTAAAGGAAAAAAAAATCTTGTTAAAATAGAAATGTAACAATGACCCACATGTTCTCCCTACACTAACAAATACTGTATTAGAGTGAATGTTTGCTGTGATGGGGGTGGGAGGGTGCACACAATCTCATAGGGTATAGGCATAAAAAAAAAAAAATCATTACAAATTCGGATTGGGATCTGAAATTCACGTTAAAAACATGGGACAACTTACAGGGGTAAGAGAGGGCCCTCAACACGTAACAGAGTTTGAGGAATTTCCCTCAGAGCCTACACTCCATCAGGGCTCTTACAGGGTCTTTAAAGAGACCCCAGCTCAGGAAGTTTTTTTTGACAGTTTTTTGTTTTAAAGTTTTGTACACTATGTTCTTAATGTTTTTTATGTTCTTAATGTGCTTTCAGTTTCTGAGTAGCAAAAAAGAGGGCCACCACACTGTTATACTAAATAAGAAAATACAATGGAGAAACAGGGTGTAACCAAAATAGCCTCATATAATGTAAAAGGGATCCTGAATCCAGTTAAAAGATCCAAGATTCTACGCAAAATGAAAAAAGACATAGCAGAAATAATATTTTTACAAGAAACCCACCTAACAGACGTAGAACACACTAAACTCAATAGACAAGGGTTTAAAATGATCTCTTCATCTTCATATAAGTCAGGGAGGAGGAGGGGAGTAGCGACATTGATATCAACCAAAATTACATTTGAAAAAAAATCAGAACACAAAGATAAAGAAGGGAGGTACAGTTTGGTAATTGGGCGGCTAGAGGGAGAAGATATCACCCTGCTGAATGTATATGCACCACCAGGGGCTAAATGGAAATTTTATAAAAATGTATTCGACCTAATGATAACTAAAGCCCAAGGTTTAGTGATATGTGGTGGAGACTTCAATCTAAGACTGAATCCATACTGGGATGCAACAGGTAATTCTTCACATCAAAATAACACTCAAAATAGGAAACCTCGGATGCTATTAAAAAAAATGGGAATCTGTGATATATGGAGGGAATTCAACCCCAATGTAAAAGATTATACTTTTTATTCAACGCCACATTCATCTTACTCAAGGACTGATTACGTTTTTATGTTTAATAGAGACATTGGAAGAGTAAAAACATGTAAAATAGGACTGATGGATCTCTCTGACCACAGTCCGATCTATATGGACTTAAACATCCAAAAATACACAAATAATACATTTTCCTGGAGGTTGAATTCAAATGTCTTGAAAGGACCACTGAAAGATGAATTGGAATCAGATATTCTCAGATATTTGGAAGAAAACGATAATGGAGAAGTATCCCCTTTAATACTGTGGGATGCGTGCAAAGCTGTAATAAGGGGAAAAATTATTGCAAAACTGGCAACCCAAAAGAAACTGAGACAAGAAAAACTAATCACACTAAAGTCAGAACTCAAGAACCTAGAAAAAGAACACAAAGACAACACTCATTCTAATGGCTAGCTCAAGATTAAAGAAATTAAAAATCAAATAAATGAGATCTACACAATAGAAATCCAGAAGAAACTTACATTTCTGAAACAAAAACACTATGAAGCAGGCAGTAAATCGGCAAAATTACTAGCCTATAAATTGAGGAAACAACAAACAGAAAGAGCAATCTACAAAATCAGAGACCCAGTATCAAAGGAAATAAAATTCAGAATTCAGGATATTCTTAAAAGCTTCGAGAATTACTATAAGAACTTATACTCCCACAAAAAACATAAAAACGCATCCGAGACATTCCTAAACACATTAAACCTTTCCCAACTTACGGAATCACAAAATAAAACACTACTGTCAGAAATACAACTTAAAGAATTGGAAAAAGCAATTATGAAACTTAAAGCTAACAAATCCCCAGGAGCAGATGGCTATACAGCAGAATGGTACAAAACCTTTAAACAGCAACTATCTCCTCTCCTCCTGAAAACATTTAACTATGTCCTCCACACAGGGGAAATCCCCCCTCCTGGAGAGAAGGGGTCATTGCAGTTATACCTAAACCTGAAAAGGATAAACTAGAATGCTCCAACTACAGACCAATCAGTGTATTAAATCAGGACTATAAGCTTTTTACCATTATCCTTGCCAAAAGGTTAGAAAACATACTGACAGACTTAATTCACTTAGACCAAACAGGTTTTGTAAGACAAAGACAGACACAAGACAACATTCGACGCACTTTACACATAATTCATCATATAAAAAAATATAACTTAAATGCAGTCATATTGGGATTAGATGCTGAAAAAGCATTCGATTCGGTTGACTGGTCTTTCCTATATAGAATCTTATCCAGTTTCAATTTTCATAACAACTTCATTAGAACTATACAGGCATTATATAAAAAACCAACAGCTAAAATAAGGATTAACGGTAATTTATCATCATCTTTTGAGCTGGAAAGAGGATGTCGTCAAGGCTGCCCCCTGTCTCCACTGCTCTTTGCAATCTTCATAGAACCTCTGAGCCAATGGATAAGACAAAATCAAGAAATTCAAGGTATTACACTTGGTCAGAAGGAACATAAAATAGCACTCTTTGCTGATGACATTTCAATATACCTAGGGCAGCCAGACACTTCTTTACCAGAACTAATCTCAGTTTTTTCAGACTATGGAGATTTATCAGGGTACAAATTAAACATGCATAAAACCCAAGTTTTAACATTCATCTATGACCCAAATCATTATTCACTAAGTGAACTCAAAACTAACTGGGAGTTGGAATCTATGAAATATCTGGGGGTCAATATCCCGAAACAACTCAACAAAATTATAACACTAAACTATGATCCACTAGTGACAAAAATAAAATCTGACCTAGCAAGATGGAATATGATACCATTCTTAGGTACTGCACAAAGAATTGAAGCAGTCAAAATGAATATACTTCCACGTCTTCTATACCTTTTCCAAACAATACCGGTAGAACCTCCCCAAAAAACATGGCAGGAGCTGGACAGAAGGATCTCAAGATTCATATGGCAGGGCAAGAGACCTAGAATCAGATATAGAACCTTACAGCTAAACAAAGACAAAGGTGGGCTCACGCTGCCAAATATCAGGGACTATTTTAAAGCCGCACAAATTAAAACTTTAATAGAGATATGTAACCCAGTCTACACTGCACAATGGAAGGAGATCGAATGCCAAATAACAAGTGACATCCCCCTACAGGCGATAATAGGGAACAATGCCTTACCTAAACTCTTGAATAACACTAACCCGTGGATAGAGACCCCGCTAAAAATTTGGTTTAAGATAGTCAGAGAGAATCAAGCTAAAGAGCCCTATCGACTTCTGCAAAGGATTGCCTATGATCAAGACTTTACCCCCAATAAAACAGACACTAGATTTAAAGAGTGGAAAGAGAAAGGGCTGGTAAAATATTACGATTTTTTTAAGGGACAAACTTTAAGAAGTTTTGAAGATTTGAAAAAACAAGGTCTAATAAATCAAGATCTTTACAGGTTCTTTCAGCTTAGACACCACATAAACAATATACTTAAAAAGGAGGATTTGGAAAGGGCCCAGTCAGGTGTTCTGAAGGTCTTCTTAATGGCATATAAAGGGATCCCAGGGATCAGATACATTTCTAAAATATACCAAGGTCTTCAAGACTTAAAAGGAGACAACACATCATATATAAAAGAGAGATGGGAAAAAGAGGGGAATTTCACTTTACAATTGGAAATATGGGAAAAGCTAAATAAACAGCAATGGAAAAGTACCTCATCCCTGCAGTGGAGAGAATTTGGATGGAAAAATTTGGTAAGATTTTTCAGAACACCTGCACAAAACAAATTTACCCATAAGGGGTTGAACTGTTGGCGCTTGTGTGGTGAAAAGACTGTAAATCATTTTCATGTGTTTTGGTCATGCCCAGTTATCCACCAATATTGGACCAATGTACAGACAATATTGGGGAAAATATTCAAAATAACAGTTCCCTTTTCTTTTGTAACTTTGTATTTGGGTTTACTACCGGACTCACTGGAAAGACGAGGAGATAAATACTTATTCAATGTTTTAATATTGGCAAGTAAAAAAGCCCTAACTAAAAAATGGATGCTGAAGGACTGTCCTACACCTGAAGACTGGATTAACGTGATTCAAGACATTTACTCGATGGAAAAGTTGACATTCACACTGAGACAGGACATGGATGGGCTCATGAAATTTTGGCAACCCTGGATCGCATATGTGTCTTCCATTAGATCTAATCTTTGACAAATACCATTTCAATAATGGTCCCGATCTTTGTTCCAACGCTACTCAGATGCTCTTTTACTTTTAATTACTTAATTTTCTGTTTGTTTTTTGCTGTTCTGTTTGTTTGTTCATTTTTTTTTATTTTATTCTCTTTAATTTCACTTTTTCTTTCACAATAAAAAAAAAAGGGGTGTTGTAATAATTATCCTACCAATGTTGTCAAATAGCAAAAAATAAGGGAACATGTGATGAAAATGTAAACAATGCAATGCTGTAATGACCTGTATACCCTTTACAAAAACTTAAATTAAAAAAAAATGTGTTTCTTTTACCTTAGGTGGAATAGGCCACTTCAGAAAGTTATAATTTTGGTTCTTTGCCAAGCAGTTTTCCAGCAGTTCCAATCTCCTTGGTGTTCCAAAATCTATAAAAAGTTTCCATTTCAATGCATTGCCAATTACTGTGGGCTATATTAATCATATATTCCATAACCTACATATGTTGAAGCATGTGGAAATGTTTGGTAATTACATATGTAAAGCAACTTCACACCTCTGAAAGGACAAAGGCTCTCAACCGCCAAGTGAAGAACAAAGACGTTCCCAGACACTGCGGTGGAGACCGGAGGAGCTACCCTCACCCCCTGGGCGAGGAGAGGAAATACCAAGACAATGGGGGGGATTAAGATAATGAGGGATGTCAGCCTTTGTTATGCATGTCTTTTGTTATGTGCAAGTATAAAGTCAGTGAGCCGGAGATATTCGGTCTCTTTTCCTTCTGCTACCTCTGCACTAGAATGAGACTTGTTAGGAGAGCTGATAAATAAACTTTGGTTTATATATCAAATCGCCTCATCATTTCAAGCTCTTCTACACTGGTGACCCCTGACGCGAGTATGGACCTGAGGCGTTCCCCCGCAATCGACTCATCCGTGGCGACCCAGGCAGACGCCAGCACCCACGCAGACAGGGGAACAGATGGACGTCTTTCCCCCCCGGCAGAAGGGATTGAGAGGGCTCAACCGAGCACCAGCACCGCTGTGAGAGCCGAAGCAAGGCACTCTCACCCTGCGGACACAGCAGTGATGGTATACACGAATGCCGTCGCTGTCAAGCTGCCAGACTTCTGGCAAGAAGACCCCGCCTCGTGGTTTCAGCAAGCTGAAGCCCATTTTACACTGGCGGGCATCACAGCTGACGATACCAAATTCTATCATATCGTCTCCAAACTCGACGCCGCCACTTCGAGGTGTGTGCGGAGCATGATCCGGCGGCCGCCGGCCCAAGACAAATATGAAACGCTGAAAGCAACCATCGTGGCAAATTACGTCCCCTCAGCTGAAGAGAGAGCCGAGAAGATCCTGGCGGTCTACGGCCACAGAGGGTGCAAACCTAAAGCCCTCATGGAGGATTTGCTGCAGCTTAAAGAAGAAGACAATGACAACTTCCTCCTCCAATTCATATTCCTCAGCACGCTGCCGCCACACATGAGAGGGACACTCGCCAACATGAGATGCAGCACCCAGCAAGACTTCCGCGTGCTCGCCAACGAAGCTCAACGGCTCGTCAACGCCTGCAAGGAGAAGACACCCACAGCAGCATCCGCAGACCTCAACACTGATGCCCAGAACCACGAAGAGCCACAACCCACTGAGCAGATCCAGCCCGCGGTGACAGCGACACGGCCAAAACGTAACAGACGGAGCGACGTCTGTTATTATCACCACCGTTTCGCCGAGAAGGCTCACAATGTGTTCCCCCCTGCAAATTTAAATGCCAAAGCCGAGAGCCGTTAATGGCAGCGGTTCTCAGCGAGAAGAATAAGCTGTTGTATGTAACGGATGGACACACCGGCAAGCAGTTCCTCATCGACACAGGAGCCCAGCTGAGTTTCGTCACGCCCTCCCACGCAGATCGAGCCATGGGCACCCGGGGCAACGGAGCGGTGGCAGCCAACGGCTCTAACATCGACACTTTCGGCGAAAAGAGCCTGCACCTCCACATCCACCGCCGCAACTACAGATGGACATTTGTTGTAGCGGCGGTGAGGTTTAACTTGTTAGGCGCAGATTTTTTGTGTGCACATGGGTTATTAGTGGATCTAGCAAATAGGCGCTTGGTTAATGCACTGTCCTTTGCTTTTATTCCATGCTCAGCTCGAGTTTCTCCACCACCTGTGCAGGCTAACGTCACCACGACAGGAGGTAAGTTTGAGCAACTCCTCACCCAATTTCCAGCACTCACAATTCCCAAATTCTCAGCCACTGTGGCTAAACACGGGGTTGAACACTTTATTCCCACAACGGGCCCACCCGTATTTGCCAAAGCTCGCCGCTTAGACGCGGCCAAGCTCAACATAGCACGGGACGAGTTTACAACCCTTGAAAAATTGGGCATTGTTAGACGCTCGAAGAGCCCTTGGGCCTCACCACTTCACATGGTTCCGAAATCCGACGGTTCTTGGAGACCGTGCGGAGATTACCGCAGATTAAACAATGCTACAGCGCATGACCGCTACCCAATTTCTCACATTCAAGATTTTTCACTACATCTGGCGGGTGCGTGCATTTTTTCAAAAATAGACTTAGCCCGCGGTTATCATCAAGTCCCAGTCCGAGCGGAGGACATTCCTAAAACAGCTGTAGTAACCCCTTTCGGCCTTTTTGAATTTCTGCGAATGCCTTTCGGCCTCAAAGGCGCTGCTCAAACTTTTCAACGAACGATGGACGCAGTCTTACGCGACCTTCCTTTTGTCTTCGTCTACCTCGACGACATGCTGGTAGCCAGCTCGTCTGAGGAAGAACATGAGCAGCACCTCACTACGGTTTTTCAGAGACTAGAAGAGCACGGGCTAATAATCAATCCAGCCAAATGCAAATTCGGCGTGTCACAAATTGATTTTTTAGGACACAAAGGTTCTCCGAAGGGGGCAGTTCCACTTCCAGACAAAGTTCACGTGATAAAAAGTTTCCCACGGCCACAGACGGTCAAATCGCTACAAGAATTTTTAGGAATGGTTAATTTTTACAACCGTTTCCTCCCCCACGCAGCTCAGCTCATGCAGCCCCTATATGACGCGCTCAAAAAAAAGAAAGCTTCCAACGCGGTCGAATGGACCCCGGAGCGCGAACACGCCTTCGCGGAAGTAAAAAGCGCTCTAGCTAACGCCACATTGTTAGTTCACCCAGATCCCTCGGCCCGCATCGCGCTAACCACAGACGCTTCGGACCTGGCTATAGGGGCAGTTGTAGAACAACATGTCAGCGGGATCTGGCAACCTTTAGCATTCTTTAGCAAATCGCTAAACCAAACTGAGCGTAAATACAGCACTTTTGACAGGGAGCTGCTAGCGCTTCATTTATCCATCTGCCACTTCCAGTTCTGGTTAGAAGGGCAGAGTTTCACGGCTTTTGTAGACCATAAACCGCTCACCTTTGCTATGGCTAAAATTTCAGAACCATGGTCAGGCAGGCAACAAAGACAGCTGGCTGCGATTTCAGAGTTCACCACAGACATTCGACACGTGGCAGGCAAACTTAACGTGGTAGCAGACTGCCTCTCTCGCGCTGTGACATCACCAGAGCGCGAGGAGACAGATTATACTGCCTCAGCAGCAGAACTCTTCACTAACGCAGACACATACGCAGCACCTATCCATGCAGGGATAGATTATGCAGCCATGGCAGAGGAACAAAGCAGTGACGCGAACGTGCGTGCACTCCTGTCTGGACCAACAGGGTTAAGGCTGGAGAAAAAGGGTTTATGCGACGACGTACCCCCCCAATATGCGATGTTTCAACCGGCCGACCTCGCCCGTTAGTACCAGCTACATGGCGCCGCCGTATTTTCGACGCAATTCACTCCCTCGCGCACCCAGGTGTGCACGCCTCGGTTAAAATGGTCGCCGAAAAGTTTGTGTGGCCAGGCCTGCGCAAAAACGTAAAAGAATGGGCAAAAACTTGCATTTCTTGTCAGCGCGCCAAAATACACAGACACACAAAAGCCCCTCTGGAGCCTTTTCCAATCCCTGCTAGAAGGTTCGACCACGTTCATGTCAACCTCGTGGGGCCACTACCTTCCTCCCAAGGGTTCACACACCTGTTAACAATGATAGACCGCACCACGCGCTGGCCAGAGGCAGTCCCTCTAGCGGCAACCACAGCGGAGGAAGTCGCTCGCGTTTTTTTGACAAACTGGGTGGCACGTTTCGGCGTCCTATCGGACGTGATGTCCGATGGGACGCCGAAACGGGGCCTCAATTTGTCTCAGAGCTTTGGTCAGCCATGTCCAGCAGCTTAGGGGCAACAATTCACCGCACCACCACTTATCACCCTCAGGCTAATGGGTTATGCGAGCGTTTTCCCAGGTCTTTAAAGGCTGCCCTCAGAGCCTCACTAACGGATACAAATTGGGTAAATAAACTTCCCTGGGTTTTATTGGGGTTGCGTGCTGCGCCTAAAGAGGATCTAGACGCCTCTCCGGCAGAATTAGTTTTTGCACAGCCTCTCAGGCTCCCAGGTGAATTTTTACCAGAGAACCCAGAGCCAGGGCATCTTCCAGTCCCAAGGTTTTTAGGCAGCAACGGACCGGACTCTCTCCCCGGTCCAGCTCATCACTCCTTTCCACGGGTTTTTGTCCCTCAAGCTTTAAAAAACGCTGAGTTCGTTTTTGTTAGGCATGAAGCTTTAAAACCAACTTTCCGCCCAGCATATGATGGGCCATTCAGAGTGCTGGAACATGGTGATAAACACTTTGTGCTTGATTTTGGGGATAGAAAAGAAACAGTCAGCATTGACAGACTTAAACCTGCCTTCTTGTTGAAAGACGAGCCTGCACAGTTGGCGAGAGCACCTCGGCGGGGTAGACCCCCCAAGAGAAAAGACTCAGCCCCCCTGCAGGGAACAATTAACCACTCTCCTTCCCACGCTGCAGATTCCTCACAAGAAGGTCCCAGCAGGATGCCTAAACGAACCCACAGCAGTTTTGGGAGAAGATTAAAACCCAGACAGCACAGGGACTGATGCAAACTACTCCACAATTGTTCACTAATTGTGCTGCAACAGTTTAGGACTGACTTATGATTTTACTATGCTGTTATGATTACCACTGAACTCTCTTAGGGGCATGGCTGCTGGAAAGTTTCTTCTGTGGCAAGAGATGTAACACTTAGTATGTCATAGTAATTATCTTAGACTGTGAACCTTTCTATTGTCCTTTCTTAGTCATTTGGGGGGGGGGGCTGTGGGCTATATTAATCATATATTCCATAACCTACATATGTTGAAGCATGTGGAAATGTTTGGTAATTACATATGTAAAGCAACTTCACACCTCTGAAAGGACAAAGGCTCTCAACCGCCAAGTGAAGAACAAAGACGTTCCCAGACACTGTGGTGGAGACCGGAGGAGCTACCCTCACCCCCTGGGCGAGGAGAGGAAATACCAAGACAATGGGGGGATTAAGATAATGAGGGATGTCAGCCTTTGTTATGCATGTCTTTTGTTATGTGCAAGTATAAAGTCAGTGAGCCGGAGATATTCGGTCTCTTTTCCTTCTGCTACCTCTGCACTAGAATGAGACTTGTTAGGAGAGCTGATAAATAAACTTTGGTTTATATATCAAATCGCCTCATCATTTCAAGCTCTTCTACAATTACTTTATTATAGCACTCTTTTTTCCAAATCTTAACTCCCCCTATTTTTAACTCTGGTAATTGAGTGGACACCTTGGAATAAGTTAAAATATTCCTGATTAACTGAACCAAGGGAAGTGGAATTGCTTTAAAGACTGAGTTATATTTTCTTACTAAACATTCCAATTTAAAATTTATCAACAAATGATTTACCATCTAAAAAGGTTCCACTTTCATCCATCAAATCAATTCCATTTAATATATTTTTATGTTCCCACTCCTTCTGAAATAGTTTCCCTATTGATTGTAATAACTCGATTGTTCCACAAGGTGAAGCCATGCAGTGTAAAGTTGTGAGTAAATACAATTTTCCAATAATTCAGAACTTTTTTATGGAACTCTGAAAACTTCAGGGGTATTTTTCACATTTCAAAAATCACATTTCAGCAAAAATTCCAAACTTCCAACTTTTTCAAACAGGTTTTTTATTATGTGGAACCAAAGGGAATCAGGATGAGACAGAAATTGTTTCATCCACTTCAGTCTGAGCATCCCAATGACAGATTCAATTCAGCTGCTTTTAGCACACCATTTTGCGAGTCCTTATTTATATATGATTCCTTTAAATAATGGGTCTTGTTTTTCCAAAACAAGTTAAAAATTATTGAATTTATTTTTTAATCAATTGAGGAGGACATACAAGGTTAATGCAGTGGTTCAAAAATATAAATTATCTCTAAATTAGAAAAAAAAACCCCAAGATTATGTTGTTTGGAAATTATTAAATCAATCATGAAATAATGGTAATGATAGACGATACCAGAACTGAAATATTACAGGAAAATAAGTTTCTGGGGGTGACGCTAGACACTAAAACCTGCTGGAAACCTCACATCAGTCACATCCGGGCCAAGTTGGCAAAATGTATAGAGATACTGGGGAAGACAAGATACATTTTGGACTATGAATTATTATACTTACTGTACAATTCACTTATTGATCATATCTTAACTACTGTGTTGAGATCTGGGGAGACACCTCCAAAACCAACCTACAGCCAATATGCACATTACAAAAAAAGCTATAAGGATAATAAATAATGTAGGATATAAAGACCATACCAACTCACTGCTTTTAAAGTCACATGCTATAAAGTTCATGGATTTAGTTAAATTTAAGACAGCACAAATAATGTACAGGGCAATTAATAAGAAACTTCCAACTAATATACAAAAAATATTCAAAAAAAGAGAATGATTACAATTTGAGAAGAGACTAAAACTTTACAAAACCGAAGGTTTGAGCAGCAAAGAAAAGTATGTGCATATCTGTCTGTGGGGTGGATTTGTGGAACAGTCTGGAGCTGGAAGTGAAACTATGTACCAATAGAAACCAATTCAAAAAGAGGTATTGTGGAAGATGAAAGCAGACGAGGCAGCGAGCTGACGACACATGAACTTTATTCACCTTCCAAAATCATGCACAGAAAATACTCTCTTCCTCCAGCAACTCTGGTGTCTCCTGAACTCCATGGGGGGCGGATAGTCCTTTCTGTTATGTCTGAGACCCCCCGGTGCCACTTCCTCCTTCAGTCCTTTGTTCCATCTCAACCTGGCTTCCAACTCTGGGTAGAGAACCCCCCACACAGTACCACCATACAGCCACCCCTCTTCCCGAACACCCAGAAAAAGAACTACCCCCCCCCCCATCCTTTGGGTTTGAGCCGACGCCCATAGCGGCTGTAGCGGAGGGGTCGCCGGTCTGGTCGAAACACCCTGCTAGCAAGGTGTGCATGCGGGCATATTAGCCTGTGAAGGGGAAAACATGTTAGCTTCACGAGCACAGGTCTGTACTGAAGGAACACCAAATTGCGGAGCCATCGATGGTGGGCATCAGTGCCGGGAAGCTTGGGCCAACACCACCTGCTCCTCTGGCAACACAAAAGCAGGCTTCAGCCTGTCGATGCAGATGTCTCCCTATTGCCCCCCCACCCCCCAAGTCTAACACAAAATGCCTCGCCCCAGTTTCCAGCACCCTGAACGGTCCGTCGTACGGTGGACGCAGTGGGGTCCGACCTGCATTGTGCCTGATAAAAACAAACCTGGCGCTCTGTAAGCTTTTTGGGACAAAGGTGCGGTGAAAACAATGGTAGACCAGGCCCGGCACTTTAACAGCCGCCGTACTGTCCAAAAATCGCACGGGCGGATTGGCCCCGGGCGCAGGGTTTTCCGGTAAAAACTCCCCGGGGATCCGCAGCGGCTGAGAAAAAACAAGTTCTGCAGGGGAGGCTGCTAGATCTTCCTTAGGCGAGGAGCGCAACCTTAAAGAACCCAGGGCAGGCGGTCGACCCAATTTACAACTGTGACCGAAGCGCTGAGCGCTGCCTTAAGCGACCTTTGAAAACATTTGCATAACCCATTAGCCTGGGGGTTGTATGTGGTAGTGTGGTGGAGTTTGACCCCTAGGCTCTGGGCCATTGTGGACCAGAGCTCCAAAATGAACTGTGGACCCCTGCCGGAAGTGATGTCCGACGGGGATCTGAAACGTGCAACCCAAGCCGACAAAAAAATTGCAAACCACTTCCGCGGACGTGACGGAAGCCAGCAGGACCACTTCAGGCCAATGCGTGGTGTGGTCCACGATTGTCAAAAGGTGTGTGAAACCTTGCAATGGCGGGAGGGGTCCCACCAACTTCCACATGAATGTGGTCGAACCTTCTTGCCGGGATTTGGAACGGCTCAAGGGAGGCTCTGGTGTGCTTGTGCACTTTGGCCCGCTGGCACGCGACACACGCTGCAGCCCACTCTTTCACATCCTTGCACAAGTGAGGCCAGAGAAATTTCACCTCCACCAGTTTAACCAAGGCGCACACTCTGGGATGCGAAAGGGAGTGGACTGACTCAAAAATGCGGCGGCGCCAAGAGCTTGGAACCACCAGGAGCAGGCGACTGGTGGAGACGTCGCAGAGAAAGGGAGGGCACCCTTCTTGCACCACCCTGCTCTCCAGCTTTAACCCAGTAGGTGCAGACTGGAGCGTGCAAATGTTCGTGTCCCCGGTTTGCTATGTGGCCACGGCAGGGAAATCTATTCCCATGTAGACCGGGGAGGCTAACACGCGCGACAGGCAATTGGCCACGACATTGAGCTTACTGGCATCGTGTTGAATGTCAGTCGTGAACTCCGAGATCATGGCCAAATGCCGTTGCTGCCGGGCTGACCACAGTTCTGAGACCTTGGACATCGCATATGTTAGTGGTTTATGATCCACGAACGCAGTGAACTCACACCCTTCTAGCCAAAACTGGAAATGGCATGTTGCCAGGTGGACGGCAAACAATTCTATGTCGAACGTACTGCATTTGCTTTCATGGTCACGCAAAGTATGACTGAAAAATGCAAGCGGCTGCCACGAACCGGAGACATACTGCTCCACCACCGCTCCTATGGCAACGTCAGATGCGTCCGTGGTGAGCACTATCTGCACCAACGGGGCAGGGTGGGCTAGAAAAGCGGAATCAGCGAGCGCTGTTTTGGCGTTTGCGAAAGCTTGGACTCACTCGGGGGTCCAGTCGATGTTTTCTGCTGGCATCTCTTTCTTAAGCGCTGCAGCAGCTGGGCTGCCCAGGGGAGGAAACGGTTACAAAAGTTGACCATGCCCCCAAATTCCTGTAGGGCCCTCACGGTCTGCGGACGCGGAAAGTCCGACACAACACGCACCTTATCAGGTAGCGGAATCGCACCCTCCGGTGAAATGTGGTGACCCAAAAAATCAATCACTGGCACGCCGAACTGGAACATTGCCAGGTTAACGATAAGCCCCTGCACTTCCAACATCTGGAAAACCATTTTGAGATGGGGGAGGTGCTCCTCCTCAGACGCGCTAGCCACCTGAATGTTGTCTAAGTAGACAAAAATGAAAGGCAGGCCACGGAGCACCACATCCATCATTCTCTGGAAGGTTTGCGCGGCACCCTTTAACCCGGATGGCATGCGTAAAAACTCAAAAAGGCCAAAAGGAGTTGTTACTGCTGTTTTGGGAACGTCCTCCGCACGCACCGGGACCTGGTGGTAACCATGGACCAGATCCACCTTCGAAAAAACACGCATCCCAGCCAGGTGCATGGAAAAATCCTGGATGTGCGGGATGGGATACCGATCATGTTCCGTGGCGTTGTTCAAGCGCTGGAAATCACCACACGGTCGCCACAACCCATCGGCCTTAGGCACCATGTGTAGCAGGGATGCCCACAGGCTGTTGGAGCGCCTAACGATGCCCAGCTGCTCCAAGTTGGCATATTCCTCGCGCGTGCTGGCCAGTTTAGCTACGTCCAGGCGCCGAGGTTGTACGAACACTGGCAGGCCTTTTGTGGTTATGAAATGTTCGACCCCGTGTTTGGTTACCACAGACAAAAAAGTTGGGACCGTGAGTGCTGGGAACTGTGAAAGTAAATGATGGTACTTACCCCCTGGAGCTATAACATTAGCCAGTGTTTTTGACCTCAATCCCTGAGCTGTGCAGGGCAGGGAGGTGTAAGAGACAGCGTCCACTAAATGTCTGTTGATAACATCGACTAAGAACCCATAAGCACATAAAAAATCTGTGCCTAAAATGGGGGCAGAGCACACAGCTACCACAAAGTCCCACTAATAATTGCATCCATGCAAGCATATCGTCAGCATCCATTCCCCAAACGTCTTGATGGTGGATCCGTTGGCAGGCGTGAGCTTGGTACTGCTGCCTCCTGCCGACTTGTCTGCACTGACCAACAGGATGAGGCTGTTCTGGGAGCCAGAGTCCACCAAAAACCGTCTCCCTGAATGTGTGTCCGTGATAAACAGCAGCTTGTTCCTGTTGCCAGCAGTTGCAACTGCTACTGACTGCTGACCGTGCCGTCCTCCCGGCTTCTTGAATTGGCACAGCGGCAGACAGCGTTGGGCATCTGAGCCAAAATGGCGATGATAGAAACAGATCACCCAGTTCCTGTGTCTCTTGACGTCCGTCCGGGCTACCATCAACGGCTCCTCGACCTTGCTTGAGTCCCTCATGATTGCCGGTGCCGCTGCATGCACGCTGAGAGCTCTGGTTGCTAAAATGATGCAGTCTGCTTCCTGCGCCAGGGCACGGTAGTCCTTGGTCACCAGCAGTGGTGAGTTGGCCAGGATCGCCCTCGCTGTAGCAGGTAGGTTCCTGAGGAACAGGTGGGTGAACAGGAAAGATTCGTCGTTCTTCCCCCTCAGCACTAACATGCTTTCCATGAGCTCCACAGCTGATCTGTCACCTAACTCTGAACGTGTTAGGAGTCTCTCCGCCCTCTCACTGTCAGACAGGGTATGACGCTGGAGTAGCATCCGCTTGAGCGCTTCATATTTCCCCTGGGCCGGTGGATCCTGGAGCAGGTTCATTACCTGTTGCGTGGCGCACACATCCAGTGCAGCAACCACATGGTAATATTTTGTGTCATCTGTTGTGATCCTGCGGAGTGCGAACTGGGCTTCTACATGCAAGAACCACGCGGCCGGGTTGTGAAGCCAGAAGTCTGGGAGCTTGACTGTGCCAGCACATGCGGTGCTGTTGTTCTCCCTCTGGGTTGACTCCGGGGTGGTGCTTGGCTCGTTCTCCATTGCACGTCTTAGGGTCACTAATGTGGAAGATGAAAGCAGATGAGGCAGAGAGCTGGACGACACATGAACTTTATTCACTTTCCAACATCATGGACAGAAAATACTCTCTTCCTCTAGTGACTCCGGTGCCTCCTGAACTCCCTGAGGTGCGGATAGTCCTTTCTGTTTCATCTGAGACCCCCCGGTGCCACTTCTTCCTTCAGTCCTTTGTTCCATCTCCCCCCGGCTTCCGACTCTGGGTGGAGAACCCCTCACACACTGCCACCACAGTATAAACATTATTTGCTAAAAGGATATATGTTAAAGTTCATCCATCCATTCATCCATCTTCTACCGCTTTTCCGGAGGTCCAGGTCACGGAGGCAGCAGTTCAAGCAGAGAAGCCCAGACCTCCCTCTCCCCCACCACCTGCTCCAGCTCCTCAGAGAGGACACCAAGGCGTTCCCAGACCAGCTGGGAGACATAGTCTCTCCACCGAGTCCTGGGTCTGCCCCGGGGTCTCCTCCCAGTGGAACGTGCCTGAAACACCTCAAGTGGGAGGCGTCCAGGAGGCATCCTAATCAGATGCCCATACCACCTCAACTGACTCCTTTCAATGTGGAGGAGCAGCGGTTCTACTCTGAGCCTCTCCTGGATGACTGAGCTCCTCACCCTATCTCTGAGGGTGAGTCCAGCAATCCTACGGAGAAAGCTCATTTCAGCCGCTTGTATCTGCAATCTCGTTCTTTCGGTCATTACACAAAGCTCGTGACCATAGGTGAGAGTAGGAATGTAGATTGATTGGTAAATCGACAGCTTTGCCTTAGAACTCAGCTTCCTCTTCACCACAACAGACCGGTACAATGTCCGCATCACTGCAGATGCTGCTCCAATCCGTCTGTTGATCTCTCGCTCCATTTTCCCCTCACTCGTGAACAAGACCCCAAGATACTTAAACTCCTCCACTTGGGGCAGGAGCCTGTCCCCAACCCAGAGAGGACAATCCACCTTTTTCCAGCTGAGGACCATGGACTCGGACTTGGAGGTGCTGATTCTCATCCCAGCCGCTTCACACTCAGCGGCAAACCATCCCAGCAAGAGCTGTAGGTCATTGCTGGATGAAGCCAACAGGACAACATCATCTGCAAACAACAGAGATGAGATCCTGTGGTCACCAAGCATGACACCCTCCATTCCCTGGCTGTCACGCCGCGCCGCTCATCAACGGCGCCACCTGCTCACACACCTGTCAGTCATCAGCGGCGAGGGATATAAGCCGCCTCGCCCTGAGCTTCGGTCTGAAGCCGTAGACTTCATTTCCCTTCCATGGGCTTCTACCACATTCTCTTCAGCATCCTCGTCACCGGTAAGAAAATCACTTACCTCATCTCTCCAGTCTGCTCCCCTGTGCACAGGTGGATTCCTCGGCGGCGGACAATCCCGTCCCTCGTCTCTCCTCGCTGCTGCACCGAGCCCTGCAGGTGGCTGTCTCCCGGGCTTCCATCCTTGAAGCGCCAGTCATCTGTCCCAACAAGTAAGCTTCTCTCCCTCGCCTATTCTCCTCCTGTGTTGGTGTGTGCTCATCACCCTGTGTCTGATTTCTCCCATAGGGTTGCCGGCTGAACGGTCTCCTGCCTCTGGGTCCGAAGCAGACGCCACCACCAACACATTAACATTCCGCAGACACGCACCCAAACATCCCTGTTGTTAATAAACAGTTTGAACTACTCTGAGCCTGTGTGTGTGCGTCTCCTGAGCCGAACGTTATGTCAGTACGGCTTCAGCCGAGCGGCTCGGCAGACAACGGGCTCGCACACCGGTTTACCATCCTCGAGGCTCGGGTGGATCAGATTGTTTATCACCAACAGGTGGTTCTTAATCAATTATTAGAATTAACTAACCAATTGAACCGCTTGGACCCCCAACAGCCGTTCCTCCCGACTCGCCAGGGTGGCGCGGCTCCTGCTGTTCCAGCGGCCGTCCAGCCGGCTCCAGTGGCACCGGTTCGGCTCACACCGATTCCGACCCCCGCCCGCTTTAGCGGTAAGCTCGGCGGAGCGCGGGGGTTCATTATGCAGTGTGAGTCCGTGTTCCACCGTGTGCCCAGAGATTTTCCCTCGGATCACAGCCGAATTGGTTACATAGGGAATCTTCTGGAGGGGCGTGCGTTAACTTGGACCTATGCCGTAATGGCGAGGCCCAGTTTTGCCACCCTCACCTATGATCAATTCGTGAGGCGCTTTCTGGAGGTCTTTGACCATTCTCAAACCGAAACGGTCCAGGTCGATCGGCTTCTCGCTCTCCAGCAGGGAAGCCGGTCGGCAGCGGACCACTCGGTCGACTTCCGGGTAGCGGCGGAGGAATTGGGCTGGGAGGAACGCTCCCTCTGTGGCCTGTTCCTCCGCAGCCTCAATAGTGATCTGAGGGATGAACTGGCTGGTCGGGATATCCCTGGGACGCTAGCGGAGCTGACGTCCTTAGCGGTAAGTTTGGATAACAGGCTGCGCGAGCGCTCCTCGGGGCGGAGGTCTTCTTCTTCTCGCCCTCGTGGAGCCTCGCCGCACCTGTTCCAAGCTCGCCCCCTGGCGGCGCCGCCAGCATCGTGCCCCGAGGAGTCGGAGCCGATGGTGACGGGCTGGACTAAACTTTCCCCTGTGGAGAAACAACGCCGCCGTGAGTTGGGCCTCTGCATGTATTGCGGAGGCGACCAACACACCGTGGAGCGTTGTCCACGGAAAGCCAGTCGGTGGGGTCCGCGAGTCACTGTTGGAAGCCTCGCGGACGTCAATCGGTTAGGATCACTCACCCAATTGAAGCTGCCCATCCGTTTCTGCCATAACCCCACTGGGCACCTCACCCACGCACTGGTGGATTCGGGCGCAGAAGGCAGCTTCATTTCACAAAGCCTGGCAACCCGATTGGGCATCCGCTGCCAGGCACTCAACACTCCCATCTCCCTAGTCCACCTCTCCCGTGCCACCCTTGGGAGAGTGACACATCAAACTGTCCCCCTACCGGTCATCATCTCGGGAAACCACCGGGAGGAGATGACCTTTTACGTCCTTCCCAACTCCGTGTCGCCCGTCATCCTGGGGTATCCCTGGCTCCGCCTTCACAATCCGGTCCTGGATTGGAGATCAGCTGGGGTATCGGCATGGAGTACATTTTGCCTGGGCACCTGCCTCCAGTCCGCTGCCTGCTCGCCGTCCGCTCCTCCCCCCACGACGGACGCTGCACCCCCGGACCTGTCCCTGGTGCCTCCGGAGTTTCACGACCTGGGTATGGTGTTCAGTAAAGCGAAAGCTATGTCTCTTCCCCCTCATCGGCCCTACGACTGTGCCATCAACCTCCGCCAGGGGGCGCCGTTACCTTCTGGTCGGCTCTACAGCCTGTCAGCGCCGGAGAAGGCGACGATGAACACATATCTGAAGGAGTCATTAAACGCCGGGATAATCCGCCCATCATCGTCACCCGTGGGGGCAGGGTTCTTCTTCGTGGGAAAAAAGGATGGGTCCCTCCGCCCTTGTGTCGACTACCGGGCCCTCAATAATATCACGGAGAAGGACCGTTACACCCTGCCTCTCATGGACACTGCTTTCCACTCCCTCCAGGGAGCGAACTGGTTCACCAAGCTGGACCTACGCAGCGCTTACCACCTCGTCCGGATCCGGGAGGGAGATGAGTGGAAAACGGCCTTCCGTACCCCGAACGGCCACTTTGAATACCTGGTGATGCCGTTCGGGTTGACCAACGCTCCTGCAGTCTTCCAGCGCCTCATTAATGACGTCCTCCGGGACTTCATTGGCCTTTTCCTGTTCGTCTACCTGGACGATATTCTCATCTTCTCCAAGTCCAGGGATGAGCACCAGGTCCACATGAGGCGGGTCCTCCAAAGGCTGCTGGAGAATCGTCTGTACGTAAAGGCAGAAAAGTGTGAATTTTACGCCAGGAGTACGTCCTTCCTGGGGCTCATCATCGCCCACGATAAGGTGCTCCCTGACCCAGAGAAGGTAAAGGCGGTGGTGGAATGGCCTACACCTGCATCCCGGAAGCAGGTGCAGCAATTTGTTGGCTTCGCCAATTTCTACCGCCGCTTTGTCCCCAACTTCAGTACCATCGTTGGACCACTCACCCGCCTCACGTCCCCGAAGGTCCCGTTCCGGTGGACCGAAGAGGTCGCTGCCGCCTTTGAGGCGCTGAAGGCGGAATTCTCCTCCTCCCGGGTCCTTCGCCAGGTCGACCCCGCGCTGCAGTGCATCGTCGAGGTAGACGCTTCGGACACGGGAGTGGGAGCAGTGCTGTCCCAGCGGTCACCGGACGATGGCGCCAAACGACCGTGCGCCTTCTTCTCCCGGCGCTTGTCCCCGGCGGAGAGGAACTACGATGTGGGGGACAGAGAGCTCCTGGCCATCAAGCTCGCCCTGCAGGAGTGGCGCCACTGGCTAGAGGGGGCGAACCTGCCGTTTGTGGTCCTTACGGATCACAAGAACTTGGAGTATTTACGATCTGCCAAGCGCCTGAACGCCCGCCAGGCGCGCTGGTCTCTGTTCTTTGCCAGGTTCCAATTTTCTATCACCTTCAGGCCTGGCTCTAAGAACGGCCTGCCTGACGCCCTCTCTAGGCAGTTCACTCCCGTGGAATCGGAGGAGACGCCCCACTCCATCCTGCCCAGGTCGTGCGTCGTGGGAGCCATCTCGTGGGATATCGAGGCAAAGATCCGGAAGGCACAGGAGGTGGAACCTGATCCTGGCGGCGGACCGGAGGGAAGACTGTTCGTCCCATCTGCGGTCCGAGGAGAGGTCATCCACTGGCTCCACACCTCCCGGCTCACCTGTCATCCCGGCACCTCCCGGATGATCAGCCTCCTCCAACGGTCTTTTTGGTGGCCAGGCCTGCGGAGGGATGCAGCCCGCTACGCCCGGGCTTGCCCAGTCTGTGCCACCAGCAAGTCAGGAAATGCCCCTCCAGCGGGTCTGCTCCAGCCTCTGCCCGTCCCCGGCAGGCCCTGGTCACATATCGCACTGGATTTCGTCACCGGACTCCCCGTTTCCAGCTCCTTTAACACCATCCTGACCATCGTGGACCGTTTCTCCAAGGCGGCACACTTCGTCCCCCTGCGAGGTCTCCCTACCGCCCTGGAGACGGCGGGCCTCCTCATCCAACACGTGGTCAGGCTGCACGGGATTCCGGTGGACGTGGTCTCGGACCGGGGTCCCCAATTTTCATCCGAGGTTTGGAGGTCCTTTTGCAATGCCATCGGAGCCAAGGTGAGCCTCTCCTCCGGCCATCACCCCCAGTCTAACGGGCAGTGTGAGAGGACCAATCAGGAGCTGGAGGCTGCGCTCCGCTGTGTTGCAAGATCCAAGCCGACGTCATGGAGCAACCATCTCGCCTGGGTGGAGTACGCCCACAACACCGCCCGGTCTTCTGCAACGGGGATGTCCCCCTTCAAGGCGTCCCTGGGTTACGACCCCCCGCTGCTTCCAGCGCAGGAGAGCGAGGTAACTGTCCCGTCAGTTAGGGCGCACGTGAGGCAGTTCCGCTCCACCTGGGCCGCCGCGCGTCATGCGCTTTTACGCACAGCGGAGCGCAACAGGACCGTGGCGGACCAGCGCAGAAGACCTGCCCCGGCGTACAGAGTTGGGCAACTTATCTACTACTTATTACTTATTACTTATAACTTATTACTACTACTACTACTACTTAACTTGTCTACGTTTCCACCCAGGACGTCACCCTAAAAGGCGAGAGGAGAAAGCTGGCACAGCGCTTCATGGGTCCCTTTCCCATCACCCGGATCATCAACCCGGTGGCTGTGCGCGTGGCTATTCCCCCCTCCCTCCGCATCCATCCCACTTTCCACGTGTCGAAGGTGAAGCTGGCAGTTACCGACCCCCTTTGCCCTCCTCCTGCAGCGCAACCCGCACCCCGGATGGTTGGTGGCCATCCGGCCTGGTCCGTCTCCTCCATCCTGGACTCCCGGCGCCGGGGTCGTGGGTTGCAATACTTGTTGGACTGGGAGGGCTATGGGCCCGAGCATCGACAGTGGGTGCCCCCGTCGTTTGTGTTGGACCCATCGCTCATCGCTGACTTCCACCGAGCGCACCCGGATAAGCCATCGCCAGGAGGTGCTGCTAGAGGGGGGAGTACTGTCACGCCGCGCCGCTCATCAACGGCGCCACCTGCTCACACACCTGTCAGTCATCAGCGGCGAGGGATATAAGCCGCCTCGCCCTGAGCTTCGGTCTGAAGCCGTAGACTTCATTTCCCTTCCATGGGCTTCTACCACATTCTCTTCAGCATCCTCGTCACCGGTAAGAAAATCACTTACCTCATCTCTCCATTCTGCTCCCCTGTGCACAGGTGGATTCCTCGGCGGCGGACAATCCCGTCCCTCGTCTCTCCTCGCTGCTGCACCGAGCCCTGCAGGTGGCTGTCTCCCGGGCTTCCATCTTTGAAGCGCCAGTCATCTGTCCCAACAAGTAAGCTTCTCTCCCTCGCCTATTCTCCTCCTGTGTTGGTGTGTGCTCATCACCCTGTGTCTGATTTCTCCCATAGGGTTGCCGGCTGAACGGTCTCCTGCCTCTGGGTCCGAAGCAGACGCCACCACCAACACATTAACATTCCGCAGACACGCACCCAAACATCCCTGTTGTTAATAAACAGTTTGAACTACTCTGAGCCCGTGTGTGTGCGTCTCCTGAGCCGAACGTTATCAGAATCAGAATCAGAATCAGAATCAGAATCAGGTTTATTGCCATTGTTCATGTAGTACACAAACTAGGAATTTGTCTCGGTACAATGCTGCAACATTAAACATGATAAGATAAGAGAAATAAACTATACATGTAATAAAGTGTAGGATAAGATTAAGTGATACTGGTCAACAGTTAAAATATATATTAGCCAGCAGCAGATACTGTGGAGAACTATATAGTGCAGTCGGTAATGCAGGAAGAAAACAGTGATGATTGACATGAGTCTGGTTGAGCTGCTGTACATGGTGCACGAGAGTCACTTAGTGTTCAGCAGTCTAATGGCAGAGGGGAAGAAGCTGTTCATGTGACGGGAGGTTTTAGTCTGGATGGACCGAAGTCTTCTACCAGAGGGGAGGGGGGCAAACAGTACGTGACCAGGGTGTGAGGGATCGGCTATGATCCGGCCAGCACGCCTCCGGGTCCTGGAGATGTACAGATCCTGGAGAGATGGGAGCTTGCAGCCGATCACCTTCTCAGCAGTGCGCACGACGCGCTGCAGCCTTAGTCTGTCCCTGGCAGTGGCTCCTGCGTACCACACGGTTATGGAGGTGGTGAGGATGGACTCGATGATGGCTGTGTAGAACTGCACTAACATCTTGGTGGGTAGCTTGAGCTTCCTCAGCTGCCGCAGGAAGAACATCCTCTGCTGGGCTTTTTTGATGAGTGAGCTGATGGTCAGCTCCCATTTGAGGTCCCTGGTGATGGTAGTGCCTAGGAAGCGGAAGGAATCAGCAGTGGTGATGGGAGAGCCTGAGAGGGTGAGGGGGGGCAGAGGAGTAGTGACTTTCCTGAAGTCTACAATCATCTCCACTGTCTTCAGAGCGTTCAGCTGCAGGTTGTTATTGCTGCACCAGGACGCCAGCTGGGCCACCTCTCTCCTGTAGGCGGACTCGTCGCCGTTGGAGATGAGCCCGATGAGGGTGGTGTCGTCCGCAAACTTGATCAACTTGACAGACTGGTGGCTGGAGGTGCAGGAGTTGGTGTAAAGGGAGAAGAGTAGGGGGGAAAGTACACAGCCCTGGGGTGATCCGGTGCTGATGCAAGTATAGTCTGAGACAGTCTTTCCCAGCCGCACATGCTGCCTCCGGTCCGTCAGGAAGTCGATGATCCACCTGCAGAGGGAGTCAGGCACGTTGAGCAGGGACAGCTTGTCCCGGAGCAGAGCGGGGCGGATGGTGTTGAATGCGGAGCTGAAGTCCACAAACAGGATCCTGGCGTAGGTTCCCGGGGAGTCCAGGTGCTGCAGGATGGAGTGGAGGGCCAGGTTGACTGCATCGTCTACAGACCTGTTGGCTCGGTAGGCAAACTGCAGCGGGTCCAGGAGAGGGGTGGTGATGGACTTGAGGTGGGACAGGACCAGGCGCTCAAAGGACTTCATGACTACAGAGGTGAGCGCTACAGGTCTGTAGTCATTAAGTCCAGTGATCCGTGGCTTCTTGGGGACAGGGATGATGGTGGAGGATTTGAGGCAGGACGGCACGTGGCATAACTTAAGGGAGGTGTTAAAAATGTCTGTGAATACAGGAGCCAGCTGTTTCGCACAGAGTCTCAGGGTGGAGGGAGACACGCCGTCTGGGCCGGGGGCCTTGCGCGGGTTCAGTCTGGAGAACTGTTTGAGCACATCCTGCTCACTGATGATAAGGGGAGGGGGGGAGGAGGGGAGGGGTGCCTTAAATGAAGTAGGGAATGTGGAGGCTGTGGAGCTGGAGGGAGGGGGGGAGTTGGACACAAATGACGAGGTGTCAAAACGGGCATAGTGTTGGGACAGTCTCTGACAAAGAGCTTTGTCATCCTGACCTTTAGGAGCCTTAGGTCGATAGTTGGTGATTTGCCTCAGTCCTCTCCACACGGAAGCCGAATCATTAGCAGTGAACTGCTGCTGGAGTCTCTCTGAGTACACAGATTTAGCCCTCTTCAGCTCTCTGTTAAACCGGTATTTAACCTCCCTGTAGCAGTCCCTGTCTCCACTTTTCAGCGCTGCTTCCTTCTCCTTCCTGATCTGTCTGAGCTTAGCTGTGAACCAGGGTTTGTCATTAGAGTAACTCACCCTGGTGCGTGATGGAAGAATGTTCTCTTCACAAAAGTGGATATATGAGTTCACAGTGTCCGTGTACTCATCCAGATCATGCGTGGCTCCTTTAAGCATGCCCCAGTCAGATATTTCCATGCACGTTTCCAGCTTCTCCTCAGCATCACTGGTCCGTATCTTCGTAGTGCTCACAACAGGTTTAGTGAGCTTCAATCTCTGTCTTTATGTGGGAATGAGGTGAACCATCACGTGATCAGATAATCCCAGCGCAGCTCGAGGGACAGCGCGATATGCGTCTTTCACTGTGGTGTAACAGTGATCCAGTGTGTTTAATCCTCTGGTGGGGCATTTAATAAACTGTTTGTAGCGGGGGAGATCGTGGCTCAGATTGCACTGATTAAAGTCGCCAGCCACAATAATCAGCGAGTCTGGAAAACTCCGCTCTGTGTGTTGAATGTGATCCGCGAGCACGCGCTGAGCTTCGCGCGTGTCCGCGTCGGGAGGGGCGTACACAGCGATCATTATGAAAGAAGCAAACTCCCGCGGGGAATAGAAGGGCTTGCAATTGATAACAAGAAATTCCAAGGCAGGAGAACAGTGTTTGGAAATTACCGTTACATCAGAGCACCAGATGCAGTTGATGTAGAAGCAGACTCCGCCTCCTGTGGTCTTGCCGGAAAGCTCTGTGTCACGATCAGCACGGAAGAGCTGGAAGCCGTCGAGGCGCAGCGCGCTGTCCGGTATATTTTCCCGGAGCCAGGTCTCAGTAAAGCAGAGGACAGCTGAGGAGGCGAGGTCCTTAAAACGCATCAGCAGTCTCAGTTCATCCACCTTGTTAGAGAGAGAGTTGGTATTGGACAGAAATATGCCAGGCAGCGGCGTTCGCGAGCCTCTCCTGCGAAGTCGCACGAGAGCGCCCGCTCGTCTTCCTCTCTTCCGCCGTCTCACTTTCTGAGCCAAACAATAAACCAGATCGGCGGCAGGGGCTAGAAAAACTGGGAGGAGGTCCGTGGGGGTGAAAGTCCTGATATTTAAAAGTTCTTCACGGGTATAAGTGCAAGCAGACACACAATTGACAAACAAAAACAAACAAAGAGCGCAGCGAAGCACCATGTCGACCGCTGTGGGCGCCATCTTGGATCGGATCACTGTTATGTCACTGGCTGCGCCTAGAAATCCTGTCCATAAAAATTATGAACAGGATCGGTGACAAAGGGCAGCCCTGGCGGAGTCCAACTCTCACTGGGAATGAATCCGACCGAGTGTTGGCAATACGAACCAAACTCTCACAATGATCGTACAGAGACCGAATAGCTCGTAACAACAAGCCCGATACCCCATACTCCCGAAGCACCCCCCACAAAAATCCACGAGGGACGCGATCAAATGCCTTCTCCAAGTCCACAAAACACATGTAAACTGGTTGGGCAAACTCCCACGAACCCTCAAGAATTCTCGAGAGGGTAAAGAGCTGGTCCGATGTGCCATGGCCAGGACAAAAACCACATTGCTCCTCCTGAATCTGAGGTTCGACCAACGGCTGAAGTCTCCTCTCCAGTACCTTGGCATAGGCCTTCCCAGGGAGGCTGAGGAGTGTGATCCCTCTAAAGTTGGAGCACACCCTCCAGTCCCCTTTTTTGAAGAGAGGAACCACCACCCCGGTTTGCCATGCCAAAGGCACTGCCCCCGACCTCCACGCAATGTTGCAGAGGTGTGTCAACCATGACAGCCCAACAACATCCAGGGCCTTGAGGTACTCAGGGCAAATCTCGTCCACCGCCGGGGCCCAGCCACCAAGGAGATTTTTAACCACCTTGGTGACCTCAGCCCCTGTGATAGGTAAGTCATCCCCCTCGTCCCCAAACCCTGCTTCCTCTGTGGAAGGCGTATCAGTGGGATTGAGGAGATCCTCGAAGTATTCCGTCCACCGCCCAACAATATCCCCAGTCGAAGTCAACAGTGTCCCATCCGCACCATACACAGTGTGGACGGGGAGCTGCTTTCCCCTCCTGAGCCACTGGACAGTTTGCCAGAATCTCTTCGAGGCTGACCGAAAGTCTTGTTCCATGGCCTCACCGAACTCCTCCCATACCCGGGTTTTTGCTTCAGCAACCACCCGAGCTGCACTCCACTTGGCCTGCCGGTACACCTCAGCTGCTTCGGGGGTCCCACAAGCCAACCAATCTTGATAAGACTCCTTCTTCAGCTTAATGGCCCCCCTCACCACTGGTGTCCACCACTTGGTTCGGGGGTTGCCACCACGAGATGCACCGACCACCTTGCGGCCGCTGCTCTAGGCCGCCGCTTCAACAACAGAGGTGGAGAACATGGCCCATTCAGACTCCATGTCTCCAGACTCCCTCGGAATGTGGTTGAGGTTCTTCTGGAGGTGGGAATTGAAGACCTCCCACACAGGGGCCTCAGCCAGACGTTCCCAGCACACCCTCACTATACGTTTGGGTCTACCAGGTCTGAATGGCTTCCTCCCCTGCCATCGGATCCAACTCACCACCAGGTGGTGATCAGTTGACAGCTCTGCACCTCTCTTTACTCGGGTGTCCAAGACATACAGTCGCAGATCTGATGACACGATAACAAAATCGATCATCGACCTGCGACCTAGGGTGTTCTGGTGCCAGGTGCACATATGGACACCCTTATGCTTGAACATGGTGTTCGTTATGGACAGACTGTGGTTAGCACAGAAGTCCAATAACTGAACACCACTCGGGTTCAGATCGGGCAGGCTGTTCCTCCCAATCACCCCTCTCCAGGTTTCACTGTCGTTGCCCACGTGCGCATTGAAGTCCCCCAGTAGGACAATGGAGTCTCCAAGAGGAGCACCCTCCAGCACCCCAGTCACACACTCCAAAAAGGGTGGGTACTCTGAAACATCATTTGGTGCATAGACACAAATGATGGTCAGGACCTGTTTCCCAACCCGAAGGTGCAGGGAAGCAACCCTTTCGTCCACTGGGGAAAACTCCAATATAGAGGCAGCAAGGTGGGGGGATACAAGAATACCCACCCCAGCTCGTCGCCTCTCGCCTGGGGAAACTCCAGAAAAGGCCAAGCTCCAGCCCCTCTCCAGGAGACTGGTTTCGGAACCGGAGCTGTGTGTTGAGGTGAGGCCGACTATATCTAGCCGGTATCTCTCAACCTCGTACACCAGCTCAGGCTCCTTCCCCACCAGAGAGGTGACATTCCACGTACCAAAAACCAGTTTAGAAAGCTTGGGATCAGTCCGCCAAGGTCTCCGCCTTTGACCGCCACCTAATCCACATAGCACCGGACCCCCATGATCCCTCCTGCAGGTGGTGAGCCCACTGGAGGGCGGACCCATGTAACTCCTTCGGGCTGAGCCTGGCCGGGTCCCATGGGTGGAAACCCGGCCACCAGACGCTAGCCCTCGAGCCCCTCCCCCAGGCCTGGCTCCAGGGTGGGGCCCCGGTAACCCCATACCGGGCGGGGTACACTGAATCCTTGATATAGAATTTATCATGAGAGTCTGTTGGATTGTTCTTAGTCTGGCCCTTCACCCAGGACCAGTTTGTCTTGGGTGACCCTATCAGAGGCAAATTGCCCCGGACAACATAGCTCCTGGGATCACTGGGGCACGCAACCCCCCCCTCCACCAAGATAAGGTGACGATCCATGAGGGGGATATGTTAAAGTTGTAGAATTAATATGAAAGATGCACTAAACTCACTCTGGAACACTATGATATGGTAGGTGTAACGGCACTGTGTATATCTATGTTGTTTGGGGCTGGGTATAGATGTATGTATATGTGTGGACTGCATGTATGTAGGGATGGATGGGTGTCAGTGTTGATATGTATAAAATATAGTTAATTGTCTACTTGGGGTTCTTAATAGAGGAAATATGTATATACACTACCGTTCAAAAGTTTGGGGTCACCCAGACAATTATTTTGTGTTTTCCATGAAAAGTCACACTTATTTACCACCATGAGTTGTAAAATGAATAGAATGAATGAATGAATGAATGAATTTTATTTATTTCGGATAGTACATTACAGGTTAAAAGAAACTGTATAATATAACAACAAGGTCAAATTAGACAAAGACTCCTTCTACTATACAATTCCACGTGAGTTATCCGAAATGGGTGATGGCTGAAGCCGCAGCTTATATTGCCCACCCATATTCCATCCAAGAATTCAAAGGAGAAAAAAGAGAAAACAAGACAAGAGCGATTACAATTTAAAACAAGGCTAAGACAAAATGTGACTGAGAGAAAAAGAAAACTGAGCTAGTCTAAGTTAAGCGGTTACTATTCAAAAACAAATCTAAGACATAGTGTCACAGAGAAAAAAAGAAAAAAAGAAAAACTAAGCTACAACACAACACTGGCTGGAAATGTCAATCCTTATATGAGTTTACGTGTCGTCTTGTAAATATGTTTGGAGTATTTCTTCCTTTAGTTTTTGTTTAAATTGTCCAAGCTTTGTACATGATTTTAATTCAGGTCCAAAATCGTTCCATAATCTGACTCCTTGCACTAAAATACAGTGTTGCTTGGTGGTTGTTCTCACTGTAGGCTTTTGAAATATACATGTTCCTCTGAAGTGATATCGTTTCTCCCTTGTTTGGAACAACTTTTGGATATTTGCGGGCAGTGATAGATTCTTCACTTTGAACATTATTATTGCGGTTTTAAAGTCAATCAGATCTTTCAACTTGAGAGTTTTTTTGTTTAAGAAAAAGTGGGTTTGTTGGTTCCCTGTAAGCTGCTTTGTTGATTATTCTAATAGCTCTCTTTTGAAGCATAAAGAGTGGATATATGTTTGTTTTATATGTATTTCCCCATACTTCATTACAATATGTCGTGTATGGGAGTATTAATGAATGGTACAAGGTGTATAGTGTGGGCTGATTCAGCAAATTTTTCACTCTGTGTAATATTGCAGTTGATTTGGATACTTTACCTTTTATATAATTAATATGTGGCTTCCAACACAGTTTGTTATCAATTATTACTCCAAGGAATTTAGTTTCGGATACCCTTTCAATCTCTACACCATTTACACTGAGTTTGGGTACTGGGTAGTTGTGATGGTTGTTAAAGACTATAAATTTTTTCTTGCTTAAATTGAGCATTAATTTGTTTGAATCAAACCACAGTTTCAGCTTTCCTAATTCCTTTCCGAGTGTATCCAGAAGTTGTTCCAAATTGTTTCCACTGCATAGCAGATTAGTGTCATCAGCAAACAATATTAAGTCCATTTTTTCTGAAACTTTACATATATTATTTATATACATATTGAATAATAATGGTCCCAAAACTGAACCCTGTGGGACTCCACAGGTGACCTTCAGTAACTCTGAGTTTTTGCTGTTAACACATGCAAACTGATATCTATTCTTTAAGTAACTACTTAACCAGGACAGTGCTACCCCTCTAATACCACAATTTTGTAGTTTATTTAATAATAGATTGTGATCTACTGTATCAAATGCTTTTTTAAGATCCAGGAATACTCCAACTGAATACTCTTTATTTTCAATGGCTGTTGATATTTTTTTCTGTGAATTCCATTAAGGCATATGCAGTTGTCCTTTTGTGTCTGAACCCATATTGCTGCTCACACAATAAATCATTCTTCAGTATGAAGTTGTCAATTCTCTCATAGAATATTTTTTCAAGTATCTTGGAAAATTGCGGTAATAGTGAAATTGGTCTGTAGTTGGAGAGTTCCCCTCTGTCGCCTGTCTTGTAAATCGGAATTACTTTAGCTATTTTCATTGCATTGGGAAATATACCTGATTGGAGAGACAGGTTACAGATATACGTCAGTGGTTTCACTATGCATTCGATAACAGTTTTGACTAGTAGCATGTCAATACCATCGCAGTCAGTAGATGTTTTACTTTTGAACGATTTAACATTTTCAATGACCTCTCTTTCGTCTGTGCTCTTTATGAAGATGGTGTCTTTTACAGCAGTGTTATTGCATATTGTATCACCTGTAGGCGCCGTAGTGGGTATTTCTCGGGCCAGTTTAGGTCCAATGTTAACAAAAAAATTATTAAATTCATCTGCAGGTGAAGCTATATTCACATTCGGAGTCGATTTATTATTTTTTGGAATATTAGTTGGGTAGCTAGTATTTCTGCTTTTATTTCCAAGGATACTGTTGATTATTGTCCATGTATTTTTAATATTGTCTTTGTTTTTTTCCAGTTCTTTACTGTAATAGTCTCTTTTACTGCATCTTATTATATATGTTAACTTATTACCTCCGCCAGGCTGAAAAGGCCAGGAGGAGGTTATGTTTTTGCCAGGGTTTGTGTGTTTGTGTGTTTGTCTGTCTGTCTGTTTGTAGTAGTAGTAGTAGATTAGTTTATTTGTCTGTTGGTTAGCAAGATAACTCAAAAAGTCTTGGACGGATTTGCATGAAACTTTCAGGCGTTGTTGGAAATGGTACAAGGAAGAACTGATTAAATTTTGGGGGTGATCTGGTTCACCGTCTGGATACAGGAATTTTTTTAAAGCATTTTTCAACACTCTGACATAGGGCCATTTTCAACATGTGCGCAGGCGCAATGGAGCCCGCTGGACGTCGTGTCTGACCAACACAAACTCCGCCTTCTTCAACGTTTTAGCCACAAAAGCATGCGGAAAACACTGCTGGCCTCGGACCCCCAGCGTGCCTGTGCCAGCCATAGGCGCTGCGCACATTGCGCTGGTCGTCGTGTCTGACCAACACAAACTCCGCGTTCTTCAACGTTTTAGGCACAAAAGCACGCGGAAAACACTGCTGCCCTGGGCCCGCCAGCGTGACTGCTTTTGCGCCACGCTGCAAAACCTGACACGGACACCTGTCCGCCGCCCCATTATTTGCCACAAATTCCCCGCCCAGCTATAGGCGCTGCGTAAAAACGACCTCTCTGCCGGGGAAGACTCTAAATTCTGTTTTGCCGCGGAGCGCAACCCCAATATAATATAAAACCCACGGCAACCTGTCTAACCAATCTGCATCCGTCAGTGGAGGAGATGGACACACCAACACTTCAGTTTATTACCTCCGCCAAGGAGGCAATGCTTTTACTACCGTAAAATGGGGCTATAAGGGACGGCGGGGTAATATGGGACACTTTTCTAAATGTAATTCTGCTTTTTTAATTTTGCTTCCGCCTAGATTTGATGAAGGATTCATGGATATTTGACAATAACAACACAACTCAGCGTCCTGCTCAAAATAAAAAAAAGCAGAATTACATTTAAAACATTTCCCACAAAAGTGTCCCTTATTAACCCGCCGTCCCTTATAGCCCCATTTTACACTACTGAACCACTAATCCTATCACTATCACATTGATTGTCATTCATTAATTGTCTGTTTATTGCACTGTCCATGTCAAATAAACAAATAATCATTGTGAATCCAATTGCTACTCATATCTTTTCATGCTCAGGGAATCTGAAAACGTACACACAAACACTCTATGGGGGGAACTGTGCCGCTTGGCGGAGGTCTGCGCTCTCCGAGTGCTTTTCTAATTTTTGTATGTTTTATACCGTTGCTCTGCTTCTTTTGTCCTTTTCTTTATGAAAGCTTTATATAATAAATTTTTCTTTTTACACGCCTTTTGTAGTCCTTTGGTTAACCATGGTTTGTCAGCAAATTTGTGTTTAAGCTTTTTTTTAACTAATGGGCAGTTTTTTTCATAAAGAGTGGTTACAATGTTTATAAATGTGTCATAGTCTTCATTTACATCTGATACATAGACTTCTGTCCAGTCTTGCTTCAGCAAGTCCTCTTTAAAAGAACTGATTGCGTTTGGTGATTTGTGTCTGAACGATTTTGAGATTTTTTCTGGGTTGGGCCCCGTGTGGCCATGGATAAGTGCAAAGATTGGCAAGTGGTCGCTTATATCATTTATCAATAATCCACTTTCTATTTTCTTATCGAGAACATTGACAAACAGGTTGTCAATAAGTGTAGCAGAGTGAACTGTGATTCTACTGGGATGTGTTATTGTGGGATATAGACTCATGCTGTACATAGAGTTCATGAACTCTGTAACTACATTTTGTTGATGTGGATTAAGTAGGTCAATATTGAAATCTCCACAAATTGCTACCATTTTCTTACTAGTAATATTATTGTACAGCTCGACTAATTTATCTCTGAATGTCTCAATGCAAGTTCCCGGCGTTCTGTATATGCAGCTTATGATTAGATTTTTTGTTTTGTCTAGGTCAATCTCAACAGTAACACATTCCAAAATCCCTGGTAGTGCTGAGGACATTTCATTTACAAGCTTACATCTATATAGGTCATCAATATACAGTGCAACACCACCACCCTTTTTTTGAGATCTGTTAATGTTAAACATCTGATATCCCTCTATTGCCATCAGGGGAGCCTGGTCTTCATTAAGCCAGGTTTCCGAGACTGCAATAGCTGTGAATTTTCTGTTTAGCTGTTTTAAATAGTCCTGAATCTGTGAGAAGTTTTTGTTAAGACTTCTGCTATTGAAGTGTATTATTGACAGTTTACCATCTAATTGCACTTGACTTTTGAATTGCTTTTCAGTGTAATATTCACAGTGATTATGAATATTATTGAAAAAGTGGTTATCAGGATCAATATCATTCTCCATCTCTTGTGGTTTATGTTCAGCATAGTGGCATATTTTTAGACAATAGACAATATAGTCAAGACATTGACAAGGTTAGAAATAATGATTTGTATTTGAAATAATAATTTTTTCCTTCAAACTTTGCTTTCGTCAAAGAATCCTCCATTTGCAGCATTTGCAACATTGCAGACCTAACATGATTGCACAAGGATTTTCTAATCATCCATTAGCCTTCTGATGCAATGAGCAAACACATTGTACCATTAGAACACTGGAGTGATAGTTGCTGGAAATGGGCCTCTATACACCTATGTAGATATTGCACCAAAAACCAGACATTTGCAGCTAGAATAGTCATTTACCACCTTAGCAATGTATAGAGTGTATTTCTGATTAGTTTAAAGTTATCTTCATTGAAAAAAGTGCTTTTCTTTCAAAAATAAGGAAATTTCTAAGTGACCCCAAACTTTTGAACGGTAGTGTATTTCACATGGGTTGTATTTAGGGAAAAGAGGAGTTGGAGTAAATAAGTATTAACTTCTTCCTTCTCCTGTTGGAGCACTGAACACTGTTACTTTAATTGCACTTGTCATTTGTTTGTTTTTGCTTTATTGTTCGAACTAAAGTATCTCATCATCATCATCATCATTATCAATCCTGTGACAATGGGATGTCACCACTGTATGTCTGTTATATTGTGTAATTATGTGTATCTGTATTGTTGTAATGTTGTATGATTGTTGGTTAAGATGCACATAATGGTTTATGATTTGTCTTGGTTAATTTGAATGCCCTGGGAGACAATTAGTATGATTAAGAATCTGGTAAAATAATAGTTAAAAGAGTTATTGCACATACCTTTGCCAACATGCTTCCTGTGGGTGTCCAGGCAAAGACTCCATTAGGAGTTGAAGGCCTTATATAGGACACTAGCAGGGAGCAAATATGTATGGTTAGTCATAGGGGTGGTTTAATATTTGTAAATAGGGGTTAAGGTTATTTATGGAACTACTTATATGACTATTTATTGTGTGTTATTTATATATTTATATTGTGTATGTCTGGGGAAAGTTATTTATGTATTTTTATATATTAGTGGGTATGTGTTTAGTATAAGGAATGAAGTGTTTAACCTGGGATTATGGTAGGGGCTAATTACCTCTAATTCATTTGTCCACTATATAACAGGTGTGAGATATCAGTAGTATGTTGTTGTATATTGATGAAGTTGATTATTGATGAAAATGATTATGGAGGAATGTCTATTGCTTGATATGCTTCTTTTGAGAAAGTCCATTTTGTTTGAAACTGTGTCAGAAGATTTATCCTGAGACACTGGAGATTATCTGAACTGGAGATTACCTGAACTGGATATTATTTGTGAGTTAAAAAATAAATTGAACAAATTGAAAAACTTTTGGCCTCGCTCCCCGCTGTCATACCACGCTTACATTTGGTGGCAGCGGTGGTCCGTTACATCGATGTCGTAACGTTTGGTGGACGGAGGGACTCATGGCGAAGAAGGAAAGTGAAGAAAGAGGAGCAGTCTGACCTGGAACGATTTACGTCGGTAGAGAATCATATTCATCGGAAGGAGTCGCAGGTTGCGGAATTGAGAGAGGACTATGGGAGCCGGGCTGAGCATAGTGGTGATGACGGCACTTCGAGGGAGGATCCTAGGGTGACGGCCAGTTGGGTCGGCCTGCGAGAGGATGATTTGCCGCTGCAGGTGCAGCCAAGGAGGCAACGAACGCATCATGAGCCCAGGCTGAACCCTCTCTCTTCCGAGGATGACATCGAACTGCCTGGCGTCGTTCGAGGGGATTGCTGCAGTCTGCCGCTGGCGTGAAGAGGAGTGGGCTGTTCATCTGGCTCCTCTACTCGCAGGTAAAGTGTGGACCGCATATGTTCTGATGGCTATCATGGACACAGATAATTACGGGAAAGTGGAGGAAGCTGTCTTAAATAAATGTGAAATTGCATTTGACACGTATAGGAGGAGTTTTCGGTCCCTGGACGTTTATGAGGACGAAACCCCTCAAGAATTATAAGTATGTCTGAAAGACCTGTTTTGTAAATGGATGAAACTAGAGACCTTAACGATAGAAGACATTATGGAACAATTAATTTTGGAACAATTTTTGCGCATGGTGAACCCGGAACTGGGAGTCTGGATACAAGAGCGGGACCCGAAGACTGCAGAGGGCGCTGCTCGTCTGGTGGAGGTTTTTCTGTCGGCCAACAGGAGAACTACCCTCGGCCGTGGCAGCTTTTTCATCTCTTTCAGGAATGAGTTTAATGGGGGTGAAAGGGGTGGTCCAGCTCAGGTTAGATATTTCAATTCCAGACAGTTTTAAATGGCAGACATAATAGAAAGGTAATGTCTTGCTATGAAATGGGCAATAGGGTCCCTTAAGTATTATTTATTAGGGCGTCATTTTTTGTTAGAGACAGATCATCGGGCACTACAGTGGTTGGACAGAATGAAGGATATAAATAGTCGTCTCACAGGGTGGTATGTGTCCCTCCAACCTTATAATTTTACTGTTCGGTATGTGGCAGGGAAAACCAACCTTGTGGCTGATAGCCTCTCTAGAATACATGACTCATAGAGTACTGTATTCTCGGGAAAGGGGGGAGGAAATGTGACGATGGGATGTCACCACTGTATGTCTGTTATATTGTATGATTGTGTATCTGTATTGTTGTAATGTTGTATGATTGTTGGTTAAGATGCACATAATGGTTTATGATTTGTCTTGGTTAATTTGAATGCCCTGGGAGATAATTAGTATGATTAAGAATCTGGTAAAATAATAGTTAAAAGATTTATTGCACATACCTTTGCCAACATGCTTCCTGTGGGTGTCCAGGCAAAAGACTCTGTTAGGAGTTGAAGGCCTTATATAGGACACTAGCAGGGAGCAAATATGTATGGTTAGTCATAGGGGTGGTTTAATATTTGTAAATAGGGGTTAAGGTTATTTATGGAACTGTGGTGCACATATGTGGGTTTCATATGCTTCACATGTGTATTACTGTATGCTTATTGTATGCTTCACGTCTCAGAGGAACAAGAGGTCTGAACCTCCTAGGGGTAACAGGAGGATGTGAAGTCTGGCCTTTTGTATGCGAAGAGATGGCCTTGAGGGATTTCCCGACCACCAGGACTTTAGGTGGAGACGAGAAGACCTGGAGGGGGGTGCATTGTGATTTGGGATTAAAAGACAATGTGACTGTGTGCTTTGATGTCCTGGGGTATTAAAGGGACAGATGTTGGGGGATTCCTCTCTCTTTCTGCTTTTGGATGTTGGAGAATGTGATTGTGAATAAAATTAGACTTGAGAAATAAACTCAGCCTCGTCCTTCCCACACTTCTCCACACTGGTGACCCTAAGACGTATCATGAGCGGAGACGAATCTCCCGAGCCAGACTCGGCAGGAGCCAGCCAAACAAATGCAGCCACAGTTCAGCTACCGGACTTCTGGACAAACAATCCGCGCTCCTGGTTTAACGCAGTCGAGGCACAGTTCCACCTCCGGAGGATTTCGGTGGACGCCACAAAGTTCTACCATGTGGTTGCAAAGCTGGATAACCACACAGCCCAGCGGGTGGAGAGCCTGATCAACCACCCGCCGGACAGCGACAAGTACAGCACATTGAAGGCCGCACTCATCCGTTACTTCACCTCCTTGGTGGAGGAGCGAGCACAGAGGCTCCTGTCGCTGACTGAATTTGAGAGCGACAGACCTGCAGACCTGATGGGGAAGATGTTGAGTTTGAGAGACTCCGAAGATGATAACTTCATCTTTACCCACCTTTTCCTCAGGACCCTACCGTCAGCGGTGAGAGTGACCCTGGCAAGTTCACCACTGTTGGCCCGACGAGACTACCACGAGCTGGGCCAGGAGGTACAACGACTCGTCAACGCCAATAAACGGTGCGCGGCTACAGCAGCGGAGCTAGGCGCAACGTCCGGAGATAGCAGGGGGCCAGAGGCTGCTGCACCAGACTCACCGACGACGGCGGCGGCAGGGGCCAGGAAACACGGAGCAGACGACGTCCTTTGCTTCTACCATCGCCGCTTCGCAGAGAGGGCACGCAAGTGCATTCCACCGTGCCGTTTCAAGCGCTCGGGAAACGCCAAGACCGGGAGTCGGTAGCAGCTGCGGCCCTCGGAGAGGAGAACAAGCTGCTCTATTTGAGGGATGCGCGCTCGGGGAGGCATTTCCTCGTGGACACAGGCTCCCAGCTGAGCTTCTTTACACCTTCCTACGCTGACCGGCTGGCGCCCTCCAGTGGTCCCGGGGTGTCAGCAGCGAACGGCTCGGCGATGAAGACCTTCGGTGAGAGGACTCTGCTTCTGTCTTTACATTCGAGTGGACTTTCGTCATAGCGGCAGTCAATTTCAACATGTTAGGGGCTGATTTTTTGTGCTCACATAGTTTGTTGGTCGATCTTGCTAACAGACGCCTGGTTAATGCACTCTCTTTTTATTCTATTCCCTGTACAGCTCGAGTGGCCCCGCCAACAGCACAAGCCAACGTCACAGCTGCAGGTGGTAAGTTCCACACACTCCTCACTCAGTTCCCAGCACTCACGGTTCCAACATTTTCGGTGGCCGTGGCTAAACACGGGGTGGAACATTTTATTACTATCACCGGACCGCCCGTTTTTGCAAAAGCTCGGCGCTTGGATTCAGCTAAACTGACCATAGCGCGCAAGGAGTTCGCCAACCTGGAAAGGCTGGGCATCATCAGACGTTCGAAGAGCCCATGGGCTTCACCGCTTCACATGGTCCCGAAAGCTGACGGCTCGTGGCGACCTTGCGGTGATTTCCGCAGGTTGAACAACGCTACAGCGCACGACCGCTACCCGATCCCGCACATCCAAGATTTTTCAGTTCATTTGGGGGGGGCGCGCGTTTTTTCTAAAATAGACTTGGTACGCGGTTACCACCAGGTCCCAGTGCGTGCTGAGGACATACCCAAAACAGCGGTAATAACTCCTTTCGGGCTTTTCGAATTTTTGCGCATGCCATTTGGGCTTAAAGGCGCGGCGCAGAAGTTCCAACGCATGATGGACGAGGTCTTGCGCGATCTCCCCTTCGTGTTCGTCTACCTGGACGACATATTGGTAGCCAGCGCGTCCGAAGACGAACACGAAAAACACCTCACGGCAGTTTTCCGGAGGCTGGCAGAGCATGGGTTAATAATCAACCCAGCAAAGTGTCAGTTCGGGGTGACGCAGATTGATTTTTTGGGGCATCGCATCTCCCCAGAAGGAGCGGTTCCTCTGCCCGACAAAATGCGCGCAGTAACAAATTTTCCCCAACCACAAACGGTCAAAGTGTTACAGAAGTTTTTGAGAATGGTGAATTTTTATAACCGTTTCCTCCCCCGCGCAGCGCAGCTCATGCAACCATTGTATGCTGCACTAAAAAAACAAAAGCCCACAAATAAAGTCGAATGGTCTCCGGAGCGAGAGCGCGCATTCTCTGAAGTCAAAACAGCCCTGGCAAACGCTGCGTTGTTGGCACATCCAGTCCCAACGGCCCGCATAGCGCTCACTACTGACGCGTCAGATGTGGCCATAGGGGCGGTCGTGGAACAGTATGTAGCCGGAGCCTGGCAACTGCTCGCTTTTTTCAGCAAGACCCTGCGCGATAACGAACGAAAATACAGCGCATTCGACAGGGAGTTGTTAGCTCTCCACTTGGCCATTTGCCATTTCCAGTTCTGGCTGGAAGGACGCCGTTTCACCGCGTTCGTTGACCACAAGCCGCTGACTTTCGCGATGGCCAAGATTTCAGAACCTTGGTCGGGCCGGCAGCAGAGACAGCTGGCCGCGATATCGGAGTTTACTACCGATATCCAGCATGTTGCGGGTAAACTTAATGTAGTGGCGGACTGCCTCTCGCACGCCGTGGCGGCTCCAGCCCACGTAGGAGTAGATTCTGCAGCCATGGCCGCGGAGCAGGTTAGCGACGCGGAAGTGCGCGCGGCCCCAGTCCGCGTGGGGATAGATTATGCAGCCATGGCCACGGAGCAGGTTAGCGACGCGGATGTGCGCACGCTCCAGTCTGGACCAACAGGGTTAAGGCTGGAGAACAGGGTGCTGCAAGACGGTATGCCCCCCCTAATCTGCGATGTCTCCACGGGGCAACCGCGTCCTGTGGTACCAGCCGCATGGCGCCGCAGCGTTTTTGACTCGATCCATTCTCTGGTGCACCCGGGAGTGCGCGCGTCGGTCAAAATGGTAGGAGAGAAATTTGTATGGCCGAGCCTGCGCAAACAAGTTAGAGAGTGGGCGGCAGCCTGCATGGCTTGTCAACGAGCCAAGGTCCATAGACACACGAGAGCTCCCTTGGAGCCGTTTCACATTCCAGCTAAAAGGTTTGATCACGTCCACGTGGACCTCGTAGGCCCCCTCTCACCCTCACAAGGGTGCACACATCTTCTGACAATGGTTGACCGCACCACGCGCTGGCCGGAAGTGGTTCCGCTTTCGTCAACCACAGCCGAGGAGGTGGCGCGTGCGTTTTTAACGGCATGGGTAGCGCGTTTTGGAGTCCCGTCGGACATTATGTCCGACAGAGGCCCTCAATTTGTTTCCGAACTTTGGTCAGCAATGGCCCACAGCCTGGGGGCAACGATCCACCGCACGACCGTGTACAACCCGCAGGCTAACGGGTTATGCGAACGTTTTCACAGGTCATTGAAGGCGGCTCTCAGAGCGTCGCTTACGGATACAAATTGGGTGGACAAGCTACCATGGGTTTTATTGAGGTTGCGTTCTGCACCTAAAGAGGATTTAGAAGCCTCCCCAGCTGAGCTAGTTTTCGCACAGCCACTTCGGCTGCCCGGGGAATTTCTCCCAGATAATCCAGCACCAGAGTGCTCCCCGGCTCAGCGGTTACAGAATAGCATGGGCCCGAGCACGCTACCGGGCCCTGTTCACCACAGTTTTCCACGTGTTTTTGTGCCTAAGGCTTTAAAAAATGCGGAGTTTGTTTTTGTCAGACATGATGCCCATCGCCCACCTTTACGCCCACCTTATGATGGACCATATAGAGTGCTGGAAACAGGGGATTTTTTGCTAGATTTGGGGGGCAGAAAAGAAATGATTGGCATAAACAGGCTCAAACCCGCTTTTGTGATAGCTGACGAAGCTGTGCAGTTGGCTAAGGCTCCTCGGCGCGGCAGACCCCCTAGAGAGCATTCCCCAGAACACCCACAGAGATTGACTAACAGTTCTCACCCCCAGGCAGCAGCCCCACAGCAGGAAGACGCCGCAGAAGTGGTACAGCCTGCTTACAGCAAATACGGGAGAAGGTTGAGGCCCAAGCGGCACGTGGACTGATATGTAGTGATTTTATTAGGACATGCAATCTGTGGTTATGTGGTTCCATCTTAGACATTTGGGGGGGGGGGGGTCATGTGGTGCATATATGTGGGTTTCATATGCTTCACATGTGCATTACTATATGCTTATTGTATGCTTCACGTCTCAGAGGAACAAGAGGTCTGAACCTCTTAGGGGTAACAGGAGGATGTGAAGTCTGGCCTTTTGTATGCGAAGAGATGGCCTTGAGGGATTTCCCGACCACCAGGACTCTAGGTGGAGACGAGAAGACCTGGAGGGGGGTGCATTGTGATTTGGGATTAAAAGACAATGTGACTGTGTGCTTTGATGTCCTGGGGTATTAAAGGGACAGATGTTGGGGCATTCCTCTCTCTTTCTGCTTTTGGATGTTGGAGAATGTGATTGTGAATAAAATTGGACTTGAGAAATAAACTCAGCCTCGTCCTTCCCACACTTCTCCACAGAACTATTTATATGACTATTTATTGTGTGTTATTTATATATTTATATTGTGTATGTCTGGGGAAAGTTATTTATGTATTTTTATATATTAGTGGGTATGTGTTTAGTATAAGGAATGAAGTGTTTAACCTGGGATTATGGTAGGGGCTAATTACCTCTAATTCATTTGTCCACTATATAACAGGTGTGGGATATCAGTAGTATGTTATTGTATATTGATGAAGTTGATTATTGATGAAAACGATTATGGAGGAATGTCTATTGCTTGATATGCTTCTTTTGAGAAAGTCCATTTTGTTTGAAACTGTGTCAGAAGATTTATCCTGAGAGACTGGAGATTATCTGAACTGGAGATTACCTGAACTGGATATTATTTGTGAGTTAAAAAATAAATTGAACAAATTGAAAAACTTTTGGCCTCGCTCCCCGCTGTCATCGCACGTTCACAAATCCATGTTGTGTTTATTTTCCCTACAGGATATTATATTTATACCCAGTCACGTTAAAGCAGGACCGTAGCTGCTTTACCACATATTTAGTCTGCTGTTTACATGATGGGGATCACTTTAGAGGGCGTGTTTTAGAGAAAGATTTCACAGATTGGGGGAAGTAAAGTTGGAAACTGACCAGAAAAAAATCTTAAATTTGCAAGAAAAAGTGTCTCAAATGAAAGACTAAAATCTTACAAATTTATGACAATAAAGTCTGAAATTAAGGAGAAAATGTCACAAATTTACTAGGAAAAAACTGCACATTTACGAGAAAAAGCTGCAAGTTTATGATAAAAAAATTAGCAAATTACGTGACAAGTTTTGCAAATATATCACCAAACAAATGCTGCAGCTCGGTGTTCGAAAACCTGCTGCTCTTCGCCCTGGAATGAGGAAAGTCTGGTTTGTAACCCAGCAGCTTGTTTCTGCTCAGACACTTCAGGAAGATAAACTCAGACTCTAAGAGGAGAAATGGTGCAGAAAATTGGCAAATATATGAAAAAAAGTGTACATTTATGAGAAAAGAGTTACAAATTTATAAGGAAAAAAACTGCAAATTTATAAGAAAAAATGAGACATTAATGAGAGAAAAGTTGCAACTTTATGAGAAAAAATCAAATTTATGTGAAAAAAGTTGTATATTTATGATAAAAAAAAGTCTGAAAATTTATGAGGGAAGTGTTGCAAATTCATGAGATAAATGTGACAAATTTACAAGAAAAACGTTGCAAATTTATGAGACAAAAAGGTGCAAATGTATAGAGTGAAGAAAAGGTCATTTTCAGTGTCCCTCCAGAAAAGGTTGAGGGTGAACTTGTGTTGTCGGGGCCCTGCAGCATTGAGCGCTCTACTTTCTCGCTACCAACAGCTCTCCATGTGGCTCCAGAGCCGCGGGTTGTGGACCCCTGCATCAGACTAAATGTGTCCTGACAATCAGAGACAAAAACAGCCACACACAGAGAGACAGAACGGTGGTTTATGAGCACGGACATGTGGACCACGGCGGGTCGGCCATGATGGACTACAGAGACCGGTTACGGGTCAGGGGTCTGCAGCCTTTACTACAGCTACAGTCATTTATGGCAAAATCTGAATGGAGCTACGACACGTGGAAAGGTAAAACTGCTGAGTCATGACTACAAACACTTTCTGCAGTTTGTAACTTTTCTGAAAATTAAAAATCTTTTTACAATTGTGAATTTGTGATCATTTTCTTATAATTTTTCTGAATTTGTCACATAAATTGTCAACTGTTTTCCTCCAAATTTGCCACTTTCTTCTCATTAATGTGTGTTCAGCTTTTCCATATAATTACTGTGGCAGAACCAAATTATGATCAGCCCATCATGCACGAATATACAACAAAGTTTACAACCCATAGTTGTAGGTCAGGATCCTGAGGTGAAGTTTGGTGGCCCGAGCTTTCTTTGTTGTTGAAATATAGCTAATAAGCCATTTGGATGTTGGCCTTTGACCTTGTGATCCCAAAACCATGAGGTGCGTTCTGATGGTCCAGCAGTGTACTCTGAAGTGGACTGTCCAGGATATTCCACCATATTAAGTGAGGTTCCAAACCAAAGGGAGCCAAGGGTCTTCACTTCCAAGGGAACTGAGAAGTGAGCAGGGAAGAAGTCAACAACCGTACATCACTTCACCGGGAGTTGACAAGATTACCCAGAAGTCCCTGCAGCTCAGACATGAGTAAAACAATCTGTTTTTGCTAACGTTGTTAACAAGCTAAACTGATGGTGGTTATTGTTTCTATCAGCTGATAGTGAAAACAATACTGTAAGATAAGATAAGATAAGATAAGCCTTTATTAGGATTTTATTTGGATTTTATTTAAGCTGTATAAAATGTCCACAGTAGTATCAGTACGTGTCCATGGTTGCCGTGGTAACGCTGCAGGGTGTTTCAAAGGGAGAAATTTAGTGAAGGGGAGTTCACTTGACTGATATTCCCTGAGAAGGGAGCAGGGAGTAGGGAGCAGAGTTGAAGTAGACTGTGGAGCAGAACGGAGCTGCAGTCACACTTCAGGCTGACTGTAGCTCTGTTAGATTATTTTACTGGATATGAAGGAACAATGATGAGACTGATTTCATTTTCCTGATGTGGTGATTTTCTTTGTCATGTAACGGGGAGGTGTTTTGATCAGCGTCTGCTTCAGCCTACACCCTTTCACTTTATCATGCTTTTCCTTTTCTTTACCTCATCTTGTTTTGGATTTTAATGAACCACACTGAATGAAGAAATAAAGAAATAAACCTGTGTACCAGGTTTGGTGACCCTAGCTTTACTGCTTTTATAGTAATAGTAAATGTAGCATTTACCATAGTGCAACTGCAATGTTAACTTTGACCTTTGACCCCTTGACCCCAAACCCAGAGTCAGGTCAGGGTGTAAAAGGTCCATGATGTGTCTTAGATACAACTACTGTATCGATTTGAAAAGCCTCCATCATTTCTTTCACTAGTTACTGTGTTTAGAAGATTGAGGCAAAATCTGACCTTTGACCTCAAGGTCATCTGACGAGAGTCAAATTACAATATGCGCATCATCAGAGTCTATCAAAGCATGGTACCAAGTTTCAAAACAATCTGAACCAAACTGTAGGAGGAGTTGATTTCACCAAAGTGGGACAGACAGACGGACTGATCCAGAACAGAATCCTCCTTCGGTCGTCACCCTACGGGCTCTTCAACACTTTTGGACTTCGTAAAGCAGGGATGGAAAATCACTAATTTATGAGGAAAAAGTAGGAAATTCAGAAGAAGAAAATGCAAATTTATGAGAAAAAATTTAAAAGTTATAAGAAAAGTTATTATTTTACAGGAAAAAAAATCCAAATTTATGAGAAATTAACTTGCAAATTTTTGAGAAAAAAGTGTTAAATTTATAAGAAGAAATTTACAAAATTATGAGAAAAAAATGTAAATTTATGAGAAAAGTGTTGGAAATTCATAACAAAAATGTGACAAATTTTCAAGTAAAAAGATACACATTTATGATAAAAATCTGCATATTTCCGATAAAAAAAGTTGCAAATTTATGAAAAAAATCAGCAAATTCATGACAAAAAAACTGCAAATTCATGAGAGAACAGCTTCAACCTTATGAGGAAAAAGCATCAAATTAATCAGACAAAAGTTCCAAATTTATGCAAAAAAGATGGACATTCATGTGAAAAAGTTGTAAATTTATAACAAAAAAATCAGCAAATTTTTGAGGGAAGTGTTGCACATTCATCAAAAAATGTGACAAATTTCCAAGAAAAAAATTCCAAATTCATGAGAAAATAACTTGCAAATTTTTGAGAAAAAAGTGTTAAATTTGGATTAAGACCCTTCTATTTACCCCATGAATTTGGTTGCATTTTGCTATTTATGGTTTATGCTCCACCAAGCAGCAAAGTACACCACGCTGCAAATGGAATAGTGGACTGTGTGTGCAATTTGCAGCAGCATTTTCTGATGCTCCTGCCATTGTCCTTGGAGATTTCAACACCTGCAACCTGGAGAAAGCCCTGCCAGGGTTTCATCAGGTTGTAAAATGTGGCACAAGGAAAGAGGATAAATTGGACAAATGTTACGTACATATCAGAGATGCCTATCAGTCTAGAAGCAAGCCACCAGTCGCCACTTCAGACCATAATGCAGTGCACCTTATTCCAATCTACCTGACCAAGCTGAAAAGTAGTAAACCCCAGGAAAAGGTGGTAAGGTTCTGGAATCCAGATAACAAAGAGGCTCTGGGAGCATGTTTTGACTGCACTGACTGGGAAGTGCTGAGGGAGGGCACTGTAGACTCTGCATGTACAGTTACAACTGACTATATTAACTTCTGTGTAGAGTCCATTATTCCTACTAAAACGGTGAAGATGTATCCAAACAATAAAATCTGCATCACCAAAGATATCAAACAAATCTCAAATCACAAGAAAGCAACTTTCAGAAAGGGGGACACAGTGGAACTGCGCAGGGTAAATAAGGAGCTGAGGGACAAAATTAAGAAGGAAAAAGAGGTTCATCAGAGACACTTGGAGAGCCTGTTTAAGGCTGGTGACTCCAGAAGGATGTGGAAGAGCATGAAGAGCATGGTTGGAATGCCAAGCAAGCAATCTAAACCTGTCATCTTGAATGACGAGCTGACAATTGCGTCTGAGTTAAACACCTTTTTCATCAGGTTTGAGACCATCAGGATGGAGGAGAGACATGAAGAGGTGTTGAGGTCCATTTCTGTTCAGCCAGAGGACAGAACGGAAATTTCAGTTGAACAGGTGGCCAGCGTGTTTCGACATCTCAATGCACGCAAGGCCTCTAGGCCTGATAATACTGGCGCCTCCCTCCTCAGGACCTACAGTGAAGAGCTAGCTCAGGTGTGGCAGCCCATCTTCCAGCTGTCATTGGACACCTACACCATCCCTAAGGCCTGGAAAATGTCACACATCATCCCAGTCCTAAAGAAATCTTGTCCCAGGAAGTGCAATGATTTCCGTCCAGTGGGGCTAACTTCCATTTTGATGAAGTCATTGGAGAAAATTCTTTCATTTCTGCTTTCCAGCTCCATACAGGACAAACTGGATCCTTATCAAATTGCTTACAAGAGTGAACGCAGCACTGAAGATGCCATTGCCACCCTTACACACCTGATTCAATACATCTGGATTCATCAAAACAGGGGCCATATGCCAGAGTTCTGTTTATTGATTTTTCTTCTGTCTTTAATACAATTAAACCGGACTTACTTATTGCTAAAATGCACCACCTGGAAATTAACTCATATCTTATCCATTGGTATCATTCTTTTCTCATCAATAGACAGCTACTGGTCAGGGTTAATAACACATGCTCTTCTCTGCTAAAAACAAGTACTGGTGCCCCACAAGGATGTGTTAGCTCTCCATTACTTTTTACCATTTATACTAACGACTGTGTCACTTATGTAACTGGGTCATATTTATGGATCTTTGTTGATTTGATTTGCGTTTAAATCTTTTGATTTGAACTTGACTCAACAGGAAGTGACTTCAGGGTGTGGGCGGGATATGCCAGGTAGAGGATTTTGAATATCTGGGTTTTTTTTGTTGGGAAAACGGTTCAGGAGACCGGATTTGAAAAGCAAGCAAGACGAGGAATAATCTTCATAAAGAAACGTTGTAAGTTCACCAATGCAGTTAAAATATATTGTTACTCTTAACGAACACGGTGAATTATTATTATTTTGTACATTTGAAATTGAATGAAATGAATTTCCAAATGAAATTTGTTGCCGGGAAATAATACACACTGAACAACAAATGTATTTTATGGGTTTTATCTGATATATAGAAAATAAAGAGCAGCACGCTTCAGAATGAAAAGATTTACAAAAATTTTTAAATGTAAGTAAAATAAAATGAAATGTACAAAATGTCTCTTTGTATATAACTCTCACGTTTGTGTTACAGTCTGTACTGCCTCAAACACACAGGAGGCGGATCTTAAACAAAATGGTGGGTTACTAACAAAGAAAAATACAACCTGATAAAATGCTCAGTAAACTAATGACCCCAAATAAGTCCGTACAAACGGTAGTGGTGATACTGGAAATGAGAAAGGTACATAATAGCTTTAGTACACCACAAACCTTAAGTTCACACTCCAAATATGCTCAAAACTTAACAAGAAAAGCTTTTCACTTACAACATACACACGACGCCACACCAGCGCGTGATCACTGACTGATCTTCACAGGACACCCGAGTCTCCCTGGTTTGATTGACAGTATAAAATGTTTCAGTACTCGTCACCGTGTAAAACAAAAAAACACATCATAACATTGTGACCAGAGTAGCAAACAACACACTTTTACATTTACACTCATGCTTACATCGTACATAGCCTGATATTTTAACTATATCCTCTTGGATAGGCACTATGTTCAGCCACGGTATACCATGCTAGTCAGGCAGCAAATCTGTAGGTCAATCTACGTCTTATCTGTTACTAGGCTGACTTTATTACATCCTCCTCGGCATAATTCACCGTGTTCATTAAGAGTAACAATATATTTTAACTGCATTGGTGAACTTACAACGTTTCTTTATGAAGATTATTCCTCGTCTTGCTTGCTTTTCAAATTCGGTCTCCTGAACCGTTTTCCCAACAAAAAAACCCCAGATATTCAAAATCCTCTACCTGGCATATCCCGCCCACACCCTGAAGTCACTTCCTGTTGAGTCAAGTTCAAATCAAAAGATTTAAACGCAAATCAAATCAACAAAGATCCATAAATATGACCCGGTTACATTCTCCCCTGCTTACAAGTCAACGGCCTCAGTGACTACAAATGAGTTTTTGATTTCCCTCACAGCTTCTCTAAACAAGACCGTGCCTAAGTTTGCAAAAATCTGAGCGATTATAGCTGAAGAACTGGGATCCAAAACTGACTTTGGCTCATGGTACGGGTTTGAGTGCTGGCCTGCTGTTGACCTTTGACTCCTGCGGGGAAAGGGAACAGGTTCAGGCATGGCTTCATCTTCTGTATCAGACCGTGTTTCTTGTGAGCCTACCTCAGATTCTGGTTCAGGAAATTCATCATCCTGCTCTGACTCACCATTGATGCTACCTTCTGCACTATTCTCACTGCTAGGGATCCTGACCTGACCATCAGTGTGAGCTGGGTTACGGATGGGACTAAGAGCCCTCACTTCTTCCAAAACTAAACCATCGGTAGGGTCCTCTGAATTTAAACTGTCCTCCGGCGGGGACTCTGGGGACTTTCTAAGACACTGGCTACTCGGTCGTGACCTGAAGACGGGTGGGGACACACATGGTCTGATGTCAACTCTGTTAACTCTTTTTGTCGGTCCTCCTTCTACAGGTTCTACCGTGTATGTAGTTCCTTGAATCTGCACCACACGGTGGGGAATGGGTTTCCAAGCATCTTGAATTTTGTTTCTGCCTGGGGGCCGGTTTCTGACATACACAATCTGACCTAGCTCAATAGGGGGACAGTACCCCTTCTCGTTATGCATTGAAATGCGTTCAGCAGCTTTCTGTTCACAGTACTCTTTGGCCCTGGCATGAGCATCATTCAGACGCCTTTGGTGGATCGCCAGCCACTCGTGACTGGGCTCTACAGTGGACTCCTGTCCTAAAAGGGCATCAACAGGAAGGTGTGGGTCCACACCAAACAGAAGGTAGTAAGGGGAGTAGCCTGTTGTTGAATGTGAGGTAACATTGTACGCATAGACTAACTCTGGCACATACTCTGGCCATCTGCATTTTTTCTCAGGCGGGAGGGTGCGCAAGAGTTCATGCAACGTCCTATTAAAACGTTCACATTGGGCATTCCCAGTAGGATGATGGGGGGTTGTACGACTTTTTTTTACACCATACAACTTGCAGAGTTCTGAGATCACCTCGTTTTCAAAATTCCGGCCCTGGTCCGAATGCAAACGCTCAGGGACACCATACTTGAGAAACCACTCTCGCAGCAGAACCTTGGCTGTTGTGTCAGCTTTTTGATCACGTGTTGGGAAAGCCTGCGTAAACTTTGTTAACACATCGGTGATCACTAGAACATTTTCTCTACCATCGCTAGAGGGTTCTAGAAGAGTAAAATCAACTGCGACTACCTCTAAGGGCCTACTAGCTAGAAATGATTTCATGGGGGGGGTGAATCTTGGGATTTGGCATTTTTGTTAACACACAGCGTTCACATTTCTTTATCCACTGTTTGGCATCCTCATGAATCCCTACCCAAAAACATCTTTGTCGTAGCAATTCCAGAGTACGCTCAATGCCTTGGTGCCCCATCGAGTCATGCACACTCTCTAACACCTGAGACTTTAAACAGCCTGGCACTAGTAGTTGAAAACGTTCCCCATACCTCACATCCTCAATCACCCGATAAAGCAGTCCCTCCTTCTCCCGAATATATGGCCAATGTTTCAATAAAGAGAGCACTGGTTTTTCAAGGTCTTTCCTCTCCTGAAAGTTAGGTTTACTTTTGCCGTCCCAAAACCTTCTAAAAACTCCCAGTACTGGATCCTGCCCCTGAAATTCCCTTAATTCCTCTTTTGAGTAGCCAGGTAAGGCAGGAGTATTACCCTGGGCTCCAGAACCGGAACCATCTCCCTTTTCGTTCGCCCGCATTTGCCTAATCTTGCAACTCTCAAGACCAGCACTTGTTAGCTCAGTGCCAAGTGTTGTCCCTTTCTGTATCACATTGCAGATAGCCACACACCCATCATAATCCATGTCGTCCGACACTGGTTCTTGCTCCCCTGCAAACGGGTGCCTAGATAATGCATCAGCAGCCTGGTTAGACCGGCCAGGCTGATAGTGAACATCAAAATCAAACACTGCTAACTGAGCCACCCATCGCTGTTCTAGTGCTCCTAATCTAGCAGTGTTGAGATGACACAACGGATTGTTATCAGTAAGGACCGTGAATTTAGAACCTAATAGGCAGCCTCTGAATTTTTCTGATATTGCCCATTTCAGAGCTAGAAGTTCTAATTTCATACTGCTATAATTTCTGTCATTCCTCTCTGCATTTCTGAGCCTACGGCTTGCATATGAAATTACTCTTTTCTTTCCCCCTTGTTCTTGATACAATATTGCTCCCAACCCTTGATTACTGGCATCTGTCTCAACAATAAAGGGACGAGTAAAATCCGCATACCCTAGTACTGGGGCGCTAGTGAGTTTCTGTTTCAGAATATCAAACGAGCTTTGGCATTGCGGCGTCCATAGACTGCACATCCATTGATTCACCTTGGAGGGAGGCCCTGAATTCAAACAGAGATTCACCAGGTCGTGAAGCGGGCTAGCTATCTGGGAAAAGTGCTCAACAAATCGCCTATAATAACCGCAAAAGCCTAGGAACGAGCGCAACTCTTTCAGTGTGGTAGGCACTGGCCATTGCTTCACTGCCTCTATTTTACCTGGGTCTGTTTCAATTCCATCTGCTGAAACCTGGTGACCTAAAAACTTAACCTTCTGCTGCAGAAAGTGACATTTCTCTAGTTTGACTTTAAGACCGGTATCTTGTAGTTGTTTCAAGACTATGTCAACTCTTTCTAGGTGCTCCGTGAATGTCTTGGAAAACAGCAAAATGTCATCCAAAAACACCAGCATTATTTGGAAAATCAAATCATTCATCGCAGTTTGCATCAATCTTTGAAACGTTGCTGGACCATTACAGACACCCATGGGCATGCGCAAGTACTCAAAGAGACCAAAAGGGGTTGTGAAGGCTGTTTTATGTTGGTCATGCTCTTTTACTGCCACCTGGTGGCACCCACTTGCTAAGTCAATTGTTGAGAAAAACTTTGCTCCCTGCAAAGCATCGAAACTCTCATCAATTCGCGGCAGTGGAAAAGCATCTTTTCGTGTCTTCTGGTTAAGCTTACGGAAATCCACACATAGCCGTATACTACCATCAGTTTTTCTCACTACCACCACAGGAGATGCGTAAGAGCTACAACTCTCCTTGATTATCCCCTTTTTCAACAGCTTGGATATGTGCTCTTTAACCTCTGTGTATTGGTTGGGTGGAATTCGCCGATAGGGTAGGCTCACAGGTACATCATCCACTAGGTTTATGTCATGTTTGACTCTGTCTGTGTACCCCAAGTCATCATCATCGACAGCAAAAACATTAACATACTTGGCCAGCACAGTTTTCAATTGATCCTGTTGCTCTTTACTCCCTCCAATGTCTAATTTGTCCAAGACAGACAAGGTGCTGGCATCAAGGGCACTAGGCTGTTCAACTGAGACATGTTCGATACTTGCTGAAATACGGTTAAACTTTACTTTAACTGGGGGTTCGTCACTTAAGCACTCCACAGGGGAAAATACCCCAAGCCAGGTCCTCGCGTTTAGCCACACATCCTCCGATGAAAGATTCACTACTTGCACTGGGACAGTATTACTGCTAGCTTCAACCAATGTGGGTAGGACAACCAGACCACTTGGCAAAGTCATGTTCCCCAGCTCTAGTAATCTCAAGCCGTTACCCTCTTGTACCTTGGGAAACCCTTTTGCCATGACTGTAACTACTGATGCTGAGGGGATGTGGGCTCCATCCCTACCTACCAGCCTAGCCACACTCCGCCTAGTGACTGTACATTTCTGAACCTGCTGAAAGGCACTTCTCCAGTCTGAATCAAGTTTCCCCCCAAGGACAGTATCAAACTCAGCATGCACCAGTTGACGGCAGCAGCTAATGATATTCATGCCGACAATCCCTGCAGTTTCTGAATTCGGTGGGTCTTTCACAACCAGGAAACCGCAATCAGGTATTTTCAGTCCCATGGTCTCAATCTCTAACTCAAGATATCCTAAATATGGGATTTCCAATCCATTAGCAGCAGTCAACCTTAACCACCCCGCTGTAGCCACCATGTCATCATCCTCCCCACACAAATGCTGACGGAAAAACTGTTCAGTTATGGTGCTGACCTGGCTGCCCGTATCTAGTAAGCAACGGGTTACCACACCACGTATGTTAATCTCTACCGTGGGACATGTTCCTACTGCACGGGCCAGTAACTGATCCTGAGTAATCTGTGCTTTAACTGAGTCTGAAGTGTTCCCCCTAATCGCTTGACTCACGGCAACCGGGGCCTCTAGTTTCCCTGATTCTGACCGCTTTGCTGTGCCTTTTGCTTCTGGGTGCAATTCTTGGCTATATGCCCCTCCCCTTGACATTTAAGACAGATGGGTTTTCCATCATCTGTAAATTTCAACTGAGCTCGACGGCGGGTATTGGTCTGTTCACTTGAATTTGTTCTCTGCATAGTTAGGGTCTTAACCGCAGCAGTCAGCTCACTGATCTGCTTCCCTTGCTCTGCTACTACTTTGAAAAGATCACCCACAGTTCCCACTTGCTGTTCCTGAGCCGTTATGGCACTGCACTGGGTCTCTCTATCTCCACTGTCTCCTTTACTTCGGCTTTTAGAAGATCTGGAATGGCTAGTATCCTCCACTGACCACAAATAGGCTTCTTCTCGTACCTGTATCATAGTGGAGTCTGGTTTCTGTCTTGCAAACTTCCTCAGTTCTCGTTTAAGGAGTGGATCACTAAGGCCTTCAATGAACTGATCCCTAAGAACTTTCTGCTCATTAGCTAAGGCATTTGCGTCGTGCTTTGAGATCGTTCTCAAAATCTGACACAAGGCATGTGAGTAGCCAAGGATATCCTCACCATCTTTTTGTTTTCGACTGTATAGGTCATGTAAGAGCTGAGCGGTGCATCTTTTATCCCTAAAGGCTTCTCTGAGGTACTTGAACAGGTCAGCAACGGGTAGTGATTTCCCCCCACTACGAAATCGCATCTCCTCTAGAGCTGCACCCTTTAGAAGTGACATTATGAAGTCATACCGGTCACTGTTGGATTGGTATCTAGAATGCACTACACGCTCAACCTCCTCAATAAAATCCTCAACAGAACGACCATCCTTATCATAATCACCACTGAAAGGGGTGATTTGCCGTTCTCTAGGTACATAAATATAGGATCTCTGTGGTTCCTCACTCAAAGCCGCGATGGCTGTCAAGGCTTCAGTTTGTTTACGTTTCAGTTCAGAAACCTGTTCTAAAAGGTCCCTGTTTTCAGGTGATACCTCAGCATTTCTGCTCGCAGAGGAGTCCTCAACGCCTCTGTTTTCAACGCCCCCCACTGCGCCCTCTTCCATGTTCAAAAGTCTCTCTTACAAGTAGTCGAGGATATTGTGTTGAACTGTCCAGTCTGATGGAACCCCGGGAATTGCAGTCTCTTGGCCCCGAGTCCTCTCCGCTGATCCAAGGTCCACGATCACTCCGGCCGGTCTCTCCGTCTGCACCCCGTCAGGCTCCAACCGTCCAGCCGCTCTCGTCTGCTTCGTATCACCACTACTGTTTACTGTACACCAACCCACTCTAAACTATCAGATAATTGACCCCACTCCTGGTACCAAAATTTGTTGCCTGGAAATAATACACACTGAACAACAAATGTATTTTATGGGTTTTATCTGATATATAGAAAATAAAGAGCAGCACGCTTCAGAATGAAAAGATTTACAAAAATTTTTAAATGTAAGTAAAATAAAATGAAATGTACAAAATGTCTCTTTGTATATAACTCTCACGTTTGTGTTACAGTCTGTACTGCCTCAAACACACAGGAGGCGGATCTTAAACAAAATGGTGGGTTACTAACAAAGAAAAATACAACCTGATAAAATGCTCAGTAAACTAATGACCCCAAATAAGTCCGTACAAACGGTAGTGGTGATACTGGAAATGAGAAAGGTACATAATAGCTTTAGTACACCACAAACCTTAAGTTCACACTCCAAATATGCTCAAAACTTAACAAGAAAAGCCTTTCACTTACAACATACACACAACGCCACACCAGCACGTGATCACTGACTGATCTTCACAGGACACCCGAGTCTCCCTGGTTTGATTGACAGTATAAAATGTTTCAGTACTCGTCACCGTGTAAAACAAAAAAACACATCATAACATTGTGACCAGAGTAGCAAACAACACACTTTTACATTTACACTCATGTTTACATCGTACATAGCCTGATATTTTAACTATATCCTCTTGGATAGGCACTATGTTCAGCCACGGTATACCATGCTAGTCAGGCAGCAAATCTGTAGGTCAATCTACATCTTATCTGTTACTAGGCCAACTTTATTACACTTATGTGCCTGACCATTATCTCATTAAGTATTCTGATGACACTGCTTTGGTAGCACTCATGACAGAGGAGCTACAACCAGAAATTTACTTTGAGTGTGGATCAGGTATTGCAGTGGTGTGAGCAGAACTCCCTCATTATGAATACAATGAAAACAGAGGAAATGATCTTTGGAAACATCCATTTTAATCCTGCTCCAATATTTATTCACAATGAACTCATAAAACAGTCCCCCTCTTTTAAATATCTGGGAGTGCATGTGGACAGTGCCCTCTCCTGGTCAATCCATGTTGACTACATCTGTAAAAATGTTCAACAGAGCATCTGTTCTACTGTTCCACAGCTCAAAGTGTCCTTCTGTATGGAAGTCAAGTCTGGTTCTGGGGTCGTACTGTACAGCTGAAAGCCAGGATACAAAGAGTGCTGAACATCTGCTCTAAGTTGGTGGGCCACTCAGTGGAGAGTGGATTTTTCCACAGCAGTACTGATCACTGTCTGAGACTGGCAAATAAGATTGCTGTGGATTCGTCACATGTCTTGTACGAGGAGTATCAGCTTCTGCCCTCTGGGAAACGTTTCAGGATACCAAGAAGCAAAAGGAATAGACACAAGTATTCCTTCATTCCTTACTCCACAACCTTATTGAATAAACAGTGGAGCATAAAGAGATGACCTCCCCCTCTTCCCCTTCCATTGCACACACATATATACACATACATATATCTATGCATGCAGACACGTATAAATGTATACACACAAACACAACAAAGGACTTCTGTTATGTCCATAATGTAGGAATGACAAGTGAGTCTCACCTTGGTTAACAGGGTTTATTCAGGATAACACACAGACTATGTACAGAGGCTTACGGCACTCTCCTGCTGGCCAGGTGGCTCCACAATGAAAGAGGCAGAGCCTCTTCCACCCATTCTTTTATACCCTGGGCGGCGTCACCACCGGAAACCGGCAGTAGCCACCCTGGTCTGTCCCATGACCAACCCAGCCACCATCTTGGTCGTATCAGCCTATTTACATACATAACATGCCCCCCCCCAAAAAAAAATGCCAAGTATGGCGCATATTTAGAGCGCATATATGGCATTCATATTCACCCACATATACCTAGTAGGCATGATGGTGCATATTCTGGAAGCTTCACGTCTCAATGGCCAAAGAAGACCTGACCCTGCAGAGACCTACAGGAGGTGTGAAGTTGGTTGCTTAGGAGACGAGAAGTGGGAGAGAATGTCCCAGCAGGAGCCCCGGAGGCTAGAAGGATGAGAGAGACAATGGAGACGCCAAAGAGCCTCGGGAGCTGTATGTTTGCTCAAGGACTGTGGGTTGGGGGTGTGTTATTTGATGTTGGGGGTTTTGTGTCTTTGGAGGGTATAAGAACTGTGAAGGATGATTGTTCCCTCTCTTTTGTTGAGATACTTGCTTGATAGAGGATGTAGACTCTCAATAAACCTTTCCTGAGAAATAAACTCAGTCTCGTTTGTGAAGGCATCCTCTACACCAAGTACACAAATAACCCACCCAAATTTATGCCCCGACACGCGCACTAATCCAAAAATATGTACAGAAAATAAACAAAACACCTATCCACTCACACAACTAAGGCTGAGGGGCTGGGTAGACCACCAGCACCCCCTACACGGCTGAGCCGATTATTCTGCCGCTTGGAATAGGGGAACATAAAAACAAAATAACAACAATAAGCCGTGTTTCTAACTGAAAACAACCCCTTAAAACACACTAAATAACACATACAATAAAACACAAGACATTTCCTACAGATGGCCCCCCACCCCAACTCCCACCCCACAATGGGCACACAGAGTAAAATATACAAAAGGGGCAACACAAATAAAACAATTCAATTAAACCAAATTCCAACAAATACTTAAAACCCAATCAAAACAAATCATTCGAGCCAGGCAAACTCTAGAAAATACTAACATAAATCCACACAGAGAAGCCATCGGCTAGACCAATTAAACCAAAATTTGACACAAAACCCAATTCTCTAAAATAATCAGAGGTATAGTGCATACACCAGGCATCTATAGGCATCTATACATGACATGTAAAATGGACAAAAATGCTATCAAACATCAAACGGATGCCTCCTGCACTCACACTCACTCTGAATTTGACACTTTTCTTCACTCTCTTTTTTTTTTTTTTTTTTTTCAAAATTTACTGGGGCACCAAATAGGAAAATTTGAAGAACACAAGTAATTGGAAACTCTTGTGCCTGTGTGATCTTTCTATCGAAGATGTCGAAGATTTATACATCTTCGTAGCAATGGTAATCGGAATCTTTCTGATTGGATCTGGGATTGTTCTGGTGTACCGTAAATTGATGAAGATGGAGGGAGCCAATCAAAATGCTGACCAGGCGAGGCTTAACCATCAAATTGAACAAATGGGTAGGACTCTGACAGCGGCTAATGGAGAACTGTCTAGGAAAATGGATTACATCATGATCACGCTGAGAGCCGTCCATGAAGAATTCAACGTCCAGCACTGAAGGATTAAAGTACTGAATCTGTAAGAGAATATAAAGTTTTTTTTCTCTGGGAACAGTACTATTCAATTTATCTGACCTGCCCCTTACAATCAAGTCCTCCAGATTATCTGCAGTTTTTTGTTTTCAGAACATTTGAGCGGCATTGACTCGTATGGACAGCCAGCTGCCTGGCTCAAGGACTAAGTGCCAGACGCTAGACACAACATCTCCTGCTGAAGAGACCTTGTTGTTCTTAACTGATATAAACACCTTCACTCAACACTACACTCATACTGACTCAATAAACTGATGAGAAGATCATTCACTCACTGCTCTCTTTGTGTCTTTGTATACATGCTATTGTCTGCTAATTGTGCATTGAGGGCTTTTTTTCTTGTAATCATAATATTGATCATTTATGACCGGTATTCTGACAATCAATGCTTTTTTGCTCTCTCCTATTGTGTTTATCCTTTTCTTCCCTATGCTTCCTGTTCCTAGTTTGCTGGCAGGCGCGTTATCGACGCTGCCGTGTCACCGGAAATGCATGTTGTTTTCAGTGTCAAGTCAAATCCCTCGTATGTTATCAGTTGTTTACTGTTAATGTACTTGGCAATAAATCCTTTTCTGAGTTCTGAGTTCTGAAAACCAACATTAAAACAGGACTGAAGAAACAACACAAATATGCAAAATAAACCCCTCAGTCCCTGGATGGATCCCTTTCAAGGTGTCCCCGTCTCTTCACATCAGGGCTCCTGCTGTACCGTCTCCTCTCCACCTCTGGCAGCCGCAGATCTCTCGAGTGTCTCCAGACATGAATAGACCTGCGCCCATCTTCCTCCATCTGACCGGGCTCCACCTGGAACCGCCTCTGGTTGTCCCACTGTTCGCGTGGACTATGATCTCTATGTACTCGAGCATCAACCTTGGTCTTCGAGGGAGCCCACTTCCTCCTCATCAGATCGCTGTTCCTGCGACTGGCCCCCGACTCCAGCCGCTCCGACACGCGGGCTCTCCTGGGTCTCCTCTTGGCAGGTCATCGCTGGGAGTGCTTTACGATAACCCCGCTCCACGGTCTAGCCCCGTTTTCTGCTGGCATTGGCACCTGTGGTGGAAATTTATTATTCACATGTTCATCATGGTGGAAATTTACTGCTATATACCAATCTGTTGTGTAATTTAGGTGATGTACAGTTATGTTTAAATGTCTTTCCTCTTCTGAATAATTATTGCTAATACATGCCCTGAGTGTAACTATGATCAGTGGAATAGTTATTGTCAGAAGGTTCTAGTACTTGCTAGGTTTGAAGGCTACTTCCAGAATGTTCTCGTACTTTCTCAGCCAGTTTCTATGTATCCATATAAGGTAATGTGGGGGAGCGCTCTGAGGGTGCCTATAAAAACCAGGAGCCTCCTTTGTTTAGGCAGAGCAGTGCAGAAACTTCAGTTAGGCTGTTCCTTCGCTTCTGTCCTGCCGGCAGTAATAAAGGGAATTCAACATGGCAGATTAGTCTGATTATTTTCTCCAGGACCTTATAAGTGGGCTAGTGCGGCGGCATGATAAAAAATATAACCGAATGCTGTAGGTTTTAAGTAGAGTTTTATTATCATACCACCGTCACGAGCTCCGCTCCCGGCGCCGTGCATGCGCACCGGGAGCGAGCCCAAGCGGCTCTCAGAGGAGGAGGACACAAAGTCTGTGTCCGTCAGCAGCAGTTGAGGAAGTGGAATAGAGAGGATGAGTTACAGAACCTGTGCAGTATTTATACCCAACTCAAACAATACATCAAAGCAGATTCACAGCAGTTGGTCTGATCAAAGGGACTGCAGAACAGGCATGAGACATTTGCATTTGTAAGACCTACATAACAATAGGCAGATGCAGCCTCTGCTCCAGCTTGCTGGACAAAGAGGTTACAAGGCACATCTACATATTGAACTGTCTCTAGGTCACAGTAAGGACAGGACGCATGAACACTATACATGAATGGCACATTGCATCACAATACATGCGTGGCACATTGCATCACAATACATGAATGGCACATTACATCTCAGTAGTGCAGCGGAAAAAACCAAGAGAAGAGAGCTGCGTGTCCTTAATCTGTTGTGGGGGTTAACAGAATCGCCACACACGCTCCCCCCCAGAGGGCACGGCAGGGGGCCGAGACTTCGATAATCCCTCTATGGGAGCGAGCTGTGGGAGAAGCTCACTGCAGGCGGAGGGGGAGGGAGGAGGGGGGTAAGTGCCGGCAGGGGGACGGTGAACTCGTCCGAGCCGCGCAAAAATTGCTTGTGGGTCCGCGATGTCGAAGGGCTGTCCCGTTGAACGTGCAGAGGTCCACAAGAAGAAAAATTAGTCTCTGGCTCCTCTCATGGCCATGAAGAAAACAGGAGTGGCGAGGCTGCGTAGCGGCTGTAAGAAAAAAAGAAGCAGAGGGACTCGGCTTGTTGGCTTTAGGTGCAGGAGCAACCCTAAAACCCCCCGGGAACAGCTGACGGCTGAAATCCCTTATGTGCCATGGCTGAGACCATTAAAAAAATCCAGTGGTGAGCTGCGTGCTTGCTTCAGGTGAACGAGCAGCCCTGAGGGTTCCAAGGGTGGCGATCGGCCGTTTTTCTCGGGCATGTGCAGCGGCGGAGGACGATGGCGGTCTCTGTAGCCGTAATTGCCCTGTGCGTGGTGCGCCGTCCTTGTAACTCCCCGGTGCATGTGCCGGGGTTCCGTGCGTGGGTGGGCCAGCTGGAGAGGAGAACCAGGGTGCAGAATCTTGGTGGGGATCGGCGCAGACAGCGCCGATAAAATCCGGATTGAGCTGTGGCTGCAGATTGGCCATGGTGCGTTGGAGCGGTGAGAGGAAATAGACGATCTTTTGTCCCTCAGGCTCGTGCAGATGCGTTGGAGCGGTGGGAGGGAATAGACGATCTTTGCCACTGCTCGGCCGTGGTGCGTTCAGGTCCACGCGTTGCATTCTCCGCCGGTCATGGAGGTCACCGTCGTGGAGAGGGAACGAGGTGTCTGCGCTCTCGTGTGGAGGAGATGCGAGCGCGGCCAGTCCCAGTGTAGATGTGCCGATCTAGGTGTGCAGATCCCACCATGGAGTTTGCTGCGGCTTTCCCAGTCGTGGGTGATGTCCTGAGAGTTCACTGAAGCAGAAGGCAGCTGCTGCATTCACTTGTCGTCGGAGCATCACCGCCGGGTGCTGCGTTCGCCGGCAGCGTGTTTCTTTCAACGTCGGGTCACCAGTGCGGCGGCATGATAAAAAATATAAGCGAATGCTGTAGGTTTTAAGTAGAGTTTTATTATCATACCGCCGTCACGAGCTCCATTCCCGGCGCCGTGCATGCGCACTGGGAGCGAGCCCAAGCGGCTCTCAGAGGAGGAGGACACAAAGTCTGTGTCCGTCAGCAGCAGTTGAGGAAGTGGAATAGAGAGGATGAGTTACAGAACCTGTGCAGTATTTATACCCAACTCAAACAATACATCAAAGCAGATTCACAGCAGTTGGTCTGATCAAAGGGACTGCAGAACAGGCATGAGACATTTGCATTTGTAAGACCTACATAACAATAGGCAGATGCAGCCTCTGCTCCAGCTTGCAGGACAAAGAGGTTACAAGGCACATCTACATATTGAACTGTCTCTAGGTCACAGTAAGGACAGGACGCATGAACACTATACATGAATGGCACATTGCATCACAATACATGCGTGGCACATTGCATCACAATACATGAATGGCACATTACATCTCAGTAGTGCAGCGGGAAAAACCAAGAGAAGAGAGCTGCGTGTCCTTAATCTGTTGTGGGGGTTAACCGAACCGCCACACACGCTCCCCCCCAGAGGGCACGGCAGGGAGCCGAGACCTCGATAATCCCTCTGTGGGAGCGAGCTGTGGGAGAAGCTCACTGCAGGCGGAGGGGGAGGGAGGAGGGGGGTAAGTGCCGGCAGGGGGACGGTGAACTCGTCCGAGCCGCGCAAAAATTGCTTGTGGGTCCGCGATGTCGAAGGGCTGTCCCGTTGAACGTGCAGAGGTCCACAAGAAGAAAAATTAGTCTCTGGCTCCTCTCGTGGCCATGAAGAAAACAGGAGCGGCGAGGCTGCGTAGCGGCTGTAAGAAAAAAAGAAGCAGAGGGACTCGGCTTGTTGGCTTTAGGTGCAGGAGCAACCCTAAAACCCCCCGGGAACAGCTGACGGCTGAAATCCCTTATGTGCCGTGCCTGAGACCATTAAAAAAAAAACAGTGGCGAGCTGCGTGCTTGCTTCAGGTGAACGAGCAGCCCTGAGGGTTCCGAGGGTGGTGATCGGCCGTTTTTCTCGGGCATGTGCAGCGGCGGAGGACGATGGCGGTCTCTGTAGCCGTAATTGCCCTGTGCGTGGTGCGCCGTCCTTGTAACTCCCCGGTGCGTGTGCCGGGGTTCCATGTGTGGGTGGGCCATCTGGAGAGGAGAACCAGGGTGCAGAATTTTGGTGGGGATCGGCGCAGACGGCGCCGATAAAATCCGGATTGAGCTGTGGCTGCAGATTGGCCATGGTGCGTTGGAGCAGTGAGAGGAAATAGACGATCTTTTGTCCCTCAGGCTCGTGCAGATGCGTTGGAGCGGTTGGAGGGAATAGACGATCTTTGCCACCGCTCGGCCGTGGTGCGTTCGGGTCCACGCGTTGCATTCTCCGCCGGTCATGGAGGTCGCCGTCGTGGAGAGGGAACGAGGTGCCTGCGCTCTCGTGTGGAGGAGATGCGAGCGCGGCCGGTCCCAGCGTGGATGTGCCGATCTAGGCGTGCAGATCCCACCATGGAGTGTGCTGCAGCTTTCCCGGTCATGGGTGATGTCCTGAGAGTTCACTGAAGCAGAAGGCAGCTGCTGCGTTCGCTTGTCGTCGGAGCATCACCGCCAGGTGCTGCGTTCGCCGGCAGCGTGTTTCTTTCAACGTCGGGTCACCAGTGCGGCGGCATGATAAAAAATATAAGCGAATGCTGTAGGTTTTAAGTAGAGTTTTATTATCATACCGCCGTCACGAGCTCCGCTCCCGGCGCCGTGCATGCGCACTGGGAGCGAGCCCAAGCGGCTCTCAGAGGAGGAGGACACAAAGTCTGTGTCCGTCAGCAGCAGTTGAGGAAGTGGAATAGAGAGGATGAGTTACAGAACCTGTGCAGTATTTATACCCAACTCAAACAATACATCAAAGCAGATTCACAGCAGTTGGTCTGATCAAAGGGACTGCAGAACAGGCATGAGACATTTGCATTTGTAAGACCTACATAACAATAGGCAGATGCAGCCTCTGCTCCAGCTTGCTGGACAAAGAGGTTACAAGGCACATCTACATATTGAACTGTCTCTAGGTCACAGTAAGGACAGGACGCATGAACACTATACATGAATGGCACATTGCATCACAATACATGCATGGCACATTGCATCACAATACATGCGTGGCACATTGCATCACAATACATGAATGGCACATTACATCTCAGTAGTGCAGCGGGAAAAACCAAGAGAAGAGAGCTGAGTGTCCTTAATCTGTTGTGGGGGTTAACCGAACCGCCACACTAGGAAATATTTAGTTACATTTCTTGGTGTCAGAAGTGGAATAGTTGATCGCCAATCTTCGCCCGTCGACGTAGGTTGATCACCCCGAACGGAGCTCCCCGAACGGAATTCGGCTTTTCCCGCCAATGAGTTCAGCTTTTTCTGCCTAGTTGGTGATGGGAGTGCGGAGATGGCGAAGGGGCGTCACATTATCCAGAAGAATCCATTTTATGAGTCTCCTAAAGTTAAAAATAAGTAAAAATTTATTGTGCGCTTTATGCAAATTGTATTGGTAAATTGTCAGTTATGTAGTTCACCTCACTGGACCAATATCTGTGAACAAATTCTGGAGTCCGGTGAGTAGATCTCGTGGCAGGATTAAATTGGAGCAGTGTACAGTACCTGTTAGAAGCAAGTTTGGGGACATAGCTAAATTTAAGGCGGTGTACAGTACCTATTAAAAGTAGGTTTGTGGTCATAGCCAAAAGTAGACGGTGTACAGTACTCGTATATATGTGAGTTTGGGGACATAGTCTCAATTCACAGTGAGATGCGTTGGCACGCCTGGGGACGCCTAGGGTGACCAGAGGTCAAGATAAGGACGCGTTAGCAGGCACTGAAGACATTTAGTGATGACTAACGGTCATATTGGTCAGTAATGGGGTCTTGCAGATCGAGACCCAAATGGTGTCCCTCCGGCGTGAGCAGCCCGAAGGTGAAATTTATGACTGATAATTATGGTCCTGAGAGTGTGGAATTTATTGAAAAATAGATCTGCCAAGCTGAATTTCCTTCAGGAGGAAGGGGGGCGGGGCTTTTCACTTGAAACAATAAGGCATAAGCTGTGTGTGGTTTAGTCAAAATTATAATTTTTAAAAACAACGGTGGTGCGTTTCTCGGTGCAGGGTGTGACTCCTGCAGCCATTGTCTGTGTGCTTCTTTGAAGCACGAGGGGGAGGTGGGAATTCAACCACTCTTCCCCCGTTCTCTGGGTAGTACATCGTGTGTGTGTGTGTGTGTGTGTGCGCGCGCGCGCGCTGATAACGAGAGGGAGGAGGGAATGCCCCTACCTCACTCTGCTCAGTTATTTCTGTTTGCTGTTTAATGCATGCTTAAGAAGCATGATTACACGCTGAATAATTAAAATGGGCCTGAAAAACAATGCGTGCTTCGTTGTCGCGAGGACAAACACACCCACATCCGTGTGTCACTGAACGGCTCCACACTGTGCATGTGTAAAATCAGCCGAGTGACGCCATCTTAAGTCTATTTAAAGCAAGTGCCCTTTCGCCACCATCTTGAGAGTAGAGACCCTGGGCCTTAGTGGGTCTGAGTGCAGACAAAAACTTCCTCTGAGGCGGCATGAAAACATAAGCAGCAGTGCTGTGGTTTTAAGCAGGTTTTATTATATCATGTCGCCTTCACGGGATCCCCTCTCCGGTGCATAGTGGAGCAGCCCGGAGCGGGATCCCTAAGCTCTCAGAGAAGGAGAGGCGGACACAGTGTGTCCACCTGTTGCAGGATCAGAGTGAGAGAGTAAGAGAGAGAGATTGCGTTACAGAGTTGCACCTTAAATACTTGATCATAACAATACATCAAAAAGACATACCCCACAGTCCAGAATGATCAAAGGGACAACAGAACAGGCAGGAGGTATTTGCATTTGTAAGCCATACATCACAATGGGCAGATTAGCTAGACCTCGCTCTAAGTGCAAGACAAAGAGGCTAACAAGCACATCTACATATTGATCTGAGTCTCTAGGTCACAGTAAGGACAGGACGCATGAGTACAAAGGATGAAAGGCATCGATTAACATCACATAGGTGAGACAGAAGAAACTCGTCTACCTGTAGACATTAATACACCAAAGCACATCTAAGATGCTCAGAAAAAGCACAGTAAGGACAAGCCATATGCACACTATACAGAATGGCGCATTACATCACAACACATGCATGTTTGCATCACAAATACATGAATGGCACATTGCTTCTCAGTAATGCAGCAGAAAAACAGAGAAAAGAGGGCTGAGTGTCCTTAGTCTGTTGTGGGGTTAAAACGAACCGCCACACACGCTCCCCCCCAGAGGACGCGGCAGGGGGTCGTGACCTCGATAATCCATCTGTGTGAGCGAGCTGTGGGAGAAGCTCGCTGCAGGCGGAGGGGGAGGGAGGGGAGGGGTAGTAAGTGCCGGCAGGAGCTGTGAAATCGTCCTGAGCCGTGCAAAAATTGCTTGCTGCTCCGTGACGTCGAGGGTTTGTCCCGTTGCACGTGCGGAGATCACAAGAAGAAAAATTAGTCTCTGACTCCTCTTGTGGCCATGAAGAAAAGCAGGAGCGGCTGTAAGAGAAAAAGTAAACAAAGCAGGGGGACTGTTGGCTTTGGGTGCTGAAGCAACCCCAAAGCTCCCGGGAACAGCTGACGGCTGAAATCCCGTTGTGCCGTGGCTAAGACCATTAAAAAATCCAGTGGCGAGCTGCGTGCTTGCTTCAGGTGAACGAGCAGCCCTGAAGGTTCTGTGGGCAGCGGCGGAGGACGATGGCGGTCTCTGGCGTGGCTGAGACTGTTAACAAATCCTTTGAGCGTGCTGCATGCGTGCTTCAGGTGAGCGGGCAGCCCTGAAAGGCAGCGGCGAAGGAGGAAGGCAGTCTGTGGAGCCGTTACTTGTCCCGTGCGTGATGCGCCGTCCTTGTAACTCCCCGATGCGTGCGCGGGGGTTCAGTGCGTGGGTGGGCCGCTGGAGTGGCGAGTCAGGGTGCAGAAAGTTGGTGGAGAACGGCGCAGACGGCGCCGGTAAAATCCAGGTTGAGCTGTGGCTGTAGATTGGCCATGGTACGTTGGAGCGGTGAGAGGAAATAGACGATCTTTAGTCCCTCAGGCCCATGCAGAGGCGTTGGAGCGGCGGGAGGGAATAGACGATCTTTTGTTCCTCAGGCTCATGCAGCTGCGTTGGAGTGGTGTGAGGAAGTAGACGATCTCCGTCCCTCGGGCTCGTGGAGGCGCGTTGGAGCGGTGCGAGGCAATAGACGATCTTTGTGCCCCGGGCTCGTGCAGCTGCGTTGGAGCGGTGAGAGGGAGGAGACGATCGTTGTCGCTCGTGCGGCCATGAAGAAAAGACGAGGCTGAATGGCGGCTGTGATGAGGGCAGAGGGACTGGCGTGTTGACTTTAGGTTCAGGCGTAACCCTAAAGCCTCGGGAACCGCAAAACCGCTGAATTCCCTATGTGTGCCATGACGTTTTCTGCAGTTTACCCGGTCGTGGGTGATGTCCGGAGAACGGCTCGCCTGTGTTGGCTCCGCGTCGAAGTCTCCCTGAAGCCGCAGGGAGGGGGAACCAGTAGGCCGCTGCGACGGAGCATTCATGCCCGGGTGTTGCGTTCGCTGGCCGCTCGTTTTTTTCAGTGTCGGTTCGCCAGCGTGGCCATCCAAAACAGAAGGCTGCGTTGCACAAAACGTGTGCGTCTTCAAGGGGCCACCAACGCAGCTGTGTGGCTGTCCAGCTCGGAAGGTTGCTTTCGCACAAAACGTGTGCGTGTTCAAGGGGTCACCAGTGGTGCGGCATGAAAACATAAGCAGCAGTGCTGTGGTTTTAAGCAGGTTTTATTATATCATGTCGCCTTCACGGGATCCCCTCTCCGGTGCATAGTGGAGCAGCCCGGAGCGGGATCCCTAAGCTCTCAGAGAAGGAGAGGCGGACACAGTGTGTCCACCTGTTGCAGGATCAGAGTGAGAGAGTAAGAGAGAGAGATTGCGTTACAGAGTTGCACCTTAAATACTTGATCATAACAATACATCAAAAAGACATACCCCACAGTCCAGAATGATCAAAGGGACAACAGAACAGGCAGGAGGTATTTGCATTTGTAAGCCATACATCACAATGGGCAGATTAGCTAGACCTCGCTCTAAGTGCAAGACAAAGAGGCTAACAAGCACATCTACATATTGATCTGAGTCTCTAGGTCACAGTAAGGACAGGACGCATGAGTACAAAGGATGAAAGGCATCGATTAACATCACATAGGTGAGACAGAAGAAACTCGTCTACCTGTAGACATTAATACACCAAAGCACATCTAAGATGCTCAGAAAAAGCACAGTAAGGACAAGCCATATGCACACTATACAGAATGGCGCATTACATCACAACACATGCATGTTTGCATCACAAATACATGAATGGCACATTGCTTCTCAGTAATGCAGCAGAAAAACAGAGAAAAGAGGGCTGAGTGTCCTTAGTCTGTTGTGGGGTTAAAACGAACCGCCACACCTCCATCTTGTGGTCAAACATAGGGACTGCATCTTTTATTCAAACTTAATCTTTAAAGCCAATTTATAACCAAATTAAGTCTTCAAAGTAACTTCAAAGCAATCCATATTATTTGGAATAACCTAAATTTAACACCAATTTAAAGTTTCTATACAAAAAGAAGCAAAAAAAAAAACTTGTTGGTTGCTCTCCATTCACTGCATACTGTAGATATACTGTACGTATATACACAGTAGGAACATGTAAAAACATCCACATTATATTTAAGCACTTATGTAACCAAATATTGTAATCTTTTAAGTTAAAAGCAAACAGATTTACACATTTTTAAGCAAAATTGCAAACTTTGAAGCTATATGTGTGTTTATTTTGCAGTTTTTAAATGTGACACGGTGTGATTCCGCCTACAGAATACCCATTTTAGCTTAAGGATTCTATCAAATGCTGATGTTCATTCAGGAGTGATCCTAAAGTAGGATCAAACCTGTAGATTTAGTGATTCACTGAATATCAAAAAAAATTGTTGATGCAATTGCAGTTAGAAAACTGCTGTGGAAATGTGGTTAACTGAAACAAAGACATGGAGAGATGAGCAGGAAATGGGTGGAGAAAAGAGAAAAAAAAGAATGAACAGGCAAAGAAAGACAGACAATATAAAGCACACCACACAAAAACAGTATTCACACTCTGCTGGGGATCCTACCCCCACCCTGTGGGCGAGATCGTCCTCTACCCCCCGCCCCCCTCCAACTAATCCTTTACTGCTGTATCTAGCTCTGCCTGGGCCACATTCATTCACACCTGAAGATGACATGCCCCCTCCTGAGAGTAAACATAACCCGCTGACCCTGCAGACTGCTTTGAAACACAAGGGTAGCAAGGAACTTGATGGATTGATGAAAGTCTCAATTCATGGGCCACCAGCAGCGGCCAGGAGATGGAAAATCATCACACCTAAACCAGACCTGCCCACCACTATGCCTATGGTAGAAGTCATGGGCCCTGATGGACCACAAGTGGTGTTTAGGCCATGGGCACCGGAGGATATTCCAAAGTTTGCTGCCACTCTGCCCCAACTGGAGCATTCTGCCAGACATATCGCCCCACGTTCCATGAGCTGTGCCGCATAATAGCCTAAAAGCGCACTCCCACCAATATGGCAAAAAGAATGTCACACTTTGAAGAGGACATCAGGCCAGATCATAAGGATTGGGGCACCACAGAGGACGAGCACAATAAGGACTACAAGCGTGCTATTAACAGGTTCATGGAGGTCATCGCTGAACATTGTAAAAAGACCTCAGACCTGACCAGGATAGCACAGTGTAAGCAGAAAGACGATGAGACCCCTGGCGATTATTTTCATTGGTTGAGGAAGGTATTTAATGGGGCAGCAGCCATGAAATGCCCGACAGACTACATGACGGACAAAGGGGCCTATGGTACTCATCTGAACATGTGGTTCATGGCGGGACTTTTTCCCAACTTGGCAGCAGACATGAAACAAACCTGTATTGGATGGGAGTCTCAAGCCCTGGAAGAGGTACTCCGTCATGCTGAACATCATTACAGAAAGCATGAGACAGTTACAAAGAAGAAAATAAGGGCAAAGGAAGATAACCAGGAAAAGGCCCTGCTCACAATGGCTCAGTGGGTTCCCACTCCAAATCAGCCATGCCTGGGCTCTTCTGCTGGCCCAAATCAGTGTCGCCACTGTGGCCAAGATGGACACTGGATGCAACAGTGCCCACAACTGTCAACCTGCAGCTACTGTAAGCAAGCTGAACACTGGGCTACAGCATGCCCTGTAAGATCAAGGTCTGGGCCCCGTGGAAGGGGAAGAGGCAGAGGTAACTTCCATCAAGGCAGCCGTGGACCCTGGGCCCGACAAAACCCTGGCCAGCCACCACACCCTTTCCTTCAGCCGCCACCACTGCAACCCCAGCCTCAACAGCCACAGCAGTGACGCCAGACAGATAAGACTGGAACATGTGCGCTCTCTCTCTACCTTCACCCCCAGCAGACGCCGCACATATGCTTGCCAACAAAAAATCACGCTACAGCCACACACACACCCCATACTGATACTTTGATTGCACTTACACCTCCCATGTCAGACATGTTCTCAGTTCCACACAGTCACCCACATGTTTCTCTTACAAAACCCCGTCCTCAGCGTGGTGTGAAATGGGTCTTCGTGCCCTGACTACATACTGCGCAGATGATTGGGTTCCATCTACACCACTTCCTCATCTACAGTTTACTGCTGTCCCATTCTCTCTCTCTCCAGATGTACAGAGCGAAGTACACAGTTTCACTTCCTTGTGAACATTTCATACAAACTCTTGATGTGGACAGACAGTATAGATGGGTACGCCCATTTACTCTGTCTGCTACATCTGAACAGGAGGATCATATGCTATCACGTGTCCCTTCATTTTTGTGGGTAAAGCACAAATATGATGTTGGTCTCATAAAGAACTGCTCCCCAGTGGTAATTGCACCAAAATCTGATTTCAGACTCAAATGCTCGCAATACCCACTCAGACCAGAGGCGCATGACAGCATCACTTCAGGGTTTGAATCTCTTCTGGATTTACATTCCAGTTCAATGGGGCACTCTACACTTTCACCAGGTTAGCTCAAGGATATTATTATGAAAGCCCTACTATCTATAATGCTGCTTTAAAAGACTCAGTAAGCTCATTAACACTCACGGAGGATTCTGTCCTGACTCAGTAAGTTGATGCCCTCTTGCTGTGTGCACCTAATGAAGCACAGTGTCAAACAGACTCCATCAAACTTCTCTGAAATTTGGCTGATGAAGGCCACAAAGCCTCCAAGCCCAAACTACAGTTTTGTAAACCTGCGGTAACCTCTTTAGGTCATCAAATATCAGCTCAGGGCAAATCTCTCTCCCAAACGTGTGGATGCTATTTGCCACATGGCCAGGCCTAAAACTAAAAGGAGCTCCTTTCTTTTCTTGGCATGGCTTTCTATTGCCACTCTTTTATCCTTGATTTTTCATGTATTGAGAGACCAGTGCATGACTTCATTCCATCAAAGGATCCCTTACACTTCCCTCTTGAGTGGACACCCGCTGCCAATGATTGTTTTGAAAACATAAGAAAAGTTATTTTGGCTCCTCCAACACTTTCACTTCCTGATCCATCTAAACCTTTTGTTCAGTATTTTGATGAGAAATCCGGATGCATGACCTCCGTTCTCCTGCAGCCCCACGGTGACAGACTTCGGCCAGTTGCACATTACTCCTGCAAATTGGACACTGTAGCAGCAGGATTTCCTCTCTGTCTTCGGGCCGTGGCTGCGGCAGAACGTGCTGTAGAGGCATCCCGTGACATTGTTCTGTATTCTCCGCTCACTCTGTATGTTCCTCATGCTGTTGCACTGCTTCTGAATGAGCAGAAGCCGTCACATCTCTTCCCATGCAAGGTGGCTTAGATATCATTCTACCCTTCTCAAGTCACCAAACCTTACTGTCAAACGCTGTGCACAGTCAATTAATCCAGCCACCAATCTCCCCCCACCTTCTTGTGACGATGACACAGACTGTGACCATGACTGTTTGTCCTTGCTTGACTTTGTCACCTCTCCTAGACCTGACCTGCCTGACGCTCCACTTCCCAACCCAGATCTTGTCCTGTACGTTGACGGCTCTGCCTCTGTTGACCTCTCTGTGGGCCGCAACAAAGTGGGTTGGGCAGTATGTGATGACCACTATATGTTGCTCTCTGGCTCCTTGCCATCTCATCTTTCTGCACAGGCTGCAGAACCAGCTGCCTTGGCAGAGGCACGCACTTATGCTTCAGGGCAATCGGTCACTATTTACACTGACTCTCATTACACTTTTGAAGTGGTGCATGACTTTGGTGACCTTTGGCGTGAACATAATTTCCTTACCTCTGCAAGCTCACCGGTAAGAATTCTATACATTTGTCACACCTACTGAAAGTTATTCTCCTTCCTTTATCTGTGGTGGTGTGCAAATGTACAGCCCACACTTCATCTTCTGACCCTGTGTCTAAGGGTAACGCACGTGCTGATGCTGCGGCTAAAGCTGCAGCCCTCTCTCTTGCTGCAGCCCATGTCATGACCCCTTCTTCCCCTTCGTATGTCTGCTCTCCTACTAACCAAACCCCCTCTCCCGTTGACTCACTTCTTACCATGCAGTCTTTTTTTCTCCCCACAGGAACGTCAGAAACGGGCCAAGAAAGGATGTCACAAAGACCAGGATTTCTTCCATCATTTTGCTAAATTGACACATGGGAGAAACCATGTGTCAAGAGAAGGGATGATATGCAAACTGGTTCTGTTTATGCTGACAATTTTTGCAAAAGTGTCTAATCTGTGATGTAGGGTAAAATATGGAATTTTAATAAATAATAAATATGAAATGATCAGGTATGAATTATTTAATTTCTATTGATGTATTGGAATCTGAGATAAAATCTCGTTTCATATACATCAGAAAAGTTAATAACACTCGTGGGGCACCAGCTTCTATCTCTAAGAAGCAATTTAATCTTTAATTTCACTTTATACCTGTTTAATCACTCAATAAATTAATCAATAATCAGTCTCAAAAATTTTCCGTGAATTCGATACCTGTGCTTGAACAGACTCAGAATGAAATAAATTCTCAACAACTTCTCTCATTATCACATATTTATTAAACGAAATGATTAACAGACATTGCAGTAATTTCATTAATCATAAAACCAATCTTGTAAATGATAGATTAACAATGTCAATATTTTTGGAACCAGGGTTAAACTGAGAAATGAATCTCTACCAGTTTGAGTTAACAGATTATCGAAACAACGCAAATTTATGGAGAAAGTTTACTAATTATATGAAAAAAGTCCTGGATTAGTCTTAAGAAAATAAAAACGGAATTTTAATAAAAAGAAGAGTTATGTTAAGGGCTTCTTAATTTGCATCTGATTAGATATACAAATTATTACTGAACCTCAGACGTTTTAATTCAGCAGATGAATTAAAGTTTGCAGCTCACATGATTCCCGTTTGGCGTCGTCCTCAGCCCAAGATTTCGTGGACATTAATATCTGCCCGCAGATATTTTCAGGGTCCACATTTCGACCTTTAAATTCAAGCGGTCGAAGAGGCTGGATTCTGGGCTGTATGACCCAGAGTTGAAACTGGGCTTGACGCCAGATGGTGACGACGTTTCTTCAGCGTGTGATGAACAGCTGCGCGTTGATTCCTCAGCTGCACGTGATGTGGAGAGCTGCGTCTTCTAAGAGGCCTTCGATAATAATTGATTAAAGATATCTAATCCGATCTCAAATTAAAGAGTTTCGGACTTTAGATAAAAATAGTAGCTTCTGGTGTGTGATTAGTCAAAAAAAATATTATAAAAATAAAGTCAAGATTAAAGTTTACATTAAAATTAAACAAACGGTGATTTTACAGAAAGTTTAACAAAGAAAAAGAGATAAGTAAAAATTGGAGTTTAACTCCGATTAAGAATTGAGCTCAAAGAGACAGAGTTATCTGCTCTGTGTTCAGAAAAGCGACACGTGGTAGAAGTCTTTGTTCAGACGGTCCTTTGTTCTTCCTTGCTGTGTGTAGACAATAGACTTCAGAGAGACGAACGAGTCCAAAGAGAAAAAAGATCGGTGGAGAAGGGGCGAAGAGAAAAAAGAGACTGCAGCAGGGGTCTCTCTGTTATTTATAAGTTCTGTTGAGCTATCGCGGGCTTCCGGGATCTCAGCCAATGAGTGTCCTTCGTGGGTGTCCTCGATGAACTTTTAGTCCAATAACAAACAGTCTACAAGGGACCAATGAGATGAAGAAGGTGGGGTCTCTCTGAAGACTGATGAAATGTGATATCAGTCCAAATGAATACACACAATTTTAAATATATTGGAATATACACACTTATGTATAACTAAACTAACCTTAGTGTATCTTATAAGCAGTGCTTCTAAATCAACATGCAGGAATAAACATTCATTTAAACATTAACATGCATATATATATATATATATATATATATATATATATATATATATATATATATATATATATATATATATATACTGTATATATATAATTCAATTCAATTCAATTCAACTTTATTTATATAGCGCCATTTCACAACAACAGTCATCTCATAGCACTATCAACTGTAGGGAGGACCCCCACAGTTGCAGAAAGACCCCAGCAATCAGACGATCCCCTGTGAGCAAGCACTTGGCGACGGTGGAGAGGAAAAACTCCCTTTTAACAGGAAGAAACCTCCAGCAGAACCAGGCTCAGGGAGGGGCAGTCATCTGCTGCGACTGGCTGGGGGGTGAGGGGACAGAGAAGAAGAAAAGAACAGACATGTAGAGAGCAAACAGCACGATGGGGACTCAATCTATGGGAGAGAACAAACAAATGTTAATGACCAGCAAAAAAAAAATATTTCATAGAGAGTGAGGAAAGGAGTGAGGCCCAGTGCATTACTGGAGGTCCCCCGGCTGACTAAACCTATTAGCAGCATAACTAAGGGAGGGTTCAGAAACACATGATCCCTCCCTAATTGTAGGCTATATCAAAAAGGTAGGTTTTAGCCCTATTCTTAAAAACAGAGATCGAGTCTGACTCCCGAATCCAGATTGGCAGCTGATTCCACAGGAGAGGAGCTTGATAACTGAAGGCTCTGCCTCCCATTGTACTTTTGGAGATTCTAGGTATTACAAGTAAACCTGCATTTTGGGAGCGTGGTGCTCTGTTAGGATGATACGGTAGTATCAGATCTTTTAAATAAAAAGGAGCCTGATTGTTTAGAGCTTTGTAAGTAAGAAGAAGGATTTTAAACTTAATTCTAAACTCTATGGGAAGCCAATGAAGGGAGGCCAGAACCGGAGAGATATGATCTCTCTTTCTAGTACCTGTTAAAACTCTTGCTGCAGCATTTTGGATCAGCTGAAGACTTTTTAAAGATGTTTTAGGACAGCCTGATAATATAGAATTACAATAATCTAATCTCGAGCTAACAGAAGCGTGGATCAGCTTCTCAGCATCACTCTGAGACAAGATGCTCCTAATCTTGGCAATATTACGCAAATGAGAGAAGGCAGTCTTAGAAACAAATTTAATATGTGAATTGAAGGACAAATCCTGATCAAAAATAACTCCAAGGTTCCTCACAGAGCTATTAAGAGAAAGAGTAACTGCATCCAAACTGAAAGTTTGATTTGGAAAGGAATTTCTAAGGTTTTTTGGACCAACAAGAATGACTTCAGTCTTATCTGAATTTAATAGCAGGAAATTACAAGTCATCCAAACTTTGATTTCCTTAAGACAGGCTTCTAACTTGGCTAATTGATTAGTATCATCTGGCTTCATTGACAGGTATAATTGTGTGTCATCTGCATAACAGTGAAAATGTATACAGTGCTTTCTAATAATGTTGCCTAACGGAAGCATATATAAACTAAAAAGAGTAGGGCCAAGCACAGATCCCTGTGGAACTCCATGACTAAGCTTTGAGCTGAGAGAAGACTCATCATTTACATGAACAAACTGGAACCTATCAGATAAATAAGATCTAAACCACTGCAACGAAGTTCCATTAAGTCCAACATAGTGTTCTAATCTATCAAGTAGAATATTATGATCGATAGTATCAAAAGCTGCACTAAGATCTAAAAGGACAAGTACAGAAACTAGTCCATTATCAGATGCAATGAGGAGGTCGTTAGTGACCTTCGCTAAGGCTGTTTCAGTGCTATGATGGATTCTAAACCCAGATTGAAACTCCTCAAATAAACCATTTCCCTGCAGGTGGTCAAATAATTGCGTAGCAACAACTCTTTCTAAGATTTTTGAAATGAAAGGGAGATTAGAGATTGGTCTATAGTTAGCTAAAGCTCCTGGATCTAGCATTGGCTTTTTGAGTAAGGGTTTAATTACAGCCGTTTTAAAAGCCTGCGGTACATGGCCTAAAGTTAATGAAGAATTGATTATATGAAGAATAAAGCTACCAATAAGTGGGAAGACTTCTTTAAATAACCTGGTAGGAATAGGGTCTAAAAGACAAGTTGAAGGTTTGGATGAGGAAACTATTTTGTCTAACTCACAAAGGTCGATTGGAGTAAACTCATCAAGACAGACATCAATAGAAGGAGTTGTAATAGTTACAGTATTTAAGTTAACTGTGGGAAGAATCTGATTGATTTTATCTCTGATGGATGAAATTTTATTATTGAAAAAGTTCATAAAGTCCTGACTAGTAAGCTCTAAGGGGATGCTAGGATTGACAGAGTTCTGACTCTTTGTCAACCTGGCTACAGTACTGAAAAGAAACCTGGGATTATTCTTGTTCTCTTCTATTAATGCAGAGTAATAACTCGTTCTAGCTTTTCTAAGAGATTTTTTATAAATTAAAAGATGATTTCTCCAAGCTAAATAGATTTCATCTAAATTAGTAGAGCGCCATTTTCTTTCTAATTGACGAGTCTTCTGTTTTAAGCTACGAGTTTCTGTGTTGAACCAAGGAGTTAAAAATCTCTGATTAGACTTTTTCTTTTTTAAGGGGGCCACCAAGTCTAGAGCCTGATGCAGAGAAGCTGAAACACTATCCACCATGTTATCAATTACAGAAGGAGCAAGCTGTCTATAGCTTATTTCCGTTGTGTTGACACATGGCATAGAGGAAACAATCTGCATAAATTTGGAAACAGCATCATCTGAGAGGCATCTACTGTGATAATATTTTTCTTTAGGAGCCAAATAGTCAGAAATAGTAAAATCAAAGGTTAACAGACAATGGTCTGACAGTACAGGGTTATGAGGAGACACTACAAGATTTTCTATTTCTATGCCATATGTCAGAACAAGGTCCAATGTATGGTGGAGGTAATGAGTAGAATTTCCTACTTTCTGAGAAAACCCAATCGAGTCTAATATTGAATTAAAAGCCACATTAAGGCAGTCACTATCTACATCCACATGTATATTAAAGTCCCCTACTATAATTATTCTATCAGATTTCAGCACTAAATCAGCTAAGAAATCAGGAAATTCGGATAAAAATTCTGAATAGGTTGATGGGGGACGATAAACTATGGCAAATAAAATTGGGTTTAACCTGGAATTGCTAAAGTGCCCAACACTGAGGACCAGGCCCTCAAAGGAATTATAACATGTTTTTTGCTTTACATTAACTAGTAATTTGGAATGGTAAATTGATGCTACTCCTCCTCCGCGACCAGAACTTCTGGGATTTTGACAGTTTAAATAACCAGAGGGAGTTGATTCATTTAAACCAACATAATCCTCTTGTCCTAACCAAGTCTCTGTAAGGGAAATTAAATCAATCTGATGATCAATTAACAGATCATGGACTAACAGAGACTTGGGAGTTAGAGACCTAGTATTTAATAAACCACATTTAATTTTTAAATTATGAGGAGGAACAGAGGCCAAATCATTCAATTTAGAGGCTTTATGTTTAATTTGAGTTTTACCAATATTTTGCTTTATCACTTTGGGATGCTTATACAATATATTTTTATTTACTTTGGAGGGAGCAGACAACGATTCTCTGATGGGGAAGACAGGGGCTAAGCTGAGGGGTGGCGGATGAAGAGGATATACTGTATATATATACTGTATATATACTGTATATACAGTATATATATATATAAAATCACAGATTAATGCATTTCACACATATTATTGATTTTCCACATTAAAACATCAGAGTCCATTTGCTTTTCATAGTCCTGAACAGAAGAGAAGGTTTAGAATTGAGTTTGTAATAATGTACTTTAAAATTCACTGGTTAAATCCAGCATGTCCCAGAGTTTAAGGAAATTAGCTGAGTTGTAGATCTGTGTAGCCCTCTGTGTAGACATTGGGGAAATTCCTTAGGCTGGTTTTAACAAAGGAATGGGATTTCAGCTGTGGCCTGGAGGAAGAAAATCCATTTTTTGACTGTCTTACTCCTGGGTGAAACAAAATGTCTTTAAGCAGAAGAATAATTATTGCTGAGCCAAAGTGAGATGATGCTACAGTGATGCTGACAATTTTTGCAAAAGTGTCTAATCTGTGCCACTAATAATGCTCACAGGGTCCCCAAACAGGTTCCAGCAGCTCACCCGCCCCCTGTAGGAGGGCAAAAAGTACTGTTTGGTAATGGTTGACATGTGGTCCAAATGGGTAGAAGCCTTTCCAACCAAGCATGCAACAAGCACTGTTGTGGCCAGAGCAATACCATCAGAAATTATTCCCAGATGGGGAATTCCAGAGAAAATCTCCAGTGATAATGGTAGACACTTTGTAAATGAAGCACTGACCAATTGAGTATTACACTGGCCGTTAACCTCTTGCACTCCGGTGTACCGCGGGCGGGCACGTCTCTGCGTCCTAGTGCGCACTGAGAAAAAAAACCCCTGCATTTCCGTTCTTCCACTACAGACACAGCCGCGAACAGAAAGCCAAAGGAGTACTTTGATTGGTTTAGATGTGATTGACCTCTCATTCAAATCAATCAAATCAAATCAAACTTTATTGTCATATTGCTGTACATACAACTGTAGTGCAGGCAAGATGAAATTGTGTTTCTCTCGGCATCCATATAAATAGAAGCAGCATGATTTAAGACACACTCCCACATAGCTCCACCCCCCCCCCATCCATTCACTCATCCCTGAGACATACTTGGGAAAAAAACTAACTAACTATAATATACAAATAATATACAAAATGTCCGTAGGTGCAGTGGTGTGTATGAGAGATTCCGGGTCAACTGTTCAGCATCCTGACAGCTTGTGGAAGGAAGCTGTTGATCAGTCTGGTGGTTCTGCCTCTGATGCTCCGGAATCGTTTACCAGATGGAAGAAGTTCAAAGTGTTTATGCAGAGGGTGAGAACAGTCCTTGACAATGTTCAGTGCCCTGCTCCTACAACGGTTCTGAAAAAGTTCTTGGACAGAGGGGAGGGAGACTCCAATTACCCTCTCAGCCCCCTTGACTATCCTCTGCAGGGCTTTTTTGTCTGACATACTGCAGCTGGAGTACCATGTAGCAATGCAGTACGTCAGAACACTCTCCACCACACCTCTGTAGAAGGTCCTGAGGATGCAGATGGGGAGAGAGGCCTGTTTGAGTTTCCTCAAGAAGTGCAGTCTCTGCTGAGCCCGCTTCCTGATCTCCAAGGAATTCGTGCTCCAGGTCAGGTCCTGCGAGATCTGCACTCCGAGGAACTTGATGTTCTCCACTCTCTCCACTAAACGGCCGCCGATGCTGAGGGGGACGTGCTCAGGCTGTGACCGCTGGAAGTCGTTAATCATCTCCTCCGTTTTGTCCACGTTGAGCACCAGACTGTTCTCCCTGCACCAGCCCTCCAGGTCTCTCACTTCTTCCCTGTACATTGATTCCTCATCCCTCTGAATAAGTCCCACCACCGTGGTATCATCTGCAAACTTAATAATCCGGTTCCCCTCGTGTCTGGATACACAGTCATGTGTTAGAAGTGTAAACAACAGTGGACTGAGTACACAGCCTTGACGGGATCCGGTGCTCAGCGTGACAGAGTTGGAGATGTTGTTTCCAACCCGGACAGACTGAGGTCTCTCAGTCAGGAAATCCAGGGTCCAGAGACATGTGGCGGTGTTCAGACCGAGAAGGAGTAATTTCTCCATCAGTCTCTGGGGAATAATGGTGTTGAATGCTGAACTGAAATCAATGTACAGGAGTCTGGCGTAGGTGTCTTTCTGGTCCAGGTGGGTGATGACAGAGTGTAGGGTGGTGACTATAGCATCCTCCATGGAGCGGTTTGAACGATATGCAAACTGGAGCAGGTCGTGTGATGCAGGGAGGCAGGCTGTAATGTGTGGTTTGAAAAGCCGTTCAAAACACTTCATCACAATTGGTGTCAGTGCAACAGGACGATAGTCATTCAAACAGGACACAACTGGTTTCTTTGCCACCGGTACAATGATAGAGGTCTTGAAGCATCTGGGAACGATGGCCTGACACAGGGAGATGTTATAAATGTCAGTCAGGACATCCGCCAACTCGCTCGGGCAGTCTCGGAGCACACGTCCCGGAATGTTGTCTGGACCTGCAGCTTTGCGTGGGTTGACTCTGGTTAGGGTCCTCCGTGTGTCCGCTGTGTTGATGGTAAAAGCTGGTCCGACCGATGGTGGGGGTGGGCCAGCCCTCCCTCTGATTGTCGAGTTTGATGCTTCAAAACATGCAAAGAAGTCGTTAAGCCTGTCTGGAAGCGAAGCGTCATCATCATCGACCCCCTGCCTAGACTTGTAGCCCGTCAGTGTCCGAACTCCCTGCCACATCTGCTTGGTGTTCCTAGTGTCACAGAGGTGTCCCTGGATTTTCTCCGCATAGGCGGGCTTTGCTGCCTTAATTCCCTTTGAGAGCGCAGACCTGGCTGAGCGGAGGGCGATCCTGTCCTTCGCTCAGAAGGCTGCATCTCTGGCTGTAAACAGTGAGCGCACCTCTGCAGTCATCCAGGGCTTATGGTTACCCCACATAGTGATAGTCTTCACTGTAGTGACATCCTCTGTGCACTTCGCAATGTAGCTGGTGACTGTATCAGCATACTCCTCCACATCTGTCTTGTCTTCCTGGGAGGCTGCTATTTTGAAGACCTCCCAGTCTGTGTGCAGAAAACAGTCTTTCAGTGTAGAGGTTGCACTCTCTGGCCAAATTCTAATTTGTTTCACTGCTGGCCTGCTGCGCTTCAATAAAGGTTTGTAGGCAGGCAGCAGCATCACGGACATGTGATCAGAATGGCCGAGATGGGAGCGGAGTATCGCCTTATATGCATCTGTGTTTGTGTACACTAAGTCCAACATATTCTCTCCTCTGGTCTTAAAGTCTACACATTGTTTAGACTTGGGGAGCACAGTCTTTAGGCTGGTGTGGTTAAAATCCCCCGCAGCCACCACAAAACTGTCCAGGTGTGAAGTTTGGATTTCACTAATCGCATTGTGCAGTACCCCGAATGCCTTCTTAGCATTAGCTTTAGCATTAGGGCTCGGCGCTATGTAAACACCAGCTACATACACGTTGCTGAATTCCCTCAGCAAATAATGTGGCCGACAATTTACAATAAGGAACTCCGCCAATGGAGAGCAGTGTTTAGACACTAACGTGGCATTGATGCACCAGTTCTTGTTAACATAGATGCATAGCCCCCCCCTCCCCCCCGGCTCTTATGGAGCTCGCCGTTTCCCTGTCGGCACGGAACATCGCCATATCTTCCAGTTGAATGGCCTCGTCAGGAATGTTGCCGTGGAGCCATGTCTCCGTGAAAACAAACACACAGCAGTCTCTCCACTCTCTCCGGGTTTCTCTCAGCAGACGCAGCTCGTCCAGCTTGTTTTCAAGGGAGTGGACGTTAGCGAGAAGAAGCGACGGTACCGCTGGTCTGGAGGGGTTAGCCTTTAGCCTAGCATGGATCCCGGCCCTTTTTCCACGCTTTTGCTTGCGTTCGCTCCGCTTACGCCTCCTCCTCTCTCGGGTAGCTTTCAGCAGGGACTCCGCCAGAATTCCATGCTGGCGTAGAATGTCAACATAGAATGTCAACAATTCGACTAATAAAAGCCTTGAATTGGGTTTCTGAAACCTTGATGAACCAATGACTGAAAACCTAGCAAGAAGGACCCGCCTACCAATGGCTGCGAATACAGCGAGCCAATTGAAGCACAGTAGTTCGAAAGCGTGCCTCCCTTGCAAAATCTGTTTTGTGTAAGCTGCTGGGTGACACACACGCGTTCGTCAGTCTTTTTTTCTTACTACTGTTCTTATTTGTTTTGAAAAATCGTTCGTCAAAACCGCAATCATGGAAGCGCAAAACCGCAATAATGGAATTATGGTTTGACCGGGTCGCGTGACCAGAACCACGAGTCCGTAACAAGCGGACCAGCGTCATGTTCGTCTGACAATGAAGAAAAGAAGTTTGCCAGCGACACTGCTGTTGTGGACAGGTAAGTGTTATAAGCTGAATTATTCTTTATCCCTGAAAATTGTAATCAAAATGACTTTTGACCGATCGGTAAATTACAACTGTGCGTAGTAGACCGCGGCACACGGACTGGACACGGTTCGTGTACCACGTCCGGACCGTGAAGCCCCCCCCCCCCCGCCCCGCTACTCTTCTGCAGCGGATTGCAGATATTATTGCAGATATTTTAGTACAACTGTGCGTAGTAGACCGCGGCGCACCGTCCCCGCTTTCCGTCATGTAGCGATGGGCGATGTCCGTCCTCTGTAGCGGTGGGGGGGAAGAGTTGTTATCTTCTACATTACAGATATTTTAGTATAATTTTTAGTGCACTGTAGGTTATTTTTTCTTGTAAAAAAAAAGCCACACATTTTTTACGTGGCATGCTTCTTTGTGTGTGGGGGCTTGTTTGTTCAATGAATGAATAAACAGCCCCCCCACACACACACACACAGCCCTTCACCTTTCATTAGAGCCCAAGATGAAGCTTCTATATTGAATCATTCAAAAGTTACAGACGTTTTTCCAAACTGTGCCATTTGGCACAATTTGGCACAGTTCAAAAACGCCTGGGAACAACCTAAGAAAAAAGTTGTGTAATATATTCATTTTTTGTGGTATTGTTACAAAATTTTGACCTCAGCTGGATAACACTTGGTTCTACATTTCTGTTGCATTTTCCAGCCCAGATCTGACAGCTGTGTGTTATTTGCAAGCATTTGTATCCAAAAAAAACACCCAGGCGAAATTTATTTTCTTCAAGTTCAGTATGTTTAGATGACTGTTACTCAGTGGCAGGAGCACTTAGAGAAATTATGACTGTTTTGCCAAAAAATTCAAAGTGTTTTCTTTTAAATGAGACCAACCCCATGAAGATGCTGCAAAGGGTTGAAGAACAGCTTTTGATTTACTTTGGGTACGTTATTTTTTGGCGTTTTTAGGGAAATTGACCAGAGTGCAAGGGGTTAATTTGAGAAAGTATTGTGCCTAACCTGGCCTACCCTGGACTAAGTGCCTCCCATTAGCACTCATGTATATGCGCATGCGAGTTAGAAAGAAATATGAGATGTCACCCTTTGAGATTTTGTTTGCTCACCCCCCATTTTTTAGGTTTCTCTGTGGAAAGGAAGACACCGCCTCCTCTAACCACTTCACATTTTGAAAATGCCCTGTTATCCTATTGCTCTGCATTGTCCTGCCAACTTCAAAACATTTCACAGCAGGTAAAGGCTGCCCTGCCCATGCCAGCAGAGGGAGTCCTCTACAACATAAGACCAGGTGACTGGGTGGTGGTTAAGAGTTTCAAGCGGAAGAATTGGCACAGCAAACGGTGGCTGGGTCCATACCAGGTCCTTCTAACGATGTACACGGCTGTGAAGATCGCTGAAAGGGCAATGCGGATCCACGCAATGCATTGCAGAAAGGTCCCAGGAGTCAAGCCAGGAGAACCCAGACCAGACTAGGAATAGAAGCAGAGGGTGGTTAGCCACAACCACCACCCCACGTTGTAGACTAGGACGAGAAGAAGCAGAGCCATGTCAAGCCAGAAGAACTCAGACCAGACCAGGTGTAAGAAGCAGATGGTGATTAGCCACAATCACCACCCCACGTTGTAGACAAGGACGAGAAGAAGCAGACATTGCACTATTGCATTTGACAGCAGTCACAAAAAACCTGAGTGCACGCCGAACGCTGCTCAGTAGAAACATACAGCATACATCTCATTTACACTGATACTGATATGATGAACGAGGGACAGACTGGACATTTATTGCAGCATGAGGCTGCTGAAGAGGATCACAGTCACAGACGCGGAAAATATTGTCAAGCTTGGACCACGACAGACATGATATATGTGGGTAGCCCTGTCGTTTTCCTGCTTGGGCTGACCATATACTCATCGGTTCACCGCTCTGCCCCATCAACCGATTTGCTCCAAACAAGACGCGAAGTGTGTGATTGCAGTAATTACTCTATTGACACATATGACAACAACGACTGTGGTGACTGTGTCAATAAAGGCTAATTAGTGTATAAAATAGATAACCCTCCCAATACCTGCCACATTATATCCTACCTTTGCTTGCCCTTCATTGAGTGCGTATCCGGATGCAGCCTCTTGTGACTTTTCACACGTGCCACTATTCTACGTCACTGTCCATGATGTGATAGTTTGAACCTAATAGGGTGTACTCTCACTGATGTTTGCTTTGACCGTCTTGTACATTATGTATGATCATATATGATCAAGAGAAGGGAACTGTGGTGGAAATTTATTATTCACATGTTCATCATGATGGAAATTTACTGCTACGTATATACTAATCTGTTGTGTAATTTAGGTGATGTGCAGTTATGTTTAAATGTCTTTCCTCTTCTGAATAATTATTGCTAATACATGCCTTGAGTGTAACTATGGTCAGTGGAATAGTTATTGTCAGAAGGTTCTAGTACTTGCTAGGTTTGAAGGCTACTTCCAGAATGTTCTCGTACTTTCTCAGCCAGTTTCTATGTATCCATATAAGTAATATGGGGGAGCGCTCTGAGGGTGACTATAAAAACCAGGAGCCTCCTTTGTTTAGGCAGAGCAGTGCAAAAACTTCAGGTAGGCTGTTCCTTCACCTCTCTCCTGCCCGCAGTAATAAAGGGAATTCAACATGGCAGATTAGTCTGATTATTTTCTCCAGGAACTTATAAGTGGGCTAGGAAATATTCGGTTACACACCTCATCCTGATGAGCCTTGTCGGGGGTCCCGCCGTGCCGTCCGGCACCCTCGTCTAGGGCAGCCTGCGTGATGGCATTGGGTCCATCCTGAGAGGTCTCCGCGTGGCGCAGTGTGTGCACTCCCAAAGTCACATTGACCATCCAGTCCTCCCTCCATGGCAGGAACAGGTCGGCCCCACAGTCCGCATCCAGACCATTCTTCACCTGAGACGTTCATAATGGAGAACCCAAGGCTGTTAAATAGGTTGCAGCCCATAACGTTAACACCAGATGCAGAAACATTAATGCGAACACTGGGCGCCACACTGTCCTTATATCGGGCCTCCATCTCGACATAGCCCAATATAGCCAACCTGTTTCGCCCATAACCATGATATTCTACTTGTTGCCTTCTTATCTGTCAGTGGGGAAACAGTCTATCCATGGTTTCAAGATTCAGGACAGAAATCACCGCTCCCGTGTCCACTAGGATCGGGACCTCGACTCCATCCAACGCGACGGTGCAACCAATCCTCCCTGTCGTCTCCGGGGAGATGGTATGCACAACTGTCAGAGTCTTCTGCGCAGCACCTGGTTCTCTCCCACGGCTCCTGCGTACAAAGTTTTCGCACACCCTGGCAAAATGGTTTAAAAGACCGCATTTGCCACAATGGTAAAGTCAACTTTAACTTTAACTTTACCATCCAGACAGCTTGGCAAGAGGAATGGGAGACCAAAGAGGTCCCAAACAAACAGCTGGTGATAAACCCCAACCAACAAGTCCCGGGCACCAACCTCCCAAGGAGTCAGTGGTCTACACTCAATCGCTTCAGGACTGGACATGGCCCCTGCTTGGCCAGCCTTCACAGATGGGGCAGTAGCCCTAGCCCACTGTGCGCATGTGGAGAGGAGCAAACAATGGAACACATCATAGAGGTTTGCCTGCTCCAAAGACTGGAAGGAGGATTACACACCCTCCATACAGCAAACCAGGAGGCAACTGCTTGGCTTAAGGACTTTGCATTCGCTAAATAAATAATAATTTGCCACAATGCTTTCCTTTCGCCAAGCACACTCTGGACTTATAATGGTGCTCAGTGGACCCACATCCATAACATTTTTGCGTACCAGGGGCAGACCTTATCCTGACCACGGAGGCAAAATCATCCTCTCCGCATTTGCCATCACAAAGGTCCAGGCTCAGTGCTTTAGCGCAAGACTCATTCTTCTCCAGAGAAGCCCCTTCAGGAAGGCCCCTCACGATGGTCTCTGCTGTCTCGTACTGTTGGGCAAGCTCGACAGCCTCAGCTAACATCATCTCTCCTAGGTGCGTCAACAATCTGGACCGGGCCGCCATGTAACAGACGTGCTCTGCCAACTGGTCCTGAATCATCTCGTCCTCCAGGGCCCTGAATCTGCATTCCTTCGCCAGCTCTTGGAGGTCCGCCACAAATCTTTGCATGGGTTCTTCCGACTGGTGGCGCTGTCGGAATTGAATGCGTCTCACAATGATGTTCTCTGGCACCTTAAAGTATTGCGCCATTAGCTGCACCACTTTGTCAAAACTGTCCGCACCTCCAAGATTCTCCAGAATCCTCTGCCCTTCCATTCCTAAATTATGTACTAACGCAGCTCACGCACGGAGCTTCTCCATATCTCCCAAACTCAGGACAACAAGATAGTTGGTAAAGGCAGTGAACCACCTAGGCCAAGGCACAAGTGGCTCGCCCAGAGCCTCGAGGAATGGCCAAAAGCTAGCAATAGAGTGTTCCATTACCGCTTTTACCTCCTCACCATTTGTTATGTCCATAATGTAGGAATGACGAGTGAGACTCATCTCGGTTAACAGGGTTAATTCAGGATAACACACAGACTATGTACAGAGGCTTATGGCACTCTCCTGCTGGCCAGGTGGCTCCACGACGAAAGAGGTAGAGCCTCTTCCACCCACTCTGTTACGATCCGAGCGCAGGTCTTGTCCGTGCTCGGGCCACGTATAGCTCGCTGCCGGCTTTGACAGCTGTGGGTTATATTCTGGCTTCACTGGGCTCTTATTGTGAAGGCGCTCGGTGGGGCTTCCGGCTGTCAAAGAAGGTCAGCTGTTTGTCATCACTGCTCGGTAGCGCTCAGCTTTATTAGTCAAGTTGCGGGAGTATTGTCAAACAATCGTCAAGTCATTGTCAAGCCCCGCCGGCTGCGCTTAGTATTAAGCGCCGCGGCGACGGGGGCCCCAGGTGGCGGGCCGCGCGCCGGACCTCCGGCGGCGGGGGAGGGAAGGGCGACGGGGGGACTGCTCCCCCAGCCGCGGCGCGAGCCCAGCCCCGCTTCGCACCACAGCCCGACCGACCCAGCCCTTAGAGCCAATCCTTATCCCGAAGTTACGGATCTGACTTGCCGACTTCCCTTAGCTGCCTTGATCTAACATGCCAGAGGCAGTTCACCTTGGAGACCTGCTGCGGAGGGGAGGGTACCACAGCTGTGGAAAACATCTTGTGTGGTACCTGTACCAAAAACTTCCCACCCCAAAGACCTGAACAGCTACAGACCGGTGGCCTTGACGTCCCACTTGATGAAGACCCTGGAGAGACTGCTCCTTGCTCACCTCCGCCCCCTGGTGGAACCAGCGATGGATCCACTCCAGTTCGCCTACCAGCATGGCATTGGGGTGGAGGATGCGGTGATCTTCCTCCTTCACCGTTCTCTGTCCCACCTGGAGAAGCCCGGGAATATGGTGAGGATCATGTTCTTTGACTTCTCCAGTGCTTTCAACACCATCCAACCGATGATCCTGAAGGACAAGCTGCTGCGCGCAGGGGTGGACCAGCACCTGTCATCATGGATCCTGGACTACCTCACGAACCGGCCTCAGTTTGTGAGAACCCGGGACTGTGTGTCCGACACGATCATCAGTAGCACGGGGGCCCCCCAGGGAACGGTGCTGGCTCCCTTCCTGTTCACTCTTTATACTGCGGACTTCTCACACAACACAACACACTGCCATCTACAGAAGTTCTCTGATGACTCTGCGATCGTTGGCCTCATCTCCAATGGAGATGAAGCTGAGTACAGAGGGCTTATCCAGGACTTCGTGGACTGGTGCCATCGGAACTGCCTCCAGATCAACGCGAGGAAAACTAAGGAGCTGGTGGTGGACTGCCGCAGGCATGGGCAGCCCCTCACAGTACCAGTAAATATACAGGGAACAGACATCGAGATGGTGACATCCTATAAGTACCTGGGTATTCATCTGAACAATAAACTAGACTGGTCACACAATACTGATGCACTCTACAAGAAGGGACAGCGCAGGCTGTTCCTGCTGAGGAGACTCAGGTCTTTTGGTGTACAAGGGGCGCTGCTGAAGTCATTCTATGACACGGTGGTGGCATCAGCCATCACTTTTGGAGTGGTCTGCTGGGGCAGTGGCATTACTGCAGCCGATAGGAAGAGACTGAACAAACTGATTAAGAAAGCTAGCTCTGTCCTGGGGCAGCGCCTTGATCCGATGGAGGAGATAGGAGAGAGAAGGACGGTGGCTAAACTGTCATCTCTGCTGGAGTCCGAGTTCCACCCTATGCAGGACATACTGAATGCACTGAGGAGCTCATTTAGCAGCAGACTACATCATCCCAGGTGCACAACCGAGAGGTTTCGTAGGTCCTTCCTACCAACGGCTGTCAGACTGTACAACCTAAGCAGGGCTGCTCGCAGAGATAGCAAAAAGACGTAACAAACTAATAGTTTTTTGAATGCAAAAGATGCAATAGACTTACACAATGGTCCCCTCCGGCATACAACTAGGAACATACCGGTCGCTATGGAGGGTGAGAATATGTATGGGCACATAATCATACCATGTAGGATAACTAAGTAGACGGTTATGCTGTTTCATTCCATCTAGCAACAATGCTCTGCACTGTGTGTGTTTATATATTTGCATATTTATTCCATCTAGCTACAATGCTCAGCACTGGGTGTGTTTATATATTTATATATCTACATATTATTCCATCTAGCTACATTGCTCCGCACTGTGTGTGTTTATATACTTGCATATTTATTCCACCTAGCTGCAATGCTCCGTACTGTGGGTGTTTATATATTTACATATTTATTCCATCTAGCTACAATGCTCTGCACTGTGTGTTCATATATTCATATATTTATTCCATCCAGCTACAATGCTCTGCACTGTGTGTCTGTGTGTGTGTGTATATATATATATTTTATAGTAATACGTACATATGTTTATTAGCTGCTCTTGCTTGCTTGTTTTTTTTCTTGCCTTCTGATTGTTGCTCTGAGTGTTGCTATCCCTGTGCTGTTGCAATCCTGGAATTTCCCCGTTGTGGGACTAATAAAGGCTTATCTTATCTTAAGCTTGGTCGGCGTACTAACCTCGTCAGAACTTCATGTCAGGTTCGTTTTTATATTCTTGTTATGTCATAGTTTAGCTCGTAGTGGCTGGGGTTAGCCCTACGAGTCTCTGTACCTCGTAATGTGTGTTTTTGCCCTTAGCGGCTCATAGCCTTGTGTCACGTCTTGTCTTGCCCTGTAAATAAACATCATTGCAAAACTCTCCGGTGACTCTTGGCGTCTTATGGTGATCCGCGAGGATCACCGCATGACAGTATACTCCCGCCAGACATCTAAATGGAGACACCACACCAAGATGCCTTTTTCACCGTGATGTTTTTGCTTTTTTGGGGCGTTTGTTCTTTTCCTGTCTGGGTACGGTGTGCTGGAGGAATGCCGTCACGGAGGGGCTGCGCTCAGAGTCCGAGCCATGAGCTGGCGGACGTCCTGGAATACGTGGATGAAACGCTCATCTCTGCTTCCCTCCTCGACTATGACAGTGATGTATGCTGGTACCTGGACTGCGCTGAGGATGTGCTTACTCATCTTTCTCCCCGCTATGCTGACCATCCTGAAGTCGGCGCGAGGAGGGATGACATCGCCGCACAGCGCGAGATACTTCGTATGGTGGAGGAGGACTACGGCAGGAAGCAGTGGAGGAGGCATCCTCGCTCCCCGTGCTGGGATCCCGCTCCTGCCCTTGACCTGGTACAGGAATTTGCGCCATCTGGGGGCCGACGACGACGTCGGCGCCACGGCCCAGACAATCCTCAGCAGAATCCCCGGCTGGACCCGCTGCTGGCGAAGCCCGTCAGCGAACCTCTGAGAGCAGCTCCACCTCGTCCTTCCAGGGGACCCTCTGTCGCCATCCAGCGGGGAGAAGGAGGAACAACGTCCCCTACAGCAGGCACCATCTCTCCTCCGGGAGAAAGGCAAGTGCAAGTTAATTTATTACACCATAATTGTAACCTGCCTTGTCTGACTCCTGGGAGCAGAGTTCAGGGTTCGCAGCCCCCCGAGCTCCCTCCACCTGCTGTAGTGATAATAACTAAACCTGCTGCCTCTGTGTCTCCCCCTGTTGAGCGGTCCGCGACGCCAGGCCTACGTCGTCGGATGAGGAGGGGGCCTGCAGTGCTGGAAAGCCTGGATCCGGCCCTGCACCCACGTCGTGGACGGAGGAGAAAAGCGGACTGCGGCCTGGAGCCTGAGCTGACGATGAAGCGTTCCTGGGTCTCCTCGCCGGAGCGGTCCGAGCCGGTGGGTCAAGTGTCCCCTGCCCCCATGCCATACGGGTCATTGGCGTGGACATCAGCGCAGGAGGAACCTCAGGCTGCAGACGTCATCTTGCCAGCTGTGGAGCCCGACACAGCTGAGTTGGAGCCTGCTGACGAAAGTCGCCGCCCTGAACCTGGATCGTCGGAGTCCTGGGTGGCAACAGAACCCGAGTGCAGGCAAGTGCTCCCTCTTGTGTCTCTGTCCCCTATTTTGGAGCATTTGTGCCTACCTCTCGGGGAGGCGAGTGAGGGGCAGCCACCTGCTGCGCCCGAGCTCATCTCGCTGGGTTCTGTTGCTACTGGTGTTACTGATCCCAGTTTTTCTGTCTCCTGTGAGCTTCTTTGCAATGTCGCCGGCATGGAGCCAGTTGGAGCTGCTGAATTGGAGGTTCCAGGTTCAGGGGCGGAGGTCGCCAGCGAAGCTGCACCGACCCAATCGGGGTCCGACGTGGGTACGTCAGAGGCCCAATCAGGGTCCACCGCAGGCGCGGTTCTGGCCCAACGGGGTCCGATGTGGGTGTGCCAGAGGTCTAATCGGGGTCCACCGCAGGTGCGGTTCTGGCCCAATCGGGGTCCGACGTGGGAGCGGCTTTGGCCCAATCTGGATCCAACGTGGGTGCGCCAGAGGCCCAATCGGGGTCCATCACAGGTGCGGTTCTGGCCCAATCGGGGCCCGATGTGGGTGCGCCCGAGGCCCAATCGGGTTCCATCGCGGGAGCTGCTTTGGCCCAATCGGGGCCCGACGTGGGTGCAGCTGGGACCCAATCGGGGTCCAGCGGAGGTGCAGCGCCGGTGTGGTCCGCGGACGGTGGAGGAGCTGCAGACCCTTCGACGTCGGACGGAGTACGGGCTCATCCTTGCTTCCTAGTCCCTCGTCAGAGTCATCGCCCTTGCTCTTTATCGCTGGGGGCCATGGGGGTCCTGCTATGCTCGCCCCGGCTCTCCCATGTTTTGTCTTCGCCAGGGAGGCCACTGCGGGCTGTTTTCCCCTGGTACTGGTGGCTGAGGGACGCGGGTCGGCCACCTGAGGAACTGCTTCGCTGGTATGGTGCCTCGGGTCGGCCACCCGACATGTTACGTGTTCTTCTGGGTGACCTGGTTCGTCCTCCGGGGGAGGGGACTTTCCGGGCCTGGGACTTTGACAAGCCGCCCGGTCATGTTCCACCTCCCATGACCACCCGCCGGCTGTTGGACGCGGGGAGACCGCCCGGACTGTTCCTGGGGCGCTTGGTCTCCGCCGTTCAGCATGAACTGTTGGGTGGGTAGAGGTCACTTTCTTGGTGGGGGTTTGATCCAGTAATTGTTCTGTTTTTTTTCTTGCTATCCTGTGTGCTCTGTGTAATGGTCATTTGGGTGTCTGCGGGTATTTGTGATTACGTCTTGCAGGTTCCCTTATTTTGTTCTGTGTGTATCTAGGTGAGAGCCAGTAATTGTGCTGTTTTTTTTTTCTTTGTTATCCTGCGTGTTTCTTGTAATGGTTATCTGGGTATCTGTGGGTATTTGTGTTTATGTCCTGCAGTTGCCTTGTTTTGTTCTGTGTGTAGTTAGGTGTGGACCAGTAATTGCTCTGTTTTTCTGTACATGGTTATTTGAAAAGTCACATGAGAATTCACACGGGGGAGAAGCCATTTTCTTGTGAAACATGTGGCAAAGATTTTAATTTTCTCTTGCTGTCCTGTGCGGTTTTCTGTAATCGTTAGTTGTGTATTTAATCTGATCTGAGTATTTGGTATTTTTTGTCATTGTGCTGGGGTTTAATTTTTTTTCTCCCTTGCCTGGTCTTGATTTTGCACTGATTCTGGGTTTGGTTTCTCTCTCCCTCCGGACCTACCCCCAGCCGCCCACCCTGGAGGGGGTGGGGGGCATGATGGTTTATGGGCGTTCTTCGCTGCCCCCGCCATCTGCAATGACGGTCGGGAGTCCTTCCAATTATGGGCTCGCCGCTATGAGGTAATTCAGGCCGCCCGGTACAAGGATTGCAATGATGATTTGGATGCAGTATTGGCATTGGAGCTACCCACAAGACTGCCACCTGAACTGTTTATTGTATGGGACAACCTGCCTTCCACCACACAGCGTTCCTATGCAGATACAAAGAAAGATCTTCAGGCTGCTTCTGGTCAAACGGATGTTATCACTTCTTTTCAGACATTCCCAAATGCCCGCGGTAGAAAACCAAATGAGGCCATGGAGGTTTATGCTGTGGATGTGTGCAGACTTGTGAATGAGGCTTTCCCTGATTTTGAATACAATGCATCTGTAGCATCATCGTCTCCTCAAAACCAAGACAGAAGATCACTTCTCTTCATTTTATAGGAATTTCACTTTATTCATTATACAGGAATATCACTTTTCTGCCTTTTCAGGAATATCACTGGCTTTTATGTCGACTCATGCCAGGCCTCTTCCGGGCCTGACCAAAGATGCTTGCTTTCCCAGGACCCCAATGTAAACAGTTGCCTCTTGCAGAGATTGTAAGGATCAGAATTTGCTTTTAAAGGCTAAAAGGAACATAAAACTCAGGAGACCAGACCTCTCAACGTGAACACTGCATTTGATAACGTACCTTTTCACAGGAAACCAATGTTCTTAAAAGAGTCATAAACCACTTAATCTGATGGGTTTATAGCCGATGCTTTCCAGGTTTCTTCGCCCAGATACTAAAGGAAATCATCTACAACTCAACAGTACCTCCTAGCGGATACCTATGGAATGTGTTTTCAGTATGTAGGATGACTTTTAATTTGTTCTAAACATTAAGTCTCTTTCAGCTTATCCTCTGGATCCTAAGGACACTGAAAATCATCCCTCTTTTATGACCAACCATGGTTTGCTGCATGTTTTGCTGGATTTTGATCTAAATGTGAATGCATGTATTATAATTATGTATAAGAAATGTTATATTCATGAGTGTTATTCAAACACATATTGGAGCAGTGATATAAATGCATGATCACCAAAATATTAGCCAAGTCATTTAATTTAGTTAGATTTTATATTGAGCATTTATTTCATAAGAACTGACTGAGTGTTGATTTTCCCTCTGAAATTTCATGGGATGGTGTCTTCATTTGATTGGCTGCTCTCAAACAAAGAAGTGTTCTCACATTGGATAGCAGCCATTTCAAACTGCTTCTGAAAAGGTCGATTGGTCGGTCTTACGACTGACATCATCAGTTTTACGACCCGGCGAGGTAACTTTAAAAGAGAGAGGTTAGATTTGAGTTTAGTCAGAGATCAGCAAAGTTAAGAAAAAGGGTAGAAAAAAGTAAGAGACAACAGGCAGGAAGATTAGAAAGAAGCAAAATAGAAAGCGGTGATAAGATTAAGAATTAGAAACACAGAAAGAAGAAAGAAAGAGATTTTGAGAAGGATTAGGAACTAAATTAAGATTAAAGAAGCAGGATAGTAATCTAGATCTCAGAAGAAGATTTTATTCCACCGTTTCAAGGCCCTGTGAAGTTTTATTTTATTCTCTGTGTGTTCGTCAAGTCTTTCGTTATATTCTGGTCACTGAGGAGAAACCATTTTTCTTTAGAGCTCGTCCCTTTTAGAGAATCAAATTCTCAAACTTTTTCCTTCACCTCAGAAGCCGTTCTTATCCTAGTAAATGTTTTTTCCAATATTTTTTTTCATGACTTTTCACGCCATTAAAGTGGACCTTTAATTTGCCTAGTTTAAAGTGAACAGAGACTGAGAAGATTTTCCTTCAGTTTTTGGGTTGATCCCGCTACAAGAGACCCCAAATTTGGACTTTTTTTTTTCAAAGGACTTTTCACGCCGCCCTGAGACAAATCATCCACGGCTGCAAGTGTCTCCTTGAAGGGTCCCCCAGCTGAGTTTACACTTCCACGGCTGTGAGGAGGCATCGCAGCAGCCGCTTCCTCCGACGTCCTAACTCCCAACTCGGCCGGTATCGACCCGCTGAAACGTGGACCTACAGCTGTCTTGTGAGTGAAACTCTTATTTCTCCTATCTCCTGGGTTAAAACGTGATGTCCTAACAATTAAAATTACAATTGAATATGGCCCGTATTTCAGGGCTCAATTAGTCTCTCAGCCACAGGATAAGGCTATAAACTGAAGGAAAACTCTTAGTCATTTTAAGTAACAGCCCTTAAATTTTTGTAGATTAATTCAGGAGTCATTTTTAGATAATTAGCTTATGAATTTTCCCCATAAAATTGCGTTGTTTTGTTAAAACATTCCAGCCTCATTTACCGTTGAAACATAAGCCTAGTTTCTCCTTGGTTCTGCAGAGGTGTAACGCTGGATTTTATGTTCAGGAACCCAATATCAGTTGATGTGATATTTTACGCTGTCATCATCTGAATCTGTTTATTCATCATTTGAACGCTATGCCATGTAAACTGAATGAGTTTAATAAAAGAGTGAATAAGAGCAGTTGAAGCGTTTTCCTTTCGCATATACAGGTTTCCTAATCACGGCAGGACAAAAACTCACTGAAACTTTGAAACTGATTCATTAAGTAATTTAAGGTACAAAATTAATTAAAATTAAAGTTAATATTATTGTCCGTTAGGACTGGTGCCCCTTTTACGAGTGCTTTTATTTAATTTAGCGGGTGTAGAAGTGACGGTTTAACTCCGCCCCCTTTCACACCCACTATTAAATAAAATAAATAATTCCTGTACCTTATGACAAATATTTTATAGGCAATTCGCCCTACACATCTGAGTACATGAAAATGTCAGGCTTCATTGCTGGGTTGGATCAGGAGCTCCAAATTCAGTGTGATGAGAGAGGAGTGAAAAGTTTTCAAGAGGCTGTGGAAGTAGCCACTCTAGCTGAGCATGCTCGCCAGGCTGCAAGGTTAGTGACACCAGTCTGCCCACATAATGTCACTACCAGAGATGTTGGCAACACAACCCAGTCGGTTAATTCTGTGACTGATAATGACACGTATGTGAGAACGGCTGTCCAGGACCTCACAGCCACTGTCCAAAATTTGAGCAAAGATCTTGTTGCACTGAAGCTAAAACTGGAAGAGCAAAGCAGAATGTACCAGCCAGAAATGCATGGCTACAGACAATCTCACAGGTCTCCTTTATGTTATGGGCGTAGTCCAGCTAGATACACTGAGACCCGCAATGCATGTCTGTCCTCAAGACGCTCTCCCTCCTCCTCACCTGAATTGAACTATCGGCATTCACCAACCCACAATTACAGAGCTGAAAAATACCAGCGCTCGTATTGTGGTGGACACACATATGTGACCTGCTTTGTGACTCACATTTTAGATCAGAACAAAGGCAGAGCTTCCTTGGAAATTACAGGAAGCTGCAAGGCTTGAGACTGTGGGAGAGTAATTAAAGGATTAAAGAGGAGATGCATTGTTACTGTGAATTTTAATGCAACGTGGTCTGTGAGACAAGTGACTTGTGAACTGTAAGAGTCCTGGGCTTTAAGGACGAGAGTTTCCTGTGTTGCTGCTCTTTCTTCTTTGAGATGTTGGTGATGTGAATAAAGCTGACTTGAGAGAGAACTCTGTCTCATCATTCCCACATTCCCACACTGGTGACCCAAGACGTATCATGCAAGAGGAGAATTTCCCCGGGCCAGCCTCGTCAAGAGCCCCCAGCCAAGCGAATGCCGCTACAGTCCAGCTACCGGACTTCTGGCAGAACAATCCGCGCTCCTGGTTCAACGCGATTGACGCGCAGTTCAACCTCCGGGGGATATCGGTAGACGCCACAAAATTCTACCACGTAGTCGCAAAGCTGGACAACAACATGGCCCAGCATGTGGAGAGCCTGATCGACCAGCCGCCGGACAGCGACAAATACGACACGTTGAAGGCTGCACTCATCATGCGCCTCGACGGCTTCCAGCTCTTCCGTGCTGATCGTGACACAGAGCTTTCCGGCAAGACCACAGGAGGCGGAGTCTGCTTCTACATCAACTGCATCTGGTGCTCTGATGTAACGGTAATTTCCAAACACTGTTCTCCTGCCTTGGAATTTCTTGTTATCAATTGCAAGCCCTTCTATTCCCCGCGGGAGTTTGCTTCTTTTATAATGATCGCTGTGTACGCCCCTCCCGACGCGGACACGCGCGAAGCTCAGCGCGTGCTCGCGGATCACATTCAACACACAGAGCGGAGTTTTCCAGACTCGCTGATTATTGTGGCTGGCGACTTTAATCAGTGCAATCTGAGCCACGATCTCCCCCGCTACAAACAGTTTATTAAATGCCCCACCAGAGGATTAAACACACTGGATCACTGTTACACCACAGTGAAAGACGCATATCGCGCTGTCCCTCGAGCTGCGCTGGGATTATCTGATCACGTGATGGTTCACCTCATTCCCACATACAGACAGAGATTGAAGCTCACTAAACCTGTTGTGAGCACTACGAAGATACGGACCAGTGATGCTGAGGAGAAGCTGGAAACGTGCATGGAAATATCTGACTGGGGCATGCTTAAAGGAGCCACGCATGATCTGGATGAGTACACGGACACTGTGAACTCATATATCCACTTTTGTGAAGAGAACATTCTTCCATCACGCACCAGGGTGAGTTACTCTAATGACAAACCCTGGTTCACAGCTAAGCTCAGACAGATCAGGAAGGAGAAGGAAGCAGCGCTGAAAAGTGGAGACAGGGACTGCTACAGGGAGGTTAAATACCGGTTTAACAGAGAGCTGAAGAGGGCTAAATCTGTGTACTCAGAGAGACTCCAGCAGCAGTTCACTGCTAATGATTCGGCTTCCGTGTGGAGAGGACTGAGGCAGATCACCAACTATCGGCCTCAGGCTCCTAAAGGTCAGGATGACAAAGCCCTTTGTCAGAGACTGTCCCAACACTATGCCCGTTTTGACACCTCGTCATCTGTGTCCAACTCCCCCCCTCCCTCCAGCTCCACAGCCTCCACATTCCCTACTTCATTTAAGGCACCCCCCCCCCCTCCTCCCCCCCCTCCCCTTATCATCAGTGAGCAGGATGTGCTCAAACAGTTCTCCAGACTGAACCCGCGCAAGGCCCCCGGCCCAGACGGCGTGTCTCCCTCCACCCTGAGACTCTGTGCGAAACAGCTGGCTCCTGTATTCACAGACATTTTTAACACCTCCCTTAAGTTATGCCACGTGCCATCCTGCCTCAAATCCTCCACCATCATCCCTGTCCCCAAGAAGCCACGGATCACTGGACTTAATGACTACAGACCTGTAGCGCTCACCTCTGTAGTCATGAAGTCCTTTGAGCGCCTGGTCCTGTCCCACCTCAAGTCCATCACCACCCCTCTCCTGGACCCGCTGCAGTTTGCCTACCGAGCCAACAGGTCTGTAGACGATGCAGTCAACCTGGCCCTCCACTCCATCCTGCAGCACCTGGACTCCCCGTGAACCTACGCCAGGATCCTGTTTGTGGACTTCAGCTCCGCATTCAACACCATCCGCCCCGCTCTGCTCCGGGACAAGCTGTCCCTGCTCAACGTGCCTGACTCCCTCTGCAGGTGGATCATCGACTTCCTGACGGACCGGAGGCAGCATGTGCGGCTGGGAAAGACTGTCTCAGACTATACTAGCATCAGCACCGGATCACCCCAGGGCTGTGTACTTTCCCCCCTACTCTTCTCCCTTTACACCAACTCCTGCACCTCCAGCCACCAGTCTGTCAAGTTGATCAAGTTTGCGGACGACACCACCCTCATCGGGCTCATCTCCAACGGCGACGAGTCCGCCTACAGGAGAGAGGTGGCCCAGCTGGCGTCCTGGTGCAGCAATAACAACCTGCAGCTGAACGCTCTGAAGACAGTGGAGATGATTGTAGACTTCAGGAAAGTCACTACTCCTCTGCCCCCCCTCACCCTCTCAGGCTCTCCCATCACCACTGCTGATTCCTTCCGCTTCCTAGGCACTACCATCACCAGGGACCTCAAATGGGAGCTGACCATCAGCTCACTCATCAAAAAAGCCCAGCAGAGGATGTTCTACCTGCGGCAGCTGAGGAAGCTCAAGCTACCCACCAAGATGTTAGTGCAGTTCTACACAGCCATCATCGAGTCCATCCTCACCACCTCCATAACCGTGTGGTACGCAGGAGCCACTGCCAGGGACAGACTAAGGCTGCAGCGCGTCGTGCGCACTGCTGAGAAGGTGATCGGCTGCAAGCTCCCATCTCTCCAGGATCTGTACATCTCCAGGACCCGGAGGCGTGCTGGCCGGATCATAGCCGATCCCTCACACCCTGGTCACGTACTGTTTGCCCCCCTCCCCTCTGGTAGAAGACTTCGGTCCATCCAGACTAAAACCTCCCGTCACATGAACAGCTTCTTCCCCTCTGCCATTAGACTGCTGAACACTAAGTGACTCTCGTGCACCATGTACAGCAGCTCAACCAGACTCATGTCAATCATCACTGTTTTCTTCCTGCATTACCGACTGCACTATATAGTTCTCCACAGTATCTGCTGCTGGCTAATATATATTTTAACTGTTGACCAGTATCACTTAATCTTATCCTACACTTTATTACATGTATAGTTTATTTCTCTTATCTTATCATGTTTAATGTTGCAGCATTGTACCGAGACAAATTCCTAGTTTGTGTACTACATGAACAATGGCAATAAACCTGATTCTGATTCTGATTCTGATTCTTCTGATCCAGCAATTCACCCCCTCGGCAGAGGAGCGAGCAGAGAGGCTCCTGGCGCTGACGGAGTTGGAAAATGACATGCCCGCGAACCTGATGGAGAAGTTGTTGAGGTTGAAAGACTCTGACGACGATCACTTCATTTTCACCCACCTCTTCCTCAGGACTCTACCGTCAGCAGCGAGAGCGACCCTGGCCAGTTCGCCACTGTTGGCCCAAAGGGACTACCGCGCGCTGGGCTGAGAGGCGCAGCGGATTGTCAACGCCACCAAGCAGCGTGCGGCCACGGCCGCTGCAGCGGAACTCGGCGCGACGACCGGAGATGACGGGGGCCAGAGGCAGCGGTACCAGGCTCACCAACGACGGCAGCGGTAGGGGCCAAGGAACGCGGATCAGACGTCCTTTGTTTCTACCATCGCCGCTTCACAGAGAGGGCATGCAAATGTGTACCACTGAGCCAGTTCGGGCGTTCGGGAAACGCCAAGACCAGGGGTCGGTAGCAGCCGCGGCCCTCGGGGAGGAGAATAAGCTGCTCTACTTGTTGGACGCACGCTCGGGGAGGCAGTTCCTCATGGACACAGGCTTCCAGTTGAGTTTCATCACACCTTCCTATGCAGACAGACTAGCAGGTTCCAGTGGTCCCGGGGTGACAGCAGCGAACGACTCTGAGATTAAGACCTTTGGTGAGAAGACTCTGCTTCTGTCTCTACGTGGCCGTATATTTGAGTGGACTTTTGTTGTAGCAACAGTGAATTTCAATATGTTGGGGGCTGATTTTTTGTGCTCACATGGTTTGTTGGTTGATCTTGCTAACAGGCGCCTGGTTAATGCACTTTCTTTTGATTCTATTCCCTGTACAGCGCGAGTGGCCCCACCAACAGCACAAGCCAATGTCACAGCTGCAAGCGGTAAGTTCCACACACTGCTCACTCAGTTTCCAGCACTCACGGTCCCCACATTTTCAGCAACAGTCGCTAAACACGGGGTGGAGCATTTTATTACCACTACCGGACCGCCCGTTTTTGCAAAAGCTCGGCGCTTGGACGCAGTTAAACTGGCCATAGCGCGCAAGGAGTTCGCCAACCTGGAGAGGTTGGGCATTATCAGGCGTTCAAACAGTCCGTGGGCTTCCCCGCTACACATGGTCCCGAAAGCTGACGGATCATGGCGACCTTGCGGGGATTTCCGCAGGTTAAACAACGCTACAGCGCACGACCGTTACCCAATCCCGCATATCCAAGATTTTTCCGTTCATTTGGCAGGGGCGCGCGTTTTTTCTAAAATAGACGTGGTCCGCGGTTACCACCAAGTCCCAGTGCGTGCTGAGGACATACCCAAAACAGCGGTAATAACTCCGTTTGGCCTATTCGAGTTTTTATGCATGCCATTCGGACTTAAAGGGGCTGCTCAGACGTTCCAACGCATGATGGAAGCGGTACTTTGCGATCTCCCTTTCATATTCGTCTACTTGGACGATATTTTAGTAGCCAGCGCGTCCGAAGACGAACACGAAAAACACCTGGCCACAGTTTTCCGAAGGTTGGGAGATCACGGGTTAATAATCAACCCAGCGAAGTGTCAGTTCGGAGTGGCGCAGATCGATTTTTTAGGACACCGCATCTCCCCCGAAGGAGCAGTTCCGCTTCCTGACAAAGTGCGCGCGGTGGCAGATTTTCCCCGGCCGCAGACGGTCAGGGCATTGCAGGAGTTTTTGGGAATGGTGAATTTTTATAACCGTTTTCTCCCCTGCACGGCGCAACTCATGCAGCCGCTGTATGCCGCGCTCAAAAAAAAGAAACCCGCGGATAAGGTCGAGTGGTCCCTGGAGCAGGACCAAGCGTTCTCGGAGGTGAAAGCAGCCTTGGCAAAGGCTGCGTTGTTGGCACACCCAGACCCAACGGCCCGCATAGCGCTCACCACTGACGCATCAGATGTGGCCATAGGGGCGGTCGTGGAGCAACATGTAGCCAGGGTTTGGCAGCCCCTCGCCTTTTTCAGCAGGACCTTGCGCGATAGCGAACGTAAATACAACGCGTTCGACAGGGAGCTGCTGGCTCTCCATTTGGCCATCCGCCACTTTCAGTTCTGGCTAGAAGGACGCTCTTTCACCACGTTCGTTGACCACAAACTGCTAACGTTCGCGATGGCCAACTTTTCCGAACCGTGGTCAGGCCGGCAGCAGAGACAGCTGGCCGCGATATCAGAGTTTACCACTGATATTCAGCATGTGGCGGGCAAACTCAATGTAGTGGCAGATTGCCTCTCGCGCGCCGTGGCGGCCCCAGTCAGCGTAGGAGTAGATTACGCAGCCATGGCCGCGGAGCAGGTTAGTGACGCGGATGTGCGCGCGCTTCAGTCTGGACCAACAGGGTTAAGGCTGGAGAGCAGGATGCTGCAAGACGGTATCCCCCCCCCCCTAATCTGTGATGTCTCCACTGGACGGCTGCGTCAAGTAGTACCGGCCGCGGGGCGCCGCCGCATTTTTGATTCGATTCATTCTTTGGCGCACCCTGGGGTGCGCGCGTCGGTCAAAATGGTAGGAGAGAAATTTGTGTGGCTGAGCCTTCGCAAACAAGTTAGAGAGTGGGCAGCAGCCTGCACGGCGTGTCAAAGAGCCAAAGTACACAGGCACACGAGGGATCCTTTGGAGCCGTTTCACATTCCGGCCAAGAGGTTCGATCACGTTCATGTGGACCTCGTGGGCCCCCTCCCACCGTCACAAGGGTACACACACCTTCTGACAATGGTGGACCGCACCACACGCTGGCCTCAAGTTGTCCCGCTGGCATCAACCATGGCCGAGGAGGTGGCGCGCGCGTTTTTAACAGCTTGGGTAGCGCGCTTCGGCGTCCCGTCAGATATTACATCCGACAGAGGCCCTCAATTTGTTTCCGAACTCTGGTCAACAATGGCCCGCAGCCTGGGTGTCACAATTCACCGCACAACCGTGTACAATCCGCAGGCTAACGGGTTATGCGAACGTTTTCATAGGTCATTGAAAGCAGCTCTCAGAGCGTCACTGACGGATGCAAATTGGGTAGACAAGTTCCCGTGGGTGTTATTGGGGTTGCGTTCTGCACCTAAAGAGGACTTAGAAGCCTCCCCAGCCAAGCTCGTGTTTGCGCAGCCACTCCGGCTGCCCGGGGAGTTTCTCCCAGATAACCCTGCGCGAGACGCCTCCCCGTCTCAGCTGTTGCGGAGTAACATAGAATCAAGCACGCTGCCCGGCCCCACGCACCACAGTTTTCTGCGCGTTTTTGTGCCTAAAACTTTGAAGAACGCAGAGTTTGTTTTTGTCAGACACGATGCGCATCGGACCCCTCTGCGACCACCTTATGATGAACCGTTCAGAGTGCTAGAAACAGGGGACAAGCAGTTTTTGCTAGATTTGGGGGGTAGGAAAGGGAAACTTGTCATAAACAGACTCAAACTCGCTTTTGTGGTGGCAGACGAGCAAGTGCTGGCGAGGTAGACCCCCACGGGGGGCTTCACAGAGTAATGTTCCCCCAGAACACCCGCAGGGACTGATAAAAGGTTTCCACCCCCAGACGGCAAACCCCCAGCGTGACAGCGCCGCAGAGACGTTGAATCCCAGCTACAGCAGATACGGCAGGAGACTGAAGCCTAGACAGCATGTGGACTGATGTGTATTGATACTATCGTGGCATGCATGTTGTTATTCTCTTGTTTGTTCTAAAATGTTGGGGGAGCTTGTGTAGTGGACACACAAATGTGACCTGCTTTGTGACTCACATTTTAGATCAGAACAAAGGCAGAGCTTCCTTGGAAATTACAGGAAGCTGCAAGGCTTGAGACTGTGGGGGGGTAATTAAAGGATTAAAGAGGAGATGCATTGTTACTGTGAATTTTAATGCAACGTGGTCTGTGAGACATGTGACTTGTGAACTGTAAGAGTCCTGGGCTTTAAGGACGAGAGTTTCCTGTGTTGCTGCTCTTTCTTCTTTGAGATGTTGGTGATGTGAATAAAGCTGACTTGAGAGAGAACTCTGTCTTGTCATTCCCACAGTATAGCCCAAATGCAGCAATATATTCAGCGGACAAGTCACGTAGCCAAGAATCCTATTATTCTTCCGAACAGTATGATAACAGACGTGGAGCTCACCGCTCTCCTTCAGGGCCCCCTTTGAGTTTGCGTCAGAAGAGCCTAAGTCCCCGCCGTGAACATGTTTCATTCCAGGACCATCAGAGGGGCAGCCATGGATTCCAACACCTGGTTCGTGGCCATCAGCAGCACTCAGACTATGACTTCCTGGGCCCACAAGGGGCGCTAGCTGAAGACGTGGGGCACTCTTCAGCTGGGCCCTGAGGAGCCCCAAATGAAATTGATAAATCTGCACCACACATCAGTACTGCTTTGCTGCCCTCTAGTGACAACAGAGGTACTACATTTTCCCCTACTGAAAATCAAAACACTGCTAAACACAAGCTAAATCTATTTAGCTTGGAGAAGTCATCTTTTAATTTATAAAAAATCTCTTAGAAAAGCTAGAATGAGTTATTATTCTGCATTAATTGAGGAGAACAAGAATAATCCCAGGTTTCTTTTCAGTACTGTAGCCAGGTTGACAAAGAGACGGGACTCTGTCAATCCTAGCATTCCCTTAGAGCTTACTAGTCAGGACTTTATGAACTTTTTCAATAATAAAATTTCATCCATCAGAGATAAAATCAATCAGATTCTTCTCACAGTTAACTTAAATACAGTAACTACTACAACTCCTTCAACTGATATCTGTTTGGATGCGTTTACCCCAATTGACCTTTTAGAGTTAGACAAAATAATTTCCTCATCCAAGCCTTCAACTTGTCTTTTAGACCCTATTCCTACCAGGTTATTTAAAGAAGTCTTCCCACTTATTGGTAGCTTTATTCTTCATATAATCAATTCTTCATTAACTTTAGGCCATGTTCCGCAGGCTTTTAAAACGGCTGTAATTAAACCCTTACTCAAAAAGCCAACGCTAGATCCAGGAGCTTTAGCTAACTATAGACCAATCTCTAATCTCCCTTTCATTTCAAAAATCTTAGAAAGAGTTGTTGCTACGCAATTATTTGACCACCTGCAGGGAAATGGTTTACTTGAAGAGTTTCAATCTGGGTTTAGAATCCATCATAGTACTGAAACAACCTTAGCGAAGGTCACTAACGACCTCCACATCGCATCTGATAATGGACTGGTTTCTGTACTTGTCCTTTTAGACCTTAGTGCAGCTTTTGATACTATCGATCATAATATTCTACTTGATAGATTAGAACACTATGTTGGACTTAATGGAACTTCGTTGCAGTGGTTTAGATCTTATTTATTTGATAGGTTCCAGTTTGTTCATGTCAATAATGAGTTTTCTTTCAACTCAAAGCTTAGTCATGGAGTTCCACAGGGATCTGTGCTAGGCCCTACTCTTTTTAGTTTTTATACTTTATGCTTCCGTTAGGCAACATTATTAGAAAGCACTTTATACATTTTCATTGTTATGCAGATGATACACAATTATACCTGTCAATGAAGCCAGATGATAGTAATCAATTAGCCAAGTTGGAAGCCTGTCTTAAGGAAATCAAAGCTTGGATGACTTGTAATCTCCTGCTATTAAATTCTGATAAGACTGAAGTCATTCTTGTTGGTCCAGAAAACCTTAGAAATACCTTTCCAAATCAAACTTTCAGTTTGGATGCAGTTACTCTTTCTTTTAATAGCTCTGTGAGGAACCTTGGAATTATTTTTGATCAAGATCTGTCCTTCAGTTCACATATTAAATTTGTTTCTAAGACTGCCTTCTATCATTTGCGTAATATTGCCAAGATTAGGAGCATCTTGTCTCAGAGTGATGCTGAGAAACTGATCCACGCTTTTGTTAGCTCAAGATTAGATTATTGTAATTCTTTATTATCAGGTTGTCCTAAAACACCTTTAAAAAGTTTTCAGCTGATCCAAAATGCTGCAGCAAGAGTTTTAACAGATACTAGAAAGAGAGATCATATCTCTCCGGTTCTGGCCTCCCTTCTTTGGCTTCCCATAGAGTTTAGAATTAAGTTTAAAATCCTTCTTCTTACTTACAAAGCTCTAAACAATCAGGCTCCTTTTTATTTAAAAGATCTGATACTACCATATTATCCTAACAGAGCACTACGCTCCCAAAATGCAGGATTACTTGTAATACCTAGAATCTCCAAAAGTACAATGGGAGGCAGAGCCTTCAGTTATCAAGCTCCTCTCCTGTGGAACCAGCTGTCAATCTGGATTTGGGAGTCAGACTCAATCTCAGTTTTTAAGAATAGGATTAAAACTTTTGTTCTGCCCTCAGTAGTGTGTGTTTTACAGAGTTAGATAAAATAGTTCATAAGTTCATATTAAAATATCATAGTCCTTTTGTAATAATTCATTTGTAGTAATTTCCGTTAAAAATGGTTATTGTGTTAAAAGTGATTTCTGTATAGTTAGTAGTAATTTGTCTGTATTTTATATTGAAAGCGCAGCCAGTTGCCGCTATGATTTATGGGTAGAAGAAACGGACTTCGGTAGAGAGGAAAAAAAGGCAGAAGTGCATAGCCTGCCCGTGAATTTCTGAAAACGTTCCTCCTGTGTGTTAAACCCCTTTTTTACACCTCCGAAAGCAATGGCTGTAAGTAAATGAATGTTATGTTGGTTTTATAAGTTGTTAAATGTGAACTTAAGATCGTTTTTAGAGTGTGATTTGTTTTCAGTAATTAGTCATGTCCCAGAGCCCCGCTAGCTTGTTAAGTGTATTGTGTTCTCTGTTTATTCCAGGAATTAGTCTTACCCCCAGGGGCTCGCTAGCTTATTTTAATGTATGTATTTTCTGTTTTTATTTCTAGTTTCACTCGGGCTTTTCAACGAGCTTCGAGCCACAGTTGTAAGGTACTGTAATGTGTCTAAGGAGACTGAATAAAGGAGCAGGACGCTCGGTTTCCTGGCTCGTGAAAAATGAGTTTGGCTTGCTGTTGATCTGCGTTAACATACACAGAGTATACAACACGTAGGGATAACAGTACAGTGAAAAGCCAAGTCAGCAGTTGGTGAAGATAAGGTCCACGACACAGCGGGGGACGACACTCTAGAGTGAAACGCCAGGTCAGCAGTTGGTGAAGATAAGATTCACAACACAGCGATGGACGACACTCAAGAGAAGGCGAACTCCGAAGCCAAATCATCGCACAACGCTAGCTCCAGCTCCAGACGTTCTAGCTCCAAGTTATCCTCAAAGTCCAGCGTAATGGAAGCAGCCATCATGGTGCGAGCCTCGGCTGAGGCTGTGAATGCTAGAGCCTTGTACAGTAAGAAACAATTAGAAATAAAACAACAAGCAAAGCTAGAACAAGTGGAGCGACAAGCGAAGCTAGAACAAGAACAAGCCAAGCAACAAGCAAAACTGGAGCTGGATCTGGGGATGCTGGAGATAGAAAAGGAAGCAGCGGCCGCCACAGCAAAAGCAGAAGTTCTAGAAGCTGCTGCAGCTGCCGAGCTAGACAAAGGAGAGAGTGTAAGGAGCGCAATTTCATCACAAGCTGTCAGACAGAGAACTATGGAGTATGTGCACCACCAAATCCAGCTAAAGTCACAGGTGCGACCAGCTGAAGAAGAAACACCTCAAGTTGAACCTGCACAAAGGGCACAATCATTCACTCCGAGGAGACCCGAACAAACTCTCTCTCCACCAGCATTCAAGAAAATGTACGTGAAAAATGAATCCATCGACATACCGAGAGACTGTGTCAGGCCAAACAGCTACCATGCTTCCCACAGTGGTGACCCACCTATGGCAGACTTTGCTAGGTTCTTCGCGCGCAGAGAGCTAATCACAACCGGACTCTTTAAGTTTGACGACACCCCCGAAAACTTTAGAGCATGGCAGTCGTCATTCATAAATGCAACTGAAGACGTTGGTCTCACATATAGCCAGGAGTTAGATCTCCTAGTCAAGTGGCTTGGTAAAGAGTCCTCAGAGCACGTTAAAAGAATCAGAGCTGTCTATGCCACTAACCCCAAAGCTGCTCTCCAATTGTCATTGGACAGGCTAGAAGAATGTTATGCTACGCCAGAAGTAGTAGAAAACGCCTTGTTCAAAAAATTAGATAACTTCCCTCACCTTACAAACAGAGACAATGTAAAACTCAGAGAACTTGGAGATTTACTCTTAGAGCTGCGGGTCGCTAAAGATGAAGCTTATCTCCCAGGCCTCGCCTACCTCGACACACCCCGTGGGGTTAAGCCCATAGTTGAAAAGTTGCCTCCAAATTTACAAGATAAATGGCTGCACGTGGGCTCAAAATACAAACAAAAATATGACGTAACCGTCCCTCCCTTCTCATATTTTATAAAGTTTGTCCAAGACGAGGCTAAAGCAAGAAATGACCCAAGTTTTACGACATGCAGCAGCCAACCCTTCAGCAAAGGTGAGAGGCCACCATTCAAACAAACTAGCTACAGAACACCTCTAACTGTAAAAAAAACAGAGGTCGACACAACTGATCCCGCTAGTACTAAAGAGGACGATTTAACACGCTACTGTCCAGTCCATAAGAAAATGCATCCTCTAGCCAAATGTAGAGCTTTTCAGAATAAACCACTACAAGAGAGGCGAAGCATACTCAAAGAATACAAACGATGTTTTCGCTGCTGCTCTCCCATGCACGCAATAAAGGACTGTGACATGAGACTCAAGTGCGAGGAGTGCCAAAGTGAAAGACATTGCTCTGCCATGCATCCTGATTCAAGTCAGCAACCCCAGCCAGGAAACACACCTGAACCAGAGCCTCAGCCCCGAGACAACACACCACCTGAGGTAACGTCACGGTGCACTGAGATCTGCGGCGAAGGTAATCCCCTGCGTTCTTGCTCAAAGGTATGTCTAGTTCGAGTTTTCCCTAAAGGCCAACCAGAACGCTCCGTTAAGATGTATGCAATCCTTGACGATCAGAGTAATAAATTGCTGGCCCATCCTGAATTCTTCGAGCTGTTTGGGATCAAAGGTAGCCCTCTGACATACCTCATGAGAACATGTGCTGGTTTAACTGAAATGCTTGGCAGGGAAGCAGCGGGGTTCCAAATCGAGCCAGTAGGTGGAGGCCCACGCTTAGACCTCCCTCCTCTCCTTGAATGCGACGAGATAAAGTTCAGTAGGGGTGAAATACCTACGCCCGAATTCGCTCTTGCTCATGCCCACTTAAAACACCTCGCTCCTCTCATCCCCAAGTATGACTCAGATGCACAGATGGCAATTTTACTGGGCAGAGACATCCTACGAGTCCACAAAGTAAGACAACATGTCAACGGTCCCCACAATGCTCCCTTTGCTCAACGCCTGGACCTAGGCTGGGTAATTGTGGGAGAGGTGTGCCTTAACGCTCATAAGCCAACCGTCAACCTTTATAAAACGTACATGCTCTCCAATGGACGCCCATCTCTCTTCACTCCTTGTCCTAACAGCATCAACATCAAAGAGAAACCATGCTACAGCGGGGAGCACAAGGACGGCCTCTCTAAACGCAGCTCAAAACCCAATGCAGTGGAAGAAAAGCTTGGGGACAAAGTTTTTGAGTGTACAGAGAACGATAACAAGTGTGCCGTGTCCTTCGAAGATGAGACCTTCCTAAAGATAATGGAGGAAGAAGTCCACCAGGATGGAAATAACAACTGGATCGCTCCTCTGCCATTCAAGTTTCCTCGCTTGCCACTCCCAAATAATAGGGACCAAGAGTTGTCTAGACTCGGCTCACTAAGACGCAACTTAACGAAAAACCCTCAAATGAAAGAACAGTTCTCAGAGTTTATGGACAAGCTGTTCGAGAACAATCACGCAGAGATCGCTCCACCCATCACCGATAACACTGAATGCTGGTACCTGCCCATTTTCGGGGTATATCATCCCCAGAAGCCCGATCAGATACGGGCTGTCTTCGATTCAAGTGCCGAGCAATTTGGTGTGTCACTCAACTCAGTACTGTTAACAGGTCCAGATCTTAATAATACCCTCCTCGGCATGCTGATTCGGTTTAGGAAGGAGCTCATCGCAGTCACTGCCGATATCCAGCAAATGTTTTATGGGTTTGTAGTCAGACCAGACCATAGAGACTATTTGAGGATCTTGTGGCAGGAGGGAAACGACTTGTCAAAAGAGGTGCAGGAGTACCGCATGCGGGTGCACGTTTTTGGAAACAGCCCATCGCCAGCGGTAGCTATCTATTGCCTACACAGGTCTATCCAGAAAGGCGAGCCAAAGTTTGGAGCAGACACAAGACACTTTGTTGAGAGACACTTTTATGTAGATGACGGGTTGATTTCGCTCCCCACTGAATCTGCAGCCATAGACTTGCTCAAACGCACATGTGCATCCTTGGCCGAGTCCAATCTCAAGCTCCACAAAATCGCCTCGAATAGTGTCTCAGTCATGCAAGCCTTCAAGCCAGAAGACCTGGCCACCGGTATCAAAGACTTGAGTCTCGGCGATGACACTCTACCAGCTCAGAGAAGTCTAGGCCTGTGCTGGGACATAAACACTGACTCTTTCACATTCAAGGTTGCCGTCAATGACAAACCCTACACCCGCCGCGGGGTTCTGTCAATGATTAACAGCATCTTTGACCCCTTGGGACTAGCGTCACCAGTGACGATCAAAGGCAGACTCTTGTTACGTGAACTGTCGAATGGTGTCCAAGGTCGGGATGCTCCTCTCCCTCAGGACAAAATGGACGCATGGGAAACATGGAAAATGTCCCTCCAAGATCTTAGCAGTCTTAAAGTGCCACGCTGCTACGTACCAGCTTCCCTCTCTAAGCCCACTTACACCGAACTGTGTATCTTTTCCGATGCTTCAAGCTGAGCTATTGCGGCAGTAGCATACTTGAAGACAGTCAATGCAGAAGGACAATGCGAAGTCGGATTTGTGTTTGGAAAAGTGAAACTTTCACCACAACCAGAGCCCACGATACCTCGCCTTGAACTTTGTGGAGCAGTTCTAGCGGTTGAGATGGCGGAGCTCATTCTGGACGAACTTGATCACAAACCAAATGCTGTCAAATTCTACTGTGATAGCAAGGTGGTTCTTGGGTACATTTGCAATGATTCAAAGCGCTTCTATGTCTATGTGCATAACCGCGTTCATCGTATACGTCAGTCCACATCCCCTGAACAGTGGCACTACGTCACATCAGAGCAAAACCCAGCTGATCTAGCCACCAGGTCAATACCTGCATCACAGCTCATGGACACTATGTGGTTTAAGGGACCAGACTTCCTTTACAAACTACCTGAATCCGAGACACCTGAATCCTTTGAGTTGATCGAGCCTGAAGTAGACTCTGAAATCAGAAAAGTCGCTACCTTTTCTACTCACATTCAGAAGAACGGGCTCTCACCAGAGTGCTTCCAGTGCTTTTCAAGTTGGAACTCATTAGTTCGTGCCATTGCATTCCTAATTCACCAAGCTCGTTCTCACTCATCAAGCAACCTGTCAGATCATTCATGCAGGGGCTGGCATCGATGTAGCAAGCCACGCACTCCAGAGTAGCTGGATGCTGCCAGTAACCTCATCCTCCAGTCTGTTCAAAAAGACACTTTTCCCGACGAGTATGCTGCTCTCCATGCCAACCAAACCGTCCGCAGTTCAAGTCCCATCGTAGCTCTTGATCCCTATATGAATGAAAGCCTCATCAAGGTCGGAGGTCACCTCAAACATGCTTCATTGAACACAGCATCCAAGAATCCAACCATTCTTCCAAACAAGCATCACGTAACTCAACTGCTTGTCCGTCACTATCATGCCAAAGTTGTGCATCAAGGAAGGCAGTTCACAGAAAGCGCAATTAGGCAAGCCGGACTGTGGATTGTAGGTTGCCAGAGACTGGTCTCATCCATTATCCACCATTGTGCAACGTGCAGGAGACTCAGGAGAAAACTAGAGACTCAGAAAATGGCAGATCTTCCACCTGAGAGACTCAAAACAGGCCCTCCATTTTTATATGTCGGGTAGTAGATAAAAGGAAGTTGTGGCATTAGTAATGCCAGGCGAGGAGTGTTCTGCCCTCAGTAGTGTGTGTTTTACAGAGTTAGAAAAAATAGTTCATAAGTTCATATTAAAATATCATAGTCCTTTTGTAATAATTCATTTGTAGTAATTCCCGTTAAAAATGGTTATTGTGTTAAAAGTGATTTCTGTATAGTTATTAGTAATTTGTCTGTATTTTATATTGAAAGCGCAGCCAGTTGCCGCTATGATTTATGGGTAGAAGAAACGGACTTCGGTAGAGAGGAAAAAAAGGCAGAAGTGCATAGCCTGCCCGCGAATTTCTGAAAACGTTCCTCCTGTGTGTTAAACCCCTTTTTTACACCTCCGAAAGCAATGGCTGTAAGTAAATGAATGTTATGTTGGTTTTATAAGCTGTTAAATGTGAACTTGAGATCGTTTTTAGAGTGTGATTTGTTTTCAGTAATTAGTCATATCCCAGAGCCCCGCTAGCCTGTTAAGTGTATTGTGTTCTCTGTTTATTCCAGGAATTAGTCTTACCCCCAGGGGCTCGCTAGCTTATTTTAATGTATGTATTTTCTGTTTTTATTTCTAGTTTCACTCGGGCTTTTCAACGAGCTTCGAGCCACAGTTGTAAGGTACTGTAATGTGTCTAAGGAGACTGAATAAAGGAGCAGGACGCTCGGTTTCCTGGCTCGTGAAAAACGAGTTTGGCTTGCTGTTGATCTGCGTTAACATACACAGAGTATACAACACGTAGGGATAACAGTACAACCTTCCTTTTTGATATAGCCTACAATTAGGGAGGGATCATGTGTTTCTGAACCCTCCCTTAGTTATGCTGCTAATAGATTTAGTCAGCCGGGGGACCTCCAATAATGCACTGGGCCTCACTCCTTTCTTCACTCTCAATGAAATATTTTTTTTTCTGCTGGTCATTAACATCTGTTTGTTCTCTCCCATAGATTGAGTCCCCATTGTGCTGTTTGCTCTCTACATGTCTGTTCTTTTCATCTTCTCTGTCCCCTCACCCCCCAGCCAGTCGCAGCAGATGGCTGCCCCTCCCTGAGCCTGGTTCTGCTGGGGGTTTCTTCCTGTTAAAAGGGAGCTTTTCCTCTCCACCGTGGCCAAGCGCTTGCTCACAGGGGATCGCCTGATTGCTGGGGTCTTTCTGCAATTGTGGGGGTCCCCCCTACAGTTGAAAGTGCTATGAGATGACTGTTGTTGTGAAATGGCGCTATACAAATAGAGTTGAATTGAATTGTTGCAGTGGTAAATGAGATCCCCTTTTCTTCATATGTAAATGGACTTGTTGAGGGTACAGATGCACACATTCTGTTAGATTCAGGCTCCCATATCTCATTTATCAGTGAAGCAACCAGAATGTCCATTTCAGTACTAGCCAAAAAGCCTCTTATGAAGCACTACATTCTGTCTGAAGCAGTAATTGGGCACAGTTTAGATACTTTGGGCACCATTGATGTGGCTCTGAAATTAGGCTCACATACATTCCATCATAACATGCAGGTGATAAGAAATGTTACTCAGAGCACACTGTTGGGCCTAGACTTTCTTCAGCTCCATAAGGTCACCTTGGATATGGGAAAGGGTGTATGTAGTGTTTATGGGGAGGAACTGCCACTGTTAAAAACTACACAGCTGGCCCCTGATAACTGTATGGCAAAGGTTATGGAATGCACAACTGTACCCCGACGTTGTGAAATGAAATGCAAGATCACATTAAACCCTCCCACAATCATTGCTGGCATCCCAGACAACTATGATGGCTGCCTAGAGCCACGCCAGATGGACATTGAGGGCATCACAGTGGCGCGCACCTTGACAACGGCAGTAAATGTTGTGACTCCAGTACACCTTCTGAATCCGACGGATAGTCCCATCACCCTGCAGCCAGGTATGCGCATAAGACAGTTCATCCCTGTGTCACAAGATGACATAGTGTCAGAGTCTGCCCCTGTATGCAATGTATCCAACTGTCCTTTACAATCACACAAGGCAACAAACACAGCCTAAATCTCTGACACATTGCCATTTGATGTTCAGTGTGGTGCTCTGACTGCCTCTGAGAGGTCTCAACTGACCAAACTGCTCCTGTGTTATCATGATGTGTTCAGTAAAAGCCCTACAGATTTTGGCAGAACTGACATTGTCAAACACAAAATCCACACAAATGCTTCACCCCCCGTTAGAAAACGTGCCTATCGCACCTCACCCCAGATGCAGGAGGCGATTCAGTCACAGGTGAACGACATGCTAGACAAAGGACTTATTGAAATCAGCCATAGTCCCTGTGCAGCCCCGTTGTAATGGTGTGAAAAAAGGATGGCTCATGGCGTTTTTGTGTTGATTATAGAGGTTTGAATGCTGTGACCACGAAAGATGCTCATGCTTTGCCCAGAACAGATCAGAATCAGAATCAGAATCAGAATCAGCTTTATTGGCCAAGTATGCACAACACATACAAGGAATTTGACTTTGGCTAAAAACTTGCTCTCGTTGTTCAGGTGAAGGATTTAAATAAGGATTCAATGACAACCACAGTATGTACAGTAAATTACAGTCTGTCCACGTTTCTATAAAAGGATGCAAATATATACAGGAATATATGCAGTTATTTACTCGGACTAACCACACTTTGCAGAAATATATGAAAAAAATATACAATCACACAGTATTTCAATGTGGACTCAGATTCAGTGATATAATGTGAATGAAGTAAAAAGCAGTGTGAGAGTTATGTGCAATGTAATAATGGATGAAAAGTCATGAGTACAGCAACAGGTAGGACTAGGTGAATGTTAGGAGTTCATCAGAGTGATGGCTTGAGGAAAGAAACTGTTCCTGTGACGGGTGGTTTTGACCTTCAGTGATCTGTAACGACGACCAGAAGATAGAAGTTCAAACAGTTTGTGGCCGGGGTGTGATGGGTCAGCACAGATGTTTCCCGCCCGTTTCCTGGTTATGGACCGATATAAGTTCTCAATGGAGGGTAGGTCGGTACCAATGATCCTCTCCGCAGACTTAATGATCCGCTGCAGTCTGGTCTTGTCCTGTTTAGTGGCAGATCCAAACCAGACAGTGATGGAAAAGCAGAGGACAGATTGGATGATGGCGGTGTAGAAGACAACCAGCAGCTCCTGAGGCAAATCAAACTTCTTGAGCTGACGCAGAAAAAACAACCTCTGCTGGGCCTTTTTCCGGACAGTGTCAATATGGGAGGACCACTTCAGGTTCCGGGAGATTGTGGTACCCAGAAACTTGAAGGAGTCCACAGTGGACACTGTGCTGTTGAGGATGGTGAGTGGGAGGAATGAAGGGGGGTGTCGCCTGAAATCCACAGTCATCTCCACCGTTTTGGCTGGGTTAAGTTCAAGATGGTTCTGGCTGCACCAGAGGATCAGCTGCTCCACCTCCCGCCTGTATGCAGACTCATCACCATCCCGGATCAAACCGATGACTGTGGTGTCGTCCGCAAACTTCAGGAGCTCCACCGAAGGGTCCTCTGAGGTGCAGTCGTTGGAGTAGAGGGAGAAGAGCAGTGGGGAAAGGACACATCCTTGGGGGGCGCCAGTACTAATTTTTCGGGAGCTGGATGTAAATCTCCCTAGCTTCACCTGTTGCCACCTGTCAGTCAGAAAGCTGGAGATCCACTGGCAGGTGGAGGGGGGCACCTTGAGCTGGAGGAGTTTCTGATGAAGAATGCCTGGGATGATGGTGTTGAACGCTGAGCTGAAGTCGACAAACAGGATCCTGGCGTACGTCCCTGGGGAGTCGAGGTGTTGCAGGATGTAATGTAGTCCCATATTCACTGCATCATCCACTGACCTGTTTGACCGGTAGGCAAACTGCAGTGGGTCCATCAGGGGGCCTGTGATGACCTTCAGGTGGTTCAGCACCAATCTCTCCAAGGATTTCATGACCACAGAGGTCAGGGCAACAGGTCTGTAGTCGTTTAATCCTGTAATAGAGGGTTTCTTGGGAACTGGAATGATGATGGAGCGTTTGAAGCAGGAAGGCACTTCACGCAGCTCCAGTGATCTGTTAAAGATCCGGGTGAAGATGGGGGCCAACTCGTTGGAGCAGACTCTCAGGCAGGACGGAGACACACCATCAGGTCCTGCAGCCTTCTTGATCTTTTGTCTCTGAAAGACCCAGCGCACCTCCTCTTCACAGATCATTAGTGCTGGTGGGAGGTCAGAGTGGAGGAGGGATGGAGTTCCTGGGGCTGCAGATAATCCTTTTGTGTGGGTGGGAGGTGAGAACTGTAGGTTCTTTTCAAACCTGCAGTAAAAGCTGTTTAGGTCATTAGCCAGCTGGAGGTTTTCCGCAGGGTGGGGGGATGGTCTCCTGTAGTTGGTGATATTCCGTAGGCCTCTCCAGACAGAAGCAGAGTTGTTAGCTGAGAAGTTTTTTTGTAACTTCACACTGTAGCTCCTCTTAGCAAGCCTGGTCTCCTTCGTCAGCATGTTTCTGGCCCGCTTGTACAGAGTCCAGTCACCAGTCCTGTAGGCCTCCTCCTTGGTCTGACGTAGCTGCTTCAGTTTAGGAATGAACCAGGGTTTATTGTTGTTGTATATGCAGAAGGTCTTGGTCTGCACACACATGTCCTCGCAGAAACAGGTGTATGATGTCACAGTGTCAGTGAGTTCATTTAAGTTAATGGCTGCAGCTTCAAAAACACTCCAATCTGTGCAGTCAAAGCAGGCTTGTAACTTCAGCTTTGATTCCTCAGTCCATTTCTTCACAGTCCTTACAACAGGCTTGGAAGTTTTTAGTTTCTGTCTGTACAGAAGGTACCAAGGTAGATGATACCTTGGATGCATTACGGGGCTCATCAGTGTTCAGTACCATGGACCTTTCATCAGGGTATTGGCAGGTGCAGTTGGATGAGCAAGACAAAGCCAAAACAGCTTTTACTACTGGTAGGGGTCTTTACCAGTTCTGTGTTATGCCCATGGGTCTTGTGAATGCTCCACCCACATTTCAGCATTTGATGCAGCTGGTATTGCAAGGCCTCTCGTGGAAAACATGTCTCATTTATTTAGATGACATTATCACGTACAGCCCCAGTTTTTCCACACATTTGCAGCATCTTAGAGAGGTGTTTGATTGGCTAAGAGCAGCTAATTTAAAAATCAAACCATCAAAGTATCACTTTGCTCAAGAAGAAGTGTCATTTCTAGGGCATGTAGTCTCTGCAGCTAGTCTGAAATCTGACCCTCAAACCATTCAGAAAGTACAGGAGTGGCCCACTCCTGAGAACCCCACTGAAGTCAGAGCGTTTCTCGGCTTATGCTCATATTACTGCCGTTTCATCTATCAATATGCTAAGCTGTCTGAATCTCTGCATAGCCTCACTCAAAAAGGGAAACCATTTGTCTGGACTGAAATTGAACAGTTTGCTTTTGACTGCCTTCGCCATGCCCGAACTCACACACCCATTCTCTCCTACCCAGATTTGTCAGGAGAATCCCTGCTCTTTACGGATGCATCCAACACAGCCATCGGGTGTGTGTGATCACAGGTTAATGACTGTAATATGGAAAAAGTCATTGCCTATGGTAGCCACGTCCTGACACGGACTGAGAGACGCTGGTCCACCTATGACAGGGAACTGTGGGCTGTTGTGTGGTCTATTTGTCACTTTCACCAATATTTGACTGCACTTAAAAAAAAACAAAACTGTACACCACAGTTCTTCTCTAACAGTTTGGAACTTTTCCCTGACAGATGTGTAGTACTAGATTGTCTTTTTGCTGTTGTTGCTGTGAAGCGAGGACGCTTCTTTTGTGAAGGGGGAAGTAATGTAAGAGGTAATTTTGGAAAAGGCTTTTATTTTGAAGGAGTGACGGAAGTGAAGTGGGAGGATGTTTTTGTAAATAGAACGTTGGGTGCAGCTATGGCTGGATATTAAAGTTATGTGAAGAGCTCAAATGATGTCGTTCTTGTGGCAGAAGGACAAACCTTCATCTATCACCCACGCAAGCTTACATTAGTTAAAGTCCGCTAGACTGAAGTCCGTCCAGTGGTGGTGGGTTTAAATCTCTGTTTTTAATTTTTATTTTCTCTCCATCGTTGTTGTGGCATTTCTGCAGAGATCAGCTGTCAGTCAGACACTGTGGGCGGGACCTGGACATCATCTAGTTCTTCTTTTAATGTTTTAGTTTTTTAATGTCAGACGTCTCATAGCTTTGACAGTTTTTTTTATTTCTTGTCAACTTTTTCTCATGACGTTAAAATAACAGAGTGGCCTGTCAACATGGGTGTGTGGATAGTTTTGGTTTATTATTACTATCTGTGTAACTTTGTGACCTTTACATCTGTGAGCTGTTTTATCTGCAGCTCTGTCAGTGTCTACTTCACCATGGAGGCCGTCACTGCTCATGAGGATTTTTACTGACTAATGTGTTTCTCCACATGAAAACGTAAACTGCTGTGTGCTCTAAATGACTGATTATGTGTGTTGTTGTGTCTGTGCACACTGTGGCGGTCCAGACCAGAAGGTTGCGTTGCACAAAGCGTGTGCTTTCTCGGGGTCACCAGTGTGGTGGCATGAATTAATAAGGAGCGAACTGAGAGTTTTTGAGGGATTTTATTAATCATACCGCCATCACAACACCACTCCGGCGCCGTGCAGGCGCGCCGGAGCGGGCCCGGAGGCTCTCGTCAGGAGACAAGGAATGCGTCTCATCAGAAGCAGTGGTCAGAGAGAGAGAGAGAGAGTTACAGAGCATATGCAGTTTTTATACCCCACTACAGACAATGCATTCACAGCAGTAGGTATGGACATTTGCATTTGAGAGACACACATAACAATAGGAAGATTACTGGCCGGAATTCGCCTCTGCTCCGGAGCTGTAGGACAAAAGAGGTTACAAGGCACATCTACATATTGTTATCAGTCCATAGATCACACTGCTATGTTAATTGCTCCCGCTGAGCGCTCTGCTTGTCCGTGGCTGTTGTGGGGGTTACCCATACACACCTTCATTTATCACACGTTTTGTTCTCCTCCTTTTGTTTAAACTGCTGCATATATAATCTGCTGTGGGCTGTTATAACTCTGTGATTATGACGGTTATGATCCACGATTTTCTTCATTTATTGGGATTCTGAAATGAACAGACTGTTGATGAAATGAAATCACTGGACAGAAGTCATGGAAGACAGCTGATGGGTTCAGTCACGAGTAAACTTTTTCTTTAAGACAAACCAAATATTTTCTTCTGTCTTCATCCCACAATCTCACCAAAACTAATACACATTAATTTAAATCAGTTTTCTGTTTGTTCACCATTAGTTTTCATCTGAGTTTCCCAGGATTTATCTGGATTTCTTTTTAATCCTGTTAATATACGAGTCAACTGTGGCTCTTATACCACGGATCTATAAGTCATGATGATGAATGACACATTTTTATTTAACTACTTCAGTCATGGTTCTATACTGAATCATTTGTTTAACTTCCAGCCTTATAATTATGTAGATAATATTGTAATATGTATAAACACGGGCTGCACGGTGGCGCAGTGGTTTAGCACTGTGGCAGCACAGTTTACCCTCGGCCGGGGGATCGTGGGGATCATGAGATCGTGGGTTCAATCCCAGCCCCCGACCAACAGTGAGCTGTGTGGAGTTTGCATGTTCTCCCCGTGTTGTGTGGGTTTACTCTGGGATTTCTCTGGTTTCCTCCCGCATACCAAAAACATGTAGGTTTAGGGCGCTCGCGCACGCAGCGACCGGCAGCCGGTGGCTTGTCACCAGACTGCAAACCAAATCTACCTACGGGTACAAATAAGTAACCAAAAAAAAAAAAAAACACTAAGGATGTTCTTTGGTAAAAAATGGAACAAATCAGTTGCACATTTTGTTATACTTGTGATTAATGGCTAAACTTGTGTAAAAGAATCAATGAAAAAGTATTCTTTAAATTACATTTTCATTTCTACTTGTGACTCTCATGCAACAAAAATGCTGCTAGAGCAACATAAATCACTTGATAATCATGAATGTAAATGCAATTAAAATGTGACAATTTATGGCAGCAATTTTTTTTATTTTTCAACAAAGCTATTTTTTAAATATTGTCACATTTCCGGTTTTATTTTTTAAATAGTCAAAGCAGAAGTGCTTCTAGTTGAGGTAACTTTCATAATAACCTCAACCTTTAAAAGTACAAACTGATCAATTTTAATTGATTTTCAGAGCTCCTGATCTTCATGGAGAGTTTCTGACAGAATCTCTCCCTCTTTTCATGCTTTTGAGTAAACAGCCCGAATCAACGTCACTATGTCTCCCAGCTGGTCTGGGAACGCCTTGGTATCCTCTCTGAAGAGCTGGAGCAGGGGGCTGGGGAGAGGGAAGTCTGGGCTTCTCTGCTTGAACTGCTGCCTCTGTGACCCGGACCTCCAGTAAAGTGGTAGAAGATGGATGGATGGATTTGGATGCATAAAGCGGCCCTCTGAAACAGTTCTATGTATCTAAGCTGAAATTATTATTATTATTAGTAGTATTTATTTTCAATGTGATTCCACTTTGTGCTGTGTGCTCACTTCATCCTGCCTGTGAAAGTCTGAAGTCTGGAGCTGAGAGAAAAATCAGCTGAATAATTCTACAGTCTTTTTGCTTTTCTTCTTCTTTTATTTCTCTGCCCAAGGTCCTGGTCTAGTTAAAAAATCCTTTCAGATTCCTAATGGCAGCAGCAGCATAAACGGTCTCATCCTGCAGCAGGACAAACATATATGTGGTGGATGAAGCTGCTGTGAAGTGTGCAGCTCATGGCTCTGCTGTTAGAGTGATATCGTTTATTGGTGAGGAGGGAGAATGATTTTTAAAACTATAATTTTATAGTTATCATTATTGTGTTTGGTATGGAGAGCCCTTTACCTTCTAAATATGTATTTTTAATGGACTGATCCAGGGGTGGTAAACATGTGGCTGCGGGCCAAAATCTGTCCACCGGGGTGTCCAAATTTTTCTCAGTGAATTGACAGCTTTCTTTCTAATAAATGTCTGACTTTTTTTACTGATTAAAATTGTTCATGTAAATTTGAGACATTTTTCTCCTTAAGATGAAGCTTTTTTCCTCCTCAGTTTTCCATTCTTTCTTTTCTTTTTTCTGGTGAAAACAGGTAGTGTCCATTTCAGTTCAATCCATCAGCAACTACTCATGACAAAGTGCAGCCTGAAGGGATGTCCCAGATATGGGTCATTTCCAGCCCTGAAGGGCCACTGGGTAGGAGGAAGGCTACAAATGAGAATTGGGATGGGCCCCAAATCTACCTGGACTTCACTCTCACATTGCAGATATTTTTCTCCACCTTTTTACAGGATTTACTGCTGTTAATAAATAATAAGACTAGAGGAAGGATCAGACGAGACACGAGCTGATGACACACAACTTTATTTCCTCCAGCAAGCAGAACAGACTGACTCGGGTACCAGAGCGAATCTCTTTATTACAACTTTATTCCCGCCCTTGGCACCCGGAGTACACACATTAGCATACACAACAATAGAGCATGACTCAACACAATACTTTCGCGCCCAGCATACCCAAGGTATGAACAGTGTCTTCCACCCCACAAAACAGGTTCATGCCTGGCATACCGGAAGTGAAGGCACATCTTCATTTGGTTTATTACCACCTTGTGCTCCAACACCCGTCCTTGGTTCCTCTCCCTTCTTCTCCTCATTTCCATCTCTCACCTCCTTCCCCCAATTCCCCAAAGTCCTGGGTGGAGTGCGACCTCCTGTTGTGTCACAACAGAGCCCCCCCCCCCCAACACCAAGAAGGGGCTTTAACCCTCCGGTGCTCTGGGCTTGAGCAAGCACCAGTAATGGCTGCAACGTGGAGGCGCCGGGCCGGCCGAAGTGCCTTGCTGTCGAGGTGGGTATGAGAAAAGCTCAGCACCCAGCACCACTTGCTCATCTGCCAACACATACACCAGCACAGGTCTGTCTATACAGATTGTTTCCTTACACCCCCCAAGGTCTAACACAAAATGTTTCACCCCTGTTTCCAACAGTCTGAACGGGCCATCATACGGCGGACGTTGTGGTATTCTGTAGGCGACATGCCTAACGAAATCGAATTTGGTGTTTTCCAAACATTTTAGAACAAATGTGCGGGGAAAACAATGGTGTGGTGGCCCTGGGACGCTGCCATCCTCTGCCCCAGAAAAAAAGGCATGCGGACGGGTTGGAACTGGGCACGGGGATCTCCGGCAAAAATTCTCCGGGAATCCACAACGGCTGAGAAAAAACGAGCTCTGCCAGGGAAGTTGGCAAATCTTCCTTAGGCGCGGAGCGCAACCCCAGTAGAACCCAAGGTAGGCGGTTGACTCAATTTGCGTCCGTTAGCGAGGCTCTGAGCACTGCTTTAAGCAACCTGTGAAACCACTCGCACAGACCATTAGCCTGCGGGATGTACACAGTTGTGCAGTGGATTTTGAGCCCTAGGCTCTTGGCCACCGCGGACCAGAGTTCCGAAACAAATTGTGGACCCCTGTTGGAGGTGATGTCTGACGGGGTTCCAAACTATGAGACCCAGGATGACAAAAATGCGTGGGCTACATCGGCAGATGTGATGGAATTCACCAGAACCGCCTCTGGCCAATGCGTAGTGCGGCCCATGATTGTCAGAAGGTGTGTGAACTCCTGTGATGGCGGAAGGGGACCCACTAAATCCACATGTATGTTGGCAAACGTCCTGGCCAGAATTTGAAAAGGCTCAAGGGGAGCTTTGGTGTGCTTCTGCACCTTAGCCCGTTGGCACGCAACGCACGCTGTGGCCCATTCTTTCACATCCCTGTGTAAGCGAGGCCAGACGAATTTGGACCAAACCAGCTTAAACAAAGCTTGTATGCCTGAATGTGAAAGGGAGTGGACAGACTCAAAAATGTGGTGGCACCACGAGCTCGGAACAACCGGGCGGGAACGACCGGTGGAGACATCGCACAGCGGGGGGGCACCCTTCTTGTACTGCCCTGCTCTCCAGTTTTAATCCGGTACCTGCGGATTGGAGCGTGCAAATGTCAGCGTCCCCGGTTCTGACAGCGGCCATTGCAGAAAAATCAATACCCACGTAAACTGGAGAGACCAGCGCGTGTGACAGGCAGTCCACCACAACGTTAAGTTTACCAGCTACATGTTGGATGTCGGTTGTGAACTCCAGAATTGCGGCCAGGTGCCATTCCTGCTGAGCCGACCATGGTTCGAAGACTATGGACATTGCATAGGTTAGTGGTTTGTGATCGACAAATGCGGTAAACTCGTGACCTTTGAGCCAGAACTGAAAATGACACGTAGCCAGGTGGAGAGCCAACAACTCTCTGTCAAAAGTGCTATACTTACGCTCGTTGTCATGCAAAGTACGGCTGAAAAAGGCAAAGGGTTACCACAAACCGGAGACGTACTGCTCCACCACGGCTCCTACCGCGACATCCGATGCATCTGTGGTGAGCGCTATTCGTGCTGACGGGGCTGGGTGGGAAAGCAAAGCCGCATTGGCGAGTGCCGTTTTGGCACCTGTGAAAACCTAGGCCCGATTGGGGGTCCAGTCAATGCTCTCCACGGCTTTCTTCTTTTTGAGCGCGGTATACAGCGGTTGCAGCAGCTGGGCTGCGAGGGGGAGGAACGGTTGTAAAAACTGACCATCCCCAAAAATTCCTGCAGCGCCCTCACGGTTTGCAGAAGTTGAAAATCTGACACTGCGCGTACCTTATCTGGCAGCAGGAACTAGCCTTCTGGAGAGATGCAGTGACCTAAGAAGTCAATTACTGGCAGCCCGAACTGACACTTCACCGGATTAACAATCAGCCCGTGTGCATCCAACTGTTGGAAAACCTGCTTGAGGTGAGTGAGGTGCTCCTCCTCTGACGCGCTAGCCACCAAAATGTCATCTAAGTAGACGAAAACGAACAGCAAGTCACAGAGCAATGCATCCATCATCCTTTGAAAAGTTTGTGCTGCGCCCTTTAACCTGATCAGCATGTGTAAAAACTTGAAAAGACCAAAGGGAGTTATTACTGCCATTTTGGGAACTTCCTCAGTGCAACCCGGGACCTGGTGGTAACAGCAGACCAGATCCACTTTTGAAAAAATGTCAGTTCTGGCCAGGTGCACGGAAAAATCCTGGATGTACGGGATGGGGTAATGGTCGTGTTAGGTGACATTGTTCAAGTGATGGAAATCACCGCACAGCCGCCACAAACCATGGGACTTGGGTATCATGTGCAGCAGGGACGCCCAAGGGCTGTTGGAGCACTTAGCGATCCCTAAGCATTCTAAGTTGGCAAACTCCTCGAGCGCAATAGCTAGCTTAGCTGCATCCAGGCGACACGGACGTGCAAAAACCGGAAGGCCCTTCATGGTGATAAAGTGCTCGACCCCATGCTTGGTTACAGCAGCAGAAAAGTTGGGCACCGTGAGTGTGGGAAACTCATCAAGCAAACGCTGGTACTAATCCCCCGGAGCTAAAACATTTGCATGTGTTAGTGGCCCAACTCCACAAGCTATGCAGGGTAATGAGGAAATAGAAACAGCATCGACTAAACGTCTGTTAACAATATCAACAAGGAGACCATAAGCACACAGAAAATCAGCACCTAAAATAGGAACTGAACATGCAGCTACCACAAAGTCCCTCTCATAATTGTGTCCATGCAAACATACAGTCACCGACCTTTCACCAAATGGGGGAGATGTTGGCAGCCTTCTGCCAGCCTTTCCACGCTGACTGGAAGAATGAGGCTCTTCTGGGAGCCAGAGTCCACCAAGAACTGTCTCCCAGAATGTGTGTCCTCGATGAAAAGCAACTTCTCCCTGTTGCCAGCAGCCATAGCTGTTACTGACTTCTTGCTGGTCCCTTTCTGCGTCCTCTGGAAATGACATGGTGGCAGAAAACGTTGCGCATCGGTGCCAAAATGGTGATGATGAAAACACACCGTCTCATTCCTGTGTTTCTGAGTGGCCGTGCCGGTGACCACCTGTGGCTCCTTCACTTCGCTGGACTCCGCAGACGATCCCGGTCTCACTGAATGGATGCCAAATCTCTGCTGTTCAACCTCGTTGGACTCCTCCGGAGATCTCGATCTCACTGCCTGGACACTGAAACTCCTGTTAGCCAGGATGATGCAGTCTGCTTCCTCTGCCAGCGCTCGATAATCGTTGGTCACCAGCAGCAGCGAGTTGGCCAAGATTGTCCTCAGCAAAAGCTGGTAGCTTCTCCAGGAAGAGGTGGGCAAAGAGGAAAGATCCATCATCTGCACCCAGCAAAAACAGCATACTCTCCATTTACTCAACAGCTGATCCGTCTCCTAATTCCATGTGTGAGAGGAGCCTCTCTGCTCTCTCTCCGGTTCAGGGGACATAACAATGCAGCAGCAGCCATTTGAGAGTGTCATATTTGCCCCCGGGCTGGGGAGCGCGAAGCAGGCTCATTGCGCGACGAGTGGCTTGCGGGTCCAGTGAAGGTACCATGTAATGGTACTTTGTGTCATCTTCCGAGACTCCACGGAGAGCGAAGTGGGCTTCCATGTGATTGAACCAAGCGACTGGGTCGTGGGGCCAAAAGTCCAGGAGTTTGACCGCCACGGTGAGCATAGTGGGGGGAACCCCAAGCGCGTATGTTCCCGCAAAGGTGCTCGGTCTGTCTTCCATTTTCACGTCTCAGGGTCACCAATGTGGAGGAAGGATCAGACACGAGCTAGCGACACATAACTTTATTTCCTCCAGCAAGCAGAACAGACTGACTCGGGTGCCAGAGCGAATCTCTTTATTACAGCTTTATTCCCGCCCTTGGCACCCAGAGTACACACATTAATATACACGACAACAGAGCGTGACTCAACACAATATTTTCGCACCCAGCATACCCAAGGTGTGAACAGCGTCTTCCATACCCACACAATAGGTTCACGCCTGGCATATCGGGAGCGAAGGCGCATCTTCATTTGGTTTTTTACCCCCTAGCGCTCTGGCACCCATCCTTGGTTCCTCTCCCTTCTTCTCCTCATTTCCATTTCTCACCTCCTTCCCCCAATTCTCCAACGTCCTGGGTGGAGTGCGATCTCCTGTTGTGTCACCACAAGACAGTGTTTCTGTTTTTATGGATGAAGTATAAGGGTCATTTATATTTAAAAAGGTTGTAAATTTAGTTCAAGTACATTTTAGCATGCAATAGTCAAATTAAATTATATTAAACATAATTTTCCAACCACAAAATTGCAGCTGGTGGAAAGGCTGAGTGGCTAGTATCTTTGGAAAATCACTAGCCACAGTAGCTGGTGAGCAAAAGTGTCAATCTTTTTCAAACTTTATTGAACAAAACAATTTACAAACTCTTGTAGGGCAAACAATCCTGCACAAACAACTGAACTTAGAACAACAAAACAATGAAGGTGTTAAAATTCTTCTCCAGTGAGGCAATAATATAAAATCAGAACAAAAGACAGTTAGTGAATGTATCAAAGAATTCTGAGATTGACTGATCTTTCTGTGCCAAAGTCTATAAGGAAAGAATGTAGTTTTCATTTCATTTTTAAACCCAGCTAAGGATGGTAATGTGTTCTTCCATTTATTGACATGAATATGGTATTTACCCAAAATGACAATAATGTTTAGCATTTTCATATTTGGAATGTTATCCAAGTACAAAATGATCTGAGACGCCTCAAGAGGAATATCGATGCCAAGATTAATCCATCTAAAAACATCGCTCCAAAACTGAGCAGATCTAGGACAGGAAAAGAACAAATGTTCAACGGTCTCAGGTTCCTCTGCACAGAAAACACATGGCTCCACCTCAAATTTAAATCTTCTCCGTAGAGTTTCTGGGACTGGATAAAAACTATTTATAATCTTAAAATGTGTTTCCTTTTCCTTAGGTGGAATAGGCCACTTCAGCAAGTTATTATTTTGGTTCTTTGCCAAGCAGTTTTCCAGCAGTTCCAATCTCCTTGGTGTTCCAAAATCTATAAAAAAGTTTCTGTTCAAATGCATTGCCAATTACTTGATTATAGCACTCTTTTATCCAAATCTTAACTCCCCCTCTTTTTAACTCTGGTAATTGAGTGGACACCTTGGAATAAGTTAAAATATTCCTGATTAACTGAACCAAGGGAAGTGGAATTGCTTTAAAGACTGAGTTATATTCTCTTACTAAACAATCCAATTTAAATTTATCAACAAATGATTTACAATCTAAAAAAGTTCCATTTTCATCCATCAAATCAATTCCATATAATATATTTTTATGGACCCACTCTTTCTGAAAGTTTTCCTATTGATTGTAATAACTCGATTATTCCACAAGGTGAAGCCATGCAGTGTAAAGTTGTGATTAAATACCATTTTCCATTAATTCAGAACTTGTTTATGGAACTCTGACAACTTCAGGGGTATTTTTGACATTTCAAAATCACATTTCAGCAAAAATTCCAAACTTCCAACTTTTTCAAACAGGTTTTTTTTTTTTTTTTTTTTTTGTATGTGGAACCAAAGGGAATCAGGATGAGACAGAAATTGTTTCATCCACTTCAATCTGAGCATCCCAATGACAGATTCAAATTCAGCTGCTTTTAGCCCACCATTTTGGTAGTCCTTAATTATATATGATTCCTTTCAATAATCAGTCTTGTTTTTCCAAACAAAGTTAAAAATTAATCAATTTATTTTTTAATCAGTTGAGGAGGACATACAAGGTTAATGCAGTGGTTCAAAAAAATAAATTATCTCTAAATTAGAAAAAAAAATATTAGGTTGTTTGGAAATTATTAAATAAATCATGAAATAATAATGGTAATGATAGATGATACCAGAATTGAAATATTACAGGAAAATAAGTTTCTGGAGGTGATGCTAGACAATAAAACCTGCTGGAAACCTCACATCAGTCACATCCAGGCCAAGTTGGCAAAATGTATAGAGATACTGGGGAAGATAAGACACATTTTGGACTATGAATCATTATTCTTACTGTACAATTCACTGTTTTTACCATATCTTAACTACCACGTTGAGATCTGGGGAAACACCTACAAAACCAACCTACAGCCAATATGCACATTACAAAAAAAAAAAAATATAGAGAGACCATACCAACTCACTGTTTTTAAAGTCACATGCCATAAAGTTCATGGATTTAGTTCAATTTAAGACAGCACAAATAATGTACAGGGCAATTAACCCCTTGCACTCCGGTCAATTTTCCTAAAAACGGCAAAAAAAAATGTGCCCAAAGTAAATCGAAAGCTGTTCTTCAACCCTTTGCAGCATCTTGAATGAATGAATGAATGAATCTTTATTTCGGATAGTACAGGTTAAAAGAAACTGAATAATATAACAAAGGGGGAAAGAAAATCCAACAAGGTCAAATTAGACAATAACTCCTCTGATTATACAATTCAACGTAAGTTATCCGAAATGGGTGATGGCTGAAGCCGCAGCTTATATTACCCACCCATATTCCATCCAAGAATTCAAAAGAGAAAAAAAGAGAAGAAAAAAAAATCTTCATGGGGTTGGTCTCATTTTAAAGAAAACACTTTGAATTTTTTGGCAAAAAAAACATGATCTCTCTTAAGTGCTCCGGCCACTGAGTTACAGTCATCTAAACATAGTGAACTTGAAGAAAATAAATTTGGCCTGGGTGTTTTTTTGGATACAAATGCTTGCAAATAACACACAGCTTCAGATCCGGGCTGGAAAATGCAACAGAAATGTAGAACCAAGTGTTATCCAGCTGAGGTCCAAATTTTGTAACAATACCACAAAAAGTGAATATATTACACAGCTTTTTTCTCAGGCTGTTCCCAGGCGTTTTGGAACTGTGCAAAATTGTGCCAAATGGCACAGTTTGGAAAAATGTCTGTAACTTTTGAATGATTCAATGTAGAAGCTTCATTTAGGGCTCTAATGAAAGGTCACATTCAGGGCTGTGTCTGTGTGTGTGTGTGTGTGTGTGTGTGGGGTTGTCCACCCCACCCCCCGCTACAGAGGACGGAGATCCGCCCTTGCTACATGACGGATTACACTCGGATGTGGCATGTTTCCACAGCACCGCTGTCACTGCGGCTCCCCCCACCCCCCCGCTACAGAATTGTAGCGGCAGGGGGGGGGGGCGTTCACGGTCCGGAAGCGGCGAACGAACCATGTAACGTGGCGCACGCACTTCGGACATCGTGCACCGCACAGTTGTAATTTACCGATCGGTCAAAAGTCATTTTTGATTACAATTTTCAGGGATAAAAAATAATTTGGCTTATAACACCTTACCTCTTCACAGCCACATTGTCCTGGCCAACTTCTCTTCCTCATTGTCAGAGGAACCGACGCTGGTCCGCTCGTGGTTCTGGTCTCGTGACCCGGTCAAAACATAATTCCATGATTGCGGTTTTGGCGAATGATTTACGACCTTCGTCGTCGGCCTCCGTCGGTCTATGATGACCATATAAGAGAATCCTAAACACTCTGCTGGAATTAAAAAAAAAATAAATAAACCACTGCCTGTGGCTGCTGAAGCAGTCTCTCTTCACCCAGCTTTAGACAAAACAGCTCAGCAAACTTCTGTGCTTCAATTGGCTCGCAGCCATTGGGAGGCCGGTCCTTCTGGCTAGGTTTTCATTCATTGGTTCTTCAAGGTTTCAGAAACCCAATTCAAGGCTCTTATTAGTCAAATGAGAGGTCAATCAGATGAACTAATCTGTTCGCGGCTGTGTCTGCAGCTTTTATTTTCAGTGCGCGCTTGGACGCCATACACCACCTACATCAAAATCTCTATGATGCGTCCTAGAGCGCACGAGGGCGCTCTCGTGCGCTCTAGGACGCAGAGACTTGCCCACCCGTGGGACAACGGAGCGCAAGAGGTTAATAAGCAGCTTCCAACTAATATACAAAAAATATTCAAAAAAGAGACAATGATTACAATTTGAGAGGAGACTTAAACTTTACAAAACCGAAGGTTCAAACAACAAAGAAAAGTATGTGCATATCTGTCTGTGGAGTGGATTTGTGGAACAGTCTGGAGCTGGAACTGAAACTATGTCCCAACAGAAACCAGTTCAAAAAGAGGTATTGTGCAAAATGAAAGCAGACGAGGCAGCGAGCTGAACGACACATGAACTTTATTCACCTTCCAACATTATGGACAGAAAATACTCTCTTCCTCCAGCGACTCCAGTGTCTCCTGAACTCCCCGGGGGGTGGATAGTCCTATTACGTATGAGACCGCCGGTGCAACTTCCCCTTTCAGTCCTTTGTTCCATCTCCCCCCACGGCTTCCGACTCTGGGTGGAGACCCCCACACACACACTGCCACCACAGTATAAACATTATTTGCTAAAAGGATATATGTTAAAGGTGTAGTATTAACATGTAAGATGCACTAAACTCACGCTGGGACACTATGGTATGGTAGGTGGGACGGCACTGTGTATCTGTTGTTTGGGGCTGGGTATAGATGCATGTATATGTATGGACTGTATGTATGTATGCATGTATGTAGGGATGGATGGGTGTCAGTGTTGATTTGTATGAAATATAGTTAATTGTCTACTTGGGGTTCTTAAGAGGAAATATGTATATATTTCACACAGTTGTATTTAGGGAAAAGAGGAGTTGGAGTAAATCTGTATTAACTTCTTCCTTCTCTTTCTGGAGCACTGTACACTGTCACTTTTATTGCACTTGTCATTTGTTTGTTTTTGCTTTATTGTTCGAAATAAAGTATATCATCATCATCATCATCATCATCATCATCATCATCATCATCAATCCATGTTGTGTTTATTTTCCCTACAGGATTTTATATTTATACCCAGTCATGCTAAAGCAGGACGGTCGCTGCTTTACCACATATTTGGTCTGCTGTTTACATGATGGGGATCACTTTAGAAGGCCTATTTTAAAGATTTCACAAATTGGGGGAAGTAAAGTTGGAAATTGACCAGAAAAAAATCTTAAATTTGCCCAAAAAAAAAAGTGTCTCAAATTAAAGACTAAAATCGAACAAATTTTTGACAATAAAGTCTGAAATTAAGGAGAAAAATGTCAAAAATTTACTAGAAAAAACTGCAAATTTATGAGACAAATTTTTCAAATGTATCACCAAACAAATGCTGCAGCTAAGTGTTAGAAAATCTGCTGTTCCTCACCTTGGAATGAGGAAAGTCTGGTTTGTAACCCAGCAGCTCCTCTCTGCTCGGACACTTCTTCGTTTCCTCCCTTCAGAGCTGCACCTTGATGATGGGTGGGGAGGGGGGAGAGTCCAAGATTGCGCAATAAGCAGACGTTATGATTCCCTGTGCGCTATTATGCGGAGCACGAAGGAAGGAATGACAAATCCAAAAGCAGGAGTTGATTCGTGCATTTTATTGACTCAACCCCAAAGTCCAGTAAACAGCCCCGATAATTTACATAGAGTTGATATGATTAGATGAGGCAGTCAAGGAGGAGGTCGTGAATCAGTTCATGTACCTGGGGTCCACGAGCAGCAACAACCTCTCCCTTGATACAGAGATCGACAAGAGGATTGGAAAATCAGCCTCCACACTCGCTCGCCTCACCACATGAGTGTGGGAGAATCCCAGACTCTCTGTCAAGACGAAGATGGCAGTGTACAACGCCTGCGTCATCAGCACACTGCTCTATGGGAGTGAGACGTGGACAACATATGCCCGGCAGGAAAAGAGACTGAACTCCTTCCACTTGCGCTGCATTCGCCACATCCAGGACATATCCTGGCAGGACAAAGTGCCCAACACAGAAGTTCTGTCCCGCGCTGGCCTTCCCTCCATGTTCACTCTACTCAGGCAGCGCAGGCTCCGCTGGCTAGGCCACGTTCACCGTATGGAGGATGGCAGAATTCCCAAAGACGTCCTCTACGGAGAACTTGCAACTGGCAGGAGAGATGTTGGCCGCCCACAGCTGCGCTTTAGAGACGTCTGCAAGAGAGACATGAAGGCCCTGGAGATCAACACAGAGCGCTGGGAGGACCTTGCAACAGACCGCTCCAAATGGAGAGGCACCCTGATCAGACAGCTCAAGGCGGGTGAAGAGAGACTGACTGCTGCAGCAGATGAAAAAAGGACCCGCAGGAAGAACCGCCACAGACCCAGCAGCACGGAGTCCACCCACAAGTGCGACCTGTGTGACAGGGACTGTCATTCGCGCATCGGCCTGTTCAGCCACAGGCGGTGCTGTTCCAGCAGAGTAGACGTTTAGGATTCTCTTCCATGGTCATCATAGAGTCTATGATGACCATAGGTCTATAGCTCCGTTGGTCTATGTCTATGACATAGACCAACGGAGGCTGACGACGACGATATGATTAGATGAGGCCACCAGACATACAAGGACGTCACCTGGATGCTCAACAGCCTGGAAAAGGGAATGCTTAGTGCCACTATATAGTTTTCGGCACAGAGAAAAAGACAGACATGAACTTATGGCTTGAGCAATCCGGGGCAGTCCGTGCAGTCTGGTGGATGAGGGTACGCAGGAACAGCCACTAACACCAATGAAGCCCATGATCTTACGGCGTAAGAGAAGACAACGACGTCAGGCTGAAGGTTAATGTAAGTAATGAAAACTTGCATACATGGAGGGACACGCTGCTGTGTATGAAGCACATAATGCTCCGGCGGCCTCTCCCTACTGACACATTTAAATAATAATAATACTAACGAGGGAAGAGACCGCCGGTGTGAGAATGCGTGGGCTGAACATAATTAATCCCACGTGTGCATGAGTGAGTGTCTGAGCGTGTGAATGGTGTGTGTGTGTGTGTGTGTGTGTGTGTGTAACACCCATAATACAAAACAGCTGGTAATACTGACAGGAGGAGGGGGTGTGCCCGAGCTGTCAGGGAACCGAGGACCCCAAAGAGCTCCCTGAAGGGCCTGATTGAAAATGAATAGTGAAACGGGCCAAAAATAGTCACGGCATCAGAACTGGGTTTGGCGCACTAAACCCAGGTTCATGACATAGCCCCCCCCCCCCCAATACCACCAGCCACAAAACAAAAAACACCACTAGGGACCCCCCCCAGAGACAAACAATTACCCAGGGTGGGAGGTGGTGAAAACAGCTTAGGAGGGAGCAACCGGTGAAAAATGCAAAACAATAATATGCACATACAGTACAGTGACCCTATTAACAGCCCCCCCCCCCAGGACACTAATCCCCCTCCCCAGGAATCCAAAGTTCAGGGGGTCGGCAAGAGTCCCAGGCACCAGACATGGTGAGGGGTGACTGATCGGGTGGCCTGCCCGAGTCCCAAGTCCAGCAGGCAGCCCATTGAACAGAGTCCGGCGGCCTGCCAGGGCCAACCGGATCACCTGATCCAAAGGCCAAGTCTTTTGGGCTGCCGACCAGCATGGTAGAGCCACCAGGACTGGAGGGGAAGGTTAAGAGGTAGTCTACCCACCGGGGAACTTCGGTGGTCAAGCCAAGGGATTTGAGCCCCCCTGCCCTCTGAAGCTTGGAGGAGGGGGACGGTAGCACCTGTGATGGTCCCGGTCCGGGACATGGCTGCGCCGGCGGTGGACTCCGGCTGGAACTTCGCTGCACCGGCGGTGGACTCTGGCTGGAGCTCCACTGCACCGGCGGTGGGCCCTGACTGGGCCATTGCTGCACCCACGGCATGCCAGCCGACCTGTGAAAGCACCAGACTCAGGAGACGGTCCACCGGGGAACCCTAGGCGAGGGCAGAGGAAGCGGGTCCACGGTGACCACAGTGGGGGAAGCTGCACCCGCGATGGTCCCGGTCTGGAACACCGTTGCACCAGCAGTGGCCCCTTCCCGGGACCTCATTGCTCCCGCAGTGAGCCCCGACTGGGCTTGTGTTGCACCCACAGTGGAGTCCAGCTGGACCCTTGCTGCCCCCACGGTGAACTCCGGCTGGAGCGCCGCTGCTCCTGTGGTGGACCCTAGCTGGGCCAATGCTGCGTCCTCGGGAAGCTGATCGACCAAGGCGAGCACCACACCCAGGAGGCAGCCCACCAGCGGAACAACAGGCGACGATGGCGTTGTGGAACCCTCAGGTGGTGTTAGACCATCTCCGGCGACCCTGAATGAGGCTGAAGGTTAATGTAAGTAATGAAAACTTGCATACACGGAGGTACATGCTGCCGTGTATGAAGCACATAATGCTCCGGAGGCGTCTCCCTACTGACACATCATTTAAGTAATAATACTAACGAAGGAAGAGACCACCAGTGTGAGAATGCGTGGGCTGAACATAACACTGGTCAACACCAAATTTATTGTCTAAGATTTTTTAGCTGATTTAGAACAATTTTGACGTGCTGAATGCAAAAATCACATTGGTTTTGCTCAATCAGGTCAACTTCTTGAACTATGCCCACAAGTTTTTTTACGTTTTTGTTTATACGTACGGGTATTTTCGCTTTATATGATGCAAAATTCTTTATTTCTTGAAATTCTCTGAATTTTGAACAATGATGACGTATCATTCAATTTACATGTACTTACCTTTATCAATGTCTATGATTCAATTTGCAGTACAACTGCTTACAACTTAGCATAAAAACCTGACCTGATCGAAAGAAACGGATGTCATTTTCGGATTCAGCGGTGCAAAATTGTCTTAAATCGGCTGGAAAAACACAGACAACTTACAAAAAAATTATTTTTATGTTGTGTAATTAATCCCACGTGTGCATGAGTGAGTGTCTGAGCATGTGCGCATGTGCGTGTGTGTAACACCCATAATACAAAACAGCTGGTGATACTGACAGGAGTGGGCGTGCCCAAGCTGTCAGGGAGCCGAGGACCCAAAAGAGCTCCCTGAAGCTCCTGATTGAAAATGAATAGTGAAACTGGCCAAAAATAGTCACGGATAAAGATAAAGGTAGTAAACCTTACACTAGAAAACAAATTTCTTTTGGTCTTTTGGTGTACAAGGGGCACTGCTGAAGACATTCTATGACACGGTGGTGGCATCAGTCATCACTTTTGGAGTGGTCTGCTGGGGCAGTGGCATTACAGCAGCCGATAGGAAGAGACTGAACAAACTGATCAAGAAAGCTAGCTCTGTCCTGGGGCAGCGCCTTGACCCAGTGGAGGAGATGGGAGAGAGAAGGATGGTGGCTAAACTGTCATCTCTGCTGGAGTCTGAGTTCCACCCTATGCAGGACATACTGAATGCACTGAGGAGCTCATTTAGCAGCAGACTACATCATCCCAGGTGCACAACCGAGAGGTTTCGCAGGTCCTTCCCACCTACGGCTGTCAGACTGTACAACCTAAGCAGGGCTGCTCGCAGAAAAAGCAAAAAGACGTGACAACCTAATAGTATTGAATGCAAAAGACGCAATAGACTTACACAATGGTCACCTCCGGTATACAACTAGGAAAATACCGGTCGCTATGGAGGGTGAGAATATGTATGGGTACATAATCATACCATGTATCAGAATCAGAATCAGAATCAGAATCAGGTTTATTGCCATTGTTCATGTAGTACACAAACTAGGAATTTGTCTCGGTACAATGCTGCAACATTAAACATGATAAGATAAGAGAAATAAACTATACATGTAATAAAGTGTAGGATAAGATTAAGTGATACTGGTCAACAGTTAAAATATATATTAGCCAGCAGCAGATACTGTGGAGAACTATATAGTGCAGTCGGTAATGCAGGAAGAAAACAGTGATGATTGACATGAGTTTGGTTGAGCTGCTGTACATGGTGCACGAGAGTCACTTAGTGTTCAGCAGTCTAATGGCAGAGGGGAAGAAGCTGTTCATGTGACGGGAGGTTTTAGTCTGGATGGACCGAAGTCTTCTACCAGAGGGGAGGGGGGCAAACAGTACGTGACCAGGGTGTGAGGGATCGGCTATGATCCGGCCAGCACGCCTCCGGGTCCTGGAGATGTACAGATCCTGGAGAGATGGGAGCTTGCAGCCGATCACCTTCTCAGCAGTGCGCACGACGCGCTGCAGCCTTAGTCTGTCCCTGGCAGTGGCTCCTGCGTACCACACGGTTATGGAGGTGGTGAGGATGGACTCGATGATGGCTGTGTAGAACTGCACTAACATCTTGGTGGGTAGCTTGAGCTTCCTCAGCTGCCGCAGGTAGAACATCCTCTGCTGGGCTTTTTTGATGAGTGAGCTGATGGTCAGCTCCCATTTGAGGTCCCTGGTGATGGTAGTGCCTAGGAAGCGGAAGGAATCAGCAGTGGTGATGGGAGAGCCTGAGAGGGTGAGGGGGGGCAGAGGAGTAGTGACTTTCCTGAAGTCTACAATCATCTCCACTGTCTTCAGAGCGTTCAGCTGCAGGTTGTTATTGCTGCACCAGGACGCCAGCTGGGCCACCTCTCTCCTGTAGGCGGACTCGTCGCCGTTGGAGATGAGCCCGATGAGGGTGGTGTCGTCCGCAAACTTGATCAACTTGACAGACTGGTGGCTGGAGGTGCAGGAGTTGGTGTAAAGGGAGAAGAGTAGGGGGGAAAGTACACAGCCCTGGGGTGATCCGGTGCTGATGCTAGTATAGTCTGAGACAGTCTTTCCCAGCCGCACATGCTGCCTCCGGTCCGTCAGGAAGTCGATGATCCACCTGCAGAGGGAGTCAGGCACGTTGAGCAGGGACAGCTTGTCCCGGAGCAGAGCGGGGCGGATGGTGTTGAATGCGGAGCTGAAGTCCACAAACAGGATCCTGGCGTAGGTTCTCGGGGAGTCCAGGTGCTGCAGGATGGAGTGGAGGGCCAGGTTGACTGCATCGTCTACAGACCTGTTGGCTCGGTAGGCAAACTGCAGCGGGTCCAGGAGAGGGGTGGTGATGGACTTGAGGTGGGACAGGACCAGGCGCTCAAAGGACTTCATGACTACAGAGGTGAGCGCTACAGGTCTGTAGTCATTAAGTCCAGTGATCCGTGGCTTCTTGGGGACAGGGATGATGGTGGAGGATTTGAGGCAGGATGGCACGTGGCATAACTTAAGGGAGGTGTTAAAAATGTCTGTGAATACAGGAGCCAGCTGTTTCGCACAGAGTCTCAGGGTGGAGGGAGACACGCCGTCTGGGCCGGGGGCCTTGCGCGGGTTCAGTCTGGAGAACTGTTTGAGCACATCCTGCTCACTGATGATAAGGGGAGGGGGGGAGGAGGGGGGGGGGGGTGCCTTAAATGAAGTAGGGAATGTGGAGGCTGTGGAGCTGGAGGGAGGGGGGGAGTTGGACACAGATGACGAGGTGTCAAAACGGGCATAGTGTTGGGACAGTCTCTGACAAAGGGCTTTGTCATCCTGACCTTTAGGAGCCTTAGGTCGATAGTTGGTGATTTGCCTCAGTCCTCTCCACACGGAAGCCGAATCATTAGCAGTGAACTGCTGCTGGAGTCTCTCTGACTACACAGATTTAGCCCTCTTCAGCTCTCTGTTAAACCGGTATTTAACCTCCCTGTAGCAGTCCCTGTCTCCACTTTTCAGCGCTGCTTCCTTCTCCTTCCTGATCTGTCTGAGCTTAGCTGTGAACCAGGGTTTGTCATTAGAGTAACTCACCCTGGTGCGTGATGGAAGAATGTTCTCTTCACAAAAGTGGATATATGAGTTCACAGTGTCCGTGTACTCATCCAGATCATGCGTGGCTCCTTTAAGCATGCCCCAGTCAGATATTTCCATGCACGTTTCCAGCTTCTCCTCAGCATCACTGGTCCGTATCTTCGTAGTGCTCACAACAGGTTTAGTGAGCTTCAATCTCTGTCTGTATGTGGGAATGAGGTGAACCATCATGTGATCAGATAATCCCAGCGCAGCTCGAGGGACAGCGCGATATGCGTCTTTCACTGTGGTGTAACAGTGATCCAGTGTGTTTAATCCTCTGGTGGGGCATTTAATAAACTGTTTGTAGCGGGGGAGATCGTGGCTCAGATTGCACTGATTAAAGTCGCCAGCCACAATAATCAGCGAGTCTGGAAAACTCCGCTCTGTGTGTTGAATGTGATCCGCGAGCACGCGCTGAGCTTCGCGCGTGTCCGCGTCGGGAGGGGCGTACACAGCGATCATTATGAAAGAAGCAAACTCCCGCGGGGAATAGAAGGGCTTGCAATTGATAACAAGAAATTCCAAGGCAGGAGAACAGTGTTTGGAAATTACCGTTACATCAGAGCACCAGCTGCAGTTGATGTAGAAGCAGACACCGCCTCCTGTGGTCTTGCCGGAAAGCTCTGTGTCACGATCAGCACGGAAGAGCTGAAAGCCATCGAGGCGCAGCGCGCTGTCCGGTATATTTTCCCGGAGCCAGGTCTCAGTAAAGCAGAGGACAGCTGAGGAGGCGAGGTCCTTAGAACGCATCAGCAGTCTCAGTTCATCCACCTTGTTAGAGAGAGAGTTGGTATTGGACAGAAATATGCCAGGCAGCGCCGTTCGCGAGCCTCTCCTGCGAAGTCGTACGAGAGCGCCCGCTCGTCTTCCTCTCTTCCGCCGTCTCACTTTCCGAGCCAAACAATAAACCAGATCGGCGGCAGGCGCTAGAAAAACTGGGAGGAGGTCCGTGGGGGTCAAAGTCCTGATATTTAAAAGTTCTTCATGGGTATAAGTACAAGCAGACACACAATTGACAAACAAAAACAAACAAAGAGCGCAGCGAAGCACCATGTCGACCGCTGTGGGCGCCATCTTGGATCGAAATGAGGATGTAGGATAACTAAGTAGACAGTTGTGCTGTTTCATTCCATCTAGCTACAATGCTCTGCACTGTGTGTGTGTTTATATATTTATATATTTATTCCATCTAGCAACAATGCTCCATGCTTTGTGTGTTTATATATTTACATATTTATTCCATCTAGCTACAATGCTCCGCACTGTGTGTGTTTATATATTTATTCCATCTAGCAACAATGCTCCGCACTGTGTGTGTTTATATACTCATATATTTATTCCATCCAGCTACAATGCTCCGCACTGTGTGTTTATATATTTACATATTTATTCCCTCCAGCTACAATGCTCTGCATTGTGTGTGTTTATATATTTATATATTTATTCCATCTAGCAACAATGCTCCGCACTGTGTGTGTTTATATACTCATATATTTATTCCATCCAGCTACAATGCTCCGCACTGTGTGTGTTTATATATTTACATATTTATTCCATCTAGCTACAATGCTCCACACTGTGTGTGTTTATATATTTACATATTTATTCCATCTAGCTACAATGCTCCGTACTGTGTGTGTTTTTATACTCATATATTTATTCCATCCAGCTACAATGCTCCGCACTGTGTGTGTTTATATATTTACATATTTATTCCATCTAGCTACAATGCTCCGCACTGTGTGTGTTTATATATTTATATATTTATTCCATCTAGCTACAATGCTCTGCGCTGTGTGTGTTTATATACTCATATATTTATTCCATCCAGCTACAATGCTCCGCACTGTGTGTGTTTATATATTTACATATTTATTCCATCTAGCTACAATGCTCCGCACTGTGTGTGTTTATATATTTACATATTTATTCCATCTAGCTACAATGCTCCGCACTGTGTGTGTTTATATATTTACATATTTATTCCATCTAGCTACAATGCTCCGCACTGTGTGTGTTTATATATTTACATATTTATTCCATCCAGCTACAATGCTCCGCACTGTGTGTGTTTATATATTTACATATTTATTCCATCTAGCTACAATGCTCCGCACTGTGTGTGTTTATATATTTACATATTTATTCCATCTAGCAACAACACCACTCACTGGAGTGGTGGATCAGTTGGTAGAGCATCCGCCCCACACCCGGGAGGCAGGGGTTCAAATCCCGGCCGGGTCATGCCGAAGACCACATAAAAGTGGAGCTTCCTGCCATCCAGCTTGGTGCTCAGCAATAATGGAATGGAGGAGGGAAATCTGTGGCGGCGCCTTGCATGGCAGCGGCCCTCTGATTTTGCACTTGGGGTGTGTGTGATTGACACTGTAGATAGGTAAAACACAATCTCGTTCTACTGTACATGGTTGGTTGTACAGCTGAATGACAATAAGGGTGATTTAAAGATTAAAGATTTAAACAATGCTCCGCACTGTGTGTGTTTATATACTCATATATTTATTCCATCCAGCTACAATGCTCCGCACTGTTTATATATTTACACTACCGTTCAAAAGTTTGGGGTCACTTAGAAATTTCCTTATTTTTGAAAGAAAAGCACTTTTTTTCAATGAAGATAACTTTAAACTAATCAGAAATACACTCTATACATTGCTAATGTGGTAAATGACTATTCTAGCTGCAAATGTCTGGTTTTTGGTGCAATATCTACATAGGTGTATAGAGGCCTATTTCCAGCAACTATCACTCCAGTGTTCTAATGGTACAATGTGTTTGCTCATTGCGTCAGAAGGCTAATGGATGATTAGAAAACCCTTGTGCAATAATGTTAGGTCTGCAATGCTGTAATTGCTGCAAATGGAGGATTCTTTGACGAAAGCAAAGTTTGAAGGAAAAAATTATTGTTTCAAATACAAATCATTATTTCAAACCTTGTCAATGTCTTGACTATATTTTTTATTCATTTTACAACTCATGGTAGTAAATAAGTATGACTTTTCATGGAAAACACAAAATAATTGTCTGGGTGACCCCAAACTTTTGAACAGTAGTGTATATATCTATTCCATCTCGCTACAATGCTCCGCACTGTGTGTCTATATACATATTTATATTTATATGTACATATGTATACTCGCTGCTCTTGTTTTTTCTTGCCTTCTGATTGTTGCTCTGAGTGTTGCTATCCCTGTGCTGTTGCAATCCTGGAATTTCCCCATTGTGGGACTAATAAAGGCTTATCTTATCTTATCTTATCTTATCTTAAATTCCTGACAGAGAGATGCTTGGAAAACGCCAGATATAAAAGGAGATGGGACTTGAGGCTCCAGGGTCTACCTGAAAAGGACGATGAGAATACTGGTGAAGTGGGGATTGGTATTCTCACTCGCATCATTCCCTGGTCCGTGGAGAAGCTCCGGAACACGATTGACACAGTGCATCACCTGGGCAGAAGGAGCGGCGTCGCCGACAACAACATGGTGAGGCTCATCATCATTCAGTTTGCCATGCGCACAGTGCGGGATGAAGTTTGTAGAAAATCCAAAGAAGCCAAGGTTTGTAAAGACATGAACATTCGCTTCAAAGAAGATTTCTGCAGAGAAGATAGAGAAGCCCGAGCAAAGCTGTGACCCGACGTTCAAGAGGCACGACGGAGCGGGAAGAAGGCCTTCTTGAAAGAGGGCTACACCATCATTGTTGGGAGAAAGATTGATCCGTGATGCTGAGTATAAGGTCATGATACTGATTTAATAATATCTTTCTACTTTCTAAGGCCTTTCGATTTTTTTTTCAAAGGAAGCACTAAATTCAATTTACAATCTCTGTAACTTTAATTTAAAAGTATTGGTTTTCTCAGAAGTGCAGAAGCCTTTTTCGTTACCCTGTTGGCAACTTTTGTTGCTCCTTTTTGTCAAGTATGCTTTTAGAGTACTTTATTTTTCTTAAATGGGAAAATTAACAGGAATTTGTACTTATTTTGTAGTTTGTTATACCCATGTTTTTTGTGGTTAGTCATTTGAACCTTAAATAAATGTCATAATCTCCCAGAGAGCTTTTAGGCAACGCATGGACAGGGAGGATGAAATAACGGATTTACGTGCAGGTTACACCACAACACATTTATTAAAGCAATGACAAACAGTCCAAAAGGGTGAAGACTCACAAAAATACGAAGATACACTTACGGTTGGCGTTCGGGGGCCAGCATCACCCCACAAACGCAGGAGGAGAAACATGTAACCACGCTGGCGTCCCGCAGCCGTTATCACTGGGCGGACACGAGAGGACCACAACAAACACGGTGTGGCTAACACGTCAAAATAGTGCTGACAACAGACTAATTACTGACAATACAATGACCCAGCAATGCATGACTGGCAAAAGGCTGCTTAAGTACACATATTGCTGGTGATGGTGAGATTGGGAGCACCTGGGTGAGGAGCAGGGAGAAGGCAAACGGGAATGGGAACAGCTGGCGGTAATGAGAGAGGAGGCGAGGTCAGACCGGCAGGCTGTCAATCAGCGCTCACACAAGAGTGAGCCAAAGAGGGCTGCCTCACAGCTGCCGGCCAGAGAGCAGTGGCTATGGGTAAGGAAGCAGCACAGAAATACATAATATACACATACACAGCAGCACCTAAACCCACAGGGAGGTCAGGACCGAGTCGGGGAGACCAAGCCGACTCGGCTCTTGACAAATAAATAGTGCATTGCTTACATCAAACAGGTTCATTTTGTCTTCTTTCAATTATTTATCCTTTTTTTTTTTCCTTTGAAAGACAAAAGTAAAATAGAAAGATGTCTTTACCTTCTTTACATGTTTCAACTGCACTGCAGCCTTCATCAGAAACAAGAAAAAAAGAACACCAAAAGGAATGTGAGAAGGAAACGCAAGGACGACTCACAAGATCAAAAAAAGAAAAAGCAGAACAAGAAACATTAAAATCAGCTATATCGGACCACTGCAAAAGAAATAATCACATCATGGACTGGGACAACACAAAAATTATTGGATCGGAGAGCAACAGACACAAACGTTGGATCAAGGAGGCAATAGAGATCAGAAAGCGGGGAAAAGACACCATGAACCGAGATGAGGGGGCCTTTATGCTTTCTCACACCTGGGACCACATTCTCCAGAGACCATCTGACGGCGGGAGGCGGGGCCGGCTCAGCGGATCTGACAGATCTGCTGAGCTGGCCCCGCCTACGAAAATCAGCTGATAAATGTCACCTGGCAGCAATCAGCTGACTCTTCTGATGAAGGCTGCAGTGCAGTTGAAACATGTAAAGAAGGTAAAGACATCTTTCTATTTTACTTTTGTCTTTCAAAGGAAAAAAAAAAAAAGGATAGTGCATTGCTTATTTTATAGATAACTAGAAAAGCACTCGGAGAGCGCAGACCTCCGCCAAGCGGCACAGTTCCCCCCATAGAGTGTTTGTGTGTACGTTTTCAGATTCCCTGAGCATGAAAAGATATGAGTAGCAATTGGATTCACAATGATTATTTGTTTATTTGACATGGACAGTGCAATAAACAGACAATTAATGAATGACAATCAATGTGATAGTGATAGGATTAGTGGTTCAGTAGTGTAAAATGGGGCTATAAGGGACGGCGGGTTAATAAGGGACACTTTTGTGGGAAATGTTTTAAATGTAATTCTGCTTTTTTTATTTTGAGCAGGACGCTGAGTTGTGTTGTTATTGTCAAATATCCATGAATCCTTCATCAAATCTAGGCGGAAGCAAAATTAAAAAGGCAGAATTACATTTAGAAAAGTGTCCCATATTACCCCGCCGTCCCTTATAGCCCCGTTTTACGGTTGTAAAAGCATTGCCTCCTTGGCGGAGGTAATAAACTGAAGTGTTGGTGTGTCCATCTCCTCCACTGACGGATGCAGATTGGTTAGACAGGTTGCCGTGGGTTTTATATTATATTGGGGTTGCGCTCCGCGGCAAAACAGAATTTAGAGTCTTCCCCGGCAGAGAGGTCGTTTTTACGCAGCGCCTATAGCTGGGCGGGGAATTTGTGGCAAATAATGGGGCGGCGGACAGGTGTCCGTGTCAGGTTTTGCAGCGTGGCGCAAAAGCAGCCACGCTGGCGGGCCCAGGCCAGCAGTGTTTTCCGCGTGCTTTTGTGCCTAAAACGTTGAAGAACGCGGAGTTTGTGTTGGTCAGACACGACGACCAGCGCAATGTGCGCAGCGCCTATGGCTGGCACAGGCACGCTGGGGGTCCGAGGCCAGCAGTGTTTTCCGCATGCTTTTGTGGCTAAAACGTTGAAGAAGGCGGAGTTTGTGTTGGTCAGACAGGACGCCCAGCGGCCTCCATTGCGCCTGCGCACATGTTGAAAATGGCCCTATGTCACAGTGTTGAAAAATGCTTTAAAAAAATTCCTGTATCCAGACGGTGAACCGGATCACCCCCAAAATTTAATCAGTTCTTCCTTGTACCATTTCCAACAATGCCTGAAAGTTTCATGCAAATCCGTCCAAGACTTTTTGAGTTATCTTGCTAACCAACAGACAAACAGACAGACAGACAGACAAACAGACAGACAAACAGACAAACACACAAACCCTGGCAAAAACATAACCTCCTCCTGGCCTTTTCGGCCTGGCGGAGGTAATTATAAGAAGGTTGCTTTAGATCTAGTGAGAAGGAATTATTTAGCTCATTCCTGGGCTGCACGGTGGCGCAGTTGTTTAGCACTGTGGCAGCACAGTTTTACCCTCGGCCGGGGGACCGCGGGGATCATGAGATCGTGGGTTCGATCCCAGCCCCCCGACCAACAGTGAGCTGTGTGGAGTTTGCATGTTCTCCCCGTGTTGCGCGGGTTTACTCCGGGATTTCTCCGGTTTCCTCCCGCACACCAAAAAACATGTAGGTTTAGGGCGCTCGCGCACGCAGCGACCAGCAGCCGGTGGCTTGTCACCAGACTGCAAACCAAGTCTACCTACGGGTACAAATAAGTAACAAAAAAAAAAAAAAAAAAAGTAAGGGAAAAAACTCAAAACATTTTTGTTTATTCTGATCAGAATAAGGTTTGTTGTGATGTCTGTTTTGTTTTCATCTTTGAATGTTCAAGGTTTGAAAATTTCAGTTAAACGCAAGGCCATCTTTTTATTTTGTAAAGAAGGCAGCTTGTTTGGTTTTTTTGTGTTTTTTTTTTTGGTTTGTTTTTGTTTTTAACAAGAGATCCACTCTGAAAGTTCTGATGAGACTTTTTGGGAACAACAATGAGGAGACAGAATCCTCTGTTCACATGGTACCGCACATTCTGCAGGTGTTATGATCTTATTCAATAGATTTCCAGAACAAATAGTCGATCACACAGAGGATGAAGAAGGACACTGGTTGATGTCTGTAGTAGAGATGTACAAACAAAAATTTATTTTACTCAGTGTGTGTGTCATAAAATCTCCGTGCGCTCTGCCATAGCACACGGAGTAGGAGAAGGATGGAAGGATTTAAATGCAGGAGTTCACCAAACACACATTTATTGACAAACAGTTTATACAATCATGAAAGTGCTCGGGAGAGCAGGGAGGACTACGGTGAGCTCAACTGACTCGGGGGAATGCAAACTGGGCACAGCCTAAGCCTAGCGGTTGAGCTGCGGGGAGAAACACCACCAGAAGCGTTGCAGAATTACTGCAGGGGAGAAATGTTTCTGGTCCAGCGTAGCAGATAACCACACAGAGAAACACTAACAGTTTACTCATGAATAGGAACAGTCTAAAAAGTCCAGTTCTCCCATGGAACACGAAGAATAGTCCTTTTTGACGTGAAGGTCACACCATGGAGATGGGAGTGACTCGTACAATGACCCAGCGGTGTTTGTCTAGCAAAGAGCCGCTTAAATACAAACGCTGCTGGCCACACAAATTGGGCACACCTGAGCGAGGCGCGGGAAAGATAATTACTTGGGCTGGGATCAGCTGGTGGAATTAAGGAGAGCAAGGGTGCGTGGTTGGACCAACAGGCTGTCAGCAGCGTGAGAAAAAGATCACAGAAGCTGACTAACAGCTGCCAGTCAGGCAGTGGCAATGAAGATGGAAATAAGTACAACCTACACATAATGCACATATACAGCAGAACCGAAAACCCACAGAGAGATCAGGGCCAAGCCGGGGAAAACCAAGTCGGCTCGGCTCATGACAGTGTCTGGGTATAATAACAAATGTCAGAACAAGGAGGTGATGTTGAGTTTAGCTCTGCTGATAAATGAATGGAAATTAAATATGTGACTGAAAATGTGATAATGGGAGGTGATTTTGACACGGCTCCTAATTTGTGGCCTGATAGAGTACCATCAAGAGGTCTGCAACCTGTGGACGATGACACCATAAACAAGTTATGTATGGAAACAGATACAGTGGACTACTGGAGGATCTTAAATCCCACCTTACAGAAATATACATGGGTGAACCCCTCAAACAGTAATCAGTGTTCTAGACTAGACTATTGGCTTATATCTCAGTCCTTCAGTAAATATGGAACTAAATGTGATATTCTACCATCTCCTTTAACAGACCATTGCCTCATCAGTCAGTCACTGACTTTTGTACAACAACCTCCAAAATCACAAAACATCTGGAAATTCAACAAAGTGCTCTTGAATAATGAGGACTTTTGTAAAGAAGTTAAACTCCTCCTCCAGAGTGTGAACGACATGATTACATCAAATATTAATAAATGGGAATGGTTTAAATTTAAAGTGAAAGAGAAGGAAATCATAACAGCCACAAAGCCATCCCTGTTACAACTCGCCGCTCATTAGCGGCGCCAGCTGAGCACACACCTGCACCTCATCAGCAGCGGGGCATATAAGCCACTCTGCCCTGTGCCTCGGCCTGAAGCCATCTGTTCCCTTCGGCTACTTGCTTCAGAGGAACCCCCTCGCCAAACAGCAAGATCGCTCACGTAAGCATACCTCCACTTGTGTTCCAGTCTTTCCCCTGTGCACAGGTGGATCTTTCCCGGCGGCGGACTCCGCCCCTGCATCACCACCTCGCTTCTGCTGTCAGGTGCATCGTCAGGTCACTGTCTTCTGGACTCTCCCTTGAGCACGCCTGCCACCTGCCCTGCCAAGTAAGCCAACAAACCTCTCATTACCTATTGTACTGGTTTGGTGCCCGTCACCTTCTCCCTGTGCTCTCTCCCCAGGGTTGTCTGGCTGTACGGTTTCCTGCCTCCGTGCCTGACGCTGACGTCCGCCACCAGTACATCCACATACCACAGACACACATTCACTCATCCTTGTTGTTGAATAAAGCTATTGAATTCACTCTGAGCCTGCGTGTGTGTCTCCTGAGCCGTGCGTTATGTCAGTACGGCTTCAGCAGAGCGGCTCGGCGGACAGTGGGCTCGCACGCCGATTTTCCACCCTCGAGGCTCGGGTGGATTTAATAGCTCATCAGCAGCAAGTGATACTTAATCAATTGACCTTAATAACTGACCGGTTAGACCGTCTGGACCCCCGACAGCCGTTCCCCCCGGCTCGTCAGGGAGGTGCAGCTCCTGCTGCTTCAGCGGCCGCCCAGTCAGCCCCGGGTGCCCCAGCCCGACTCACACCCATTCCTACTCCCGCCCGCTTTAGCGGTAAGCTCGGTGGAGCGCGGGGATTCATCATGCAGTGTGAGTCGGTGTTTCTGCGCATCCCCGGGGACTTTCCCTCAGACCATAGCCGAATTGGCTATATAGGAAACCTCCTGGAGGGTCGGGCACTCACCTGGGCTTATGCTGTAATGGCGAGGCCCGGTTATGCCTCCCTCACCTATGGCCAGTTCGTTAAACATTTTCTGGAAGTCTTTGATCACTCCCGTATGGAAAGTGTCCTGACCGATCGTCTCCTCAGCCTTCAGCAGGGGAGCCGATCGGCCGCGGACTACGCCATTGACTTCCGGGTTACAGCGGAGGAGGTTGGCTGGGAGGAACGAGCCCTCTGCGGCATCTTCCTCCGCAGTTTAAACTCTGGTCTGAGGGATGAACTGGCTGGTCGGGATATCCCTGAAACACTGGCGGAGCTAATCTCACTCACAATCAGCTTGGACAACCGGTTGCGCGAGCGCGCCTCAGAGTGGAAGCTGCCTTCTCGCTCTCGGGGGGTCTCGTCACGCCAGCCTCAAGCTTGCCCCCTGGCGTTACCGCCACCGGAGGTTCCCAAGGAGTCGGAGCCAATGGTGACGGGCCGTGCAAAGCTCCCCCTAGCGGAGAGACAACGCCGACGTGAGCTGGGTCTCTGCATGTATTGCGGGGACGACCAGCACACGGTGGAGCAATGCCCGGAGAAGCCAAACGGGGAGGTCCACGAGTCACTGTAGGGGGCCTCACAGACGCTAACCGGACAACTCCCCTTACTCAATTGTCGCTGCCCATTCGTTTCTGCCACAACATCACAGGGCATCTCACTCATGCACTGGTGGACTCAGGCGCGGAAGGAAGCTTTATTTCACAAAGCCTGGCAACCCGATTGGGCATCCGTTGCCAGCCCCTTAAAACTCCTCTCACCCTCATCAATCTCTCCCGTGCATCTCTGGGGAAAGTGACCCACCGGACAAACCCCGTCTCTGTCATCGTCTCTGGGAATCACCGGGAGGAGAGCTCCTTCTACATCTTGCCTTCTTCAGTGTCTCCAGTGATCCTGGGTTATCCGTGGCTCTGTCTCCATAACCCCGTCCTGGATTGGAAGACCGGGAAGGTAACAGCCTGGAGTACCTTTTGTATGAGCACCTGCCTCCAATCCGCTGCCTGCTCGCCATCCTCTCCTCCCGTGGTCAAGGATGCCGCGCCCCCGGACCTCTCCTTGGTGCCTGTGGAGTTTCACGACCTGGGCGCAGTCTTTAGTAAGTCCAAGGCAATGTCCCTTCATCCACACAGGCCTTACGACTGCGCCATAAACCTCCGCCAGGGGGCGCCTCTTCCCTCGGGATGTCTCTACAGCCTGTCAGCGCCGGAGAAGGAGGCCATGAACTCTTACCTTAAGGAATCTCTCAGCGCAGGTATTATTCGCCCATCATCATCGCCATTAGGTGCAGGGTTCTTCTTCGTGGGCAAGAAGGATGGCTCGCTTCATCCGTGCATCGACTTCCGAGCCCTTAACGACATCACGGAGAAGGACCGTTACACCCTGCCCCTGATGGACACCGTCTTCCACTCCCTCCAGGGGGCGACCTGGTTTACTAAGCTGGATCTCCGCAGCGCGTACCACCTCGTCCGGATCCGGGAGGGAGACGGATGGAAAACAGCCTTCTGTACCCCGAACGGCCACTTTGAATACCTGGTCATGCCGTTCGGGTTAACCAACGCTCCAGCCGTCTTTCAGCGCCTGATAAATGACGTTCTCCGGGATTTCATCGGCCTGTTTGTGTTCGTCTACCTGGATGATATTCTCATCTTCTCCAAGTCCAGCGATGAGCACCAGGTGCATGTGAGACGGGTCCTGCAGAGGTTACTGGAGAATCGGTTGTACGTGAAGGCGGAGAAGTGCAAGTTTTATGCCAAGAAGACGTCATTTCTCGGGTTTGTCATCTCCCATGACCAGGTGCTCCCTGACCCAGCTAAAATCAAAGCGGTGGTAGACTGGCCGACTCCCACGTCTAGAAAGCAGGTGCAACAATTCGTCGGCTTTGCCAACTTCTACCGCCGCTTTGTGCCCAATTTTGGAGCCATTGTCGGCCCTCTGACCCGTCTCACCTCCCCTAAGACTCGTTTCCAGTGGACTGATGAGGCTGCGGCGGCCTTCCAGGCGCTGAAGGCGGAGTTTTCATCCTCCCGGGTCCTCAGCCAGGTCGATCCCTCTTTGCAGTGCATCGTGGAGGTCGACGCCTCGGATACGGGGGTGGGGGTGGTGCTGTCTCAGCGGTCACCTGCGGATGGGGTCAAACGGCCCTGCGCCTTCTTCTCCTGGTGCTTGTCCCCGGCGGAACGCAATTACGACATGGGGGACAGGGAGCTTCTTGCCATCAAGCTCGCGCTCCAGGAGTGGCGTCACTGGCTGGAGGGGGCCGTCCTGCCCTTCGTGGTGTTAACGGATCACAAGAATCTGGAATATTTAAGAACTGCCAAGCGCCTGAATGCCCGCCAGGCCCGTTGGTCCCTGTTTTTTGCTAGATTCCGTTTCACCATCACATTCAGGCCGGGCTCCAAGAACGGACTCCCTGACGCCCTCTCCAGGCAATTCGCCCCTGAGGACTCGGAGAGCGCTGTACATACCATCCTGCCCAGGTCGTGCATCGTGGGAGCCGTTACCTGGGAGATCGAGGATAAGGTCCGGAAAGCACAGGAATCAGAGCCGGATCCGGGCGACGGACCGGAGGGGAGGCTCTTCGTCCCGTCCTCCGTTCGGGGGGAGGTCATCCATTGGCTTCACACGTCCAAGCTAGCTTGCCATCCTGGGACCTCCCGAATGATTGACCTGCTCCAACGCTCCTTCTGGTGGCCGGGATTGCGCAAGGACGCTGCCCGCTACGCCCGGGCCTGCCCCATCTGTGCCACCAGTAAGACCGGCAACTCTCCCCCTGCGGGTTTGCTCCAGCCCCTGCCCATCCCTGGTAGGCCCTGGTCGCACATCGCATTGACTTCGTCACTGGTCTCCCCGTCTCTAACAACTTCGACACTGTCCTGACCATCGTCGACCGTTTTTCCAAGGCTGCCCATTTCGTGCCATTACGGGGGCTACCTTCTGCCTTGGAGACGGCAGATCTTCTCATCCAACATGTGGTCAGGCTGCATGGGATACCAGCTGACGTGGTCTCCGACCGGGGTCCCCAATTCACCTCAGACGTCTG